>OZ022238.1:49437604-49480104 GCA_963978895.1 Erpobdella octoculata | reverse complement strand
CGAAATATTTTCGGCTGTCATTGTAACGATGTCGTTTCATAAATGTGGAAAATATTAAAAAATTATCCGCTTCATGATTATGAGTGAATCATAAATATTAATTTTATTATTGTTGAAAAAGACATTGATTAAAAATTAATTCCCTTCATTTCTGCATCAAAAATCCGTACTAGACACCATGAATTAATGGCACCTATTCAGGTTGAGGGGCCATTTGCTCATTCTCCCCCCTTCACAATCACCCTCTTCCCCATTTCCTTTCTCGTCCACGCAATTTTTTGTTTCTCCCTCTCTCTCTCTCTCTCTCTCTCTCTCTCTCTCTCTCTCTCTCTCTCTCTCTCAATTTCAGGGGCGAACGAAGGGGCAGGGGACAAATGCGTCCCCGGGCGCTCTCTGAAAGGGGGTACCAGAAGTGTTTTGGATGTGGCGCAAAAAGGTGGAATTTTGTTGAAAAGTACCTATACTACCCTCCCTTCCTCCTGATCATTAGCCATTTTTAGAAACAAAAGTGCATAAAGTTTTGAAGAAAATTTTGGAAAAGTACCTACCTAAGTACCCCCCCCCTCGGTCATCAGCTATTTTTGGAGGAAAAGCTTACAGATGGGAATTTCTAAGAGCACCTTTGTCAGACCTTGTCTCAGGGCACCAAAAACCCTCGCTACGCCACAGCTCTCTCTCAACCAACCAACCAACCAACCAACCAACCAGCCAACCAACCAACCAACCAACCAACCAACCAACCAACCAACCAACCAACCAACCAACCAACCAACCAACCAACCAACCAACCAACCAACCAACCAACCAACCAATCAACCAACCAACCAACCAACCAACCAACCAGCCAACCAGCCAGCCAACCAACCAGACCACCAAACAACAGACCACCCACATCAAAAGTGACCACCCTCGAGTTCTGGCTTCCTGCCAAACAAAACGGAGTAATGCTAAAGTTGAAGTTTTCTGTTCTTATTAAGTTTTACGATCTTTCTTTCTTCGAAATTCTCCGATTTTCTTACTTTTATTATTATTATTATTATTATTATTATTATTATTATTATTATTATTATTATTATTATTATTATTATTATTATTATTATTATTATTATTATTATTATTATTATTATTATTATTATTATTATTATTATTATTATTATTATTATTATTATTATTATTATTATTATTATTATTATTATTATTATTATTATTATTATTATTATTATTATTATTATTATTATTATTATTATTATTATTATTACAATGGCTATAGATTATTATTAGTATTGCTGTTGTTATTGTTAATGTCAGTGCTAACAATATTGTTTTTTTATATTTGTCGCTATCATTGATGCTTTTTCATAGTTCGTTATGGTGTTTTAGATGTTTAGACTGGAAAATGTATTTTTTCATGGTTGTTTAAAACCTAGGATCATTTGGTAGTGCTGCCTTATGGAGGTCATTTTGAATCCTTTTCATATAATAATTGTTTCTTCTCTTCAGCTAACTCGTTTGCTGAATGTTTGTTTTCTTGTGTTGGTTGATGAATCATGCTTATAGTATTTTGCCTTCTAGTTTAGAATGTTTATTGTTGTTAGCTGTTGTAGTGGTTTTGGAACATTTGTATAATAATAACTTTACCGTGTTTGCTTGCTTGTTTGAGTCCGTGCTTTTTGGAGCCTTTGACGCTTAAAAAACCATACTTTCCGAGATTAAATTTTGCTGAAATTAAATGTGTTGAATTTTCGTCAATGACAATGCATTCTGTTAAATTTTCAGATCGGTTGGACAAAATTTAAATAAGATATAAAAAATTTTATTTAAAATCTTAAAAAATTGCAAATTTTCTTCATAGAAATAAACCATCCGTTTTTGGTTTAATCAAAGAAAGCGTTATTTAATTTCTCAAATCAAAATATGTTTTCCATATTGATTCCATCCGTCCGTCCGTCCGTCCGCCCATCCGTCTATCCATCCATCCATCCATCCATCCATCCATCCATCCATCCATCCATCCATCCATCCTTCCATCCATCCATCCGTCAGTCGGTCCATCCGTCAGTCCGTCCATCAGTGCATTCTCCATCATCTCCATTCATCAATTAAAACGACAAGTCTATTGGATCAGGCGACTGTGCATTGGTGGGCGATCGATTAATTTGCATTCTTTAATTAGTTCATTCATCCATTCACTCGCTAACCAATTCATTCATTTGAGGTCTCGATGCCGGATTGATGGGCATATCGGGAAGAGAGAGGGGGAGTAGAGATGCAAAAGTAAATACTGCCCGATTATTAAATAAATAAAGAGATTTGTTATCCTCGTTGGTGGTCACTCGCTGATGGAGAGCCAGAGCCCGATCAATCACCGCCAATTTAGCCGCATAAAAGACAAATGCTCCGATTGTAGATTTAAATTCGCTTTTTTTTAATTCATTCGCTAGATGGGAGGCAATTCATCCATCACGTCTCTCTCTCTCTCTCTCTCTCTCTCTCTCTCTCTCTCTCGTCTCTCTCTCTCTCTCTCCTCGTTTCTCCGTCCTACTCTGTTCCTTCTGCCCAGAGGCACCGGCATGTCTGCAGGCAGTAATTACCAACTGCTACGTGAGGCTCCTCTTAAGTGGAGTCAATTACGACCGGTCGGCAACTTTTTCCGCTTTCTCTCTCCCTCTCTCTCTTTCTCTGTTTCTCTCTGTTTCTCTCTCTCTCTCTCTCTCTTTCTCTTTCTCTCTTTCTCTACCTCGGTCCCTTTCTTTCTGTCTCTCTTTTTCCACCTCTCTCACTCTAGCTCCCTTTTCTTCGCCTTCTCTTTTTGTCACCTTTTCCACTTTTTCTCTGAGTCTCTTCTACCTATTTGTCGTTTTCCTTTCCCGTTTTAGATTTTTGCGGTATTATTTTGTAAAAGAAAAACCCCCGAAGTGACTGCTTTTCTTATTCCGTAGAGCGGAGCGTGTCCGCGAGCGTCCGAGACTCATTCGGCTTGCATCTCACGACCGAGCTGTGGAAATTGGAATTTTCTTGTGCGCAACTGTTTTTCTGCCTGTTTTCCACGCAAGCGGGAAAGATTTGATTTACGTCGGTGATTTGGAAGGACCTCCTTCCCGTTCTTTTCATTCATCGTCGTCGTGTGAATCTACCGGCTGGACCTCGGCCATCCATCAGCCGTGAAGTGCATCAATCTTGACCATCAGAGTTCTTCCTCTATTTTGGGGCACGCGAGGGCAAGGTTAAAGCTGCGCAACAAGTTCCTCGTTTTTATTTTCTTAGTTTTATCGCCATCTACTTAATTTTCTATTTTTTTTATTTCTTTCTTTCCCCCACCTCTCTCTCCCCTCTCTCCCTCTCTCTCCGTTTCTACCATATTCTCTTAACTTTCACAAACTCCATGACGGTTAGTTAATGACACTTAATAATTCTTGAATAGTGTTAGTTCAAGCTTTTCAAGTTGTTCGGAGGTGCTAAACGGACACAGTCTACTGAAACTAAATCCGGAAACTACTTAGATTGTTTTGAAACTTTTTCCGAGTAAAGAAGAAGACACAAAATAAGAAAAAAAACTTGAAAAAAGATAATAAAAAAACAAGGACATAGAAAACTCAAAAATATGAAATGCATATGAGACGGTCTAAGTGGAAAGAAACATATGTATCCAGGATTAAGGACGTTCACCTACATCTCGTCCGGAGGAGCTAGCCAGTGAGTGAGAGAAGGAGGGAAAAGGAGAGGAAGAAGAAGAAGAAGAGGGAAAGAGAGGGGAAAGAGAAAAAGCAGATGGGAGTGAAAAACCAAAAAAAAAAAGAAGAGAAGAATAGATGATCCGAGGGAACGCTCCATGCATTCTTTCGACCACCTGTCAAGAACATTGATTTCAATTTCCAAACACTTGCCTGCGTAACTCGATCCATGCCACTATCACACCTGACGGAGCACGAAAACATACACCTAGACACACACACACACACACAAACATACATACATACGTACGTACATACGTACATACGTACATACGTACATACGTACATACGTACATACGTACATACGTACATACGTACATACGTACATACGTACATACATACGTACATACATACATACCTACATACATACAGACAAAAACAAGTGAAGCAAAAAAAAGTTTTTTAAAAACACACTTTTATATTTTTTTACTACATAAACAACAACATATTAGCATAGACAATAAATAGTTTGACGAAAATATCACAAATAATTATTTCATTAAATTGTGTCCAATCGATCCGAAAATTTGATAGAATGCATTATTAATTAGTTCGGAGATATGTTTAAATTTTGAAGTCTCTAGCTCATCGGGAAGTTAGTTTAAAATCGATTGCAAAATTTGGCGTCAGACAGATAGACAGATAGACAGACAGAGAAATCAAGTTAAGTAAAAGTGTGTAAAAATAGGAAAAGCCATGTTTTGCCAAACATTTTTTTAAACTACAAACGGCTGTTTAGGGTTAGGATTAAGGTTATGAGTAGAGTTAGGGTTTGGTCTTATGGTTAGGGTTAGAGTTAGGGTTTGGTGTTACGATTAGGGTTTGTTGTTAGGGCTAGGGTTAGGGTTAGGGTTAAGGCTGGGTTAGGGTTAAGGTTAGGATTTGGTGTTAGGGTTAGGGTTTGGTGTTAGGGTCAGGGTTAGGGTTAGGATAAGATTAAGGTTAGGGTTAATGTTAGGATTAGGGTTAAGATTTGGGTTTGGGTTAATGTTAGGGTTTATTTTTAGGGTTAGGGTTAGAGTTTGGTGTTAAAGTTAGGGTTAAAGTTATGGCTAGGGGTTGGCTATAGGGTTAAGGTTAAATTATGGTTAGGGTTAGAGTTTGATGTTAAGGTTAGGGTTAGGTTGATGTAAGGGTTAGGGTTTGGTTTTAAGGTTAATGTTAGGATTAGGGTTAGGGTTAGAGTTAGGGTTTGGTCTTATGGTTAGGGTTAGAGTTAGGGTTTGGTCTTATGGTTAGGGTAGAGTTAGGGTTTGGTCTTATGGTTAGGGTTTGGTTTTACAATTAGGGTTTGTTGTTAGGGTTAGGGTTAGGGTTAGGGTTAAGGCTGGGTTAAGGTTAGGGCTAAGGTTAGGATTTGGTGTTAGGGTTAGGGTTTGGTGTTAGGGTTAAGGTTAAAGTTATGGCTAGGGGTTGGCTATAGGGTTAAGGTTAAATTATGGTTAGGGTTAGGGTTTGATGTTAAGGTTTTGGTTTGGTGTTAGGGTTAGGTTGATGTAATGGTTAGGGTTTGGTTTTAAGGTTAATGTTAGGGTTAGGGTTAAGGCTCGTTGTTTGGATTAGGATTAGCTTTAGGGTTACGGTTTGATATTAGGTTTAGGGTTAGATATAGAGTTTGGTGTTAAGGTTAAAGTTAATAAGAACTATTTTTTTTGTTTTTCAATAAATAAAACCTAATTTAGGTTTAAAAATTATTATTGAAAAACTATTTGTTTGTATGCGTTTGTGTTGGCTTTCTTAAGTCTTGTTCAACCACCATTAGAGGTTGAAGCATGTTCAGTCAACTGAAAAATTGTTTCAAATCGACGATCTCTCACGTACATAGATGCATGCATGTTACAAATCAATCATCTTAATCAAAATTTGATCATGACGGATACCATGCCGACTTCCGTTCGTACGTGAACGCCTGTACGTGAACGTGATCACAAAAAGCTCTCCTATCCGTTTTCTTCACCTAGCCTTGTCTAGCCTACGTTACCCTCTCCTCCACCCACCCGCCCACCCCGTTGCCACCTTCTTCCATGACACCAAAGGACGATCAACTTTCTCCTGACAGAAAAGGAAATAATCGCAGGGTCACCCGCCATTAGATAGAACCATCCCTCGTTAATCCATCATTCAAGTCGCAGCTTCCTTTTCGAATCAGAGCACGAGAAAAAATTCTTCTCCTTCACAAACGAACCAATTTGACTGCATCGTTACCATTGATGTGCACGTCCCGTCTAGACAGTGTCTAGTAGACACTTGTTACTTTAAAAAAAATCATGGTGTTTCCATAAATTTTATATTTATTTATTAAAAAAAAACTTTCATGATGAAGTTTTTTGTAGATCAAAAATTGTAAGATAAAGAGTATAACAATAAGAACTGTCCAATTTGTTGCTAGAGGACTGGAATAATGGCACTCTTCGACACGTGCGACAACGCCCCTATGCAATAATTGCAATGCAAAGTTGATAGGAAGGTTAGGGTTCCTATTGGAAATTAATCAGTTTACAAGCTATGTTAGTTAGTATGCTTTAACAACAGAAAACTCAGCAACATTGTATAACTCCGGTGTCCGGTGAGAAAAAAACTTGTTTTTTTCACCCACACACACGCACAGTATAATGCACAGGCACGCCTAAAAACATAGGTCGCTTATCTTTTCAACCTTTATATATGTGAGGTTATCATCATATGACAAATGACCGAACTCGAGTCTCCAGTGGTGACACACTCGATGACTCAGGCTGTCTGGTATATGAGGAAGGATAGTGCCGGCACCTAATACAGCTTCAATAGCTGAGCCAGAGGGGGTTGAAAATCCGACGTGGATACAGTTTCTCTTGTCAGACGGCTACTTTTTTAAGGTTGTATTTTTTCATTACATTAAACAAAGAATTTATCAATAACAATCGACAGAGATTTCTGTTTTGCCTCCACTATACTCTAAATTAAATTATGTTTTTATCGTGGCGTGTAGCTTAGACGGTAAAGGTCATGTATGAAGGCAAGGTAGGGTTGCCCATAACAGTTTGGGTTAGATTCCTTCTCCAGTCGAGTGTAAATATATAAACTCCTATGAAAAAAAAACAAATTTATTAGTAAAAACAATACAGCACAGAGAAAAAAACGCATTTGCTAGCCCGTTCTAGCTCACAGCAAGCTGTTTTTACTTAATTACTCGGGTCAATGAGGTCAAGTAGGCTCGGCTGTCTATTTGGCTCATAAAATGGGGCCTGCATTTCTGCTGTGGTGCTAACTTAGCCCTGCTGAGGCAAGTGAGGCAATGATAACAGCTGCCCATAATCGATTTATCCGTAATGATGACACTGTAATCAAATAAAAAATTTCTACACAAAAATTAAATCAATAACTTCACACACAATTACCGACCAACAAAATGTTATGTTAAAAAATAAACAGATAAAACCATAACCAACAGTTTGAAGAGTTTTTACTTTTAAATTACAAATCCGAATATTTTTATACATATCATGAATGTTTTACGAAGCTGAATTAAGACAAAAGTTACATTCAAAATGAACAGCATATTTGAAATTATTCAAAAGAGAAAGATGAACTACATCACATTTGAAGGTTTGCTCGTTTACAAAAAAAACTGGAATTTCATTAAAATAAACAGATAAAACAATTAAATATTGTTTTTCAATAAATCAAATAAAGTTTCAATAAACCACAAACTGGACTCATGTGCAGTTATCAAGTAAAAAACTGTCCATCCGACCACATACGTGTTCATCGAAACTGCGATCGATCCAATGAACACGACGAGGTGAAATCAACTGAAATCCATGACCCAATCAAGTTTGTTGATAATGCGGTTGATTCACACATTGAATAGATATTATAGAGTGGTATTAATTCACACATTGAATTGACATTACAGAATGCGGTTGACTCATATGTGTAATTGACAGTATGATGTGGATGATTCGAACATGTAATTGACATTATAGTGCGGTTATTAAGACGTATTTTTAATTGATAATAATACCATTTGACCAGGAATATACCACGTCCAACAATAATGCATGCAAACCGGACAGTCAAAAAAATGAAAGATAAACGATAATTTGGAATTTCTTCAGGTTTGTTGCTGGGAAGAGAAATATACGTCGATAAGGCAAGCAATCAAGAAAATAATAACTTTGAAATAAGGAAATCTTTAATAGTGAATTGCAGGTTTATAAATGAATTGCAGTGCAACTCTAAACAAAATATTTTCTTCTGGTCTGAAAATCATCATTATCATCACCACCTTAAACTCTCTTTTGGTCCTCCTCATCTCTTTCTTTTCTTCATTGCAATCACCACCACAACAGAGGACCCCACATGAGGGACCCCAGGGCTGCTCCGGCCACAACTCCCATGGCGACATCGGTCCCATCGGTGGCTCTTCTGTAATGATACGGTTGGTCTGTGTATATGACAGTCGTCTGATGCTGAGGGTACTGGTACTGATACTGATAGCCAGGCACTGTTGACAAATATTTCAAACATTCGAGTCAAATAACTAATTTATCACTTTATTACAAACTAGTTATCCCCTATCCCTGGGTGCCTCAATTACTTCCTGTACTTGCATAAATAATAAAATTAACATCAAATATAACAGACAATTTTCTCCAGTAGATACAAGTCCATTTAACACATTTTTACTGCATTAAAAATTATTTTTTTAAAACCTTAGCAAAAATTCAGCTTTAGATACAAAACAGTATTTAAAATAGCAGATATGCTTAAAAACAATTGTCAAACTACAAACCATAAGTTTGAACTTGGTTGGCATAGTAGCCAGGTGGGGGTTCCATGTTGACATATGGGGGAGGGGGCCTCACCACCGGCTGAAGCCTAGCATCATTAAGGGACATCTCCCATGCCCTGCAAAAAAACTCATAAATTAATATATATGTAAGATGGAAACAGGAAATTTTTATTTTGTTTAGATAAACTATGTAATCCTACATGATAACTAGTTACTATGTAGGATTCCATGGATAAACATACATACAAAGAAACTTGAAAAACTGAAAACTTATTTAAAACCAACTTCTTGTCATCCAGTGATTCAGCGCACATGAACCACGTGTTACCCTCGTACGTGGCCACAGAGAACAAACATTCTATGCCCAAATGAGGCGGCGGATTGACATCTCGTATCTTTACAAATAAAATTATTATATTTCTGAATATTTAACATAATACAAATGCAATAAACATGGGTCTTAATTAATCAAGAAAAAGTAAATTTGGAAGTTTTTGGGGTAAGTCTGTGTTCAAGTGAAGGGATTTTTATTTGTTGTAGTGACTAAGCGAAGTGGATTTTTTGCCGAATTCTGAATATTTTCGAACAACTTCGGCCGAACCTGAATATTCGTGTCAGCAAAAATTTAACCAGCATGTATAAACACTAAAGAAGACACTGAAGAAATCGAATGAACCAATTATTACAACGAATGTATGACTGATTAAAACTTTTAATTTAAAAGATAAATAAAGAAACTCAAATAGATATAAAAAGTGAATAGATTGATAGAGTAAATCTAAATATTAGGCAAAATTGACTACTTTGAGATTCTGAGTTAGCAACAACAGCATTTCAAATTTGGCTGCTGTACAGTTACAATGATGGTCATTACATTTAATGATTGCCGAACTAAATATTTTTTTCACTATCCATGCTGGAATGAGAGACCCACAGAATTTGTTTTTTGTAACAGTTTTACTGTTTGTATTTCGGAGTTTTAGCCGGAGAAAATATGCCGCTTCCTACAGAAATCGACTCGGGAGATTACCAAATTGTGTTGCCACGTGTTTAAAATTTTTTATAAATAAAAAAGTAAACATTATTATACAAATCAAATTGTAATGCGATGCCTCACTTCAGATTTGACGTCTGAACATTCGAGAGTCATGGAAACAACACCATCGGCAGTGTTTTGCTCCTGGCTGGAATAATATTTCAACAACCCGTCTCTGTGAAGCACAAACCAGCATCTTTTCCACCTTTTCAGAATCGAACCTTTTAATGGAATTAAAATTTTAAGTAAAACAAAATAAATAAATGGTGAGAAAAAACTATTCAGGATAAGCCTCGAAAAGCAGATGAGGCAGAGCACAACATTATATTTTATAAGAATTATAATGAAGATTATATTAGACTTAGTCACTCACTAAGTCTAATAAGTTGAGTACTAAAAACCTACCTATAATAAGTATAATACTTATTATAATAGTATGAATATAATAAAGTCAAGCCAATAAACCTGTCAAGTCATATAAAGTTCTACAGAGAAGAGTAACTTAGTATTAGTATCATTTTATGAGTATGTCCTGTTAGTCAATGTGAGTGGTAAATTCCCAAAACACTTCAACTTCAAACTGTTCGAAAGTTCAAACTGGCGTAGCGTGTCGATAAAAATAAAAAAACGCTTACTTAGACGAAAAAGCCAACCGGCTTTAACAATGTCAAAATCCATTTGTTGCTTTACTACAAACGAAACCAATACTAGAATTGACAGACAATACTTAAATTTATACTAGCTTTTACGAATGTTTTGTTTACAGTTCCAGAACCGACAAGAAATATGTAGTTAGAAGACATACAAGTGCTTATGACTCATTAGTTTATCATCATTTTTATTAAACACAACAAAATTTTATAAAATAATTTAAGCATAATAATCGATATCTAATGATTCTAATGCAGTTACAAGAAGCATCAAAATAC
Organism: Erpobdella octoculata; assembly: GCA_963978895.1. Lineage (NCBI taxonomy): Eukaryota > Metazoa > Annelida > Clitellata > Hirudinida > Erpobdellidae > Erpobdella > Erpobdella octoculata. Next base: position 49,469,634 of record OZ022238.1, on the reverse strand, counting down.
GAGTAAATGTTACAAATTTTTTTAGAAAAACTAATATTAATAAAAAATTATTTTAAATAAGTTTTAATAAAATTTACCAAAATAAATAATAAAACACTATTTGTTTACAGTGTAATTATTGTTGCTTACTTGCTAGATGCCCAGCCGTGGCTGTGGCGCTTCTATTCGGTTTAAAATCGTATCCTCCTATTTTCGTGTACATGGATTATTTTCAACTTTTATAATTAAAAATATAATCAGTCATGGAAGCTTTGGACATCAAACAGATTTTTTTTACTAATTTGCTTTTGTTGGATTTCGATCCAGTGTTAATGGAGAAAAAACACAGGGTCACTTTCAGCAAGTACTGCCTTTTTAGTTTTACTTTTTTATTTCAAAATTTTAAATATAATCTTAAAGTTTATCTAGTTTCAACTATAAAGCGAACTTTTATTGACGATGTTTTTTGGTTAACATAGAGACATGTTTGTGCTACCCAACAAAAAAGCTCTGCATGAAGTTATCTATTTTCTGTTTGACAAGCTGGACCATAAAAGATGTGTGACTGAATTCAGGTTGTAAATTATTATAATTTGAAGAGTTGTTTAATCTGCTGATTTCTAATTATACGTATCGGTTGTAAGGAAAAGTAATCAGTTATTTATTTTATAGTTTGTAAATTGTATTTTTTAGATAATTTGTGTTCATGATATTTCAAATATCAAGTATAAATATTTAATTAAATTAAGACTTATGAGTTTGTAATGATGAAGATATCTATAAATATTTAATTAAATTAAGACTTATGAGTTTGTAATGATGAAGATATCTATAGTTTCTTACGTTTTTTTAACAACACAGGGATTGTTGGCCGTTACTGGACAAGAAACAGGAGCAACAGTTTAAAAAGTGCGTCACTAGCTGGCTGAGCCAGATCACACAAGTATGATTTACTTGCTCATTTATTGTTTTTTTTTATAAATTCTTCTTAAAATCAATTTAAAAGAATTTTTTTAGATATTGTCATCATGCTAGTAATATGTTGAATCCGGTATTTGTTTCTGGAACTATTTTCAGAACGATTCTTCTTCTCACCTTCCCCGGCTCGTTCCGCTCTTTACTTCATCATCTGGAGATAAAATCTACCAGTACATGTTTTCACTTTCAAGGTACGTCTTGAGTACAAGTCTCGTCTCACGACTAGGTACGTTTTTTTTATAATTTATTGTTTATTATTTTTTTTTAAATTAATTATTATTGCCATAAATGTTTTTTAGTTTATATATATATATAGCTGAAATATATTTTGGTTTTTCTTGCTAGTTTTCTTCTACTTTAATGTGATGTAATTAAAAAAATTATGTACATAGAGTTGTTATAAAAGCATTTGTGTGTCTGCTTGAATGTTCTGTTAACTCGTGCCGCTTGCCAGAATTGCTGGAATAAAAAAAAAGTTTAAATTACGATGTTTTGTTATAAAAACTTATAATTATAAATATTTAATTTTAATCAAATGTTTTATCAAACAAAATTCTTTACTGATATATCTACAGATAAAAAATGCTACAGAGACTTCGTTGGATATCCGTCGTGTGCTGGAACTAATCCACGGGTCGTTTCTAAACTGCTGGCATTGTCCATCGCCAACGTCAGATCCAGGTATCTGGCGAGGACCAAGAAAATGGTTGAAGCTCACGAGATGTGGTCCAGTACCGCAGAGTTGGTATTTTGTTCCGTTTAATAATTACTATTTATTATGTTATACCTTCAATTGCTTGGTTATTATATTTAAAAATTATTTAAACATGTATTACTTCAATTTCTTGATTTATATATTTAAAAATTATTTAACATTTAAATTCAATTACTTGGTAGTATATTTCAAAATCATTTAAACAACAATCATTTTGTAGTTATTTCATTTTATAATAATATCAGCTGGCGTTGACCAGTTTCTTTGTAGTTTCTTCTCGTTTTTTGTCCATAAGACGTAAAATAAAAAATTAATTTTAAAAAATGGCTTGAAATCTTCTCAATAAAGACTGCCTCAATGCAAAATTATCAAAATGCTTTATATACAAAATAAAATTAATATCTAATTATTAAAATCTGCATATCTCTTATATTATGATGTCACAAGCCGAATATTATATAGTTATTGATCAATATTTTATGTAATGATATGATTACATAAATAGCACATTTTTTAAATATCAGATTATATATAATCTTAGTTAAGAACGTAGATAAAAAACAAAAGACTAAATCTGAAAAATAATTTTATTTTCTAAATCAATGTAAAAATCTGAGTGTGCCAAATTTCATTGGCTAAAAGTTTAATTAGCTAATTATCATAATATATTTGAACTTTCATTCAAGCTAATTTTTATTCATTTTATTTTTTAGTATGTTCGTAAAGAGCTATAGAGAAAGTGTAAAATCTGTTAAAGACTTGAAGACGAGATTGGCCGAGGACTGCGAACAGAGTCTCCGATTGAACAGGTTTGTCTCGTACGAGTAGATTAAAAAAACATCGAAACACGATATCAGTTGTTTTAACTTCTAGTTTACGATGTAAATGATTTTTATTTAATTTTTTTTTCATTGTTGATATTTGAATCATAGTTTAGAAAACAATTGATTTACATTAAAAACATTTCCCTGCGTTTTTCCAGCTCGTCCACGGAGCCAGACGTTTTCACGGAACGACACTCAACGAATGAAATTTGTGAATTTGAAATGGCCGAAAGAGTCCAACAAGTACGCTTTCTTTTTATTCCGCTTTGTTGTCCGAGTACGATTTTTTTTACCTAGGACTTTGATCGTTTTAAACCTGCTACTTGCCAATAGTATAATAACAATGGTCAGAATTTGGTGAAATTTTGTGACCAAATTAAAAAAAAAATCAAGGGTCTTGTAGGGAGAGGGGGTAATTTGTCCAAAGTTTCACCGAATTCTGGTCATGGGTAGAGCAGGCGCAGCTTTTCAAAGTACCTTTGGGGTAGTTTTTGACCCAATTGATAGTTTTTTTTTCTATAATAGTTTATAGTCCTTTACACCAGGTGTTTTAAGACTCTAATGGCTGTATGTAAGAAGCACATAAGTACTTCCTGTCGTGGATCAGAATTTGATCTTTTTAACTTTTCCCTCCTCCTTTCTCCAGGCTTGGGACTGGCTCGCAATTAGCGAGGCGGAGTTGAGATTGAATTATAGTTTTTTTTTTTTAGTTTTTATTTAATAACGAGATTATAGAGACAATGGAGCCTCACAAATGGCTTATTCTTTTGTCTTCAATGAAATTTCTAAGTTATGGGAACATTCACTACAGTAGCTGTTTAAATCAGCCATATATTAAAGCATTATAATAAATGTCTAGGGATTGTTTGGATACGCTTGCATGTTATGCAATCAAATTGTCATTTATACCGATTTTTTGTTTTAAAATTAAAAATAAATCTCAACCGAGTGTTTTTCATGACCCGGAGAATCTTTGTACCGTCGTTTCAGGTACACGGAATGATCGAGCAGCTGGAAAACTTCACGGAGAAAATTCTCGAAAAGAAAGAAATTTTTGATTCCTTTCTCGACGGCGACGTTGGAAAGTACAAACTTGACGGGTCGGAGATGGGCGTCGTCGTTCCTGGTCAGCTGCTTCAAGAATGCGAAGAAGAAATCGTAACTGTGAGTCGATTACATTTGTATTTTGTTTTACAGGAGATGTAAAATTCTATTTATTATTGTACAATTACATTTGTAGTAGTTTACAGGAGATTTATAAATCTATTTATTATTATTATTATTATTATTATTATTACTTTTTATATTATTATCATCATCATCGAAAGATTTCATAAAAATGTCTCAAAAGCTGCTAGATCAGTCAGTTAAATGTTGAAATGCCTTGTAGAGTAGAGGATATTTTGAATATTGTTTCTTGTTATTATTCACCAATTACATTTGTAATAGTTTACCGGAGACTTGTAATTCTATAGATTCTATGTTAATTACATTTGTAATAGTTTACAGGAGACTTGTAATTCTATAGATTCTATGTTTATTACATTTGTAATAGTTTACAGGAGACTTGTAATTCTATAGATTCTATGTTAATTACATTTGTAATAGTTTACAAGAGACTTGTAATTCTATAGATTCTATGTTAATTACATTTGTAATAGTTTACAGGAGACTTGTAATTCTATAGATTCTATGTTAATTACATTTGTAATAGTTTACAGGAGACTTGTAATTCTATAGATTCTATGTTAATTACATTTGTGGTAGTTTACAGGAGATTATTTATAATAACACTTTACATTAGTAGCAGTATACAAATCCATAAAATGTGTGTAACTAATTTTACAGGTTATTAAAAGTTCTAATCTAAGTAAAACATAATTTTGTAGCTTTATTCATTTCGTTTATTCAGAATAGACTTCATAATCTTCAGACAGATGGAAAATTGAACCTCGTGAGGTGAACATTTTAAATTTGTACATTTTTTGTTTAAAAATTGCTAGTATAGTAATTTTATTAATATATTTATATTAATAATATAAAGTGTTGTTGGTCATAAGGTTTATTTTTGAAAGTTATAGTAAAAATATAATAATAATAATGCCATATTATAAAAATATAATTTTTTCTTGCTTTATTAAACCATTTTTTTATGATTTCAGTCTCATAAAACTTTGGAATATTGCCCTGAAGAAGTGTCAACATTCTTTTAGAGAAGGTTAATTAATTTTTTGATTTAATTCACTTAATTAACTTAATTTATCAACTAATTAGGAAAATAACTTCTAAACCATCCAAGAGATGTACACTGCTATTTGACTCATATTTTTGACCTACTTTTAGTTATTTCAACCATAATTTTCCACCATCTGCCAATCCTGACCTGTTTTTAGTTATTTGATCTTCAAGAATGAAAGAAAGGTTGATGTAAACCAAAGAGGATAAAAAAACACCTCTTTGCTTAGACTAGTTTTTTTATAATAACCTAAGCACTTCTTCTGCCCGTTGGTAATAATATAATTAGTTAAACAGGATCATTGACTCAATGGCGTGTCACACCAGTTTCTTTCAGCCATCTTGCTCCCGGGTCCCCCGACCTCCGTTCAAAAAGGTCAATCACAGAGATGAAACTTGACCGATTTTTTCTCCAAAAAATTTGATGACCAGGAAACGATAAATCTAAATTTTTTTTAGATTTCCACCCCACAAAAGTGCCGCCCAGGGCGAACCTTTCCCCCCGTGCACGCCATTGCATTGCTTCTCAATATTATATTTAATTGTCTTGCCGGAAAATTTTAATATTTTTTTTGTGCTCTCAGCTGGAAATCCAGACATGAAGGAGGCAAGTTCAAAGGTTCTCCAAATGGTCCGCTTGGCAAATTCCTTCTTGAAAGATTTCACCGCACTGAAGTAGGCAGCGTTTAGTTATTAAAAGTTACTTAATCTAGAATTGTCTTAAATCTATGAATGTTTGTCGAAAAAAAGAAATGTTTTCGAAGCATTTCAAAGAGTAATACTTTAATTTTACAATAGAAAACAAAATAACATTTAAAAATCAAGTTTAATTATTTTGTTATTTTATTCACTCGAGTAAAAATTCATTCGATTTTTTTTTATAAATGACTAATAAGAGTGTCACTAGTTCCTGGAAAACCAGAAAACGGTTGATCCGGAAATATCCATAACGGCTCACGTTTTATTAACTTCCAGCGTTCATAAAAGTGTTGTGCTGAATAAAGCATATGTAAAAAATTAAATTCAAATAATATCTGTTTTGATATTTTTTCCAGTAGAGAAATGTCAGGAGAACTGAATCCTGACTTAACGAAATCTGTTGAAGAGTTAACAGTTAAAGTTAGAGAAAAGTATCTGTCTGATAAATCTCCAGAATCTATTAAAGTTACTGTAAGTATTATTTATTGTAAATTATTATATGAAATATTATAAATTATTATAACTTTGTTTTATATTATTATATGTTATTATTATATATTTTATTTTATTTTGTCTTGTTTATTTTATTAAAGTAATCATGCATCGGTAGTAATATCTTGACATGTTTTTTCAAAAATTTTTAACGTTTTCATTTATTTATGTTTTGATAAATAAATAATGTAAAGTTTATTATTTAAAAAGTGACCTTGAATCTTTTAACAAATGGAAAATAATTGTTTGCGATTATTTAATTCTTTAAATTTGTTACAAATAGTCACTGGGTTTTGGGCTGGTAAGCCCCTTGAAATTACCAAAAACCTCATCTGCTGGGGCGAAACCTTGCATGCTTGCCGACCAATCGGGACCGGTCAGGAAATCTCTCCTTTCAAAGACTCCTCGTGGTTGGTTGTTTTCCCGTCTCTGTTCTCGTAGTCGATGATGACTGGACGATTTAATTTACTACTTTTCAAATTATGCTTGTCAATAAATAAATAATACGTATTTATATATTTATAATCAATCAACCAGTAGGGATATTTATAGAATGCTCGGCAGCACTGTTCTTTTACACGTGCCCCCCCCCACGGAGAACCGGGTTAACCCGCTAATGTTCTGATAACAACACGAGCTACTTACTAGTTGAACGAAAAGAAACAGCGGTTCAAGGCGTTTACGAGCCTGTGACATTCGGATGGCTTACTTGCTTGTTTTTTTCTCCCGAATAATTATTATTTCCCGATTTCAATCGCAGAAACCTCTCCGGAAATCGAGAAGAGAATCGCGCAGCAGATCGAAGACAAACTGAATGAGAAGAAGAAGAAGAAAGAAACCGCAGCTGCTGCTACATCAGCAGCTTCTTTGATTGTTCACGATAGTGATGATGATGATGATATCCGTGGTGGTTGTGGCAATGATCGTCTTGAAGTGACCGGGTCGGACTTTGATCCTTCAGGAGATCTCAAGTTAGATTTTTCTTTTTAAGTTTTTTTCGTGTGAACGTAAATAAAATAATGAACAACGTGTGAAATTAAATATATTATTATTATTGAATGCTGTGAACTTAATTGTTTTAATTAACGGTAATATACGAACGAACATTGCGAACATGATATTTGAATCTAAAATAATTATGAATAATTATTTCCAGTTGTACAATGAACAAGAGTTCACTTGATGATTCTTATTTTCAAGTTTGTTTCCAATCTTTTATTTTTTAATAATTATAATATTGTACTTGAATTTCATTATTATTATATTTTCTATAAAATACCAGTTTTGTAGGCAGTATTACTAAGTAAGTTATTGTTTTAGTTTTCTTAACTGATTGTAAAGCCAAACGAAATCGGTGTAGTTTCATTCGATAATTTCAGTCTGACGTAAAGGTTAAAAGTTCAACGACGCATCTTCGCAGTTCCGTCAAGCCGAGGCTCGCGAAGTCGTTTAGTTCGGTGAGCACTTCGAGATCGTTACAAATACCAGCTGATGTTCAACAGGTGTGCATTTGTTTATTTCTACTTCTTTGAATATTTCGTACGAATTGATGTTTTTCTTGATGATAATTATATCCGATTTATGATGGAAACCTTTTATATTAGTGTATGATGATTGTTGTTTGAAAATTGCATATTTAAAGAAATTGGCAAAAAATCAAATTCCATCGGCGAAGAAAAACCCGCCGAGTTCATTGAAGAAACAAGCTGATCATCATCTGGATTTGTTGGCAGAAAAGGTTTGTAATTTTGATGAAGGGTTGAGTGATGTTGATGAACAGTTTGAGTATATGACACTCCTTATGGTGGCAAGAATGAATCCCAATTCACGAGGATAAATTTCAATTAGCAATCTTTGCTCATTGATTCCATATAAAAGTGAATGACATAATAATAATAATAATTCTGAGTTAATATACTCATTATGGAAAAAAGAAATGTTTTTTCAACATTTCCACTGTTTATTTTTTATGTTTCCCCGGCAACAGATAGCGGAAAGGTTCGTGCAGTCGTCAGGTGACATGTCGTATGAATATCTCGATGACATCATGGAAAATCCATTCGAACAAATAGGTATTTCTTTTTCTTTTTGCTCTCTCTCTCTCTCTATATATATATATGTATATATATATATATGTATATATATATATATATATATATATATATATATATACACGCAAATATGCAATTAAACTTGAGAATTATGTGTTGCTTGCGTGTCTCACGCGATAACAAATTACAATCAGAGACGGTTGCCATAGTTACGTGTTCGAGTAGGATTTTGAACTGTGTTCGGCTTCCTGGAAAACTGGAAGAAAATATTCCCGTCCACTTTGTCCGCCGAGAGGTTTAGATTTCTAAAACTCCTATTTCGTGTTGGCTTGATCTTTTCTTAAACTTATTCTGCCGCCATCTAATCGTGTAATTTTTTTTTTAAATTTTCCCCCTTCAGAACAAACCGCTTTTGAAACGAAAAAGCAACTCTTCAGGACTCCCCCTGTTGATGGTGCGAGAACTAAAAGTAATGTTATTCAAGAAGAAGTAAAAGATCATCCTGCTGGTTCTAGTCATCATCGCCATCATCGTCGTGATGAAGATCAAATTTTAGAAATCACGGACGGCGATGGTGCTGATAGGGATGCTCAAAAAAACTCTTTTTCTCTCCTCACAAGGAATCTTGAATCATTCTCATCTTGTGGTGAGTGAAGTAAATTTTTTCTGTGAGTTCTTTCCAGATATTCCGTTCGAACTCGCGGCCAAGCTGTCATTGTTCTGACAGACGGGGGTGGGGTGGGGGGCATGTCTATAAGCTCGTAAGATTTGACGCTGGGTTCGGCACAAATTTGCGCAGTTTAAAGTATCAAATCAACAAACATCGTATTGTATTTTATTTAAGTTAGAGTTGAGCTATGTTTACTAAACAATATATTTCCTTAGAAATCATCTTTACAGACGAAGATTTTAAGCTTGCACCAAGTTCCGATCCGATGGAACTAGAAAATCTCGAAACTGCAAAACACCAAGCGATGGAGCACAAGGAGACCTTGCCTTTCTCCAGTATAGAAAACAATTTACATTTCGCAAAAGAAGAATACGAAACGAAATATTCTCCAGGCGACATGCAGCTCCGTCGGATGACGGCCTTACAGATGGAGCTCCTGCAATCGGAAACTCCGAAGCTTCCGGCAAGGTCGAAGATCAAAAAGGTCGAAGCGAAGAACTCTGACATATCAAGCGATGACGTTTGGAATACGTGGGACAAATCAAACGATTTCTTACCGCATTCGTCTCCAATTAATTCGGAGTCGAGATCAAAAGAAACCGTCGGTCAAGTCGGCTGTTTAATCGATTTGAATCTTTCTGAATCTTTGACACCTTCCGCTTCTCCACGCAAAAACTTGCTGCCTTCTTCTGACAGTTTCTCGGTTGATTTATTAGATTCCTCGAAAGCTTCGACGGATCATCACGTCTCCGAATCTCCCTCTCGCGGGAGGAGAACGTCGAGTAGGTTCCCATATCGACCCGATCTTATTTTCGACGAACCCGCTTTCTCCGAGCCGATTCTTGATTTGTCGAACGCGGAAGAAGATCCTGGAGAAGTGCAGAAAGAAGAATCATCTTTTGGCTTGGAGAATAGTCTCATAGATCTCGAGGGTAAGTTTTTTTTTAATTTATTTATTTATTCACCTTCACCTTATTTATTCACCTTCACCTTATTTATTCACCTTCACCTTATTTATTCACCTTCACCTTACTTACTCACCTTCACCTTATTTATTCAGCTTCACCTTATTTATTGATCTTCACCTTATTTATTCACCTTCACCTTATTTATTGACCTTCACCTTATTTATTCACGTTCACCTTATTTATTCACCTTCACCTTACTTATTCACCTTCACCTTATTTATTCACCTTCACCTTATTTATTCACGTTCACCTTATTTATTCACGTTCACCTTATTTATTCACCTTCACCTTACTTATTCACCTTCACCTTATTTATTGACCTTCACCTTATTTATTGACCTTCACCTTATTTATTAACCTTCACCTTATTTATTCACCTTCACCTTACTTATTCACCTTCACCTTATTTATTCACCTTCACCTTATTTATTCACCTTCACCTTATTTATTCACCTTCACCTTATTTATTCACCTTCACCTTACTTACTCAACTTCACCTTATTTATTGACCTTCAACTTACTCAGCTGGCTTAATATTTTTTTTAAATTGAAATGTCCTACTTAATCAGTATTTAAATAGTTAAGCTTAATTTGATTATTATTAATTTTTTAAATAAAGATATGCTTGTTGTAATTATAACATTTATGTTTAAAGTTGATGAATAATATTTAGTATTATTCAGATATATATTTTGTATTTAAATATCTATACAGTGTTTTATTAAACTAAATAATTATTTTGTTTATTGCACATAATAATTATATTCATGTTATTTAAAAATGAATTTTTTACATATCACTGGTATTTTCTATATAAATATATGTTTTTTCTCCTGTAGGATTTGATGACAGCAATCTACTTTCTTCGTCTTTCCTTTACCCGGCAGCGAACAAGCTCTGAAGAAATTTTTTGCTTATCAATTTGTTAACGTTTTTAATTTAATTATTTTGTCTTCTAGAGTCACGCATGGCCTGGCCTTCATTTTATGTTATCTAAACGGACCGGGTCGAAGCCAGCACAGACCGGGCTTACATTTTTGCGCCTATAAAATAAGACTGCGAAAAATCGACGCGTGCAGCGCTCTAGTACACGCGCATCCTCTACTGGTTTAGCGTCCCCTGTGGCCCGTCCCCTGTTCAATGTACATAATTATTTGTTAACAAATTTTATGGCAATATTTGGTTGTGTGAATTTGATTTATCGCAACGCTAATAATTGGTTAGTCCAGTATATCCGTTTTCCTAAGCTGTTAGGAAATTATAATATCTGAATAGCCAACCCAGCCTGTCGTTCAAGGATTTGTTATAATTTACGAAACAAATTTCACTAAAAGATCAGAGGAGGGCAGTAGATTTGTGCATGAAGTATTGTAATATGTTAGTTTAATAACTAAATTGCTGAAACAGTGTTCGTAAGAGTTGTTGAGGTGTGTGGTGGAAATAAAATATCGATTCAATTCCTTGTTCCGTATCGGTGTTTTTTCTTCTCTAAGACTTGCAACTCTTTCCAGAATTCCGAAGTATCCCAGGGAGTTTGGTCGTCGTCGTCTTCGTCCTGAAATGTAAACTGTTACGTGATTCTATTGTTATTCAGACAGTGCCATAATCCAGGGGCCTATCTGGCTACCACTTGGCCTACCTGGCGTATACAAATTTTGGCCCACGGAAACAGGACAGGAGTGAAACCTAATCGACTTTTTCTTCAAAAAAAGTCAACGAAGAGGGGGGAGTTTATTAATTTAAAAATTGATAACCGGGAGATAGGTTGGGTGAATCTAAAATCGATTCTACCTTTAAAAAGTTTGGCTTATAAAACCAGGTGGCCAGTCCAGGCCTGCCATAAGCTTAGCTATTTCTAATATTCTAAAATTTCATTCTAACAAAACATCTAAAATAATTAATTTGTTTTGAAATTTAAAAATATGTAAATAAAAGAAAAATGACCAGCCTCTTCTGAGCTGTATTTATCTCCGTCGAAGTTGTAATCGTAAGTGTAATCCCTACGACCGCCGTTTCTTGCGACATGGTCAGGAATGGTTGTGGTCCCGTGTAAGATCAAGCTGATGGATTTTATTGTGCCCTGCTCCTTTCCGTTGTTTTGCTATCGAGAAAATTTATTTATTTAGTAGTAATGAAATTTAAAAAGTTGACCTCGGTGTAAGTCGGGTGTCAGACATGAGGTCCAGCCGATACGTTGCTAAGACAGAGCTGGTAGGACATATGAAAGTATCAACCAGGGTTTAAAAACTCTTTTTACTCAATTTTTGAGTCGCTTCATGATGATAGATTTTCTTTAAATGTTTTACACTTGCTCTTCTTCACGGAAATGCAATATTCAATAATCATTAATCAGTTATGCAAAAAAGTTTAAAAAAAAAAATTTAAAATGTCAAAAAATTGATTTTAAAATTTGAATTTTAATAACGTAAAAGCATTTGGTTTAAGACCCTTGTTTTTATATTGTTCATTTTTTTTCTTTGTCTCATCATCTCTCTTTCGCTCCCCTCTTTCTCTCTCTTTCTACTTATCTCTTTTTATCTCACCCACACATATACACACAAACACTAACTTTGTCAACAATAGAAACAGTCCACGTCCCCCTGGGATCTTCGCCCCAGTTGTGTACAGAACTGAACGGCCAGGCGGGAAAGCCAACAGACGAGTTGTCCGTTCTCCTCATAGAGAGCATTTGTGTGCTCATACCTTGAGGATGATGATGATGATGATAATAATAATAATAATAATAATAAGAAAATAATAATGATGATGATGATGACAGTGGCGGTGGCGTAGGTTTCAGTCGCTCGAGGCAGGAACTTCCAAAAAATGTCGATGACCGGTGGGGGGGGGGAGTAAAATCCCCCCCAAGAAATCGACGACCGGGGAACATTACAACAGTTTTTCACAAAGGACGTTGACCGGGGGATAAAATCTGAACAATTTTTACCTTTTTCTTCAGAATTCTCCGCCTCCTAAAAGCTATATGTCGCCCCGGGGCAAACCACCCCCTACCTCTACCCTAAGTCACTTGGTAATGATGTTTGTGATTAGAGACGAATTGGATGAAAAAATGTGACGATGCTGGGTGGTTTACTGACCGGATGGGGACCTCAGATAGATCTCAATGTTTCCTCTTCGGGTATATTTCATGTCCACTTTCAAAATGAGGTGCTCCATGAATCTGATGCTCTGACAGCTCCTCAACTTGTGGAAGTTGACGACTATGGGAACGTCCACGAAGAACCCGCTTCTCATATCTCTGGAGAGAAAAAAAATATTCACAACGGAGAAAAAACAAACGAATGCTATTATAATAATATTGAGAAAAAAAAATAAAAACTGACATTGGAAGCAAGTCTTCTTTGGGTTTTACCGTGCACATGTGCTTCGGCGGAACCGTTTTGAAGCTACTTTTATCAGCCGCTTTCACAAGTGCCAAAGCGTTGAGAAGACCGAAGCCGAATTTGTTGTTCACCCAGAAACCGGCTCCGTTCATTACCCAACCCTTGTTTCTCCTTAAGGGAACGAATTCAGAGGTCCACGTTATCAAATGTTGAACGTCTCTCCACGTTAGATCCGGACTGTTTGGTGGTATTAACAAAAAATATAAGGGTTTGCTTGTTTAGGCACGTCGCCGAAGAAAGGTTTATGAATACAAATTCAATCAAAACTGATTATTAATATTATTATTATTATTATTATTATCGATTAGAATTACTTGGCTTCCAGCATGAGAGCGATAATGCCAGCGGCCAGCGGAGCTGAGGCAGAAGTGCCAGTGTGAGCTGTGGTGCATTCGTTGTGCAAGTCTGTGCTTACCTGTTTGATTGCAGGTAAACATTAAGAGTAAAGCAAGCTTGCTGACTTCACTAAAAAATCATCTATCATCATTATCACCACCATCTTCATCCTCACCATCGACCTCGCATATTTAAGCTCTATTATCGCCGTAATATTACAACCAAACGCTTAAGTATTTAGTGATGGAGAAGCAAAAACTGGATTTCTTGAGCTCCATCGGCATCATCATCACCACTACCGTCATGATGACCGTCATCACCATCATCACCATCATCATCATCACAACCACCATCATCGTCACCGTCATCATCATCATCATCATCATCATCATCATCATCATCATCATCTTCGTCATCACCATCATCATCATCACCACCACCACCCTCATCATCATCATCATCACATACACCGCTAGAACTCACCACTCTTTCTTCTTTCATCATGCCACTAGAGTACGTAGAGGCAATGGTGGACGGACAGTGCTCCGCGTACCAGGGGGACTTGAACAGCTGCGAAGCGCTGCTAATTGATACCGTGTAGATGCTCCCCGTGTAGCCGTCGCAGTTGCAATTATCTCGGACGGTCCCCCCGTTGCCCGAGGCCCACACGTATATCGTCCCTTTACCTCCGCGACCCTTGAATAAAATGGGGAAATAATTAAATTTCGAGGCTTCGATTGTTTGTCTGCGTGCCAGCGCTACTCTTTATGAATCTTAACGACAGTTTATGGAAAAATCCATGCGACAGTTTTTAACGGAAGCGTTCGCGCTCTAATTGCCGTGACAAATGTGTTCGATCGATGAACTTTTGAACTTTCGTTTTTTATTAGATTTTTTTTTCGTTTTTTTTTCAATGATGTTGTTTCAAATAATTAATTTGCATTAAAATTAAATTCATGAACAGCTTTATATATCATCATCGTCATCGTCATCGTCATCGTCATCGTCATCGTCATCGTCATCCTCAACCTCATCGTCATCATTATCATCATCATCATCATCATCATCATCACCACCACCATCATCATCATCATCATCATCATCATCATCATCATCATCATCATCATCATCATCATCATCATCATCATCATCATCATCATCATCATTATCATTATAATTATTATTATAATTATTATTATTATTATTAATATTATTATTATTATCATTATAATTATTATTATAATTATTATTATTATTATTAATATTATTATTATTATTATTATTATTATTATTATTATTATTATTATTATTATTATTATTATTATTATTATTATTATTATTATTATTATTATTATTATTATTATTATTATTATTATTATTATTATTATTATTATTATTATTATTATTATTATTATTATTATTATTATTATTATTATTATTATTATTATTATTATTATTATTATTATTATTATTATTATTATTATTATTATTATTATTATTATTATTATTATTATTATTATTATTATTATTATTATTATTATTATTATTATTATTGAACAGTTGATAACGTAACATATGTTAATCAAACTACATTAAGTAATAATAATAATAAAGTAATAATGACGAAATATATATATATATATATTAAAGCTTTGCAATTATGAGTTTGAGATGTATTTTAATGTGATTAATCTTTACATTTGCATAAGGGATAAAAATAAGTTCAAAAAGTTTACTTCAGTAATACCCTTCTCCAGTGCAGCCTGTGCCATTCTGCCGGGCTTTTCAAGAGATCTTCCGTCGTCACTCGGTCCCCAGCTGGCACTGAATATGTCGATGTGGTCGATGTTGAAGGACAGTGACTTTGCCTCCAGACTGTCAGTCGTTGTTCCGTCCAGCATTCGGATGCCTTCAATTTCGTTTTTTGTTAAATGATTTGTGTGTGTGTGTTGTGTGTACTAGTTTTTATTGTCGTGTTAAATTTTTACTGGGATCAGTGGATGATGGTGACGGTTATGATGAAGAAGATAACGACGATGACGGTTATGATCATGATCATGATAACGGTGATGGTGAAGATTATGTTTAAACTAAGACTAAAACTAAACCTTAAATAAGTCTTATTAAATTGTGTGATCATAAAATAACAATGAGCATTTTTAATTCTCTCCAAGATTTTGTTATTTTAGACAGACCGTATTATTTTAACTACTAATAATTTTTAAATAGTTATAAACAAAAGAAATAATAATCAACATGATAAATAATAATAATACTTAGCTACGCCACCTCCGATCTTAGCGTTGTAAGCCACGCCCACTCCACAAAACTTGTTGTTGGCTGCCATGGCAATCTCGCCTGCACATCTCGTCCCGTGTCTGATTGGTGACGTCATGAAAAATATTGAAAAATATTTTTTAATTTTTATAATAAAAAAATTAATGAAATGAAAATAGAATCGTTAAAAGTATTATCGATCGTCATCTCAAATAAGCATAATAAGTTTGCTAAGTTTTTTCTCTTGCCCAATTGCTTTTATAAAATCAAAAAATAAACAATAAAAAAAATCTTTATAAGCTCGCCAAATTAAACGTATATTTATTTGTATTTGTGTTGATTTTTTTAAATTTTAAATATAACACTTTTTTGGCACTCTTGTACTTCAGTTGATTTGTTGATTGATTGATTGATTGAGTCTTATTCCGAAATTAAAGTTACTTTTTTACACCTCTTAGTTTTTTTTACTATAAAAATAAAAAAAGTAAAAAAATAAAATCTATTACTTATTATTTATGTCCTTTTTAAAGGTTTGGAAGATTACTTTCAGTTTCAAACAAGTTTAAAAAGCTTCAGATTTTTTCTATTAGTTTTAATAAAAAAATGTCTGTTTCATTTTTGTTTCTTGCAAAAAAGAGACACATTTCAACTTTTGTTCATTATTTTATTGTATTTTATTTTGTTTTATTTTATTTTATAATATTTTATAATATTTTATAATATTTTATAATATTTTATAATATTTTATAATATTTTATTCCACTTTCTTTAACTTTAGCGTATTTTAGGCCAAAGCGTTATGGAGCAAAACTTTCTCATTGCAACATGAATGTTATGTGTGTGTGTGTTGTTCAAAACTGTATATAGTTTAAGTTTTTTGGCTAGATTTCTGGTTTTCTCAATCTCAACACAAAAAAACGTGAATAACTTCTGCCATTTAAGATTTTTGAAAGAGTTTTTATTAGCACAGTCACTTTCTTATATTTCCTACAAAATATTAATTATCCCAAGGCCGTTTTTAGGATTTCAAAAACCTTTTCTAAACGATTTTAATTTTATGATAAAAATTTGAAAAATTTGTATTTTTTTTCTTTAGGTTTGTCGATTTTCACTTCCAAGATTTGTCGGCAAACAAACAAGCAAGCAAGATGGGCGGTGTGGTTAATATAAAGGATTTAATAAAATACAGTAGCGCCTGCTAATAATAGGCCAAAGGCCAACGGAACTTTTTATACAATGTATAATACAATAAACAATATAATTTATTCTATTATTATTATTATATTTATATAATTTTATTTATTTATTTTTATGCAAAACAATTGGTTTTTCGTCTTGTGTAAGTAAAAGCTGTCTGTATGTTATGTTCAAACAAAGTTAAAGTTGAAGTTGAGTTAAACAATAACCCTAACGTATCTTCTTTGATCAATTAAAGATCGGTTAATTGAATAAATTGGCACTAACTTGATCAATTAAAGATCCGTTAATTAATTGAATACATTGGCACTAACTTGATCAATTAAAGATCCGTTAATTAATTGAATAAATTGGCACTAACTTGTTCTCATTAGTTTCGTCGTATCTGGGGAATGGATCGGCATCTCCATCGTTGAAATCCCAACTTGCTTTCGGATCCTTAATGGTTTTGGAATTTATTATCCTAATACCATACTCATATTAATAATATAAGTAAATAATAATAATATAAATATATTATTAATATAATATAATAAATATAATATGTTTAAAAATTACATAGTTCTTTTTCAAGTCTGTATGGTTGTGTTCTAGACCTGCGTTTGAAGATCACAATTAAATTATGTCGAACTTCAATATTAAACTATAATAAACTATGAAATTCGAATTCGTGAATAAAATCGAATAAAAATTAAATATTCATGCGACATTGCGAATAACCAACATGCCAATATTCATGCGGCATTGCGAATAACCAATATGCCAATATTCATGCGGCATTGCGAATAACCAATATGCCGATAATCATGCGGCATTGCGAATAACCAATATGCCAATATTCATGCGGCATTGCGAATAACCAATATGCCAATATTCATACGACATTGCGAATAACCAATTTACCGACCGTCATCTATGATAGTGATGACGACGCCACGTCCAGTTATGTTCTTCGCCCATACTGGAATGACGTGAAGGTCCATCTTGGGAAACACAAGAGCAGGCCTTTTGTCGTGCTAATCAAAAGCCAACAAAAAAATAATATTAAAATTTACAGTTTGTTACATGGATTTAAACATTTATTTAATTTTTAACTCTATGTAATGGTAAACCCCATATTTCCAGCCAATTAAATTAGTTTTTATTTTCGCCGAAAACAGTCGGGACTATAAAGATGATTCTAACATAAGCCTAGTAGCGATGCCAGTTACATAGATTATTCATGCGACATTGCGAATAACCAACATGCTAAGTTGGTTAAGTTGGCTACGAATCTTCGGCTATTAAAAAAATCATTTTGTACTCACCACGTATCACAGATTATTATTCAGCTAAGTAGGTTAAGTTGGCTACGAATCTTCGGCTATTTCAAGAGCCGTTTTGTAATCACCACGTACCACAAATATTATTCAGCTAAGTTAGTCAAGTTAGCTACGAATCCTTGGCTATTCAAAGAGCCGATTTTTGTACTCACCACGTACCACTCTTCTGACCAATATTCATCGTTGAAGTTCACATCGTTGTAGGCTTCGGCCTCAAATCGCTTCTGAATTTCGAAATCTCTCTTGTAGCGTCTGAGGCTCTTCTGTGGTGCTGCCCATTTAATCTGTGTGTGTGTGCATGTGTATGTATGTATGTGTATGTTTGTGTATGGGTATGTGCTTGTTTATGTGTATGTGTATATGCATGTGTATGTGTAGGTGTATGCGTATGTGCTTGCTTATGTGTATGTGTATTTTTGTGTATGTGTATATGTATGTGTATGTGTATATGTATGTGTATGTGTATATGTATGTGTATGTGTATATGTATGTGTATGTGTATATGTATGTGTATGTGTATGTGTATATGTATGTGTATGTATAAATATATATATATATATATATATATATATATATATATATATATATATATGTGCGCGTGTATATGATTGTGTATGTGTATGCGTATATGTATATGTATGTTCATGTGCATGTTTAAGTTTATGTATATGTGAATGTTTCAACATAAAAAAGGTTTGTGTATGTGAACAATTTGAGTTTCACGTAAAAAAATTAACTGCCTTCTAAGGAAGTGATAAAACCATAAAATACAAAACAAAACGCATTGTGGAAAATCATTTGAATATTTATAATGAATTTTTTGTTAATCTTTGGATTTGTAGTTCATCAAATTTCATTCAACTTCATTGAAACTCTGTTCGCCCCGCTTTCCCCCTTGTTCTTCTTCTTCCTGCAGGAGCGCCCCCCCCCTGTTGACTCACAAGAAAATTGATTGAAGGCGCCGCAATTCTTCATCTCAAGGGTTCGATTCATCCTAAAGAAAGCGTCCCTAGCAACGACATATTTCAAACATTACGCACTTTAACGCGAATTTCAAACCTGTCTCCATGTTGTCGTGACAAGAAAGTTTACATTTACATCGAGTCGGAATTGAAATGACTGGTTGAATACGTAAATATGAAATAAAATTTGTTGACGGCGCTCGCTCGCTCACTCACTCACTCACTCACTCATTCACTCACTCACTCACTCACTCACTCACTCACTCACTCACTCACTCACTCACTCACTCACTCACTCACTCACTCACTCACTCACTCACTCACTCACTCACTCACTCACTCACTCACTCACTCACTCACTCACTCACTCACTCACTCACTCACTCACTCACTCACTCACTCACTCACTCACTCACTCACTCACTCACTCACTCACTCACTCACTCACTCACTCACTCACTCACTCACTCACTCACTCACTCACTCACTCACTCACTCACTCACTCACTCACTCACTCACTCACTCACTCACTCACTCACTCACTCACTCACTCACTCACTCACTCACTCACTCACTCACTCACTCACTCACTCACTCACTCACTCACTCACTCACTCACTCACTCACTCACTCACTCACTCACTCACTCACTCACTCACTCACTCACTCACTCACTCACTCACTCACTCACTCACTCACTCACTCACTCACTCACTCACTCACTCACTCACTCACTCACTCACTCACTCACTCACTCACTCACTCACTCACTCACTCACTCACTCACTCACTCACTCACTCACTCACTCACTCACTCACTCACTCACTCACTCACTCACTCACTCACTCACTCACTCACTCACTCACTCACTCACTCACTCACTCACTCACTCACTCACTCACTCACTCACTCACTCACTCACTCACTCACTCACTCACTCACTCACTCACTCACTCACTCACTCACTCACTCACTCACTCACTCACTCACTCACTCACTCACTCACTCACTCACTCACTCACTCACTCACTCACTCACTCACTCACTCACTCACTCACTCACTCACTCACTCACTCACTCACTCACTCACTCACTCACTCACTCACTCACTCACTCACTCACTCACTCACTCACTCACTCACTCACTCACTCACTCACTCACTCACTCACTCACTCACTCACTCACTCACTCACTCACTCACTCACTCACTCACTCACTCACTCACTCACTCACTCACTCACTCACTCACTCACTCACTCACTCACTCACTCACTCACTCACTCACTCACTCACTCACTCACTCACTCACTCACTCACTCACTCACTCACTCACTCACTCACTCACTCACTCACTCACTCACTCACTCACTCACTCACTCACTCACTCACTCACTCACTCACTCACTCACACACTCGCTCACTAACTTTTTTCTCTTATCAAATATTCACATCCTTAGCATCCTAGCAGACAAGCACAATCCCCGAGCAACAATTATGCACGTGGAATTGGCAGTCCCTGAATATTTCAGACTTGTTAACCCGACGTCCACCCTGCTCTAGCAATTAGGGGGGATGGAACAAAATATATACATACTTGTTGACTTAGATTTAATTTACATGAGCCGAGATGGCGCCGAACTGAATATCTCAGCCGACTAAACGACTTCGTGTTGTTGAAAACTAGATTAAAGAAACTACTTTTTATTTCAAAGTTATGTAATTTTTATTTAAACTGACCTATTGTAGGTCGGTCAATTAAAGTTATTTTTATCAAACATTTTTATGTATGTATGTGTTATGTGTATGCGTGTGTATGTGTGTTTCTGTATGAGTGCATACGTGTGTAAAATCACGTATGTGTTTGTATGTGTATGAGCTTATGTACTTGTATGCGTGAATGTGTATGTATGTGTATTTTGTGCGTATGTTCACCTGTATATGCGTTTATTAGTTTATATTTGTTTATATGTATGTGCGTGTGCAGCTAAGGCGGATGTTCAAAGATAAAAAAAAACTGGAGCGGCTTCCAACGTCGAGGTGTTTTGCAAATGTGACGCATGTCGGCGGGGTCGGAGGTCACGCCCCCGCATGCAAATGAAGGAGAGAAGGAAGAGGATGAATAAATGCATTTTTTCGTGATTTCAGGCAATTATCGGTGCGTTGGTGGGGGAGCGGGGGCAGTGTTTCCCCGACTGGGAGGTCTGGCGGAAAAGAAGGGAAATGGAATGAATAACAGGGGTAGATGCTTCAGACTATAAACTTACATTTTTCTATTAAATTTTTTTTAAATAATTAATTAAAATATGAAACGATATATATTATAATATTATGTTTTATATCGAGTTTAAATGTTTTTTTTAATGCAAAAATAAACTCCCCTTCCCAATTTTAACGTAACACTCACGGACAACGACAACAACGCATTCTAAATCTACTACTATCATAACCCGGATTCGTTTTTAGAACAGAAATTTAAAAATCGGTGGTTCTCGAAAGGGAGACAAACGCAGATATTAGGACAAGCCTTTTGACAAACATTCATCCCGCCTGTGGAAAAAAAATGATGCAATAATAGCTGGAAGTGATGACAAGACCACTTTTTGTCGTCGTGCTAAAAAAATGTCAAGAAATCAAAATCGATCAAATGAAAACCGACCGTACTGAATTCACCTCATAAACGAAAATGAAAGTTAAAACTTTTGGGATTTTCGGATCTCTAAAAATAGATGGAATTAAATATTCATAATTAAATTTTTCTTCACTTGCAACGATGATTCATAGATTTTTTAAAATAAATTATTATCATCACTATTATTAAAAAAAAAACAGTCAGCGAAGTGAAATCTTACTCTTCGATCTCTCAGAAGTTGCATTTTATTCACAGCTGTACTCCTTCTCTTTCTTCTTTTACCATCTTTCTTTCCATCATCTTTTTCCAACAGGTAATAACCATCTAAGCTTCCTACCTGGGAGGTTATTAAAGGTTGTTAAATAATTGTTGCGTATTTTTACTATATTCTGTTCATATATATAGAATAAATATATCGGCCCGCCTGTTGTTTAGGAAGGCTTTTAGCTAGGCAGCCTAGTAGATCGGAGATCCGAAACGAAGAACTGAGAGTTACAACTGTATAGTAACTTAATCAAATATTTTTTAATAGAAAAAAAAGAATTTTTTATGTACAAATTAAATTTTTAACTTTTTAAAAATTAACAAACTTTTTTTTTTATAAAAATTACAGTTGACATTGAATTTTATTTGCGTAGTCTCTAGTTCGATGGTCTATTTAGGTCTATTTAACGTCGCCTATGTTATCGGTAAATTAGAATTGTATATTTTTTATGTCGGATATCGCGTTAAATTAAAATAAAGCTCATATCAACTACTTTTAGCTATAAGAAATCGACGTTTCTGTTTCTTACAAACCGGAGTTTAGTCTCCGCTGTCGTACCAAAAATAGATTAATACAAATAATGAATATTCATGGAACCAAAAGACTCTAAATCGTTTTTTCGGAGGCCATCTTGGCATCTCACTTAAAACCTGCTCATCTCCGATATATTTATTCTATATATATGATTATATTTAATGGCAAAAAATTTATTGACAAATTTCTTTCTGATTACTTTTTTGATAATTTATTTTTTAGAAATGTAATAATATTTAGAAATATTGTGATTTAAAATATTTTTCATATTAAAATTCGCCATTTTTCTTATTAAAAAAATCAAATAAAGAAGCAAGCGGCGTTTCAATTGTTTCCGGTTGTGACGTCAGCGAAGCGTGAAAACGCCCACGTGACTGCCACGTGATTCCGGTGATGATGACGTATGGCTGAAGAGCGGAAGTCGATCAAAAGGAGTGCGGCATTCATATCAAAACAAAACTCTTTCTTCGATGAAGTTATGAGAGATTAATACGCGCGGAGACGCAAATAGTCTATCGCTTCTAAAAGTCAGCATTCGTCTTCATCATCATCTTTTTATGAATAAAAAACACCTATTAGGTCCCTGCACGGGCTGGGCCGGGCTTTGATATTAGGGTATTCAAAACGGGTAAGGGTGGGTCGGGCATGTGCCAAGCCTGAGGATTTTATGACTGTAAAAACGGGCCGAGCCCAAATCAGCACGGGTAAGTGGGAGTCGGGTTTGAATTTTTACGCCTTTGAACAAGGACGCCAAGAGAAAATTCAGTCCCCGAGAGAATAACTAGCCCAGGCCTTTTTAAACTAAAATTCTTGTAATTATCATTTGAGAAATAAAAAACCCTCCCAGCCAGTAACTTTTAAATTTTTTAAAATTAGAGGGCGAGCTTAAAATTTTAAAACCTTGGCAAGCTGCTTAACCGCAACTAACCACGCAAAAAATAAGTGATGACGATTTTATAATTTTTATCAAAACAATTTTTATTTTTTTTACTATTTCTGATGTTTATTTATTATTTTTTATTAATATTAATTCAAATATTCCAAAATGAAGAATAAAAATAAAATATATCAGCATTATCATAGCAGAATTAATTATTATTGTTATATTGTGTAGATAAAGAATGGAGTAGTGACAGGAACAAATTAACAAAACTAAAACTAAACTTTTAAGAAACTTTTTAAAAGAAAAATAAATAAACAAAATGACAACGTAATTTATAACACAAATTAAACACATTTAATTTTTTTTTCAACTAAAATGAAATTTATGAATTTTTTCAGAACATAAAATCTGCTTGGAAAACAGCAAACATTTGTTAACGCCGAAACTCAAAACAAATTGTAGTTTTACGTTTCATTTAAACACGTACCAGCTATATATTTTGTTCTTAGTAATATTAAGTGGTATTATTATAAGTAATATAAATACAATGCCAACAGACAAGTTATTAATGTGTAACATCTATAAATATAAAAATAAAAATGGCCGTCATATAATTTAATCGTCTGAACCGATCAACATACATAATTTCCGATATATATATATGTATTATATATTGGAGTACAGTACGGACAAATCTTTTGCGGCCCGACGCCTCTAATTTGGGCCCGGCCTGGCTCCTTTTTACAGACTGAAAATCCTGATACTTGGCACAAAAATCTCGGCCCAGACTGTTCCAGCCCGGCTTGACTTGAAGCCCGGCCCAGCCCGCTTGAAAACCCTAAAAATCATGGCCATGTCCATGGGCCACCCGATCCGTACAGTACTCTAATATGTATGTATGTATGTATGTATGTTATTATGTATGTGTGTGTGTGTATGTTGCATGTTATAATTTTGCATAACTCTGTAATTGCAAAATGATATAAAATGATATTTTTTAAAAATCTGTACACTTGAGCAGCAGATTTTGAAGAAAAAAATAATAATGTTATTTATAACTAAAATGAGACACATTCAAATTTCAATCAAATAATTTTTTTTTCAAAATTTTGTTTTTTTATCAACTTTGTTTAGTTTTTTCAATATAAATTCAAATTTGAGTGTTTTTTTTATCACATTTGATATCATATTCTGCTGATTGAAGACGAATTTTGAAATTAAAATTTTTAATTCAAAAGAGCCGACATAATATTGATGACGTTACGTCACAGGTCACGTGGTAATGTTGCTTGCTTGCTTACTTGTTGTTGTTTTAATGACGATGACGACTTTATATCAACAATTATTCGTTGTTATTCTTGCTCATTTGCTATCTTTTGTCGGGATGTATACTGTACACCACACAATACACATCCCTGTTGGAGCTTAAACGAGCGTGCGTGTGACGTGTGTGTGTGTGTGCGTGCGTTTATAATCTGGTTTTGAAAGATTTTGGAAATGCCGTATTTGAAGAAGTCAATTTGTGTGTCCAGAGTGCTGAGTTTGGTGCTTTTGAACAACATATTTTGTATTAGTAGTCATCGACATCTTTATCAGCACCAGCTTTAACAACGGTTTTTTTAAATTTCATCTTAATTTTAACAACAGCCACAACAACCACTACAACTGAAACAGCCACAACAACCACTACAACTACAGTAGCCACAACAACCACAACAGCCACAACAACCGCAACCATACTATCATCGTCATCATCGACTAAACTGCCCATAATCATTTCTTGAACTGAAAAAATAAAATATGGTTTCTAAACTAATCTCTACGCACGGTTATATAAATATAAATAAATACAAAATTAGGAAATAAAACAATATACATATATAATATATTATTCATGTTATGCATAAGCAATTTGCTGTTAAATTTATTGGTTTGTGAGTTTTTGAAATAGAAAAACACATTTTTCAAATTTTTAACAGCGAAAAATTAGTTCTTTGATAGTTTCCGCTGTTCTTTGGAAAACTCTGCACTTTGCACTCTGCATTCTGCACTCTGCACTCTGCATTCTGCACTCCGCACTCTGCACTCTCCAGTTTCCATGTTATACATGTTATACATTTGCATGTTTTCAGTGTTTTACACTTCTTTATATTCACCGCTTTAATGTTCTATGAAAAAATTAAAACCGATCATTTTCTCTGTAGTAAAGTTATTTATATACATCACAAGAAAAACCTACATTTGTTTTTAAATTAATGAAACAACTATCAGCATTGGGAAAAAAAAACTTAAAATGTAATTCGTAACTTTCTTTAACATTTCACCACCACACGCGTTGAAATATACATAATTACCGATCTAAAGTCAATTATTCAGTTCATCAATGGAAAGTCGAAGAAACGCCGAAATAACAGAACCGCACGCTTCCAACCTGCCACCCACTCACATCTCGCCCAAAATTTAAGCGTGCCAACCCATGTTATATCCCTAGGCCCCTGATTACCTACCCTGGTGCTCATCTCACCGGCCCAAGGTGGGGATAGAATGAGGTGTCAACTTTTCAACAGATTTGACCTGAATTTTAGCTCCGCAACGGCAGCTTAACCACTCCGTCATCTGCTATTATAATCTATCTTCCATATATTTATATCAACAGTAACTCTTAAAAATGGATTTAAAATGAAATTAATTATTTTTTTATAGGTAATCCAAGACCCATTTGAAAAGATTCAAATATTTACAGTAACTTTAAATTAATTTCAAGACCTAATTTCACTGCAATTGCATGACTCAATGAATCTCAATCCGCTGTCATATTTGACGCCTCGGTCCTCAAATTGATTGCGGACGACTCTTGGATACGTCACGAAGTGACAAAAAGTCTTAATTTTATAACTTTACAATCACCCTGATTTTGAGTGTAATTAATTTAAAATAATTTTATTATTTGCTACTATTAAGCTCAAGTGTATTACGTGCTTTTGATTAGATTCGCTTGTCTGATGTCTGTTGTCTTTCAGGGTGAAACCCAGTAATCAATGTTTAACTAGCTTTCCGACTGGCTATAGAGTAGAGGCCTGGAAAACTTTAAGAGGAAACTTAAAAGTGGGATGACAACATATTATTTAATCATTTCTTTTAAAGTATGTCTTTAAGCAAATTTTTTTTACTTGTTAATTAAATGTTTAAGTTGTTTATTTCTAAGATAATAAATTATCGTCAGTTTTTTAATAAAAACATAATACTAATAAAATAATAAAAAAATTTAAATAAAATGTTATTAATAATTAAACATTATTATAATTATAAAAATGATAATTATAATAACAAATTCATTATATCTGGAGTAATAAATCATTTAAAAGTCGAATGATTCCAAACTTGTGAAAAATTAAATTATTAATTAATATTTCAATTAGTACAAAATTTTGTTGTTTTTTAGTTTACAATTGGGATCATTTTTACATTGTTCACTCTCTTGCGATACGATATCGTGGCCATAAATGTGTTTCCCAAAACAAAATTGTAATTCATTATTTAGTTTATAATAATATGTTATTGCTCAAGAAATTGCGCGGAAAAGGATTGAAATTGTGTACATATGCATGTGATTATATTGTTTTATGATTATGATTACTTTTCCATTTCTTCCCTACCTGTCCACGATTGCGAAATCCCATCCTCTTGACGATCCTGTCCAGCTCACCGACATCCACTCCAGGTGCGTATATCGCCCACTCGCTCACGTGTTCATTGTCCGGCTCGAGTGCTTCATCAACTTTCTTCTCCCACGCGCTGCTTGGAAACAAAAAACAAAGAAAAAAGAGAAATAAAAATCTTCATTAAAGAACAAATAATTTTTTTTTGAAATATCGAATTTAAATCAATTAATTTATGAAAAATTAGACTAAACAACAGGTCGGTTTGAAATTTTCAAATAATTTTTGAAACAATAAGGTTAATGTAGAAAAGATGTGGCATTTGAATGAAAAGGTTGAAAAATTCAATTTGACTTGACCTAATTAAACTGTCTGGAAGATTTTTTAATTTTTTTTTAAATAAAAAAAGTTGTTTTAACATTGATGCAATTAATCGTTTCATCAATAAGCCAACCAGTCGATCAACGCGAAGCGTTAACCAGGTCGTCGATCATGTGATCAAGTACCTATCGATCAATTAACTAACGAAATACCCGTCACAAGGTGTTGCGTTAACGCGTCAAGAAATTGCTAAAAGATTGGGGTTAAGTGGGAAAATTGAGATTAAATGGGAAGAATTTTAGTCCAGATAGGAAAAGAATAGCTGACCAATACAAAGTAACAAATCTCATTAATTCGAAACAATTCCTCTCAAATCTCAGATGGAAATTACGTGCTCTACGCTCACGCACAAAAACACCTACCATGACTTGCACGTACACGAAATGGATGCGGGCATAGAAGAACAGCTATATGGATAGAAACCCTGACACTTTTTCGCATTCTGACCTTTGATCAGGTTAGGTCATACTTGTCTCTATATAATATAAATCCATATACTTGTCTCTATATAATATAAATCCATATACTGGCAAATGAAAACCCCTAAAAAAACTGGTAGAATAGGAGTGTAAAATTTGATTTTTGACAAGTGAAATGTGGTTTTAAACTTCTCCAGGGACGAAAAAATTGACGACTGAATTGCATAGTTGAGTTTTTCATGGAAAAAAAGTTTCACAATCGATTTGACGATTCATTCGACTGAAAGCAGATTCAAGTACAAAGTAACCTAGTAAGTACGCATGTACTTCGATACCGGGATCATGTAGAGAATTTTACGCAGGTTAGAGATCAATGAAAAAAAAAACTGTTGCAAAAGACTTTCAACAATGTTTTCTCAAAAATTTTACCTTAGTTTGTTTAGTTTTGTTGTTTTTGTTTTTGATGTTGTTGTTGACAATTGAAAAATTTTTTGCCATTAGACCTGCCGTTTCACTGAAGTCAAATGAATAGATGTGAACCTGGGGAATGTTCAGATATTTCGGGAGAAGGTGGGTGGAAGGGGTTCATTAGCGCCATATATATGTTTTATTTTCAAAAAGATTTTATTTCTTCCACAAACGTTTTTAAGTTTTTGAATAAATAAATAACTGATACACACACAAACACTCATAAATATATATATACTAGCGGGGTTACCCGGCGTTGCCCGGGGTTTTTAGAGGTTTTTCTAATGTTTGTCTCTCTCGCTCCCGTTTCCTTCTCCACTTTCCCGTTTTCGTCGCGTTCCCGGTCGCTTTTCCGCTCTCGGTCGTTTTCCAAAAAGATTTTATTTCTTCCACAAACGTTTTTAAGTTTTTGAATAAATAAATAACTGATACACACACAAACACTCATAAATATATATATACTAGCGGGGTTACCCGGCGTTGCCCGGGGTTTTTAGAGGTTTTTCTAATGTTTGTCTCTCTCGCTCCCGTTTCCTTCTCCACTTTCCCGTTTTCGTCGCGTTCCCGGTCGCTTTTCCGCTCTCGGTCGTTTTCCAGCTCCCGGTCGCTTTCCCGCTCAGAAGTTTTGTTATCGATTTTCTCTCTTGCTCGTGTTTCCTTCCAAGCTTGCTCTCCCGATTCCAGTCGCTTTCCGCGTTCCCGGTCGCTTTCCGCGTTCCCGATTCCAGTCGCTTTCCGCGTTCCCGGTCGCTTTCCCGTTCCCGGTCGCTTTCCCGTTCCCGGTCGCTTTCCCGTTCCCGGTCGCTTTCTCGTTCCCGCTCACGCTTGCTCTCCCGTTCCCGGTCATGCTTGCTCTCCCATTCCCGGTCACGGTTGCTTTCCCGTTCCCGTTCCCGTTCCCGTTCACGCTCATTTTCTCTTTTCCATTCTTTCATAACTTCTGTTAGCCTATAAAACGTAAAATAGATTTGCTAAGACTATATATATATATATATATATATATATATATATATATATATATATATATATATATATATATATATATATATATATATATATATATATATATATATATATATATATATATATATATATATATATATATATATATATATATATATATATATATATATATATATATGGAGATACCCGGCGTTGCCCGGGTTTTTCTAATGTTTGTCTCTTTCTCTCCCGTTTCCTTTCCCACCTGCTTTCCCACTCCTGTTCGCTTTCCCGTTTTCGGTCGTTTTCCCGCTGCCGGTCGCTTTCCCGCTCCCGGTCGTTTTCCCGTTCCCGGTCGCTGTCCCGTTCCCGCTCACGTTTGCTCTCCCATTCCCGCTCACGCTTGCTTTTCCGTTCCCGCTCGCTGTCCGTTCCGGGTCGCTTTCCCGTTTCTATAATAGACAAACTAACCCACAAACATTCATATATATATATATATATATATATATATATATATATATATATATATATATATATATATATATATATATATATATATATATATATATATATATATATATTATAAGGAAACATAGCGTTGATATGTTTTTACGAGCCACATATATCAGAAACTTGGATGGCGTACAATCCACCACGAAATAACGCAAATATACATGTCTCAACTTCAGACTCGAACCCACGACTATATATATATATACTAGCGGGGTTACCCGCCGTTGCCCGGGGTTTTTAGAGGTTTTTCTAATGTTTGTCTCTCTCGCTCCCGTTTCCTTCTCCACTTTCCCGTTTTTGTCGCGTTCCCGGTCGCTTTTCCGCTCTCGGTCGTTTTCCAGCTCCCGGTCGCTTTCCCGCTCAGATGTTTTGTTATCGAATTTCTCTCTTGCTCGCGTTTCCTGCCAAGCTAGCTCTCCCGATTCCAGTCGCTTTCCGCGTTCCCGGTCGCTTTCCGCGTTCCCGGTCGCTTTCCGCGTTCCCGGTCGCTTTCCCGTTCCTGGTCGCTTTCCCGTTCCCGGTCGCTTTCCCGTTCCCGGTCGCTTTCCCGTTCCCGGTCGCTTTCCTGTTCCCGGTCGCTTTCCCGTTCCCGGTCGCTTTCCCGTTCCCGCTCACGCTTGCTCTCCCGTTCCCGGTCATGCTTGCTCTCCCATTCCCGGTCACGGTTGCTCTCCCGTTCCCGTTCCCGTTCACGCTCATTTTCTCTTTTCCATTCTTTCAAAACTTCTGTTAGCCTATAAAACGTAAAATAGATTTGCTAAGACTATATATATAAATGAATGTTTGTGGGTTAGTTTGTCTATTATAGAAACGGGAAAGCGACCTGGAACGGACAGCGAGCGGGAACGGAAAAGCAAGCGTGAGCGGGAATGGGAGAGCAAACGTGAGCGGGAACGGGACAGCGACCGGGAACTGGAAAACGACCGGGAGCGGGAAAGCGACCGGGAGCGGGAAAGCGACCGGGAGCGGGAAAGCGACCGGCAGCGGGAAAACGACCGAAAACGGGAAAGCGAACAGGAGTGGGAAAGCAGGTGGGAAAGGAAACGGGAGAGAAAGAGACAAACATTAGAAAAACCCGGGCAACGCCGGGTATCTCCGCTAGTACATACATAAACACACACACAGACACACATACATGCACATACACATACATACATACATACATACATACATACACACATACATACGCACATACATATATATATAGTTCCCGCTCGCTCACCCGCTCCGCTCCGCTCATTTTCTGACGGATTTCAAATTTTTTTTTTATATTTGATTCCCCTTGACTCTCAAGGTTGTGTGAAAATTTCATTACGATCGGATGAATGGTGTAGCAATGCATAAAGGACATTAACATATATACAAACATTCATTTTTATATATATAGATATATATATATATATATATATTTATATATATATATATATATATAATGTTGATTTAAGGCTATTTTACTTGTTTATTACTCGTTTAAGTGCGATATTCCTCTCTCTCTCTCTTTCTCTCTCTCCTTTCTCTCTTTCTCTCTCTCTGTTCTTAAGGCGTCCATGCGGAATAAATGAATTTATGAATAATTTAGAAACGGATAAAAGATAAAGGAAGTGAAGAAATCCTAGCTGGTCAGAACACGACCATCGCTCATTGGCTGCTATTTTTGTCTTCAAATAAATCGTCTTGTTGAATATTCTCTTTTATTCACAGACAGGAAAAGGAAATTATTAGGAAAAAGTTTCTTTTTGTTTCCAAATAAACATTTCAAGAAAGCGCTTTGATGATTTTTGGTTGGTCCATCTGTTTTTCCGCTCCTGGGTGGTCGGTTAGTTAAAAAAAGTGTTAAATATTTAAATATCTTCCGGTTGAAAATATATTCAAACTTAACAAGTGGAGTTTTTTGTTGGTTTTTCAACATTTTCTTTCTTCTTCTTTCCTCTTTAACTCTTATCTTTCTTTTCTCCTGTTTCTCTCTCTTACACTCTCTCTCTCTTTATATTTCCCTCTCTCTTTCTCTCTCTCTATATTTTTCATTTTCTCTCTTTTTTTCCTTTCTCTTTCTTTCTTTCTCTCTCTTTCTCTCTCTCTCTCTTTCTCTCTCTCTCTCTCTCTCTCTCTCTCTCTCTCTCTCTCTCTCTCTCTCTCTCTCTCTCTCTCTCTCTCTCTCTTTCTACTTTCCATACCACAATGAATGAAAACCTAAACAAGCTTCACTTTAAAATAATGAACGTTAA
>OZ022238.1:49340104-49435104 GCA_963978895.1 Erpobdella octoculata | reverse complement strand
TCTTACTATTTCTACAATGGGGGGAGGCCATATGTTCAACCCAAGTGGCTCAAAATAAATTAAAATAGGACCTACTCAGGGTCAATTTAACCTTTAATTCTAAATAAACTTAAGGTTCATTGACAAGCCGACTTCAACTTTTTTTTTACAACTTAAAAAAAGTGATTCAGTTTAGAAAAACATTTGGTAAATAAGTTTTCAATTCAGCATTAATTACGGGGTTTTCATTAATAGTTTGATTTATTTCTTTTCCTTGGTTTACTGTGTAATTTATTAGTGCAGATTTGTGTTTAATAAGTTATGATTAGTAAAAAAATCCGTAAAAAAACCAGGTTTTAAAATTTCTGAATTTGCCGAGTTTTCATTTATTGCAAAAAAGTTTCGTGAAAATGACATTTTTTGAATTTATGTATGTAAACATTTATTTAATTGTATTGTATCTGTTTTTGTTTTAAAACCTAGACAGTTATTATTTTTAATTGAAACTTTTTTTAAGCACATTTCAAATTTTAATAAAATGCATTGTCATGAGGAGCGAGCTTATATTTCAAATTTCAGCTCGATTGGATGACGGGAAGTTAGTTAATTTTCAATTTTCAAGGTTTGCAAACATTCAAGCAAGCAAGTAAGCAAGCAAGCAAGCAAGACCGGAGGTGAAGTTAACATAAAAGATTTAAAAAATTCAATAATAAATTGTGACGGAAGATAACTAACTGTTTAATGGTTCATGACTTCCTGGACAGGTTTTTACTCTCTTCGATTTGCTTCAAGTTTTGTATCCATAGTTTCAAGTTTTGTATCTCTTGTTTCAAGTTTTGTATCTCTTGTTTCAAGTTTTGTATCTCTTGTTTCAAGTTTTGTTTCACTAGTTTCAAGTTTTGTATCTCTTATTTCAAGTTTTGTTTCACTAGTTTCAAGTTTTGTATCACTAGTTTCAAGTTTTGTATCCCTAGTTTTAAGTTTTGTATCTCTTGTTTCAAGTTTTGTATCTATTATTTCAATCTTTATCTCTCGTGTTTCATTCACCTTTTCTTCACCTTTTCTATCTGCTGCTTTCTTTTTTATCTTTTTTTATCTTTCTCTCCTTCTCTCTTTGTTTTCCTCCTTCTTTTGATAGAAAATTTTCCACTTTTCCCACTTAAAGATTTAAAGATGGCGTCATACAATCACACAACCACACAGAGCTTCACACAGACAAACAGTCACACTCCAGAATAACTAAAAAAAAAGAAAGAAGGAAGGGAAACTTTTTTTCAGTATAATCCGCTTTTTTCGTGTCAGGATATATATATATATATGAAGAAGCAGATTATTTAAGAATTTCGATGGCTTTTAATTTTCAATCGTCTCCGCTAAATCTCTCTCCTCAAAGTTAACAACAAATTTCGCACGAAATCTTCAGCTGACACAACAACAATAAGAACAAGCGATGATAAACAAAACTGAATTATTTGTTTATGAAATCAGCAAAGATATTTAATGTTTATTAATTTCTTTCGTAGCTCCTATGACGCTTCACAGATCGTTTAAACTTCAAAGTCGGCGATTCTTCAAGCGCTCTGGAAAACCCCGCAACAAGGAGAACTGGAAGTTAACGCTAACGATTACAATACTGTAATGATTGTAAAACGACATTCCGATTTTTTTTGCTTTTAATAATATAACATTCCTGAAGCTTATTGTGCTTTTACTGGTTGGCTGTCGTGATTTGTATAGCGGGAAAATTCCGAGTTTAATATTTGGGTCGAGGCGGTGCCCTGTCGATCGTTGCTGAATTCCCACCACTCTTTCTCTTTGTTGCCCTGGAGCAAGTTCAAAAATCGGCTTGCCCTAGAAAACTCATTTTAATGTCGTTTTTCGACCTTACTGCTCTGGTGTAGTTGTCCTAGTGCGACCTTAATAATGTCTTTTTTTCAATTGCTTTAATGTATGTAATGGAAGAAATTGATCCTTTCGGTAATTTTAGAATTTGCGTAAAGAATTCGAGCAATTCAAGTGAGGTCAACTATGTGAATTGAAGTCATCTTTGTGAATTGAGGTCATGTATGTGAATTGAAGTCAGAGTTATGTGAATTAAGGTTATTTATGTGAATTGAGATCATTTATGTGAATTGAGGTCAGTTATGTGAATTGAGATCAATCGTTTGAATTGAGATCAATCGTTTGAATTGAGGTCAACTATGTAAAATGAGGTCAACCATGCAAATTGAGGTCAACCCTGTAAATCGAGGTTAACCATGTGAATTAAGATAAATTATGTAAATTGATGTCATTTTGTAAAACAAAAAAAATAAGCCACTAAATTATGCATGTTCAAAAAAACTTCAAAGATAGAAAAAAAATTATGATTCAAAATAAACAAGTAAATGCGTTTTTAATTTAAACGCATTTATGATTTAATTGTCCAAAAGTGACCTAAAAATAAAGCAAATTAGTAATTTCGGAACGTGTTTGTAACTAAAATTAGATAGCCTATTATTAGTATAGTCCAATGCGCTGACTCCATGGGACGAAGAATAATCGTCATCAGTAGGGGAGACTTTGTCGGAAGTGCTCGGGTCTCCACATTCCCTTCGGGTCGACGTTCCTGTGGTCGTAGAGAGATTTTAGGGGCTGCGGCAGGAAGCTCCCCGCTGCCCACCTGTTGTGGGGATCGCCGGCGGCATGAAGGGCGTCGTAGGTACTGGGTCCCACTCGAGACCAGCTACCCTGTGAAAGAGGTAATTTCATTAATCATAATAATATTTTGGTTATCGTGTGTTTGTTGATCATTTCTGTTAATATTTAGAACCGGGCGATTCAAGTTCATTCGGTCGAAGAAAGAATTAATTAAAGGTAGAAGTTGAACTATGAACTACTTAGCCAGTCGATTACCATTTACGCTCAGCTCTGAACTGTTAATCGGGCTTGAACAAAGTTCTTGTGTGCCCTTACCAGAAGGCCAACTTAAAACTAAAGTTCCAAAAATTTTTACTTTGCCTGTTGAAAAAAAAACTACTATTATTACCCTGACCAGCATAATATGGAGATAGTAAGTGCTAAATATGATGGAAAACAACATTAACAATATTAACCTTCTACTGCATGAAGAATAAAAACTTTTTAGTTAAAACTTAAAATATTTTTCTATGGCTATTAGGTTGCACATTCAAAGAAAAAATATATAGTTTTAATTGTTCTTTATTATAAACTTTCACAGAAAAATACTTAGTTATGTCATTTGGCAGTGTTGAGTTCATTATAAGCCATGAAAATAATGATGTCAAATGGCATCGCAATGCGGTTGAGGGTCAATATCAACTATAGCACTAACAATAACAACAACAACAAAATAATAATAATAATAATAATATGATTAATACGAACCTGCAAGTTAGAGTAGGTCTCACCAGGTACGCCTGGTTCCTGTTTAACGTTGAACATGTAGTTTGCCCACAAGCCCTGTCTGTCGCTGTACATGTTTTCGCCGATGTTCAAGAAGCTGAGAGCGGTTAAATTTTTAAAATAATGAATTATTTGTTTTTTAATGTTTTTTTTTCCATAAATTACTTTTTGTGTTGGTAGAATAGTGGCGAAAGCGATTCATGACAAAACCAATCTCAATTTGTTTCAAAATATTATTATTTTTATTCAATAAAAGCGATTGCTTTTACTAACGCGCCATCTGGCTTGGTCTGAATATTAGAAAGATTCATATTTCCACAGAACGATCCAGTTTCCCACGGTTTAACCATGTTCATCTTCGATTTCGGCACATTCAAACGGGGATCGTAACACTCCATTATTTTAAATTACTTTCCGGGCAGGAGTTTTGACTAAATTTTCTTATTCGCCTGCTTCGGCAGTTTGTTTACGTTTTTTTCAATCGTCGTCACCATGGAGACACGATCAGCTGTTGCTTACTTTATTATTAGTTCCTTATTACTTCTTAATTACTTCGTTATTATAATAATCAGCTGTTCGTTACTTCATTTCTTCTTAATTCAGATTTGTAGGTTTTTTTAAAACATTTTCATGAGCGCTGCTTCTATCTCACAAAGCTGTTTTTTTATTTTTTATTTAACTTTTTAACAGCCTTGCTGTTGTCCAATCATCATGTACTTGGTAGTTAAATGATGATTTAAAACTCGAATATTAATTTTTTAATATAGGTGCGCATGGTTGGTAAACAATGTTTTTATATATTTGTTGTAATATAAGATTTTGCACTGTGTTCGTTTTTGTAATCATCAAAATAAAAAGATTATTGAAATAAAAAAGTATATATATATATATATATATATAATACTGGCGATTGGCTCAGATTTGTTTAGAATGGGGTCGGGCCAATAAAAGTGGGCCCACGGACCATCTTGGTTCGTACCTTTAATATATTCAGAATATTTACTAAAATGCACATTTTAAAGATGGTTGCATTTGTTAGTTTGAATCGTGAAAAAACAAGAAACTATTTTAAGACTTCTTTGTAAATCACATTTGTAGTTTTGCTTTCATGGGTTAAAAAAAGTTTCATTATAAAGTGAAAACCAAAAACCCCCGTAACCCGCGTATGATTCGGGGAGGTACAAACCATGCTTAGGGTATCCGGGTTAGTATGTCTTGCAGCTTGTCGTCGTGCTTATCAATTTAAGTTTTACGATTGTAAAAACACAACTAGCGTAATTGGAACATATATTATAAAACTCTTACTATTAGTTCTTTGAATAACACATTCAAATTCGTTTTTTCGAATTGATTTATAGGAAATATATAAGCATAGACTTATAATATAATTTATATATTCACGTCAGTAATTAATTATTTTCAAAAATAATTTTAGTTTCAGTTTCAGTTTTTTTAATTCAAAATTATTATTACAGTTTCATTTTCAGTTTTGAATTGGTAATATTAATAGTTGTAGTTTTGATTTCCGTTAATAATTATTAATAATTTTAGTTGTAGTTTTGATTTCCGTTAATAATTATTAATAATTTTAGTTATTATTATTTTTTTATTATACAGGTTTTTTATATAGCGCTTTTTTACAAAATAAAAGTCACAAAAAGCGCACAGTTAGTTGTAGTTTTGATTTCAGTTTAGACACTTAATTTCACCAAAAAAAACAACCTCATCCTGTAATAATTTATCTATTCAATTTGATTTTGCATGATTTTTGACCTTATTTTTTGAATGAAGGAAACCCAATAATTTTTTTTATTCAACTTAGAAAATCCCGCATTTCCTGATTTTTCTTAACTCTATTTCTCTGGCCACCACTCATTAAACCACCCGAGGACAAAATTTTCTCCGCATCTGTTTGTGAGGCAGGTGCTGCTAGAAGGTCCTAAGCAAATGATGAAAGAAACGAATATAAAGACTTTCGAGTAGATCAAAACTCCTTGAAATCTTGGTCAACACTAGATGGGCAAACTTTTTCGATATACTGAGATATATATTTTAGATATTACTAGCGAGGTACCTAGCATTGGCCGGGGTTTTAGAGGTTTTCTATTGTTTTTTGTCTTTTACTTCCGTTTCCTTTTCCGCTTGCTCTCCCTCCCCCGGTCGCTTTCCCGTTTTCGCTTGTTTTCCCGTTCCCGGTCGCTCTCCTGCTCCTTCTCGCTCTCTCTTCCGCTCCCGGTCGCTTTTCCGTTCCCGCTTGCTTTTCCGTTATTGTTCCCGATCATTCTCCAGTTCCCGTTTCCGCTCGCTCTCCCGTTCCCGTTTACTTTGTGACCAATCTCAATTTTTTCCACAAAAACCTTCTTCTATTGATTTTTAATGTTGTATGAAAATTTCATTACGATCGGATGAATAGTATAGCAATGCATAAAAGACACACACACAGACAGACAGACATTCATTTATATATATTTTTTATAATAGTTTATAGTCCTTCACACCAGGTGTTTTAAGACTCTTATAGCTTTATATCACTATGTCGGAAATACTAAAGTACTTCCTTTCGCAAATCATAATTTGATTTAACTGTTCTTTCCTCTTTTATCCAGGCGTGGGACTGGCTTTTAAAAGCAAGGCGGAAGATTTATTTTACATGTAAAGTTTCTTTGCTAAGCAATAAGTTCAGTGCAATTTTTGAGGAAACTACAAGCACAAAACGTAGTGCATTGGAAAGTAATATTTTGTGATAATATTTTTGTTATACTTGTCAAAGCTTAGGTTATTCGAAAAAGCAATACACCTTTTGTTAGAGACAAGCCTTATCTATATCTGTCGTCTTTATTTGCGACCAAGGTAAGCTTGCCTTAGACTGCACCAGTCAAACTCAACCACCTCAACCATTAGCTATTTTTTTGCTCAACGCCACTAAAAATAGCCTAACTTTTGCGATAAATATCTTTGTGATGACTATCTAGACGGGAATGTGTTGAGTCGTCGATGCAAGCTACAATCAATAATTATTATTTATAGGTCTATAATATGAGTCTCAAATTTAATTACCACCATGGTCCGCTTTTTTTTCTACCCAAAATAGTTTGCTTTTCATATCGATCGAATAGTCCAAGATGCAACGGGAACTTTTGATCAACGAGTTCTACTAAAATGCCAATCGCTGTACGGCAGACCGTTGTGACGCATTCGCTTGGCTGAATTATTTCAGAAATTTTATAGAAATTAAAATTAACTTTCCGTTGGAAGTCAATACCCTCCCTACTAATAACTACCCCACCACCCCCTACTAATAACTACCCCAACACCCCTACTAATAACTACCCCATCGACCCCTACTAATAACTACCCCACCACCCCTACTAATAACTACCCCACCACCTCTACTAATAACTACCCCACCCCCCTACTAATAACTACCCCACCACCACCTACTAGTAACTACCCCACCACCCCCTACTAATAACTACCCCACCACCCCCTACTAGTAACTACCCCACCACCCCCTACTAATAACTACCCCACCACCCCTACTAATAACTACCCTACCATCCCTTACTAATAATAACTTACATATGTTTTAATCAATGCTTGACGGCTTAGAATTGTGAATTATTAGAATTGTACACAAATATTTTGAAGCAATGATGAAAACATGTAACAAGTCATTAATAGGGGGTAGTTATTAGTAGGGGGTAGTGACTTCCAACTGAAAGTTAATTTCATCGATGAGATTTGCTTGATGACATGTGACCATAAAGTAAAACTAAACAAAAAAAAACTTTTTTTTGCCTTTTTATATGTAAAGTAGCCAATAGTGTTTTTTTTTTGTTTAATTGCGTTTGTAATTCTAGAATCTTTTAAAAAAAACTTTATGATCACAGTTCTGATGAAAACAAAACTAAAATCGACATTCGCAGTCAACGATGTGTTTTAGCTCTTTTGGTCAACCTCTCTTTGGAAGGACGCCAAAGTTATAAATGAGTTTAATTTGAAGCTTTCAGAAATTATGTTTATCAAGGAAAAATTATTTTTGGAAACTTTTCTTCAATATTGTATTTTAGACTCTTCTGATGAAAACGATATCTATAATAATAAACCGTTTGACAAATTTAACTTACTAATTTCAAAGTTATTACTACCGATCATCATCGAATGTTCCACATTATGAAAATTAAAAAATATCTGTAACCATACTTTATATTTTTATGTTTTAATAACAAATGAGCAAAAAATAAGACAAATGACTCTGCTAATTTGTATTCAAATATATTTCTAGTAATAGCGCCAATTATATCATCAAAGATTCAAAGATGTTACTCGTCAGTAAAATCAAAACGGATTCTTCAAGTTGAGCAGTCCACTCCAATGACAACATCCAACTGAACTAGCATTAAAACACGGAATTGTTGTTGTTGTTTGGGCATTGGATTTCGATACACGACAGAGCAAATATAGAGAGTCGTTGTATTGGGTGTTCAGCATATCAAATAGAGAGTAGTTGTTTGGGTACTGGGTATCCAGCAAAACAAATATAATGTTGTTATATGGGTATAAGAAAAACAAATATAGAGTTGTTGTTTGGATGCAAAACAGCACGCGAGAATACAATATTCGGGAGATAACATTTTATACATAAATGTTTCAAAGCTGATGACCCAGATTTGGATAGGTCGTCGTCAAACTTTCTCTGTTATTATAACTTTTATAATTATGCATGTAATTATTTTTATTTTTTATTAAGTTAATTGTTACTTCATAGCTGTTAAATCGTTATCATTATTAATTGCATCATCATTATCAAGTTCATTAGCAATATCAATTTCACTATCATTATCACAAATCTTATAATAATAATTTTTATTTTTATTTTAACATTCTTAAAGACGGTTCTTTAAATAATAATAATAATGTAAAATTACAAGATATTTAAAATAAAACTGTCGGATCTACTGAAATAGTTAAAAACATCTGAAAAGAAATTCTCTAAACGAGCGATGAACGGAAAATACAGGAAGGAAATCAGGACCACCCGGTAGGCGGAAAAAAATCCCGACATTACATCACAATATCAATATTTTTATCTATATATATATATATATATATATATATATTTATATATGCTTTGAGACGAGAGTTAGAAACTTTTCTTAAAAGAATTAGAATTGCAGAACAAAGATTTGAATAGAATGTAAATGCGGATATGGAAATTAAATGTTTTAAGAAAAATTGAAAATATCTTGAAACGAAAAAGCAACGACAGCAGTGTTCTTCAATGACAACATCGAGAGAGAGAGAAAATAAAAAAGAAAGGGAGAGAGAGAAAGAGAAAGAGGAAAAAAGGAAAGAAAAAGAGAATAAAAAATGAAAAATAAATCAGAGAAGAAAGAAAACGCAAAGAAGTGCCACATCTGCTATTTGAAGAACCGAATAATGAAAACAATCTGCTGTCCACCGACCAAGACTGCGAGTGGAAATAACGACTGAAATGCTCAAAAGATGGCAAAAGTAAACGTGGAATGAAGATGAAGGTACGGATGTCCACTCCTGGTGCCAAACCATCTTCAATCTACTTGTTCGTATTTGGCTTTGTTGATGTTCTTGCCCAGACAGCAGGAGAGCAAGGCTCCGAGAAGCTGGCGATCAATCGAACAGTTGTTGAAATAAGTCAGCCAATCAAAGGTTGAAATAATTAGGTTCATTTAGTCTATTTAATAAAGTAAATTATCAATTAACTAATCGGTAAATTAATCATCTAATAATACTCAGAAAACTGTTTTTTATCTCATGACTTAGCAAATAAGAAAGGTATAATATTTCATCCTCCTGATAGTGTTGCATTATTTGTTTAAGATTTTGAATTGAAATAATTTCATAGACATTATTTTTGGCTTTTTCTGGTTAAATAAAACTCACTTTAGAAATTAAATCAACGAACTAACTTGCAGAAAAGCGAATCCAATGGCAACACTGCCGACCAATGTAAAATTACTTTTCATAAACGAGGCCAACTTCCCGTAGCATCCCTGTTGTCAATGACAACCAAATCAAAAGACTTACAAATTTTTATCATCGTATTTTCTTGCAAACAAGACGCACCATAGACAAACCTTTGGTTAGCCGGCGCCCAGGATTAATGGGGACGCTATACTAGGTACTTTTTAACAAGAGCGGTCTATTGCTCCGTGCAGCAGATGGTTAGGCCACTTGCGCTTGATATTTGTGGGTGTCTTATGTAAAATATTTTTCACACAAAAATTGTCATTAACCGCATCTTATATATGGTTGCATCAGTCGCGTACTGTGTCACCTGGCGATCACCCCCCCCCCCCCCCTCTTTGCCCCGGCCAGCCCAATCATCGACTGTTTCCATGGTCCGAAATTTCTGTAGGCCTATGTTGCGTCTTCAATGCGTGAAAATACGGTAGTGGAAAAAATTCGATCTAAAACAAATTTAAGGGGGAGGCAAACGTACAGTCGTGTAAATCTCGTCGACATTGTTTGGATCGCATTTTTTCAGTTTGCAGCAGCTCTTCGGCACCTTCCTTTCTGATTCACTGCGGTTAGGACTCAGCCAGTCTTCGTAGGAATTCTTTCCGCAGCATTTCAACTGCAATGATCAATTGAATATTAAAAAGTTAATTTTACATTTTGCACTTTCGATGTTAACTTGAATGCAAAATGAAGACTTCTCAAACCACGTTTGTCTTTTCCACTTGAGGTTTTATACTCTTTCGCCACTTAACTGTGACTATCAAGGTGGACTTTCAGATTGAAACAGGTGCTAGTGAAGCTGGCGAAATTTAAGCCCCTCACCTTTCTGTCTAGAATAGAGAAACTTTCTATCACTTTGCCAACTGCGTTTTTTCTTAATATTAACAACTATAAAGAGATTTCAGTTGTTGTTTTTTTTTAATAAATTTTTTGTATAAATAATTTGACAAACTCTCGATTGGATGCCGTCAATAGCGTGTTGTTTGTCAATGTCACTGTCATACTCGTCTATGGCAATGGTCAGACCGTTGTTGAACCCCTCTTCTATCTGATAAATACAAACAAAATATAATTAATCAATGTTATCTTTTTTTTAAATAGTTTGTAGTTTGTAGTCTTCCATCCTACTTTGTGTTCTAAGACTACAATAGCAGTATTTGCGAAACGCCATTATTGCATTTCTTGTCGTAAATCATAATTCGAGCCGTATTTTTTTCATTCTAATTCCCTCCTCCTTTATCCAGACTTAGGACTGGCTCTTGTTAAGCCAGGCGGAGCTGAAAAATGTCAGTCGTAAACTCAGAGCTGGATCTAGATAGCCCAAAAAGCAGATTATCCTTTGATGCTTTATATTTTGTATTTCTATTCTTTCTTTGCTATTATTTATTTTTCCATATTTTGAATAAAAGTCATACTGAGTTACAAAAAGCTAAATTGACGGCAGAAAAACCTAATACATAAATTAAATAAGAAATGATTCACTACAATTATGATAATAATAGTAATAAATTATAATCCAATAAAAAAACAAGTGCCAGAAGAAACATATATACATAATTTTTTCTTGAGAATCCCATATAATTAAGCAAATTCGCAAACATTCAAATCATAAAATATAAATAAATTTTGACAATTTGGCTTTTTATGGTTTGATGTTAATTTTAGATTTGATTCGATGCTCAAAGGTTTATTATTAGACATATACACCGCAATAAGCTCAGATGAGCTATTGATTAATTATATCCAACTAATACTTATAGTTGAGGAAAATCATTAAACAATTTGTATATAATAATCAATACGATCAATACATATCGTATTGTCTTTTGTTGTTGCTTTAATGTGTAAGAAGTGTTTTTTCTTGTTATGCAATTTTTAATGACATCAATTCAATTGTCATAAAAGCGATGGCGAATCTGGCCATGAGTAAACAATCATCACCATCATGATCATCATTATCATCATCATCGTCATCGTCATCATCACCATCATCATTATGATAATAATCGTCATCATCATCACCATCATCATCATCATCATCACAATGTATAAATAGTGTGTAACCAATGTAGATGCATAATTATATTGATTATTAATAACTCAGTTATAACTGACTGTTGATCTGTAGAAGAATGCTGACACTGCAGTTGCCAACTCCACGACGAAGACTATCATCAAAATGGCAGAAAACTAGAAAAACA
Source organism: Erpobdella octoculata (assembly GCA_963978895.1). Classification (NCBI taxonomy): domain Eukaryota; kingdom Metazoa; phylum Annelida; class Clitellata; order Hirudinida; family Erpobdellidae; genus Erpobdella; species Erpobdella octoculata. Next base: position 49,423,519 of record OZ022238.1, on the reverse strand, counting down.
ATTTGTTCATTGATTTTATTTATTTCATAAAAACTATTGGAAAAAAAAATAAATTCACTGGATATCAATAAAGACAGAATGCTCTATCGAAACCTGCGGGTTTTTAATTTGTCTCCCTCGCTTTCCCCCCGGGGCAACTAAAAATAAGCGAGTGTGCCAGTATGCACAGCAGGAATAAATATTTTTTAGATAGCTCTAAAAAATAAAATAATGAGTTTTTTAATAAATCTATATATATATATATATATATATATATATATATATATATATATATATATATATATATATATATATATATATAAATGAGATTATGTATGTATGTCCTTTATGCATTACTACACCATTTGTCCGATCTTAATGAAATTTGTACACGACCTTGAGAGTCAATAGAGAAAGGTTTTTGTGAAAAAAATTAAGATTGGTCACAAAATGAGCGGAGCGGGAAAGCAAGCGGGAACGGGAACGGGAAAGCTAGCGGGAACGAAAAAGCGACCGGGACTGTTATAGGGAATAATCTTTAAAACGCGGCAAAGCTCCAGTTTAGTTTAAGCGGAATTCACTGGGACCGACTTCCTTTTATAAATGCAATACAATTTTACAACATTTTGACTATATTTACGTGAGAATGGGTCAGTGTGATGATACCTTATGGAACATGACGGGACTTGAACACTATCCTAATTGTTTTATTTAGAGTATATTAAAACTTACTAAGTTTAATTTAGCACAAGTGCACAAAAAAAAGTAACTAACCAAGTACAGAAGACGTCCGTGGCCTTTGATAGTGCACATGCACCCGAATGATCCAATGATGACAATGCCCGATCCAATTCCGATGAGGATGTAGGGAGCCGAATCATAATAGTAGGTGGTCAGTTCCATGTAGCGGAAAAGTTCCACGTGCATCCATATTCCCAGGGCTAGAATGGCTATGCCAGAAGCCTTTAATTGATATATTTAACAGAAAACATATTATGATAATTATAATTATGCAGTTTTGGTTTACATATTTTAATTAGCGAAGTCGAAGAGTCATTTAGGAGGAGCCTAGTGAAAAGTGATGAAAGATTCAAAAAAATAAATGGTAACATCATAACACAGCTGTTCGGAGTTAGCCTACGAACCGTGGTAAACAGGCGTTTAATATTTGATGATATTATCACAAAGCTATTTTATGCCTTGATTCGTCTGTTTTGAATAAACTGTTTTTTATATTAATTAATTAATTAATTAACTTTGGTTTGTAAACTTTAATTAATTAATTTTAACTATTTGCAATAATAATATTAATAATAATATCTTGTCACTGTACTTGGGCGGTGTGCTATGGATTGAGGGATTGAAAGAAAAATAGTAAATAGAATAAGCGTGATTGGAATGTTATGATCACAACGATATATGAATAAACACTAAACAGGCTATACTGCAGAGCCGTAGCGTATGGGGGCGAAGGGGGTGGTCTTCCCCGGGTGGTACTTTTGAGGGTGCGGCAAAAAAGTTGAGTAGTCCTTCACTATAGGAGAATAAAATATTCGGCGGCTATACTATAGGCCTACACTTAAACTAGCAAATTATTGTGGCAAATCTCTTCGAAACTTTTATTTTGAATTTATTGCATTTAATTGTCAAATATTTTGATTGATTTTCATAAAAAATAGCAAAAATTATTCACTCTCCTAAAGCGAGAGATAACCAAAGGTTTTTGAGGACGGCAAAACATGCGAAACAAAAATTAAGATTTTACGTTCTGCACATCAACTTTGTTGGGAGAAAAATTGATTATGTTTCACCTCCTCTTCAGTCATCGAATTTTATTACGAAAAAATGTTGATTCGGTTTTTTTAACCCCCCCCCCTGTCATCGATTTTTGTGCAGGAAAATTCAGTTTATTATGTCAACATCTAAGTGGGGGGTGGTAATTTGGCCTGTCCGCCCCAGGTGACTGAAAACCACACTACGCCACCGTTACTAATATAATGAACTGATAATACTTAACATATGATAATAAACAAATTTTATTGAGATGATAGTAAAATTATTACAGTGAGATTATAGTAAACAGATTATAATGAGATGGTAGTAAGCCGATTATGATGAGATGGTCGGAATAAATTATAAAGGGATGATAATAAAGAGATTATAATGAGATAATAGTAATATAATTAAATGATAATAGCCAGATATTACCAAGAATTAGGTTGCTCACCAGAAATATGAAATTAAAAATAGTAAGAATAAGTTTTATGAAGTTGATAGCAGCTGTCGACTGCAATGCTGATCCGACACGTCCCGTCATTCTAAAAACAAAATTCCTTTAAATAATTATTATATATATATATATATATATTCTATTATATATATATATTATATATATTATATTATATTATATATATATATATTATTTATATTATATTTTATATATATATTATATATATACTAAATTTTAATTTTGAAATTTTCGTGCGACTCCCCAGTATTTTATTATTACTTCTTAAACCGTTGTCCGTAATTGAATTGTAGCAAGTGTGTGGTTTGATTAGCGTCTGTATCAATTTAGACGGTATGTATGTTTGAGTGTTTGATTATCAAGGATTATCATACATCTTCTAATTAAGTACCCCAGACCAGACTACAATTCTTTATTCAACCGACTCGAGTAAAATGTGTGTGCCTGTAGCTTTCACAAAACCGTCAACAAAAAATCTTTAAATAAGCTATTTACTCTATTTAGGGCAGGATGAAACCCTAACATTGATGGGTTGGAGGGGGTTTCAGTTCTATAATTAACTAAGTATAATAACAGAATGCTATAATAAAATATTCATGCACAAAATATGTGTACTCACTTCAAAAAAAGAGAGAGAGAGAGAAAAGATGGATATTGTTCAAATGACTTAAAGCTGTTGAGTTTCTAATTAGTCGGTGACAGCAAGTACGTTTCAAACAAGCAAATCCCTCCTCTACAGATGTTACTGATGTGGTAAATCTTGTAGCAGCCGATGTAGTTTATTAGAGCCGTTAGTTAGCCGTTTAGCCGACAGAGAATTTACCTGTCAAGTTATAAGCATCCAGATATTGAGATAGTAGTAGCCGGTCGCGATAACATATGCCAACGAGAGAGATGCAGACTTGCTATTGTCCTCTCGCTCTCTAAGACAGCTTTTTCTTCCTGCTTGGCATGACGTTAATGTTATTCTGCATGCTCATGAATAAACATGTAGACGAGACACGACGGTAGTAGAGCTTGCCAGCTCCAGCGGTAATGGAGAAACGCCTTTTATTTATCAATAAAGACGACCTTGGTGGGTTTTTTTTGGTAGGACATTAACATAATTAATGCGTTCACAAAAAAATTATGATGATGATAGGCTCATCAGAGATCGATACGAGATGTTATCGAATCGTGTTTTGAGCTTTATATATATATATATATATATATATATATATATATATATATATATATATATGTTTATATATATATATATGTTTTTTTTTAATTTTTAATAAAAAAAAAGTAAACTTTCAGAGTTATAAGAAAACGTTTGAAGTAATTGTTATCACGCCATTCACGACAATTTGAGTGAAGTGAATTCTAATATTTACGACTGCATGCAGCGTCACAGCAGCTTGTTGTTATATTTCATGCAATTAGGTATAGTAACATCACTGCTGCACAGCACAAATACACACACACAGTCAACCACACACACATGCACGCACGGAGACACACGCACACACATGGAGACGAAAAGTAGCTGCGTGGATGGACGTTCTACGCCGGGAGAGCTTTCTGCTATGTTTTATATCCGTTCAGCAGCATCAACTGCTATCAACAGCAGAATAAACAATCCTACAAAAAAATTAAACCACCGTAACGCATACAAAAGCAGTATATGCCGAACATCATCCTTAGGCCAGGTGGAAGGGGATACCATGGCCAGTGAGGTTTATTCGATGCTTGGGTAAATTATTAGCATGAGGGAAGGTTGATTTGCCGGCCCTGTCTAACTAGTGTTGGAAAAAGTACTTTGTTTCAGTACTTAACTAAAAGTACTAGTAACGCCTCAAAACGTTACTTACTGTAAAAAATAATAGCACTTTAAATGGTTTGCAATAAATGAAAAGCCGGCTAATTCAGAAATATACATAAGCGATTTGTATAAAAAAAAACCTGATTTTTTTTACAGTTTACTTGTTATTTTTCATTTGTTTTTTTTTTTGAGAACATATTATAGACACAACAATTTAAAAAAATTAGATTCTGAGTGTCAGCTTGATTGGAAAAGAAGAAACATGTTAATTTTTACTTCGAAAGTGCTTTGGGACAATTTCTATATGAAGACGGGTCACTCACTGCAACGAAATAATTAAGAAAACATTTTTTTTATTTGTCTGTAATTTATACTCTCACAAAGCATCTAAAATCTAAATAACAAAACGTATTTATAGAAAACACGTTACAAATTAATCAGAAATGTCCCGGGAAGCGCATTAAATTTGTGATGGGTACCCCGTCAAGTGGCCAAAGGAATCCCTTGGCGCGCATAAATTATATTTCCCCGTATTTTATGGTTTTGTCCACAGACTGAAAATGTATATAGAATGTTTTAATTATTGATAAACTGAAAAGGGCCGATGTATTTAAGTTGCAGAACCAGTCTATTAGTTAGCGGGGTCAGGAAACGGGAGCGAAAGAGAGAAAATAATTGAAAAACATCCAAAAAACCCCCGCTACTTAATAAATATAAAGCGATTGGCTAACGTCTGCAGCGCAGCTGATAAACAATTTTCGTAGTCAATTTTTTTATTTGTATAATGCGCAGAAAATAAACTGAGTTGGGTATGTTCACATAATGCCAGAACATAAGTCAGCAGCCTTAATTTCCACTTGACTTCCAACCATATAGCTGGAACCTTGACTATTTCGAGAACTGCCATTATACTTTTCTCAGATTGCTCTCTCGCCTGTGGGGTTAACAGTTAACATAACTTAGCATAAAACGAAAGGAAGCCACGTTTCATTCTTCGCTGCACTGACGAGCTCCCGGTGACGTTGGTGAGATTCCAACATTAGACTTCCAGCTGGAAGCAACTTCATTTTCATTCAATTTTTTTGCAAAACGATTTTTCAATTTTTATTGCCCATAAAAAAATAATTAGACAAAGAAACCACAGTTAGAATATCGATAAAAACAATCACAGATTTTTAGGAGCAGTTTTCTCAACCGTTGAAGGTTTGTTCAGAGATTCTTTTATTCCCTTCGGCCCTTTTCGGAGCCCTCCGACGGGGGTTCTCTCCCTCTGCTTAAAACCCTCTTGTTGTTTCTTGGTCTTCTGGATTTCAGAATCAAGGTACTGCTCGAAGGGGAAGCTGATTAGCTTTCCGGAACCTTTGAGATCAGTTTCGATTTTCTTCACCTGAGCAAGCAGGGTTTTGTTGGACGTTTCTTCAAGCTTTTTATTCAATTTTGTTAGCTGGCAGAAATTGAAAATAAATAAAACTATTTCTGGTATAAAGTGATAATAAATAAAAATAGTTATGATATAAAGTGAAAATAAATACAAAATTTATGGTATAACCATACAAAAAAAAGGAAAAACAACGAGACGAAGATACTGACCATTTCTTCAAAGATGTCTTTTGGTGCTTTATCGGGAATGTCTGCATGCACGATCGACTTCAACAAGTTCACAGCTTCCTCATACCTGCCGAGTTCTGTGAGTACTGACACCTGTCGATAACATGGCAGTATATATACATTCATATATATATATATATATATATATATATTATATATATATGATTAAAACTTGGATTTTTTCCAAACTAAATTAGGATAATTTTAGAGATAATATTCAGAACAGTTTCAATTTAATTTGAAATAAAAAATAATAATAAAAGATTAAATTCACCATAAAAACTTTTATATTAATAAAGAAAAGTCATTCAATAATAAAATTCTTCTCGCATCCCTCGACACTGACCTTGGCATTCAAGTAGGCAACTGGCAGCCTTGACTCCTGCTTCACTGTAACCAAAGACAGAAGTTCATAGGCGAGTTTTGGGTTTTTCTGAATAGCGGAAACCATAGAGAGAATATCAATTTATATTTATCAAGTTTATATCTATTCATCCAGTAAGTACTAAACGGCACAATGAATAAAACTGTATTATAATACATTTAGCAACAAAAGAAACTAACCACATTGTGAGCCAGCATTGCGCTGTAGACGATCGTTCTCAATGAAGTGTCACAGCCGTGCTTTTTGGCGTCCGCCAAAGTCGTCATCATCTTCTGCAAAGCTTCCGGAGTGTTCTGGATGTTTAACGAAACGAATGTATACTTGATTTGAAAAATCAGTCGCAATCTCTATCAACTCAAAATATCATCCCCAAACACTTTTTTAAATAGTTATCTGTCAAACATTTCATTGCACATTCAGCCTTCTAGTAGCATGCAAATCAACAAACAAGATGCTATGAAAATAATCAGTTCAAAATGTTATCACCGAGCTCTAAAAATTGTTATATAATTACCAATATATCATGCTTTTTATATATAAAATTAATGGAATCTAAGTCAATATTAAGAAAAAGATCCAGAAACAGAATTCCAAGATAATAAAAAATTCATAACAGAACAAGAAAATAAAAAATAATATAATAACCCAAATTATCTCTTTAATATAAGACTAGGTTGTAGTCTATTTTTTTACAAAACACGATTCCCGAAAATCAGAAAATAGACAACCGGCTGTTCTTACAGTCGGACCAATCGACAATCAGGTAAATGTGGAATCGGTAAATCTCTACAAAAAAACCCCAAAAATTACTATACCAGCTTGTAGCAAGATGCAGCTAAGAGAGTGATGCAATCGACAGGATACTTGAGGCCCTTCAGATTTTTTTGCGTTATAAAATCCATGGCTTCAATAATTTTTTCGTATCTTTTGTTGGAGTACATCAAATCCATGTATACGCTGTAGGATGTAAATTGGTCGAAAAAGCCATCCAGACTCTTGAAGAAATTAAAAATTTATAATCGACCCATATCTCAAACAAATGTTCATTCAATTATTTATTTCTGAGTCTAACCTTGTTCTCGAATAAAGATATCGCAATGTCAGGCTTGTTGGTAGAGTGCAGAAGTCTCATGACAACAGGTCCAAATATAAAATTGGACAACATTGAGTTTGAGTCTTGGGAATATCTAGTAAACAACGAGCTTATAAATTTATTAGGTATTAAAAGATTACTTAATCTAATGAAGTAGAAAAACAATAAAAAAATATAAATAAAATGCCAGATATACCAACTTGTACCTGATGAGCATATTATCAACTATGTTAATTTCATTGTCTGTTTCTGCCAGGTAGATGGCGGTCTTAAGATCATCAGTAAAAATGACATTTTCTTTTGACTCCTTTAAATACTGGTCAAGTTTTTCAAAGAAGGAGGCTGCATTTTTGAAAGTTAGATTGTGATTTTGAACTTCGTAAGGAGATTTTATGTCATAACATTGGGAAGCCAATGCCCAAGATCAGAAAATATCAACCAGCAGAGAATATCATTTAAAGTTTTAAAAACAATTCAAATTTACCTCTCCCACTTCCAACTCTATCGGCAGTTACAGCCTTCTGTCTTTTATAATTATCCAAACCGAGATATTCGTTGCTGAACAATAATCTTTTTCCTAAAAAAAATGTAAGCAAACATAGATAGGCCCGTGCAAAAACTGCTTTCGTTAAATAAAATTGACATTGATTTTTTTAAATCACTTTCTATTCCACAGATTGTAGATTACTAACCTTGGGAATTAGTTATGGACACCTGCAAAGCATCTTTACCAAAAATTCCACAAAATCTTTGACCAAGCAATCTAGAAAGTCCAATCCTGGAAAATGCTGCCATCTTTTCTTTAATTTTACTATTGTTTTTCTTAGAGATATTTATGTCAAGGGAACACTGAGCATTAAAGAGCGATATTGAAGTAACTTAAAAGTGAGGTCGGCTATAAAACTAAGAAAAGTAATATAAGCTTAAATTACATCAAAATTAAATCATCTCTAATTAAAAGTTACGAGTTTACTTAATATTATAAAAATTCAAATTTAAAAAAATCTAAATAAACAGAAGTAACAATAAATAAATAGCAGCCGACAGGAGACAGGGTATAATTAAATTTTTGACACCTATCAAGCAAACATTTTCTTAGATGTGTGATGCGTTGCGAAGTCAGTTAAGAGGCAAAATAAAAAGCTTTTCAGGTTTTTAGCTACTCTGTGAAGGTGTGTCAGTGCGGATATGGTTGATGTGGGGAGAACATTTCAGGCAGACAGCCAGATCGACGAAGTCAGGGCTTAGAGTGAAAGAATCCGTATGCGCTCCTGGCAAGTTTATAACAGTAGCAATCAGAATTTTTTCTAAGTAGAATGAAATCAGGACAGCTACTCGGATAACGGCGGATAAACTAGCAACTAGGTCTGGTAATGGTAGCAGACGGGTAGGACTTCCAAACCAGACCAGAGGCGTGGATTGGGGAGGGCTGAGGGGGGCCATGGCCCCCTCAAGATTTTTCCACCAAATAGAAAAAATATCTTTTCTAGCTAATCCAAGATCGAGTATTTAGATTAGTTGATAAAAACAGTATTTATCATACTTTTTGAATTATATTACTTATAATCTACTGCTAATATTTTTCAATCTTTTAGTGCTTAGTTTCTCGCAACTCTTACTTTTCTCATATCTTTCCATCTCTTTTTTTCTTCTCTGGATTCCACTTAGATATAGGATGATTTTTTAAATTGCTTACTAATGTTTAAAATAAAAAATTGCTTTTCTCCACTCTTCTTTTCTGTTAAGCATTCTTTTGCTAAAAGCTCTTTTTCCTACTCTGGTCCTTTTCTCTGAAACTCTCTTCATACTTCAATTACTAAATCTACTTCTCTCACAGTTTTCCGTCGGGGCTTAAAACTTATCTGTTTAATAAGTTTGTGCCCGAGCGCTATTGAACGCCAAGGAAATCGCGCTATAGAAATTTAATGGATTGATTGATTGCTTGCTTTCGGTCCCTCCGATCGAGCTCGTATGAAATTTGGACTCGTGTTTCTGTCCTAGCTTGAGGAACTATTAGCATATTCTTATCCTACACGGTTGCTTGAGCTCTCTCACCAAGATTTTTCTAATTCATTTTAAATTATTTTTATTAGCTCACACACGATTGAGTATTTAGATTAGTTGATGAAAGCAATATTTATCATACTTGTTGATTAATATCCAGTTACTCTGCTATTATTTTTCAATCTTTTAGTACCTTTAGTCTATTTTATCTTGATGATTCAGTGGACAATTTTCTAAAAATGAAAGAACGTCGATACCCTTTGTTACATTCATAATTTAAACGCTTTTTGTCTGCATTCAATATTAAATAAAAGTTAACTTTTTTAAACTGTTTTTTAACTAATATGATGAATGATGATTTACATGAACATGCAACATACAAATGTATATTGGGATGGTCATTTTTGTTTGAAGATTCTCTGGGTTTGAGTTGAAAAATCTTCGCCCCCCTCAACATTTTGCTGAATCCACGCCTCTGAACCAGACACAGAGATCTCAGAGATGACGTCAGTTTTGCAGAAAATCGCCAGCGTAAGACCACCAAGACCCTTTTTTGATTGTGGGTGGGATTTTTATTGAAGAAAAATCAGTAATGCACCAACTATAATAACCAATAATAAACTTTAAAAAAAGTGATGTGAAAATTTTATACCAAAACTTTTTTAAACGCTAAACAACTTTTTGAATAAAATGTTTGATTACCAACGGTTGGTGGCAACTTTTCCAGAAAAGATAGTCGACGGCCGATTGGGTGGGGGGTCACAACTTTTCCATACAATTTCTATTAAAATTATATACAAACTATATATTCATTCAATGTGGGATAACACGTAGATATGTAGTTAATTTTCTATAACATTTTTAAAAACCTATAATTTAACAAATTCAAAAAAAGTTTGGTTTATAATCTGGTGGGGTATGCATCCCTTCGATCCATCCCTGATTATGGCACAAGGTCAATAAGTAGCACCAGTGCCTTGGCCAAGGTAGCATCATAAATCTTCAACGATGAAGTAAATAACACGAATTTAGATTCTGTGCATTCAAAAAATAAAAACTACCGTAAAACGGGGTGACTTTGCCCGTGCGGGTGACTTTGGCCCAACTTTTAAACGCATAAAAATATATTAAAAAAAATTTTTTTTTAAACTTTCGCTAGGTCACGCCATACATCACTACTATGCACACCTTTTTAGCATAATTGTTCATAGAAATATAATTTGTACTTTAAAATATAGGTTGATTTTTAAAACACCTGGTGTAAAGGACTATAAACTATTATAAAAAAAATAAAAAAAAAAAAAAAAAAAAATATAGGTTGATTTATTTTGGGCCAAAGTCACCCGCACGGGCAAAGTCACCCCGTTTTACGGTACTCGAAAGTCTAAAAATAAAATATTAACCATTTTGGAACAAAATTTAGGAATCGTCAGCAAAGGTTCCTTGTAGGTATTCTTTAAATGAAAAGTGCTTTTTAAGTTGAATTTTAGACCATTTGTGTCAGCTGTTGTTTTTTTTAATGATTTTATTTAATTTCACTCGTCTGTCGGTCACGGACAAATCCCCAAATAAAACCAAACCAACCTTATTCGGGCACGTGGTGCTTTTAAAGCAATACGTTCTGAGTTCAAATCCCAGAAAATTCGTCTTGTTTTTTTTAATTTCTGGACCCAAAATACGACTCTGTGTTGGTTCTAGCAAAATAAAATCACATCGTGCAGTGCAATATGCGACAAAAATGAGTTACATGATTATAATTATAATACAGTGGCAAATACAGGGAGGTCATGGAGGTTCGGACACCCCCTTCGTTGTAAAAACTCAAGTTATTTAGTTGTTTGTCCCGTCTTCAAACATCAAACATCAGAGTTTGATCAAAATGTCCCGCTTTTCCAAAATAAAAATTTTTACAAAGGAATTTGATTCTGAAAATGGGCGCTTTTTGCTCGAAAACATCTAGTAAGTCTTCGTTTACTAATTGTTTTATGTGCTTTAACCCTTATAACGAAATTTATAACAGTTTCTAATTCATATACAATGAAAATCGTTAGGCGCATATATAACATCAAAACTTCTGTAAAACAAATAGTTATAAAAATTAATGCGTCCAACCTTTTCGTATGTTACCATAATGTGACCAAGTTTTTCAGAAATTCTGCCAGGCTCATAGGATTATTATTTAGGTACTTTACAAGGGCGCAAGAAGAACGTTATTTTGTTTAAATGTATTTTTATTATGTAAAAATGTTCTGAACTGTTTTTAAAAATCACTAGAGCTTAATCACGGACCTAAAAATAATTGTTTGTGTTTATGAATATCACACAAGTTTTATATTTGTACAAGCGTTTTTTATTTTCTTATTATTTATTGTTATGAATTCATTTGATTATTTCAAGAAATTACAAAAACACCGTCAAGTCAAAACTAAGAAAACTATAAATAATCTAAATCAAATCAAATCAAATCCAAGAATCATTTGATTAGACGCTCAGCGGGTCTGCGTTGGCGGTCCAAATCTCTTCTATGACAACTTTGATGCATCTGACGAATTAACGAAAACAGCGTTGTTTATAAATTATGTGTTTACGTACCATGCGTAATTTTTATTGGAACGATGTTTAGTTTGAGCCAAAAATTTTAATAAAATAAAAAATTGAAAAAATAGTAAATAGCGATTTTCAAAAGCAAAATTATATTTATTGTTTTATTATAGCTAAATTAAGTTAATTAAGCTTATAAGAAAAAATTTACTTATTGCTAATTCAGTCCTAAAAAATTTGGTGCGGTGGCATAAAGAGATCATTATCAACAAATTTAAAATAATTTGCATCCTAACCAATTAACTCAGCTGACAATTACAGATGAGATTATAACGAATATAATTTACTTCAGAATCTGAAGGTCACTTTTATCAACAATTTCAATATGTAAAAAATCGAGTAAACATAATTGAGCTACATCAATGTAAAATGTGTAACATCATTTTGTATTTGCGCCCAACGTTTTTCGTTTTATAAGAATTAGAAACTGCAGAACAATTTTTTCCCAGAAATTCTACCAGGCTCATAGGAAAATATTTTTTAAACATATTTTTACGATGTAAAATTATTTTGATTATTTGGGTATTATAAATAACATTATTTTAACTAGGTAAGTCCAACGTATGGCCCACCATTTGTTTGTGTTTGAGCACTTAGAACATTCAAATCACTATTAGTTTTTATAAAATTGCTAGATTTATCATCATTGCATAGTTTCTACCACAAATACAATTTGTTCAAATTGTTTGTTAGAAAGTCTTAGCAGCGGCGGCATGTGGTTTTATGTTAGGTGACAAATTTTACTAATCATGGTTTATATATTTCTAAATCATGTTTTGGTTAGAATTTGCTTGTATAACATAACAAGCCATATAAAATTAGATGACTCAGATGTGAGAGTTTACTTGATTTGTGTTAATACGGTTGTAGGTTGTAACAATCAATTCATTAATTAATGTAAAAACGTTTCGTTCGCATTTACAATTATTGGTGAAACTTTTTCAATGAATAACCTGTTGTTTGTCCAAAGAGCTGCTAGAAATTATACGAATAAGTAAACAGGTAAAATAATTGTTATTTCTCAAAGCCAAGCATGAAAAATGAAAACCGATCCTATAAATAGCATATGAATTTTTATTAAGTATAGTCAGGTTGAATATTAGTTTCTCGAATAAATTGTTTGCTATGTTTTCGAAAATATTATTATTGAACCGTGGGCAATTTTTTCTAAAACAGTATTTATAAAATTATAACAAATCTTCAATTAAAAAACCTACTAAAAATAAACATTGAGACAAATCAAAAACTCATATAAAGTTAGAAGGGAACTTAATTGACAGTCACTGCTGGATACGTTGTTTCTATGGAATCACGAAAAATTAATGTTTTGAAATGGAATTTATTGATGTGTGAAAAATTGAACAACAAAAAACCACAATCGACTTTTTCCGTTTAGCTTGTTGAATATCGTGAAGCTGTTTAACTCAATGAAAATAAATAAAAACCAAAAATAAATGTTTGTTTAATTTTAAAGACACAACCACCCCAGTAATTTGTCGACCCAGCAAAACAAACACCAAAACTTTGATGCATGCATCCAGAAAAGCAGCGATGGAAAAGTCTTTATTTGAGCGAGATATTTCTACAACGTACCAAACACCATCGATTGGAAAAACACAATATCATAAATTGCCACACAAACGTGTAAGGCTGGTTAGCGGTACCTTTTAATAATAGAGGGATACTTGGTAATGATAGTATTCGTTAATGATAGTATTTGTTAATGATAGTATAGTATTCGTTAATGAAAGTCGTATCAGTGAATCAGTGTTATTTCAAATAGAACCAGTTTAACGTAGAATAAACAACAACAACGCAGGACCCAGAAATATTTCCAGGTTTTTCAACCAGTTGAACAAAAAATATTAAAACGTGAAATTATAAACGTTTTTCACAATTAAATTTAATAAATCTAGAAAATATATATGCAAAATGCGCTAGAAAACAACAGTAGTCAGTATAAGAAATAAGTTAACAAAAATAAACTTTGTTATTATAATTCAAATTCTTATTTTTGCAAGAAATTTTAGGCGAAGTTAAAACCATTATGAAGGCTGTTAAAAACGCCATTTTTTATTTTTAAAGGAAGTATTTAATTGAAAAAATTCAGTTTTTGTTATTTCTTTTGGTAACTTTCAAAAATATTCCATTTGCTGGTCTCACTACAATCTCCATCTCTTTTTTTGGTGTTCGGTTAGGATCAGCATCAAACGTAAACCTGTTGTAGAGCAAAATTACACATAAGAAAGTTGAAAAAAATAGTTTCTAAACTGATTTTTTAATTAATTCTAATATCGTTTAAAATATCCTAAGAACAAATTAGAATGTAAGATTTGATAATTAACTTGAACAAAAGAGATAAGTTATAATTCACCATTTTAGAGTTTTTGCAGCTATAACTTTCATTTCTTCTAAAGCAAATGCTTGCCCGATACAATTTCTACAATTTCAAACAATTGAACTTATTAACGAACAAATTTTTTTTAGTTTTCCTAAATAATTTTATCACATTATATTTAAATAAATGAACCATTTCACTTTAACTTTCTTAAAATCGTTAGCCATTTATGAAATACCATAATATATATAACTAGTTTTATTTACGGATGTTTGAATGTTTGAATTTATTGGGTTGATATCTAAATAAATAAAATCAATATTTAATTAATTTACATAATTCTTTGAATGTTACAAAAAAGTTAAAAATAACTTGTCATTTTAGGTGCTAAAAGAATTACTATCATATTTAAATGGAATAAATACCTAGGCCCAGCAGAAAATGGCAAGAATGCAAAAGAATCAATTGTTTCCACATTGCCCGGAGCAAAACGACTTGGATCAAATTTCTAAACAAATTAATAATCAAATTTTACGTTTTTAAAACGTTAAATCTGTAACTAATCAAATATAATGAAACGACCATTGGAATTTTCCAAATTTCAGGATTGTGATGAAGACCGTAAAAGTTCAACAGAACGTGCGTTCCTACTGCCAATTCAACGCCATCAACTACCATGGGAAACTCGAGTTCCCTCTGAAGCAAAGGTATTGACCCGTACATTCTCAGAGATTCTTTGATGCACATGGTAAGGTATGGAAGTTTTTGAAGGTCGTTCCTTGAACAGGTTTATACAAATATCAAATACTTACATTTTGCTATTAGTAAAATGTCATGGTTAATTGACTTTTTTAAATTTCTTATATTAACTCCACCGCCGGTCTTGCTTGATTGCTTACTTGAATGTTTGCAAACCTTTGAAGTAAAAATTAAATAACTTCCGTCATCTAATCAAGCTGAAATTTAAAAAATAGATTCACTTCTCATGACAATGCATTCTATTAAAAACTGAAATTTTTTGATAAAAATATTTTTAATTGAAAATAAAAATTATTTATGTTTTAAAACAAATTAAATACAATTAAATAAATGTTTACATATATAAGTTCAAAAAAATGTTATTAATTTTTTTTGTAATAAATGAGAAGCCGGCAAATCCAGAACAATGGCGTATCTGTGAAAAAAACTTACATCTTTTAAAATTAATCACAATTCCTATGGAGTATTGAGGTATAAACAGTTGTAGGTATGTTCTGTGCAGCTCTCAGTGCGACGTACCACTGATTTTTAGCTAAATTTCCGAAAATGGCGCTCCCAAGATTTTTTGGTGGGAATGAGGCTTTTACAGGTTTTCAGCTTCAATTATCTAATACTTTTTAAAACATAAAACTGCAAACCTTATAAATAGAGTAAAATCAAGTTTGAGATCAAAAGTCAGAATATAAGATATATTTAGAAGATACGTCAAGAAAAATGGTGTATTAGTTAGACAAGTAAGCTATTTTTTAAATAAAAATGTGTTTTTTTGGTTTTAAAAAACTTTTATTTAGGTTACAATCTCTGTTTGTTTGTGTATGTATGTGTGTGTGGCTTTCTCTGTACACAAATCTTCCAAGTAAAATTTAATCAGCTTTTTGACTAGCTAAGAAGCTGAAACTTTTAGCATAGCTTTACATTGGATGACAATACATGATTCATTAAAAAAATTTAATTTGAACATCTTTCGTATTTTTAAATTGAGTGTTTTTGAAATTAAAGTTTGTGGTGAAAAACTCATTTTTTCTTTTACTTGTTAGCTTTTTTTATCCAAAATAGAGTCCACTGTTGGTGTGAAATATCTACACAAATACAAAAGCATTGCACTATTTAATCTGTTCTGTAATTAACAATTTCTCAAGAATATGTTTTCGCCACATATTTATATGAAAAATTCAAATTTTTGACTATGCAAGCAATAGCAAAGAGGGATTTCAACATATATGATGTATTAAATTAAAATAAATAATAATTTAAGGAAGCGGGATTTTGACGTTCTAGCCCCCCCTCTTTGGGAGCGCCCTTGACTTCCGAAGTATGGACTGCTTTCCAAATTCGCCTACTGGCCGTTTTCCCAAGCTTTACTGCTACAATAATTTTAATTAACATCATCAATACTACTAAAACAATTATTATTAAACCGACCACTCAAATGAATCAACAAGACGACCACCAAGAACAGCATCGACTTCTTCTTGGCAGTGTCTCTGATGTTCTGGATGATTCGCCAGCGAGTAAAACAGCCACGCTAGACTATTGGATACTGTTTCAAAACCTGGATAAATGAATTAAACAATTGTTTATTAAAGTGATTAAGTTTGATTAATCTATCTATATATATAAAAATGAATGTTTGTATTTATGTATGTTAATGTCCTTTAGGCATTGCTACACCATTCATCCGATCGTAATGAAATTTTCACACAACCTTGAGAGTCAAAGGGAAAGTCAAATAAAAAAAAAAATTTGAAATCCGTCACAAAATGAGCGGAGCGGAGCGGGTGAGCGAGCGGGAACTATATATATATGTATGTGCGTATGTATGTGTGTATGTATGTATGTGTATGTGCATGTATGTGTGTCTGTGTGTGTGTTTATGTATGTACTAGCGGAGATACCCGGCGTTGCCCGGGTTTTTTAGAGGTTTTTCTAATGTTTGTCTCTTTCTCTCCCGTTTCCTTTCCCACCTGCTTTCCCACTCCCGTTCGCTTTCCCGTTTTCGGTCGTTTTCCCGCTCCCGGTCGCTTTCCCGCTCCCGGTCGCTTTCCCGCTCCCGGTCGCTTTACCACTCCCGGTCGCTTTCCCGCTCACGTTTGCTCTCCCATTCCCGCTCACGCTTGCTTTTCCGTTCCCGCTCGCTGTCCGTTCCGGGTCGCTTTCCCGTTTCTATAATAGACAAACTAACCCACAAACATTCATATATATATATATATATATAGTCTTAGCAAATCTATTTTACGTTTTATAGGCTAACAGAAGTTATGAAAGAATGGAAAAGAAAAAATGAGCGTGAACGGGAGAGCAACCGTGACCGGGAATGGGAGAGCAAGCATGACCGGGAACGGGAGAGCAAGCGTGAGCGGGAACGGGAAAGCGACCGGGAACGGGAAAGCGACCGGGAACGGGAAAGCGACCGGGAACGGGAAAGCGACCGGGAACGGAAAAGCCACCGGGAACGGGAAAGCGACCGGGAACGGGAAAGCGACCGGGAACGGGAAAGCGACCGGGAACGCGGAAAGCGACCGGGAACGCGGAAAGCGACTGGAATCGGGAGAGCAAGCTTGGAAGGAAACGCGAGCAAGAGAGAAAATCGATAACAAAACTTCTGAGCGGGAAAGCGACCGGGAGCTGGAAAACGACCGAGAGCGGAAAAGCGACCGGGAACGCGACGAAAACGGGAAAGTGGAGAAGGAAACGGGAGCGAGAGGGACAAACATTAGAAAAACCTCTAAAAACCCCGGGCAACGCCGGGTAACCCCGCTAGTATATATATATATTTACGCTGTTATGTGCCACTGTAATTGTCATTAATTAATTTTCATCATTTTTGATGAGTTATAGCTACTATAATAAATAATGAACATAATTTAATATAACTGTGATAGATTAATAATAAATATTATTAATAAAGTAAAACTGTGAATAAACACCTGCACCCATGAAAGTATCAACCTCATCTCTCATTTCGATATCGCTCAGTCCAATGCCATTTTCATCTCTGGCTTTTATTAAAATGTCCAGAAAATCGCATTTATCACTGTTTTCTTCATTTTTCTTCAAAATTGTTCAGATTATATTAAAATAAATAGATTAACTTATATAACTGTTTTTTTATTTTTTTTAAATTAAAAAAAACACCATATCACACAAAATTAATATTTTCGATGGCTTATGTGCGGTTTTTAACTTCTAAACGCTAATGTGAAAACTACTGGCGAAATATAATTAGGTAAAATCTTTACAAAAATTAATATGTCACTATGATAATAAAGAATAAGTTTAACATTGTTTTCTCATAACAAAAGAAATTGATATGCATGAAATTACATATACTCCTTGCAACCTCTTTTATACGAGCTGTTGTAAAATTTATAGTAAAAAAAGATATAACCTCAATTGCTTTTTTTTCTTTCAGAAATGAAACCTTCAGAATGTTTGTGAGCTTGATCTGCTAACCACTCAAACTGTTTTCCGTCTTTTGTTAATTTATAAGCAAAATCAGAATACACCAGAGGATTGCTGTTAAAAACAAAAGTTAATTTTTTTCTCGTTTGGCATTTTAAACCGTATTTTACATCAAAACTCACAACATACGCCGATGCCAAAGTTTCATTAGATTTCGAGCAGCTTTATTGTAGAAATATTCTTTTCTGTAAATATTTTGAATTGATCTATTTTGTGTTGACTTATTCATTTAACAATTTTATTAGTAAATTTTGTAATGGGAAAATAATTAAAGAGTGAGAATTGAATATGGTAGGTATAAACGTACGTAGGTGTAGGTACTATACGTAGCAAAATTAACATTAAGAATTTAGGTGTTTCTTTGACTGATGCAATTTTTTTTCATAAAATTTCTTTAATGGTTTTGAGCACTTCGAGAATTTTAAGGATTTTAGATTACTGGTTTGTTTATTTTATTGGGACACTAATAATGATTCTAGGACTGTTCATCAAAGGACGATTCATCAAAGGACTGTTCATCAAGGTCCGCATACCCTAATAATGTTACTTCAAAACTTACAGGCTACAGCCATCAAAACTTTGTAACGGCACGTGTAGGCAAAAGAATCTATAATCGAGGCAACTATTTTCACTGGCAAAACACGTCCAAGTCTTGTAATTCTATTGAGCAAGGAGTTTGCTCTTAACTGCTTATATTATGTTTGAGCCTTTCAATCACTTGTTTTTCAGTAAATGAGTGCCAGTGTTTCAGCTGGGGCTATGACAAATGGGACTGGTTACGTCACTTGGTCATACTTCAATGAGGGGCCGTTGTTATCGTCCGGTTAGTTTTCAAAATTGCGAAATGTGAAAGCGAATGCAAATTTTAAATGTAAAAAAAAACTGAAATTATATGTACCACTAACCCATTAGTCTGAACGCCACTTTCAAATGAAAATGCACACCTGATCAAAATGTCGAAAGTCAACATATTGATAATGTCTGTTGTTTCAAAATAATTCCCACTTTCTGATAATTTCGATAGCTTGCTCTGAAAAAAGGTTTGATCAATTTTGATTTGTACGTTTCAAATAAATTCAACTAGCTCAAAAACATGTCCAACTAATTTTGAACTCACTAGAAAAAGTTCTGTGGCACTGTTTTGAACGGAGATGTAATGTTTCAGAGCATCGAAATGAAACAGATTCGTAAGAAGTATGTGATTCCTATGCCATTTTGGTCCAGAACTTGTTATCAAACCATTACCCATCCAGCTTCTACCGAGCTTGTAGAAACCAGATGTGAAGGGCTTTGGTCCTACAATATAATACTCAAACTTATGTAATAAAATTTGAATACAATATTTCAGCTTTTTCGTCTTTTTTTGAAAACGGGAGTGTGCTAAGTGGGGGATCTGGACCTCCCCTGTCGCCCTGTCCCAAAATCTGTGGGATTTGTGCAAATACGGGTACGTTGACTTTTTTGTCTAGGGGCACATGAAACGTTGAGTCAATCACTGTATGTAGTGTGTATTGTACATAATGTACAGAAAGCACGGTTCACGGCTGGGACAAAAGAAAGAAGATTAAACTTAGTAAAAGATCAATTTTTAACAAACTTATCTGATGCCCTTACTTCAGGTTCTGCTTAAATGATGTTAAAAACCAAACGAGAGTTGACTTTTATTTCTGCATTGGAGTCATTTGTCACAGCGCTAAACTCTTGGTTTAATTCTAAATATTCAACAGTGTTAAAAACAATCTTCTGTCACAGAAATTGGAAATAAAATTGGTTAAGTTGTCGAAAAATTAATTTCTGTAGCTCAGCTGGATGCCGAAGTCTGTACGTACCTAGATGGAAGTAGAATGACAATGCTGCGTAAAAACAGCTAAAATGTGGATAAAACTGTCACCCAACAAGTTATCAGATTAAATCAGCTATAATGGTAATGTTTACACACGTGTGTGTGTGTAATTTAATTTAACCTTTTAGCTTCTAGACCCCCAGAATGAAATCTCCGGCGCAACCCCTGTTTGAAAATGGCTCCAAACCTCACAATTTAAAAACATATATATTATGGCAAATTTAAACTAGAAAGTTTATTAAAAACCTGACAATTTTAGAATGCTTTTCATTGTTTCTGGATGATGAACGACGACACTCGGAACGTTAAAGCAGCCAAACCAAAATCCAGATGCCCGTGGATATTTGTGGGTCATTTCTCGGAAATAGACTAGACCTTTTTCTCCCGTTCCTGGAAACTATTCAAGTTGGGTTATATATATACTAGCAGTGCCCGTAGATGCTTCGCTCGCATGAAATTAGAGAGTTTGAACCGTGCATCCATAGTAGACATCATTTTTTTAGGTCTCGGCTCGGCCCGTCGACAAATTAGCCCAGCCCGTTTTAAAAACCCAAACTCCTGGCCCGGCACAGCCCGTCTGAATTAGGCCCGGCCCATTTTTACAGGCCTAGAAGTTCTATATACTTGATGAAAAACTTCGGCCCGTCCCACCTTGACCTCAGGTTTTGCCCGGCCAAACTGAAGACCCTAAAATCACTAAAATATCTATATACTTGGTGAAAAACCTCGGCCCGTCCAACTTTGATTTAAGGTTTGGCCTGGCCCGTGTGAAGACTCTAAAATAACGGCTTGGCCCGGCCGGTGATAAACTGGACTTAGCTACTTTTAACCGGCACAAAACTTCAAAATACTAATTTTTACATTTGTTGCACTTACAGTTTGTGAGTAGCAGTTATTTTGAAATCAAATAACCCTTATTTCCACCCCACATTTGAGGTCCTGGAAACCAAATTTTCAAAAAATGCTAAAAAACGTATTTCATTATTTTTGGAGTAGAAACTAAATACTCATTTTTACTTTTGTAGCATTAACAGTTTTTGAGTAGCAGCTACTTTACAAACCAAATAACCCAAAAAATGATGAAACACGTATATCTTTTTTTTTTGAGTAGATACTAAGTATTAATTTTTACATCTGTGGAAATTACAGTTGTTGAGTAGCAGTTACTTTAAAAACCAAATAACCCTATTTTACACCCCACATTTGAAGTCCTGGAAACCAAATTTTCAAAAAATTATGAAACCCATTTATCATAATTTTTAGAGTAGAAACTAAACACTAAATTTTACTTTTGTAGCATTAACAGTTTTTGAGTAGAAGCTACTTTAAAAACCAAATAAATAACCCAATTTTCCAACCGACATTTGAGGTCCGGGAAACCAAATTTGTAAAAAATGGTGAAACACGTATATCTTTATTTTTAGAAAAAAAACTAAATAATAATTTTTACATCTGTGGTATTTACAGTTTTTGAGTAGCAGTTACTATAAAAGACAATTAGCCCTATTTTCCACCCCACATTTGAAGTCCTGGAAACCAAATTTTCAAAAAATGCTAAAACACGTATTTCATTATTTTTGGAGTAGAAACTAAATACTAATTTTTACTTTTGTAGCATTAACAGTTTTTGAGTAGAAGCTACTTTAAAAACCAAATAACCCAATTTTCCAACCTACATTTGAGGTCCGGGAAACCGAATTTTCAAAAAATGGCGAAACACGTATCTTTTTATTTTTCAAAAAGAATCTATATACCAAATTTCAAAATCTCCTCATTTTTGGTTTTTGAGATATACATTGATTTAGAAAAAAGTTTGTTTTCCAGTTTTTTTCCCTCAGGAGCAAAATTTTCAAAAATCCTTTCTTAGCGGATGTTTACGCTATAAAAGTAATATAAGTTCCAAATTTCACGTTCCTAGGATGAGGCGTTTGAGCTCGGCGTTGATTATCAGTCAGTCAGTCAGTCAGTCAGTCAGGACATGTTCTTTTATATATATAGATATATATATATATATCTAATTATAACTTTCATATGATAAATTAATATCGATTAATATTAATATACGTTTTAAATTGTCAAACAACTATTTTTCTAAAATTTTAGAAATCGAGAACCTTATCCAGATGACCCCAGAACCAGTGCCTTGGATCGCTCGGGAGTTTACTCAATTGATAATTGATTTTTCTTAATTTCAAAAAATGATTGCTGATTCTGTAGACAATGAAGATTAAACAAACAGTTGCTCCTGTAATAAGGTATTGAAATAAATTCCACAAAGACATTATTTTTTTTTAATTTGAATAAATTTACAACAGTATGAAAACGAGTAGCGTTTGTGATTTTGTTTTCAGGAATGCAACTTTAAACAACTAGTAGCAGTCACATGTTTGTCGTTTTTTATAGTTTTTTTATAGTCAGTTAATGTTTTTTTGTATATAATTACATACAAATCTTTGGACTTCTTTGATACGAACAATTTCATTTTAAGTTTTTAAAATTGGACCAGTTGCAGTCACGTGTTTGACTTTTTTTGCATTTTTTACAGTCAGTTAATGTTTTCATATAATTACATACAAATCTTTGGACTTCTTTGATACGAACCAGGGGCGTGGAGATGGGGGTAGGGGGAAAATGCACAGGGGCCCGGAGCAGTGTAAAGGGGTCCGGACCATTGAGCAGATTAGGGCTTTGGTTTCAAACTCAATGTTCTCTAAAACAATTCTTAAATTAATCTGTTATGTTAATTCTGATTCATCTGTTTTAAAACCGCTAAACAAATTTCGATAATTGAAAGTAGAATGCCTTTTCCAAAATGTAGCTGCTGCGATAAGAATTTTTTATATGATACCTGTGACTGTTGCAGAAGGTGAACGGTCATTAAGCAAACTGAAAAAAAAATTGTGTACAACGATCAGTAATGGGACAGGAAAGACTTTGTAGTTTAGCTTTATTAGCAATTGAAAGTGATCTAGCTATGTCATTTCTTTAATAAACGTGTTTTTCGTAGATGGCAAACGTATTTTAATATTTTAAAGCCTGAAATTGAAAATTTATTTCTCTAACAGAAGGACCCGTAGGCCACTAACACCGTTCGGACAGCATAAAGCGTACGTTCGAACAGAATTCAAAGCAAAAATAAAAGAAAAATAAAAATAAAAATAAAAGAAAAATAAAAATAAAAATAAAATTGAAATCATAATTATTTACAAATTTTTGTTATCAATGTACAGTTTCTATAAAATTTAAGAAAATGATATGAAGGATTCGCCGCCAGGTGCCAATCAGTGAACATCTACATTTTTTAGGCAGTACCGTCTGGCTCTCAAGGGGCTCTTATATCTTAGCACAGGGACCTGCAATGGTCTCTCGGCGACCCTGATACGAACAATCTCATTTTTATAAAAACTTTGCAAATTCGCTATGGATTTTTTTCATTGTAAATCTATTATCCATAAATAAATATAAAAAGCGATGTGTGTTTGTGTGTGTGAATGTGTGTATGTCCGAAATTCACATCAGAACCGCTAGAGAAATTTGAAAACTATTCTTTCTTTCCAGTAGGCGCACCTAATGGAGACCTTGGAGAATAAGTGTCACGTGGTCGTTATCATTCTGGTGGCGGTGTTGATGATGACAAACTCAAGACGATTGAGTAGACCGACAAGTGTATACATTAAGAGGTCAATGGTCTCGTCGCTAAAGTTAAATAAATAAACAAACATCTCGCTAAAGTACAAGTTATATTAAGCACACAGCTAAGCTCTGTTTGTGTATGTGTGTGTCTTTCTCTGTACGCAAATCTTGCAAGTAAAATTTATCCAGCTTTTTGACTAGCTAGGAAGCTGAAACTTTCAGCATATCTTTATATCGGATGACAATACATGATTCAATTAAAAAAAACTTAATTTGAACATCTTTCGTATTTCTAAATCGAGTGTATTTGAAATCAAAGTTTGTGTTGAAAAACTCGTTTTTCCTTTACTTGTTCATTTTAAGTAATTAATATTTGATTACAAATCCTGTGTTCAAACAACAGACGCGCCTCGATAAAACCTACATTATTAATCACAATAATCTCAATTTCTGAGTCTGATATAATATACCTTCACATTCTGTAACAACATCACCATCGGTCACATAAAATTTTCTCTGAAGCGTCCTTCCAGATGCTTCCAAAATTGTCCAACAAGCGGAAATGTACCAAAAAGAGTCTTATTGGGAAAAAGAAATGTGTATAGTGCTTACTAATGAATGTATTTTTGATAAAAAAAACAACTTTTGTTACGCATTTATAAATAAATTTGTACCTATTTCTTTATGACTCGAAGATAACTCAAAAAAGTTTATTTCATCTTAATTTTTGCGTTTAAAAAACCTGATGTTCTAAAAAATTTTGAATATTTTTTTGTTTTCAGCACGACTGAATACATAAAAATCAGTCAAAAACATCCAGACAGCGTTTTTGGACAAATTTGTATATATGACTCCAAAATACCCCTAAAAATCACTTTTTGCAAAATCAAGTGCGTTTTGCAAAAAAAACCTGACGTTCTGGATTTTTTTAATATTTTTCTAGTTTTCAGCACAACAAAATCAGGTTTTTTGCTGTTGACCAGTGTAATCCAAGAAAAAATTGTTTCTTACAACTCAGCTTTAAAATAATTTTGTTTATTTGTTCTTACAATCTTTTTACAAATTATAATAAAGTACGCACAAAGTGGCATTTTTAAAAATTATGTACTTCAGGCACAACTTTTGATTCAAAACAGTAGAGTGACGCCATTTTTTAAATGGCAGCTCCAATGCTTTATGGATTTTTTAATTCGTAATAAATCTAGCTAGTGAATATGCAGGAATCTAGATTTTTTCAGTACGTATAGTTGTTACAATTTATTATATTTTTTCATTATTTCATCTAAAAGGTTTTAGGAGAACTGGAATTATGTGCTTTTTGTGCGTCTGCTGTGAAATTTGTGGCGGCCGGAAATTATATGAAGCCGTGGAATTATTAGAAAAGGCTTTTTAATGGGAAAAAACTTGTTTATCATACTCTTTTGTTTCTTAAACATCTTAAAATGGATTAAATCTATGTCCTCTAGCGCTCTGCCTCTGATTTGGTGACTCTTTTGAAAACAAGTTCTAGCGCTTCTTTTTTTCTGTAAAAGATGAGGATACCTAACTTGTCAGTCCAAAACTTTAGTCAAACACATTATTAACATTAGTTAGAGAGCGTGTTGGCTGCGTATTGAAATTGTATTGTGTCAATGTTTATGACGTATACATAATCTCGCTATCTTTATCGTTAAAATTCTCCTGTGAGAAAGTACAGTTTAATTTTTATATGTTATCATCGCTTTGTTCAAATATTTTTACCATAGGAGTTTAATGGCTACGCGAATTGTTGTGACGGCTGCAATCTCAATTTATTTTTCATAGAATTAAGTAAATTTATTATGCAATTAAATTTCATGAGTGAGCATTTTTTTAAATAGAGAACACAGGGATGCTGACATTCGAAGCAACTTAGAAAGATATGCTGGCTCGATATCATTCTACAATGAGCCGGAAGAAAAAGAACATGTTCTTTATACTAGTAATACCTAATATTTTTTGCTCATCAATAAGGTTTTAATAATTTGAAAACATTTTTTAATTTGAATTAAATTATTAGTTATCATGAATTAAATAACTAATCTGATCAGCAGATGTAATTAAAACTTGTGTGACATTTTTAATTTTATGTAAATTGTTACAACGAAAATTAAAATTATCAACCATGTTCTTTCTAACAAATAAACAGAGCTGGAAAGCTTCCACTCGACAACCCCGAGCGAATCTTTCATCCAGGGTAGCGTAGGAAATTCTTCGAAGACAAGTAAGCACCTTTACGGTGACGCTTACCTGGTGGAAATGCTCAACAGGAAGGGAATCGAAAAAGGAAAGGAGCGGAACAAGCTCGCAGAAAGAATTGAGACTATCAGGTAAGAAACTCTTGTGTTCAAATGGACTAGTTAAACTATGGACTAGTTTAAGTATGGTATGTTGGAGAAATGTGGGCTGTTCGACTGTTTATTGGTTAGTGTTTATTTTATTAGTGGTATTGCAGCCAAATAATAGATTTATGCACACCTTAGATCTTGTCAAAACAGTAATTCAATTTTTTGCGTGATGTTTACTTAGTTTCGTAAAATGGAATAAAATTGAAAAAAAGTTGAAAAAAATCTTTTTTTTTCTATTTATTATTTCATTTGAATGGTCTTCTTCTTCAGGCTGAGAATGGTTATAGATGAACTCAGTCAGCAGTGGCTATCGTGTAAGAACTGGAAGATAGAAACAAAAGCATATCTGGTCAACCGGGTTTTTCCAGTTCTCATTATGGGGATCGTCAAGGTAGTTTAATTATAACTTAGGTAT
This sequence comes from Erpobdella octoculata, assembly GCA_963978895.1. Taxonomy (NCBI): domain Eukaryota; kingdom Metazoa; phylum Annelida; class Clitellata; order Hirudinida; family Erpobdellidae; genus Erpobdella; species Erpobdella octoculata. Next base: position 49,396,981 of record OZ022238.1, on the reverse strand, counting down.
GGAGGCATGTTTGAGAATGCAGTTTTGTTGGTGGTTTTTTCCCTCAACAAAACTAATTAAGCTCTTAAAATTGTTGATTATATTTCTAATTTGTCATGATTAGTGGTATTTTATTTTTATGATATTCGATTTCATCTGGGTTAGTTTGATGATATCGGTCCACTTGTCGGTTATTAAAAGTTTCTTTCCAAAAATTGACCAAAAAATATCTATAATAAGTCAAATGACAAAACATTTAAAGGTATTAGCAGAAGCCGAAGAGAGGGGACTACTCGAAAAAGATGAAGGTGATCCGAATTTCAACCCGATCAACGATCTCGCACGTTTTCTAATCAGGAACAACCCGAGATATTCCAATTTCAACGAATCCAACCACTACGTCCACGGCCTGCGCGTTGTCTCCGAGCAGCTCAGGAAAAAGATGATGGATTATTCGGACAACAAGTAGGCAGTGCAGTCGGTTCTAACCGAAATTTTGATTCGTACAAATTATCCTCGTCAAAACTTTGTTTATTTATAGTTTTTTTTAAAATCCTTTATATTAACGTCACCGTGTTTACTTGCTTGATTGAGCCATACGTTGGGACCATATACCACTCAACAAAACTAACTTCCCGTTATCCAATCAAGTTGAAATTTGGTGGGTTTATTTGCGAATATTTATTTTTACAGAAAAGTAAAAGGAATTTTTTTTGTTAAATATTTATCAAGATTGGCTTACATAAAGATGGAAGCTCAGACGAGGCGACAGACTTGCGAGATGGAGCTGGCGAAAAAGAAAGCCGAAAATCTGAGGAGAACGAACACTCTGAAAAATCTTTTCTTCTTGTGGAATAATGGGAAAAGAATCTCTCTGTTGATGGTTTGTTCCTGATTGGTTTTGTTTGTGAGTTTCAATAAAATTAAAGATGAATGGATTTGTGGAACACCGGTTTGTTTCATATGTGACCTGGATGTGTCTATACCTTTTATGACTCTTCGTTGAACACATGCCTGTCAATTCAGTACTTAGATATCTCTTCGAGCATGTAAAACATGAGAGTTAGAATGAGAGTTAGCTGATTTCTTAAAGTTTTAATAAATTCATTAGTGGACTTCAGGCCAACGAATGGTGATGATGATGGTGATGATGATGATGATGGTGGTGGTGGTGATGATGATGATGATGATGATGATGATGATGATGATGATGATGATGGTGGTGGTGATGCTGGAGGTCGTTGTGATGATGATGATGCAAATTCACTGACAGGTCCAAAATGCACTCTACTCATTCAAGGAGCTCGTTGCCACAATGTCACCTGAGAAACAAAAAGAAGGACAATTCAAGGAAGAGATTGAAATAAAACAGCAGAATATGACTGTTTACCTTCATGTTGAAACATTTGCTGAGGTTTGTGTGTTAGTTTGTCTGACTGTTTGTTTAGTTGTTTGTATCTTTGTCTGTCTGTTTGCTTGTTTAATTGTTTGTCTGATTTTGTTTGTTTTTTTTATGTTTGTTGTTTGCTTGTTTGGTTGTTTTGTTTGCTTATCTGCCTCTTTGTATTTGTCATTCTGTTTGTATCTTTGTATGTGTCTTTGCATCTGTTTTGTTTATAAAATTGATCATTTTAATGAAGCGGTAAGTCATGATGGTTTCTTAAATTTTACTATCGAGTTCAATAAAACTACGTTACCGGCCTAGCAAACTATATTTTCCAGTACATCCTACCGATAGTGTCGACGCTCTCCAACGAATTGTTCAACGACTTCATAGAGCACATGGCAATGGCCGGCGAAGATTTCAGGAGTAACCTGAAACAGACGAACATCAAGTACGAACTGGAGCAGCTCTTCCAGAATTGCGATGTCGTCAGGGTAGGACTTTGAAGCCTTTGGACAAATTAATTTTTTTTTATCCGTTATTTTTCGACATTATGTGTTGAACGATGGAAAAAATGCTGTGAAGTAAAACGAGCCAAGTTAGTTCTAAACCGCCTCAAATTGATTTTGGAAAACTTTACAAGATTTTATTTTAAAGTACATCTTGGATTATCAGTTTTTATAATAACTGTGCAATATTTAAAAAAAAGAATCATTCAATGATTTTTTTTAGGATTATTTTCCATCGATTATTGAAATTACCAATCTAAAAAAAAAATTCAGTCGAAACAAATTTTTAAAGACCAGATACTTAGAAAGAGGAAAGTTGATGAGCCTGTTGAACTCATTTTATCAAAGACTTTCTGTTGAAGAGCAGAAGAAGCTGAACAAACCAGATGACAGCGAACTACGTAAGTGGTCTTGTTTGCTATCATTAAAATTTGTCATTTATTAACGTAACCATTTGGTCGCTTTACTTTATTACTTATATTAACTTTATATTAATTTTGTATCAATTAAAAATTTTATTTATTCTACTTATTTTTAATTATCCTAATGATCTTTGAGGGCGTTTTAATCGTTTACAGGACCATTAACTTCCTACCCAGAAATGCGTAACTCCCGGAAATCACATGAAGATGATTCCGTATGCACCAGCCTTTTTTATTTGTTAAGAAGTTTTTTTATATATATATAGCCATGTTTTTCCATAGTTTAAAAGTGGTTTTGTTTGATAATTGTCTTACGATCCTTCAGCCGAGAAGTAAATGTCATTGTATCAAATTGACATCAAAATTTTTCATCATTGTAAACATAGATAGCTAGGCTTTTTCTATATCAGCGTGTAATATTTTAAACTAGTGGTTTTTTTTATAGCAAGCGTTAGCTTAAAACATTCATTCTTATTTCAAATTTTAGACCAAACTTGACCAAGTTTTATCACATGAGTACACAAACTTGCAATCAAAAATTTTTTTATCACACGATTATCTCGATAGCTAGCCGGATTGAGTAAATCTACTTGGATGATGGTGAACTTTGAGGACAACTTGTCTCCCCCGGACGACGCCATCTTGGATTACTGCCCTCCGGATCCCACGAGCGCAGAAATTCTCAAGACCCCCGTGACGACCAGCATACCGTACTGGGACTACTACACCATGGGTAACGTTAAATTCGCTCAGCTCGACTTTCAGACCTACCAGGAGCTGGAGCGTATGAGTGAGTGCTTTCGTGTCGTTTGCGAGTGTTCTGTGTAAAAAAAATTTTTCAAGATGAATCTTTAAAAAAGAAATTTCAGTCATCATCATCATCATCATCATCATCATTTATTTTTGAAACGTCCCTATTCCACACTATGATAGGGTTGGACGTTTTTCCATATCAGGCCCCTCCACAAGTCACAATCCAGGGCAGACTGCCGCTTCAGGCCGAGCTCATCCATGTCTTTCTTCACACATTCCCACATTCTACTTCTACCTTTACTTTTCACTCCTACAACATCCACATCTCTAATTGCCAAAAATTATTTTATGTAATTTTCAGAAAAGAAAAACTACGAAATGGAAATAAAAAACACGAAAATTCTTCCGGTCGTCGTGCGGAAGATTGCCACGCCTCTCCACGAAGAACTTGCCAGTCTAAAGGATAAGGTGGAGTTAGGTCTGTGACTATTTTCTTTTTCTTTTTTTAATCGTTAATTACCATCAGAGCTTCGAAGAGAGCTGGATTTGAACTTTGAACTGACTGTGGTGCAGCTGGAACTGTGGGCGTGTCATTGTTGCTGACTCATAGCTTTGCTCCAAAATCTTGTTTTTTTTTTCTTGTAGAGTAATAAAATTATTTTTATAGCTAACTTGTCACTCGATTAAACCTATTGAAAGTGGATTATCACCTGTACTTATTATTATTATTATTATTATTATTATTTTATAATCTAATCTTGATATTTTTTGTTTACTAGCAAACAAATTAGCCATCCTGCCGATGTGGAAGCTCGTGCGAGTGAGACACCTCGACCGTGACACGAACCTGATATCGCGCAGCTGCTTCTGCCAGCTGCTCACCAATTTCTTAGGTCCTGCGATTAACAGCCAGGAAATCCTGGGCAAGCTGTCCGTCTATCTCGTCGACGGGTACAAGCTCAATGACAGAGAAAAGATAACTTTCATTCACAAAGTAAATCCTCCACTAAATTTTTTTTTTAAATAAAAACCAACAACGAACCGGATAAAAAAATCATTCTTTGTCCCGTTATTGTTATGTCTGCACCTACCGAAAGATGATTCTGTTGACTATTCCGTTCGAGAATCAAATCTGCAACTTGTGTGAGTGAAAAATCAGTCGTGTCAACCATCGTTCAGTTGGTCACTTGATACACGACGGATAAATCACAAACAGTAGATTTTTTTCAGACAGGCGTCTTTTTTGTTCAGATGAGGCAGCAAAAAGTTATTCTTCAAATTTTTCCTTTAATGTTTATAGTGGAAAGAACAAAACGAGAAGAGAAGATTGAGCAACAGCATCGGAGATATTTTCGAACTCTGGGATGTCAACGCTTCTGGATTTTTCTCTTTCTCCAAGCTCAAAAGCCAACTTAAATCCATGAAGCTTTTCACTGACACGGAGTTAGACTTAGAGAGTGAGTTGGAGTAATATATTTTTTTTTTCACACTAGAGGATATATTTCGAGTTTATCCGATATCGACAATTTAATTGTTTCAGATTTTAATTTATTTAATAATGATAATAATTAAAATTTATTAATATTTTTTGTCTTAAAATCGAAAGTGGTCCTGATGTTCTTCAGCAGAACATAATGTCATTATAATTACATTTGAGATTGTCATTGTTCAACTAATTAATCAGTCATAAGCGGAATGTAACACTACTTTAATTATAATTGTTATTGCCATTTCGTAGGTGAATGGCATTTGTGATTGTTTGCAAAACGAAAAAGCTGTTGCTGCTTTTATGTTAAATTCAATTTCACTAACTCATTAGTTGCTTTTTATTTAAATTTTATTAAATTGATTAAGTCATGAAATTGCATAAAGTCAAGAACGATACGTTGGACGATAGAGTATCTAAGATTCAGTTCAAGTATCTCATCGCTAGCATTGTCAGGTATCTCCATCCGAGAGTTCCGCAGCTTGTGTTCCTGGAAAATTTCTTCAAGACGGATGAGGCATGAGTCATATTTATTCTCTACGTTAGCTTGAATAAATAATATTACATGCGTGCAAAAGCACTTCTATAGGAGATTTGGTTATCTGGTTTTTTTTCTATTTCTGACCTTTAAATGACCTTTAAGTACCTGCCACGATATCCTCTTCGATGTTTATAACTTGATGAATAATAATAATCAGCTGGTTGCTGAGAGAAATTTTTGAAACTTTTTGCAAATAAAAAAAAAATTATCAATCGACAAAACAAAAAATAATTAATAATATTAGATTAATTACACAATTTATAAACAATATTTTAAGCAAGTAAGTAACTTCGTTTCACTAATTGCGAGCCAGTCCCAAGCCTGTAGATAAAGGAGTAGGAACAGTTAAAAAAAGATCAAATATGACCTACAACAGGGTGTACTTAAGTACTTCCTAGAGAGAGCCACTTCAGTCTTAAAACACTTGGTGTAAAGGACTATAAACTATTATAAAAAAAAAAGTAAGTAAATTAGTACTAATAACCAGCAATTTGATTAAATTAAATCGTAATCTTTGATTGACATGAACATCCAGCCCTCCCTGCCACAAATAAGAATCCTGGAAAATCGAAAGAAGCTCCTTCATCAGGTTCTGTTCGCGTCGATGCTCTCTCCGAATGACATGCGACCCGTTTATCGGGAGCTTATGGCCGTTCTTAGAAAGGTGCAGCTTCTATATATATATATATATTTGATTGACATATATATATATATATATATATATATATATATATATATATATATATATATATATATATATATATATATATATTTTTTAATTTTTTTTATTTATTTATTTTATTGTATCTAAAACAAAACAAGAGTCTTGCGCTAAGAATATATTAGATGTGCGTCATTTTGCGTGCGTGTAAGAGTTTTACTTCTATTTAAAAGCTATTTTGTTTATATAGATAATAATCTTTGTACACGTGTATAGTATGTTTATAAATATATAACATAAAAGGGCAAGTTAAATGACACCTCAAATCTTCCAGGACGATCATGACCACACGATCGACAAGCACATGTCGGCGACCATATCCCTCCTGGAGAAGGTGAGAAATCCGGAAACGAAGGATTATCGTCACATTCTCAGACTCCATTCCAAGTCAGCTGATAAGAGGCATGTGGTTGTCGGTAACTGTCTCGAACCTCACCAGAATTCTCAAAGGTTGATTGATTTTCAATTTTTTTTTTTTTAAATGACTTATTTAAACTCTTTTATTATTTTATTTAAACTATTTTTGTTATTTTATTTAAACTATTTTAATATTTTATTTCAAATATTTTTGTTATTTTATTTAAACTATTTTATTATTTTATTTCAAATATTTTATGTTATGTTATTCTTAAATTACTTGTCTAAATTAAATTTTTGTTTTGCAGTTACAACGTGTTGAAGACGAAGCAGATGGTCGTGTTCACGAGCATCCAATCGCATCCGAACATTCTCGCCGACCTGTGGGACAGACCAGTCAGAGAGGTGCGTGCAGACAGTCGTAGGTTCTGTGCTTTGTTTTTTTACGATTCTCGGACTACAGCACATAGGCTCTCCGCACGTTGGACTGTCACTCATAGGACGGTCGCACATATAGAACTGGGACTCATAGGATAGCCCTAACGCTAACCCTATAAGCAACAGACCTATGAGCGAAAATCTATGTGGGATAGTCTGTCTTATGTGTGAAAGTCCTATGTGCAATCGTCCGGATACCGATTTTTGCTTGGTTTTAATTTTGTTGTTGTTTTGTTTCCTAGAAAATTGGAGATGGTCAGATAATCTTCATTCCTTTGATGGACGAAAAAGACAGGGTGTTCGGCGTCATGTCCGTGGACAACCTGCCCGTGAATATCTGCTCCGAAGACGACCGCAAAGTCTCAGCTCTCGAGGGCAGGATCGACATCATACCTCTGAATTCCGTGGTCGTCAGTCAGCAGTTTGAACTGGAGCTGGCTCCGCCGCTGCCGGGCAGTCTGGGCTTGAAGTACTCCACCACTTACTCGAGGATCAAAGAAGGTCCACGAGACGAGGACGATATAAACATGGGGGACAACAGGAGCATGCGTTCGATTGTGAGCGGCGCAGCGGCAAGCGTCGTCTCCGCCAAGGAAGATTCGTCTTCCGATTCGTTGACGAAAGGACTTCCGTCCGTCGCCAAGAGGTTCACTTTTCCGACCGTGTCCGTCCGGAACGAAGCTCCTTATGCCGAGTTTTCGATGATAAGATCGCTACCTTCTTATATGAAAAACGAGAAATCTTTGGAGAGGGACACGGCGAGTGTGAAACTGCCCTCGCTGGTCAAAAAGATATCCGACGTAAGCAGTAAGGCGATCTCGAGAGTTTCTTCCGAGGTTCAGCTCAGAGCGGCCGAGAGTAAACACTCTGTGGCGATTGTGAGAAATCTAAGGAAGGTCACGCTTACTGGTGAGAAGATTTACATTAAAGAGGATAGCATCGAATTTTTACAGGTTCGTTAGTCGTGTTTGTAGAGTGACGTTGTCATTGTACCAATTAGAGTGTTGCACGGGCTGCCCGCAGGCCGGGCTGGGCCGTGATGTTAGGGTCTTCAGACAGGCTGGGCCTGTAATTTTGGCCGCAAAAATTGGCACGTGCAGTACTCTAGTATCAATACTTTCTAGCCAATATAGCGAAGGATCTTGGTTTTATTCTAGATAGTGATTCAACAATGAATTGTTTCTTTCCCATTTAAAAATTCAAAATACAATAACTTTATAATGTGAAGGAGACTTGTAAATTTTTGAATTTAAAAAAATGAATATTCTCATTTAAATGTTTTTTTTTTTTTAAAAGAATCAAACATAATTAATATTTCTATCCCATGAAAAGGGTCTAGCCAGAATACTGAGCATCACTATTCACCAGCACTGCCTTTTCCTCAAAGTCTGTAAGGCTTACCAGGCCATTCTGGACACTCTGAAACACCTGCATGCATCCGTCCAATGGTGTAAGATCTACAGGGTGGTTTTCGATCATTCTATTCAAGATATCTTTCTTCAAGAAGTAATGAAATACAGCTGCACCGATGAGGAGGAAGGCAAACCCTCGGAGACGACCGTGTGTACGGGTGCCATGCCCCCTATACATAGATGTTACAATCTGTACAGGTAGATTTAATGGAGAGAAAAACTTATTTTTTTCTTGATATATGTGAGGAAAATTTCTGTTTTAGATTTTAATAGGAAAACTTTTTTTGTAATCTCTCAATTCTATAATTGAATTTAAAAGATTCTGATTAAATGGATTTAAATAAAATAGAATTTAATACTCATCTGGTTTCCTCTTTTTTCTAAATATAAAACTCATTGACCTATACAGTTGAAAACAACACGTTTAAAAATTTTATTCCAGGCCATTTGTCTTTGGAGCAGCCGATGCCGGAATTTCTGTGTTTGGAATGTGCTTCGGTTACGGCTATTATGCTTTTCCAATCAAGGATCTCGATCAGCAGGTTTCAACAACATTTTATTTATTTATTTATTTTATTTTATTTATTTATTTATTTATTTATTTATTTATTTATTTATTTATTTATTTATTTATTTATTTATTTATTTATTTATTTATTTATTTATTTATTTATTTATTTATTTATTTATTTATTTATTTAATTATTTAATTATTTTTCTAGAAATGTTTTTATTTTGGTTATTAAAACCAATAAATTACTAATAATTATTGTTTATTTCATGTTATTTCGTTACTGCTTTTAATCAAACCGAGCATCTATCAACTCACACAGTGGAATGGAAAACGGACTTAACGTATGTATGTTATTTCCAGGTTAAATATTTATTACTTGTCAACATCGGACCCAAGAATAAACTTTCTGAATACGAAATGGACAATCTTCTTTTGTACGAAAGCATCCTCACTCAGACACTTCACACGATTGTCACAAATGATGACCGTATGTAAACAATATATATAATTTTTTAATGCATTTTTATTAACCTTTGACTAAATATTTAAAAATATATATTTTTTAATGCATTTTTATTAGCCTTTAAATAAATATTTAAAAATATATATATTTATTAATGCATTTTTATTAACTTTTAAATAAATATTTAAAAATATATATTTTTTAATTCATTTTTATTAACCTTTAAATAAATATTTAAAAATAACTTTTCAAAAAACTCTTATCTTTTTTCTGACTTTAATGTTTACTACTAATGTATGGTTATATTTACTGATGACTTGGTTATCGGTTTCAGTAAGCGAAGATGAGGATCAACCAATTGAGATAGCCAGCAGGAAGTTCTGCCTCAGTCAGCTGACCAGTCGCATGTTTCCGATGATGAAGGACGAGCTGTGGTTCAAGTTGACCTGTTTGACATTCATCTCGCAAAACGTCATAACCATTTTTCACGTCCTCCTCAAAATTCTGCAGCCGTCTCTTTTCATATTCGAATCGAGACTCACTTGGAGCGATATGAGACCGGTGGGTAGTTGTCTGCCCCACCAAGGCGGAGGGAAGCAAGTCACCGAAACGTGATTTCGTAATAAACGTAAAACTAATCTAGGTTTCACTAGTATGTAGGTCTTGCTTTCTATATTTAAACAGGCAATTAATCTAATTTTAGGCTAAAAGTGAACTTGCTTCTTTTTGCTGTGGCAGGGCAGTTGTGTGGCTGCTGTTGTGATAAGAAAGTACAGTGAAAGTCCTAAAGAGGGGACACCCTCGGGGAAGAGCAAAAGTGTCTTCTTCTCGTGTCTGTCTGGGACAAGCTGCTATAGCCTAAATACAGATTTAAGAAATTCTGTTCCGAACAAAATTATTCGTTGCTCTTAGCAGCTGCTCTAAGTCTAGAGGACTTTTACTGTTTTTACTATCAAATATCTTAGGTACTGCTTTAAGGTATGCGACCACAGTAGCCAAAAAAAAGCTTATGCCATTAGCAGATGTCCGAAATCAAAATGCGTTTTCGATTCCTATTAGACTCAGCAGCAAAGCACCTACTCTTTTAACTGTTTCTTTAAAAGATAGAAGTTTATGTTGACCTAAAGTTGGCTGCTGATGAATCCTAGACCTAGTGGTTACAAATCTTGCACGCTGACCATTTGGCTAACTGAAAGTTATGATAATACATGCCTAGATTTAATAATTATCTTAATCCAATCAACTTTTGTAGTACGTCGTTACGATGCCACTGAAAATAAAGAACTTCAATCCTTCTGATACCTTGCTTGATGAAGAAAGTTTGTCGGAACTCTCTCAACAACTCGACGGTTGTAATATGAAAGTTTTTTTTATAAATGTATTAAATTAGTACGTATTCTCAATACATATTGATGGCTGAATAACATCACACTCCTGGATAATCATTGTTAAATATATATATATATACATATGATTTTTTTAAAGTTTTAACGATGCAGCATTATATTATGTGGCAGCTTGTATTTCAGTTGATGTTAGAGAATATAGTAAAACTCATCGATCTGCTGTTTCATCTTATAGAAATACCAGACGGTCAACTCAGGGAGACTAATTTCACGACCCTGATATATCTCTACGAATGGGCACGACTCAGTATAGAGTGCATCAGTAGTATTGAAAAGCACAGGTTGGTTTACAGTTCAAATACCAGTTTGTATTTTAAGCTTACATGATGAAATGTCTTCTTATTTTTATTTTTTATAATAGTTTATAGTCCTTTACACCAAGTGTTTTAAGACTGAAACGGCTGTGTCAGAAGCACCTAAGTACTTCCAGTCGTGGATTATAATTTAATCCTTTTAACTTTTCCCTCCTCCTTTCTCTAGGTTTGGGACTGGCTTGCAAAAGCAAGGCGGAGTTGATGAAACGTCTAGAAGCAAGCTTCATAAATATATATATATATGCATCTTTTTTGTTCTAACTAATTACGTCAAGTCTCAAAGAGGGCATCTATTTTTTGAGTTTTCCTTATTTTCTGTACTGAGCTCCCTCTGTTGAGAGTTTATTTTGTTTTTTAGTTCAACGTGTTCAATTCTTGCATGCATGAAAGTTTGGACCGATTTAAACAGATGAGAATGATTTTTATTTTCTAGATTGAAATCAGAAAGTGACACAACCCAGGATTGTTGCATATTTATTTGACCTTAACCCAGGCCTTACAAAGTCGTTTAAGACTTGGATGTTTTCAGCTGGTTACTGGGCCAACATGATACTCATTCTGAAATTTAGTTTTTTTTAAATAATTTTTTTGAAAAGTTTTTTGTTTCATGAATGTTATTTGTATTTTTATTAAAGAAATCTTTAGTTCCATGGTGTATTCTTTTTAAATCCCTTATATTAACTACACCGTCGGTCTTGCTTGCTTGCTTGCTTGAATGTTTGCAAACCTTGAAAGTAACAATAAACTAACTTCCTGTCATCCAACCGAGCGGAAATTTGAAATATAGGTTCTCTCCTCTCTATGAAATGTGCCCACAAAAGCGTTTTAGTGACGGCTTTCGCTTTAAGAAAACGCTATATAATTTTTAATTACATTAAATTATAATTTAAAAAAAATCTGGCTCCACCACTCGGCGCTCCAGCTATATAGTGTAGGTGTCTTCCACTGGCGTATCCAGGAATTCGGTAGGAAAGACCGAATTTTTTTAGTTTTTGTTTTAAACTTTGGAAACCCGATATTTTGTCTTTCTTTTATTCAGTAAAACCAAACCAAACAAAAGAAATTGAAATTAAATTTTTTATTTACCGAGCAGCTGGGTTAATTCTCTCTTACTCCATTTCTTCTTTTTTTCTCTTCTTCTTTTTTTGTCTTTTTTCTCTCTCAGAGGCGTAACTAGGGTTTTTAGCGCCCGGGCAAAGTCTATAGAATGCGCCCCTCAGATTTATGTCTGTCAACTCTTTACTTCCATATCGGATGACCTAAATCCGCAGCACGTTGGAAAAAAAGACCCCACCCCCGGTCATCAGTTTATTTTGGGAGGAAAAATGAAACAAGGGTTTTGATTTTTTTTAGAAAAGTGGCTCTGACTACCCCTATCCCGGTTTTTTCCTTCAAATCCCGGAGTTTTGGCGATTTTTTATGACATATCTGATGCACTGATACAAACCCAATGGATTTTTTTTTATCCTCAATGCCTCTTTTATCCTCAAACACCTTTCGTACAGCCAGTCCCCGGAGCCGCCGTCAACAAGCCGCCGCCGCCAGTTATTACCTATATTTGTTCAAGTCGGAGTCAGGCAGAATGATACGACTGATGTCACCGCCGCCAGTTATATGTAATTGGGCTTGAGTGTAATTTGCGACGTTTATTCATTAATAAATTAAGGCGACTGACTCCGGGAACCACGTACAGCCATCACCCAAGTCCTAAGGGGAGGGTACGGTCCTCTCGGATCCGCCACTGCCTCTACTACTTATCAGTAAATAATTTTTGGTGAGCTCACTCACCGCATAGCCCCGACACTGTTGAGTCACTGATAAACGCCTACTTTATACCTTATCATATCAGTAATTATTTTTACAACATGTAAGTGCAGACTTCAAAGATAATGAAACTGCGCTCATAAAGTTCACAACTCTCATAGGCACGGATGTCTTAATTGAACATTATAAACCACGTCAGTCCAGTAACATAGATATAAAAAAACATTAAAAATTGTATTTAATGTATTTATCAACATTTTTAAAACTAAGCGGTTATCCGTCTATTTACATTTTGGGGTCAGTGCCTTTTGTTTTTGATGGCCCTGTTGTTATTTCACAAGCGATCTGTTTCTCACTTTATTCCAAGTTGAGAGAGAGAAATGGCCGAGGCCAAGAAGTCCAGTAGCAATCCAATAATAAGATACTTTCAAAATAATTTTGGCAAGAAAGCCGTAAAGGTTCACGTAAACGATTCGCCGCTGAAACACCTGGAGAGCTGTGAACACATCAAACTCTCGCCCACGGCTTTCAAGCGAATAAAAAAGTATTAATTAATTTATTTTTTCTATAATAAAACATTTATGGAGCGGTGAGACTTTTTAGTTTTCACTTTTGAAGCAGAGCCTGTTCTGTATTATATTATTATTTTTTTTTTTAAACAAAGATTTGGAAACCTGAGCCGATTTTTTTTGTAAACTTTGAACTTCAATACCTAGTGCTTTCATCGATAATAAATATTTTGATATTTTTTAGAGACATACAAACCCTTTGTACAGATGCTCCAAGTGGAATTTTTGTCACCCCTAATGAGGATTACATGTGTGCTGTCAGTATATATTACATATTTTTTCATCTTCAGTTACTCTTGTTATATTAAATTTTTTTTTTACCATATTTTAAAGCGCATAACATGCACCCTGGCCTGCCTGGAATAGTTATTAAAAAGGATGGAAATTTAAAAATAATAATGCTTGGGTTGGTTTAAATGTCTTTAAAATAATATTGGGAATACATTTTGCCTATCTACATTTTCCATTTTACAAAGCCACATCCTTTTTTATCACTTTCCCAGGCCTGTCGGACTAGGTGCTATTGCATTAAAATATGGTTTTTTGGCTTCTTCACAGATACGTTTGATTCCTAATCTTGTAGGTTCATGCCATGATTGTCGGTCCATCGAATACTCCGTACGAAGGAGGCTTCTTCAATTTCATCATCATTTGTCCCCAAGATTATCCCATAAAACCACCGAGGGTACATTTCATTACCACGTCAAATGGTTCAGTGACATTCAATCCTAACTTGTACTCATGTGGTATTGTCTGTCTCAGTATCATAGGGTAAGTTCATTTGTTTTCTTAAATTAGAGTGATTTCTAATTCAGTTTGATTTATTTAACCTGTTTTTAAAGATTCTAAGTTTTGCTGGTCAAGGATTCTATAAAAAAAAACAACATATGGTCATGTCGGTCATCTTCTAGTATAGCATCCTGAGTCGATTTCGATAGAAAATGCCATTAAATCTATGGCTGACGGTTTTGAACCTTTCATTAACTCCCTCCCTCCTATTTAAGGACTTGTGTACATTAATTATTGCTGAATTTTGGTAATAGACGAAAATATCTGAGGATGCATTAATAGGAGGTTTCCATCATGTTTTATTGTGATTGTGGATTACTTGGTTGTCAGGATGAAGTTACGGTGCTGAAGTTATGGTGCTGAAGTTAATTTGAACATATAATGTTCATGTTTTTAATAATTTTTTTCTTAAAAATTACTTTTGAATATGTTTAAAAATTTTTATGTCCGAGTTAACATGAACTTGTCAATTTAGAACTTGGCCTGGTCCACAATGGAGTCCCGTTCTTAGCTTATCAACTCTTCTCGTTTCCATCCAGTCTCTTCTAAATGAAAAGCCTTATCACAATGAACCTGGGTTTGAAAAGGTTGAATTTCTGCGATTAGAAATCAATAATCGGACAATAAATTAAAGTATAATAATAATATGTAAATGTTAATTTACAAGAAATTTGTTAAGCATTCATTAACCAGGTCATGAATATCTCCTACTGTGAATTAGCTGAGCTTAAAATTCTCTGAAGAGATGCATTTTCAGTGCTTTCTTGAATTGTGTAGTAGTCGTCAGTCTCTGAACATTCTTGGGCAGTGAGTTCCATTTGACCAGTCCAGAGTTGCTGAAGCTCTTCGGATCGGACCCACTGGCCGTAACCATGCATACGGTTATCTATATTAGTAGCAGACAATCGCATGAATCTGTTAATCCTGGTGTATTAATTATATAGACGGGATTGCTCGTAAAGTATTACGAATTATAAATTAAAAAAAAAATAAGTTCATTCTAATTGAATCGATCACACGTCTCCTTCCAGGAGCAATACCGCGGAGATTCGGCAGCTTACAACAGGATCGTTCAGCACGAGACGCTTAGAGTTGCGGTTTGCGACATTTTAGAGAAGAAGTCCCCTTGTCCCGAAATTCTTTAGTGAGATTTATTTTTAATAATAATAATAATGATAATAATAATAATAATAATAATAATTATGTGTGTACTAATAATAATAATAATAATAATAATGATTATTATTATTATTATTAAATTTTATTATTAAAAGTGCATCAATAACACATCAACGTATATTAAATTACTGATTGATTTGTTTGACTGCCTTCTATTCCTGTTGATCACTCCACATAAAAACGTTTTGATTCAATTCAATCTCCACCTAATGCAAATCACATTTGATAATGTGTCAGTAACGTCCCAAAGATGTATCGTATTAGTTTTCTGCTTAAAGTTAACTCCCATTGCTAAAGAGTTTCTGTGTCTGTCATCAACTAGTGTACTAAGTTGCTTTAAGTTTGTGTACTATTGCACTAGGCTTGTGTACTAAGTTGCACTAGGCTTGTGTACTCTCATAGCTGCTCAAGGCCTTGCTGCTGAGAAAGTGAATATTTCTTAACACTGCAGCATCCTACCAT
This sequence comes from Erpobdella octoculata, assembly GCA_963978895.1. NCBI lineage: Eukaryota > Metazoa > Annelida > Clitellata > Hirudinida > Erpobdellidae > Erpobdella > Erpobdella octoculata. Next base: position 49,381,519 of record OZ022238.1, on the reverse strand, counting down.
TAATTATCCTGAAATAATTCATCTTGAAGCTCGAAGTAATTCTTTTTAATTGTCTTTACTTTTATCTGTTGATTTGGTTTATTAACATGTTGTAGAACTCATATATATAACAGTTAATTTAAGAATGCTTATGAACTGTATCCATTGCAACGGTTGTAGTTTGGGGTGATACGAATAGCACTAATTGGTGCAGCTTCATATATACTATTAATATTTTTATTATTATGTATTTTTATTCTTGATTGGGATTAATAATAATAATAATAATAATAATAAATAATAAATAATATATTTTTTTTACGAATTCAGCCTGCAGGCCTGTAGAACTTTCCACGAAATGTACGACCACTACGTTCAAGTTTGCACAACTAATTCCCATCTAAACGGAAAACCCTTCGAGGTGAAACATTAATTTATTTTTAACTTTTATTTTCTATAATATTTATTTATTAATCTAGTTTTAATTTTTTATTACTTTTTTGTTTTTTTTTATTTAGATTACATTTTTTTAATTATGTTTCAAGATGCAGAAATAACCATTTGAAGGTTTAAACTTGACTGTATATTTTTTGTTTGTTTTGATAAATAATAAATAAAGTTTATGAATAAGCAGTAGCTCATTTGCATAAATTAGAAAGGCTGTCTGTTTTGATTCATACACGCTGAGATGTGATTAGTGAAAGTGGTTTGATGTTATTATTCAATCATTTGGATAATGGCTCTATTAAAAGCAAAAAGTAGAGAGAGAGGTAGATAAATAGAAACAAGTGTTAGACGGACTGATTTTTTTAAGTGTACAGCGGGTGTAAGCCTGTGGTGCACACAAGGTTTCAGTGCCATTCCTCGTAGTGTACACCAGAGATGTAGTACTTGGTACTCGTACTCGAGTACTTTTTTTAAGTACTCGTACTCGAAGCATTGGTACTGGTACTTGTACTCATTATTCCACTCAGTACTGAGTAGCAGAGATGTAGTACTTGATACTCGTACTCGATAGCATGTTACTTGTACTCGATAGCATGTTACTTGTACTCGATAGCATGTTACTTGTACTCGATAGCATGTTACTCGTACTCGATAGCATGTTACTCGTACTCGATAGCATGTTACTTGTACTCGATAGCATGTTACTCGTACTCGATAGCATGGTACTCGTACTCGATAGCATGTTACTCGTACTCGATAGCATGGTACTCGTACTCGATAGCATGTTACTCGTACTCGATAGCATGGTACTCGTACTCGCACCCTAAGTACTCGTAACATCTCTGGTTTACACGTGGTAATTTTCACACATCCTAACCACCAGGACCCGTTTTGCAAGAACAGAGGAGTCTTCGACTACGACTCTATCCTGACGAGGCTCGAAAATCTCGCGTCGACCATTCAATGCAATCTGTCAACTTCTCTGACCGGCAGTGCTTCGGATTCGTCGCCGCTCCCCCCGGTCCAGCCACCACCACTGCTTTCCCCGGTCGAACCACCGCCACAGCTTTCCCCGGTCGAACCGCCACCGCCCTCAAACGAATCTCACTCCTCCTCTTCCACCTGCTCTACTAAAATTACTAAAACGTCTTCGAAGGTGTCGTCCCAGTGAAACAAATGTTCAATCGATCGCTCTCGATGTTATTGTCGTTCGTAGCATTCTCGAAACTTTGAACAATTCGTTCGGTCGACGGACGCGCAGAGGTGCTGACTTATTCGCGGGTCGTAGGAGAATTATAAGTCGAATTCTTAATTGAGCTTTATTAGAAATATAAATTTAACTGTGAAGTATTAAAGACTTTCGAGAGATCTGTTATTACCTCAAGAAAAACTTTGATTGTTGTTGTTTTCTTTATCCTTTTTTTTATCTGATCTGGGTTATCTAGTGAGTTGTTAAGTGGTTTTCTTTTTTTTTTATTTTCTTTGTCGCAGTGCTATCTCTTTCGGAGCTTTCCTTTGTTTATTATTTAATAAAACTATCTGGTTGCTAGACGCTTAGCATTCCACAGGTGTTTTTGTGTGTGCGCGCGTGCTATATCGACATACATTACAATATTAAACTTTTATTATTTATTAACGTTTCAACGTGTCAACCGTAGCTAAATTGAAGGCAGGTGTTCTGCTGGCAAGAGCGACTTTGCGGGATTTAAAGTCGTTCATTGGTTGTTTGAAAAGTTGTTTATTGATTTCGTCATTTCGTGGATGGCTAAGACATTATTTGCTTAAAACTGAGTTTTTTTTTTCTTTGTTTTCTTTGTGTGCAACATGGATCTGTTTAGGTGTACAATGTATATTTTGTAGGAAAGTAGAAGTTTATCGTCAGTGCACTTTTCAATGTTGGATCACTTTTAATTTGAAATAAAAACTCAAAATTATGTAGAAATAAAAACGAATTTTGATGATTATTAATTAAATAAAATTGAATAAAGCATTTAAAGAGTTTGATGATTATTAATTAAATAAAATTGAATAAAGCATTTAAAGAGTTTGATGATTCTACTAGTAGTTTTTTTGTTAATATGGCATGTCACAATGGAAAGGCATGGCACCCACCTGTTCACCCACCCATCCACCCACCCATCCATTCACCCGCCCATCCATCCATCCATCCATCCATCCATCCATCCATCCATCCATCCATCCACCCACCCATTCACCCGCCCATCCATCCATCCATCCACCCACCCATTCACCCGCCCATCCATCCATCAATCATTATTATTCAAATGACCTACTCCGGGTTGCTGGCACGTGGTTCAAGGGTAATGATAACTTTTCAAGCAGACTGAAAGTAAGATCCAATCAGAAGGAATTAGGCGGTCATTTAAAATCTTGGTTCTAACCATAGTGAAACTGCCATTATTGAAAACCTGTACTTTTAATCCAGTTACCAAGCCAGTAGGTTCTTGTAGTATAATGTATCGCCCAAGTTGTGGGAACTTGAATAAATTAAACCTGATTTTTATGAAAATCAGTAGCCTCAGTCCAATTGAGACATGGGAGAGTGATACAGAGGGACGTCATTTAGGAACAGGGCCTATTGCCCTCCTGATTTAGAGGGGAACCCCTTTCTTCATACCTTTGAAGTAGGCCCCCTAATGTTGAAGTGGTCCTCCTGATTTTGAAATGGGCCATTTTGTGATGTTGAAAGTGGCCTCCCTGAAAATTTGAGAAATGTACTTGTGACTAGTAATTAGCAATATTTCGAAAAATAACTTTATAGAAAATTCACAGACAGGCATTGAATTAGCTGCAGTATACATTTGTTTACAAGTGTTTGGGAGATTGGACTTAAACAATATTCATTTTTAAATCTCTTGTAATTGTTTTATTTAAAAATTCAGCTATAAAAGTTTTGTCTGGAACCAAAGTTACAACATCAAGTATTTAGAATAGTTTGGAATTAATAAAATCTTTTATTTTCAAGACCGAGAGAGACATTGACTTTGCATACCAAGGCAAGACAATTGCTTCTTGCCCAAGACAAGACGAGACATCAAGACAAGACATCGAGTTAATAAAAAATGTAATTTTTTTAGACTTAAAATTAAATACAATAAATTGAAACAGGTAGCTCAATTTTCACTTATTGCATTTTAAAAATATTAATGTTTCTAGCTGTAAGTCGATGAGGTCTCATAATCAACCCACTCTGAAGAATAAATCTTTCAACAGGAGCAGTTGTAGCTGGAGATACCCAGGAACGTCATTTCAGTAAAACCTTGGGGCCGGCAACTTCTTCTAGGGAGATAAAAATATTTCCCAACAATTTTAAAAACCATTTTTTCATTTTTCCTTCAAAAAAGCTTATGACGGGGTGGGGGGGTAGTCGCAGGTACTTTAAAAAAAATCATTTTTTAGACCCACTTTTATTTTTTGGGGGTCCAAAACTACATCGGGGGAGCGAACTCAAAAGTCAGGGGAGGCAATGGCCTAATGCCCCCCACAAATGACGTCCCTGGAGATACTAGTCGGTACCCAAAAAAGATTGCAGTTTGGCCTCCTCGGACAAGGACTATTTGTGTCTGTTTTCTCATCTTTCTCATCATTGGAAATAGCTGGAGTTGCTTCACCAATTTCCTGCAAAGCCTAATTTTTTTCGAACAAACATCTAAATCTAAACAATTGTTAATTAAATTTTTGTCATCAGTAATTTTTTATTAACGCATTTATTCCATATATCCTGTTTTGAAATAAAAAAAAAACCAAGTTTAAATATTTCTCCTAAATTTGTCCATCAATGTTTTTGAGTTTTTCTGGGATCAGTTGTTCACGGGATCTGCTGTCTTGGGGTCGGTTGTCCTGTGATCAGTTGTTTTGTGATCAATAGACATTGACCCGTATTTAAATTAAACGTTGCATCCACCATTAAGATGTTAGATTATTTTTAGTCAGCATTTTAAATGTAGATAAACAATTCGTCTTTTTACTGTCTTATTATTAAACTCTAATAAATGATTAACCGATTTAGCCGCTTAAAAAAACCAAAACATCGTCTGCGAAACTAACTGTCACAAATTTGAGTGGTTATTTGCGGTGAATCATTTGTTTCGTAAATTTAGACCAGATAAAAATAGATCCGGAACTTTAGGTTTTCACATTATTCAAAGCCTATTCAAAAGCATTATACAAGCTGGCTTGCAAGCTCATAGAATTTGAGGAAGTAATATACATATATATTTATATATACATATCAAACCTTTTTCAAATCAACATTTTGGTTTTTTACAGATCAAATTCTGTTATAAATAATTTAACCACATATCGATTTATATTGGCTTTAAAAGCAAAACATTGCTGCTGGTGTAAACAGCAGGTGCAAATTAGTTTCGGTTTCAGTCCAGCTGAATTCAGCAGTCATTTTTTCCGACGCTTTCAATCTCACAGCTTGGATACTACCATTTTTTTGAATTTAGCATTTACAAGTTATTATGGGTCTGCTTGGATACTCTAACCGTAGATACATTTATCTGTAACGAACGTTGCTTTTTCACGATGTCCATCATGTGTGACCCTTCTTCTTCTTCGTACTCCATGTTCACGGATTTTAACAACGGGCCCACCTCAGCTTTTGAAAATGCCATTAGAAATTTAATCCAAAAGTTAGAATTTTGAACTTATTGTTTGAACCAATATTAATCTAATGTTGGATTTTTTCTAAAATTTGTATATCTTGTTTTGCTAGCGCGCACTGTTTGCTGGGATTTTTTAATTTTTATTTTTTTCCAAAAATTCTGACCGCGGTTTTCGGCCTACTTGTGGGCCCATTTCAATCAGAAGCAGACGTTTTTCAACCACATACACAGTGGAGAGTGCAGGGTTCTACTTCGGAGCGATTGTGGATGTGTTTGTTGTTACAAACTGATTTACGATACTGAGGTTGATTGAATACTGAGATTTCAACCAAAAAATTTTTTCTACAGATCTAGGAATGTAGAAATATACTAACAGAACATACAAATTTGAAGCTGTTTAAAAACATTTGAATTGTATGAGCTAAGTAAATGTCATTAAACCAGTTAGCAAATAAATTATTAATTATCTCATAAGTTTACTTTGCATAATAATGATAAAGATTTAATCAGCTAAACATCAAGGTTCGCTGCTGAAAGTTCGCAGTTTAACTCCGCTTCAGCGTCTCTCCTTAGCAGCTCATGTTATCGAAAAATTAAGGAATACAACCGTTCTGCTTAGAACGTATAAAATAAAAATCAATACAACAGAGCTTTGAAGGAGGCGGTACATAAACGTACACGTTAATTTATAAGTTGAATGCACCCTTGTGGGCATGATTTGTAACATACACTAGCAAATTGTGTTTCAAAGTTTCATATGTAAGTAAAACTTTAGAGTGCAACAATATTGTCTAATCTTTAGTCCAACCAATTCCTATTTAATAACCATAGCCCAGCTTTAATCTTTAATCCAACTAGTACTTGTTTATTAACCACAGCTCAGCTTTTTAATAAAAATAATGCGTTTCGATAGATTTGTCATTTTATTTTAAATTTTATTTTTGTTTACATTTTCTTCAGTTGTTTTATGCTAATGAGAAATTATGAATAATTGACAACGATATCCTGCCCATTGTCTTGTTTGCTGTGTTTCGCATCAGTGTACCTAATGCTACCTAATTGTCGTTTCGACTGGTTCTACTGCCCATCCGTGTTGTTCAGTGCCTTAAAAAACATAAATCAAAACTTAGGGATTTCGATTTCATTATCTTTTAAACTTCCAACTTTCCAACCGCAATTTTTAATTTTAGATGTTTCAAAAGCATAGGCGACTCTTCTAGAATTGTCAAAATCTCTTTTCGCCATCTTACGTGTCTTGCATCTCTAAATTGATTCGTATTTCTTTTAAATTGATTTGCATTTCTTTTAAATTGATTTGCATTTCTTTTAAATTGATTCGTAATTCTTTTAAATTGATCCAGAAAAGGTGTAGTCGCGCCGTGTTCGTTGCTCCAGGCTCCATGCAAAACATGGTCATGGTCATACCGTCAACTTTTTTGTAATAGTTTATAGTCTTTTACACCAGGAGTTTTAAGACTAAAATATCTGTGTGTAGAAAATACCTAAGTACTTCCTGTCGTAGATAATATTTGATCTTTTTAACCTTCCCTACTCCTTTATCCAGGGTTGGGACTGGCTTGCAAAAGCAAGGTGGAGTTATATCGTCAATCAGAATGCCGAGCTTTGGGTTCGGTGAATGGAAAAAGTTCCTCAAGAATTTTTGTTGTTTTTAAATGCTAATCAACTCAAAGCAAGACTGAAAATGCTATTTTTAGATTTTTCACGACTTCTTCATGTCTTCTAACGTCGTGACATCGCGAAAGATTTTTTATTATTAGAATTGAGAAGTACTAAAAATTAATTACAAATATTTTTATTGTATTGTATTATTTAGTTTTAAAAAAAGTTAATCGTTTCTTAGGGGACACATGGGCGGATCCATGGTGGGGGGCAGTTCGGCCATGGCCCCCTCGTATTTTGCTAATAGACTTTGGCCCCCTCGTCAAAATCAAATTAAAATTTTTTTTATTTTTAGCGATATAAATAACCTGTGCGAAGAAAATCTCCACGGAGTCGTCGTGGAAAAAGATGAACATTCACATAACCGGGTAGGTATTTTCCGTTGAAAATCTACTTTCGTTTCTGTTCATTAATCATTGCAAAGTTATTTTTAGACCAACCGGTCTTCAACTGAATTTATGTGAAAAGTATGCTAAAAATATAATGTTTATTTATTTATAAAAGAGCCTGTGTATTTATGTAAGCTCCTCTTCATCATCAGAAATATAACTTTCAGACTTAACAACTTATTTATTGCTAGGTTCTATAGATCTTTTATATTTTTGATTCTGATAATAAACAAAATTCAAAATTCAATTTAATACTTGAAAGTTTGATAATTAAATAATTTAGAATCATCTTAAAGGTTCACCTCGTGCTGATTGGACCACCTGAGACGCCGTTTGAGAACGGGCTTTTCTATGTCACCATCAGCTGTCCTCCTATGTTTCCATGGGAACGACCGATCGTGGAGTTCATGCCAAACAGCAACCTAGAAGGAAACATATGTCTTGCCTTGTTGAAGTGATTATAAGTAACATGTTTACGCGTGTGTACATCAGAACCGTTCAAAAAGTTTAGTTTTCGTTTTAAGCCATAAGGAGATCGTATGGTGGCTCAATATCTTTTGGAGAAACTTTTGCATCAAATTTTAATTTATGTCAATCCTAGGGCAATTAAAAAATTACTTTATAATGCATCAATTTGAGGGTCTTAATTACACTTGCACGCCTTGGCAATGCCATCAAAATTACTGCTTGGCAGACTTCTTATTGCTGTGTCACCAGAGATAATCGATTAGCTTCGATACTTTCAACTAAATTTTTAAATTTGTATTATTTTTGTACAACAAATTATCATTTACAAGCAACTCACTTGGCGCAAATATGATTTTATACATTCACAGATTGGTTTTTGAAACTTTCTTAGAAGACCAATGGACTGCCGCCATGAACCTAGCAGGACTTGTCGTGCTCATGCAGTTTACATTTTACAACGCATCGAAGATCGACCAGGGAAACGTTACTTCAAACGCCAGTTACCAAAGGAAAATACAACACGAAACAATCAAGGTTGCCGTTTGCGAAGTTATGGAAAGCCTGGACGATTATCCGCTTTTTCTGAGGTAAATAAATTTATAAATATTTACTTCAGCGCCGCTCATGCTTGCTTTTCTGCCGAGAAATCTTGGAAGTGAAAAATTAAAAAAACTTCCCGCCATCATCTCCAGAGCTGAAAAATTGGAATATGGACACCGCTGCTTGTGACAATGAAAATCCATTCTATTCAATTTTGAAAAAATCTACTTTATTTGCTTTTTATTTAAAAATTGTTCCATCAATATGTTCTAAGAAATAAATTTAAATTGTAGGAATTTACAAGAAAAACTTGTTTTTTTCTGTTATTTTTAGTTGTGGACATGAGTAATAGAGCCATTTTAAGAGTTACTCTCTTAACTTTTATTAAATATTTTTGTAACTAAAGTTTTATATTAAATACTTGACCATTTTGAGCCGTTATTCCTTCTTCATAGATTTGTGGGCTGAAACCGCGGGTTGACAAGTCCCCTTAATTGGCACATTAATTTTTTTACAGAAGTTTCCTAAAAAAATATTTCCGAGAAACTCTTGAGTTTTACATCAGCATTTGCGAATCTCACATGCAACTGGTAATTTAATTAATTTTAAAAATAATTTAATTTTAAGAAATCTATTTATCACCTTGATTTCATTCATTTTTTGCCTCTATAGACTCGTACACTAAATATATCAAGTCATTTACTAACGTTCGATTGATTGAAGAGATTATGTCGATTATTGTTGATAAGATATATCCTGAAGAGGTTGAATTCCCATGTCCTAATATAACTTAATATTTAACTGACTATAACCACTTCCTAAAATTTACAAGGATCACGAGAGAGTCGAAACTGATTTCCAGTGCTTCTACGGCTCCTTACTCGGAAGTTTGTACAGTCTGCAAAGGCCGGTCGAAGCGGAGATTAAAGAACATCTTTTATTTCTTTCTTATAATGATGATGATGACGATGATGACGACGACGACGACGACGACAAAAATGAAGAGACAAATGACGGCGAAGATGAGGAAGCAAATCAGCGTTAGCTTGATAAATTTCGATAAACTAAGAAGAACTTGACTCGACAAAAGTATGTCTCAAGATACTTGCAATTTGCAAGCTCGTTATTAGTCTGTGATAATCATTTGATATCCGCAAGGCTTTAAGATTAAAGAATGCAGTTTTCTTCACGGACCGGTTATGTGTAGCGTTTATGTTTTCAGCATATTTTTGATGAACCGGTGATTAAATATGTTTTTGAATGCTTGAAGTTCTTCATGAAGAAGGGCTGAACAATAGCATTAGTGAACTTCGAGGTCGCATAAAATATTCGTTTTATTTTTTATTCTCTAATTGTTTATTTTTAAGGTAAATTGAATGAATAAACCTTTGCTGAGGCTCACGGCCATGCCTTATAATATTTTGTTTCTTCTAATAATTATAGTATTAATTGATTCAATTATAATTCACAATTATTCTGTATTTTGTTTGGGCATCAGCGTCAACAATAACATTTTTCACGATTATCTGGCCGAACTTCCGAAACGTCAAATAGGGGAGAGGCAGGGGAACCATCGCTTTTTCCCTAATTTTTGAGTGGGCCCTCTGACGCAGTTTTGGGCCCCCAGAAGATATAAAAATGGCCTGAAAAGTGTTGACACTTCAGTGGTTTGAGCGAGCCTTTTTTAAAGGTAGGCGGGCTCCCTATGACGGTAAAGTGGGTCCCTTGTGATGTTTTAGTGGGCCTCCATAAAAATGTCAGTTGGTTATTGAACTTTTTTGGAAACGGTAAGTTAACTTGAAGTTTTAAACAAATTTTCTCTTGAAGTTTATGCAAGACTTATTTAAAACAAAAACGTGAACAATCTCGTAGCAATTGAACTCACAAGTGTTTTCTAAGCGATATCATTATCAGCATCTTTTTCATCCCCATTTTTCTCCTCATCCTCATCATCATCATCATCATCATCATCATCATCATCATCATCATCATCATCATCATCATTATCATCATAATTATAGTTATAATCATACTCACAATCATCATAATCATCACTGTGAAAATTCAATAGATCTTTCGCGTTCGAATTCATCTGTCCAACTTTTAACTCTTCCGGTTCAGTCATGAATTCTCCTCCCGGTGGCCAAGAACTGTCGCCATCAGATTCTTGTATTTTGGCTTTCAGTTTTTCGAGCCTTTGGAGCAGGAGAGGATATTGGAAATTGCATTTTGCCACGTGGGAGTAGCACTGGAAATGAAAGCATATTTTTAAACATTAATTAAAGTTAAATAAACTTTATTTAATAATGAAGTCAATATCATAAGCAGTCGTTTAGCTGCTAACCTTAACTTCCTGGTTCGAACAGTTTTTCTTCGTTAAGGAAGAATTCGTAATTTTTAAAGAACGTGGCTATCATGAAACCTCTGTTGAGAATCAGAAATCTGATTTGTATATACTTTTACAAGTTTTTGAAGCTGCTATCAATGATTAGCTTGGGATAATGTGGTAAAGCGTTTGCCTGTTGGCCTACCTAAAGGTCGGTGGTTCGAATCTCACCGGCGCCACCAGCATCCGTAGGGGGGGGGGTGTGGTGGGGAGGAACGAACCATAAACAACTGCCTCTAGGCTTCAGTCATCTCAACCATCTTAAACCATGTTAATTTCATTTAAAGTTTAATTTAAATTTAATAACTCTTATTATCTAACGTAAATGTCAAGAAAAGTTAACAAATTATATCTTCGAAGACCTGAAAACCTCTGGATATTGATATTTCATCTCTATGGCACCGCACACAGCAACCCTGATCGTCTCATGCTGGATTATCTCGTTGTACGTCTGAGCATCACCTGGCTGAGCTTCCGTTTGCTATGAATTTAATGAGTTACTGTAAAACATAAGAAAAACGTAATAATCGTATACAACAAACTTTATTCTGCTATCTAATTAAGAGCTAGATAATGAATAGATTAAAACAAATTGAAGTTTGATGTTTTTTTTCTCGAGACTTGTGACTGAAAAATAAATGATGAAGTGACACTAAAATAGCACTGCTGGGTATCAAGAGCGATGTTGTCGAGGTAGTCATAAAAAACAGCTTTTCTTTCATTAGACACATCTTGACAAAACGGAAGCAGACTAGCTTAATTGCTGGCACCACTGGAGCAAGCCGAGAAGAAGACAAACAACAAACTGATTGGATGCTGTTGAGAAGATGAACTGGAGATGGTGCAGTGGAGAAGGGAATGCAGTGGAGTGTAAGCTGTGCCCTCGTTCAAGACATGACACGCCATACTCCTACAAGTTTGTCAATTAGCAAAAGATTGAGAGAAATAGAAAAAAAAGCTGTGTTTGGCTTGCCACAAAAATCTATTGATTCGAAAGAACTGAACGAAGAAACAAATGTGAAGTTACAAAAATTAACTTTTTCATAAAGTGGCTCGTTATGGTATGGCTTCTCGTTCATTATCGATTGAATGGAAACTGCTAGTGACGTTAAATTCATGGCAGCCGTCCATGGGGGTCCATCCCACGTTCTGATATAACAAAAAAAGGTAAAGTATGTATGTTTAGAATCTCTTTTTACATATTTGATTCAATAATCTGGCTTAATGTTATGACTAGTTACCACACTAAGCGACATTTAATGTTTATTTTTCACAGTAATTTCCGTTTTTTTATTAGGTTTTTTTCAAAACTCGAATGAAGTTTAATTGAAAATAATTTTTGCTTTTACACTAAGTATTCATACATAATGAGCATAGAAGCTTTAAAAGTTGTTATTTGTTAAGCATTGACTCCCTATTAAATAGCATACAGTCACATTTACCACAATTTGAAAAATTTTTCTTACCCTAGGATGCTAAGGCAAACGTTTCCATTATGATACAGATTGGGGTTAAATCTGACCTCACCCCCACCAGTAGTCATAAACTTAACATCAGGTGGTTTAATAGGGTATGAAGTGGTGCACGTTACCTTGAAATAAAAAAGACCCCCTTGGTATGGGGTGCCATCTGGTCCAACTATAAGGAGGTGAATCTAAAGATGAAAAATGCATAACAGGTCAAAGCTAAAACTAAATGTAGCAAGAAAACGTTTTGTTTGCATAACTTTGCTGTTATTATTTTCAACAAAATTAAATTTGTTTTCATTCAATGGAAGGACCGCAAAATTTGTGCATGCAAATTTTAGTCTTGTATGACTTATGACAAAAGCAATTCTGCCGGCTACATAATCTGATTTTAATAATTAATCAAAATTCGCAGCCGTAAACTATGTTGAATAAACAAATTGAAATAAAAAACCAGTTTGTAATCGTTGTCATCTGGAAAGGCGGCAATACCAGGTGGAGGATCGTTGTAGAGAGCCATCGTGTCTCTGTGTGAAAAAAAAGATTGCAAAAATAACTTCATTGCTATAATAACAACAAACTAATAAGCATTTCTAAGTTATACAATCAATAACAAGCTATTTACTTTTTTATTCTGTGCTTAGAAAGTAGATCAGTCATCTTTAGGAGAGTTTTTTTCAGGTCCTTTCAAGATTAGAAAATGTAAATCAGTTAAGCTAAGCAGTACTTTGAATGTTTAATGAGTTTTTTTATTCCTTGATATTAATTTTAATTTGGAAAAAAAATTTTCAGTGGCCATTTAATAAATCTAAACCTAAAAAGTTGCTGGCTTGAAAAAAACCAGCAACTTTTCAGGTTTAGATTTATTAAATGGCCACTGAAAACTTTTTTTTCCAAACTAAAATCAATATCTAGGAAAAAAACTCATCAAAAACTTACGCCTTGCTAATTGCGAGCCAGTCTCAAGCCTGGATAAAAGAGGAGGGACAGTTGAAAAGAACAATTTATGATCCACGACAAGAAGCACTTAGGTGCTTCTTACATACAGCTATTTCAGTCTTAAAACACCTGGTGTAAAGGACTATAAACTATTATAAAAAAATGGTTTAAAAAAAGTCAAATAATGTTGGGTTAGGTTACGTATTCTAAAGCTTATCTCCTTGACGTTGATTCCGAAAAAAAAACTGGAATAAAAATATTTCTTGAAGTCACGTGACCTTCTTGTTTCAAAGAAGATTTTTCTGAATAATTGAAAAAAGGCAACACATTACCTAATTATCAATGCGCTACAAACGTAGTTTGAATTAAGTTTTTAATTATAATTTTTTTTCAATTTTTCACAAAGATATGTTTTAACCATTACTAATAAGAGAAGTTTTATAACTCAATATAAAGCCCAGGAGGACGGTCTAAGTAATCCTAATCCTGCCTATGATTATGTAATAAAAAAAACCATTAGAAATGACGATAGCTTTATAAACAGCTACTGAATAGGTTAGTTTCTACATTGTTTTAGACATATGTGCATAATATCAAGACCGTAAAGTTTAGGTACATTGTCTAAAACCCCACCGTAGCATTTACATGTTATAGTCCAAAAAGATGAGATGATGTACCAAAGTTGTGAACGGATGGTGACTTACGATTTGTCAAAACCTATGATACAAACCTAATAATACAAACGTTTCAATATGTTTAGTTGTGTTTAAGATCGGTAGAACTAGCTAAAATATGCAAAACATATCCATAATTAAACTGGTAACAACTAACACCAAATCTTTTCATCTTTGAAAGAATAAATAGAAAAAACATATTTCCGTTATCAACAAACTAAAAGATTAGTTGTATAAAGTTACTTCTCGAATTTATTACAATATTACAACAGCCTAGCTTTTATAAACATTGTTGCAGTTAGGCTGTTATTCATACATTTGAATGGTTACTATACTACTCGTTTCAACTTTGCTCACAAACTTAAAAAAATTTAAATTAAAGCAGTAAATTAATGAAATTGTCTTTCAATGAAGCTCAAAATTGCAATAATTTAAAGTTAAAGTGTGATGTTTTCAAGACAATATGGGATAGTATACTTAAGATGAAGTAAGAAAACATTTTTTGAAACTAAAACAGACATAGAAATCATGAGTATAAAATTTGTTGTTGTAAAAAAGAAGAAATAATTTGAGCAAGTTCAGAAGCTTAAAAAATAGAAAAAACATCATAGAACACTAGAGTTAAAAATTGCAAGGTTAGATTGAAAAGCGTTGAAAACATCAGGAAAAAAAGTTTGATAAATCAGATTAGAACTATAATAATTAAAGAAGAGCCAGAGAACACACACAATGTTTTTTGCAACAGATCAAAAATCTGAGTGGTTTATTAAAAGTTTAGAAAATGGAAACATATTTATGAAAAAAAAACAGAAAAAGTTAATAATATCAAATGTTATATAATTAAAAATTACTAAACAGTTTCTTAATAATAAATGTAAGAATTAAAAAAAATGAATATATTAAGATTAAAACGCGAAGCGTGCGTCAAGTGCTGGTTAAAAATAAACGAACTAAGACACGATTTTGAGACGAGTAGAAAAAGGTAATATGACGTTTTTGTCATGATGCTAGATTAGAAGCAATTTGTTCGTGCTCAAAGTTTAGCTGTTAATAAAATATATTTTTTATTTCCTTATCTCAGAGTCATCAGCAACGTTATCGTTATCATCATCATCATAGCAATCAACATCGTCATCATCATCATCATCAAAATTATCAAAATAAAAATCTAAATATGCGCTTAGATCTTTTGGTTTAGCTTCTACTGGATTATATTCTTCCTCGTGGGTCAACGTTTTTCCACCAGGAGGCCATGAACCATGGCCTCCGCAATCCTGGATTGTGGCCTTCAGTTTTTCAAGTCTTTGGAGTAGAAGAGAATAATTACGATTGTTTTCTTCGACGGGGACGAGAGGCTGCATAATAGCAAGATGTATTGTCAACATTTCTACTTAGAGATTAAATTTTTGATTTATTGGATTATATTAGTAGTAAAAAATAAATTTCTTACCGTATTCGCACGATCAGAACAATTTGCTTTTGTCCGACAGACATGAACATGAAAATCATAGTTTTTAAAGAACGTGGCCAACATGAAACGCCTGTTGAGACGTGAAATGAACTTACAAAACTAAAATTTGAAATGATAACAGACTGTTTTTGCTAATGTTTGTTTATATCCTAGTAGAGATAATTATTCCAAACCTGAAAATATCAGGATATTCATATTTTTGTTCTATGGCACTGCACACTGCCACCCTGATTGTCTCGTACTGGATGACTTCGTTGTATCTTTGAGCATCACCTGGCTGAGCTTCCTTCTGAAATAAGTTTAAAAATACTTATAGACTATATTAGAAGTTGAAAGTTTATTTTAACACTGTCTAGATAATAATTATATCAGTCGTATGGCTCCAGCAGTGCCAGACTACGTTGGCTGGAATGTCAAGGTTTTCTAATTTAGATCATTTAATTTAAAATGTTTTCATTTTGTATTAAATACATTTTTTTACTTCATTGCTTTTTTATCAATTTAACTGACAGTCAGCAATCGGTTTACTACAATTCTGAAACTATGTCACCCTGTAAGGCTAAAAACTAAGAATTTTTTTTAAATGGTTACTTATTAATAAACTGACAAGCCAAAGCTTCCGTCTTCTAGAATAATACAGTTAAAGTCTGACAAACAGCTGATATGGTTCCACAATAGTGGGACAAGAGATGTAGAACCAACCGATTATTAGGTTATCAGTTTAAAAATAAATTCACAAAATTAACTTTTTCATAAATTGGCTCGTTATGGTATGGCTTCTCGTTCAATATCGATTGAATGGAAACTGCTAGTGACGTTAAATTCATGGCAGCTGTCCATGGGGGTCCAGCCCACGTTCTGATAAAACAAAAAAAGTATATGTATTTGTCATATGTTAAGAATCAGTTTCTACACAATTGATTCAATAATATGGCTGAATGTTATAGCCAGTGTGTCATCGAAACACCGTGGTTTAAGGAAAAATTTGAAATCTCGAGAGAAAGCGAGACAATCAGGCAGATGGACAATATCCGCCTTGATGATATTTTCCGGGCCAATATCTCTCCGGACGATATTACCCCGGAATTGAAAATTTATATAATATTTGTGTCACACAAAATAATGATGACAGGTATGCATGTTGACAAACACAACGGTAATAAAACACTAAACGTTTCAGATGTCACATAAGCCATTATTTGTAAAAACAAAATTGACTTATAAATAATTATCATACTATTACATTTAAAACAATTAAAAAATAGTTTTTACCCTAGGATGCTTAGGCAAACTTTTCCATTATTATACAGATTGGGGTTAAATCTGACCTCACCCCCACCAGTAGTCATAAACGTAACTACAGGTGGTTTAATAGGGTATGAAGTGGTGCACGTTACCTTGAAATAAAAAAGACCCCCTTGGTATGGGGTGCCATCTGGTCCAACTATAAGTAGATGGATCTAAATGAAGGCAACAAAATTCTATTAATGCATTAATAAAAAATTCCTGCAATATTATGCAAAGCAGAAAAAAGAGTACCAGTCTATAGTCGTTGTCATCTGGAAAGGCTGCAATACCAGGCGGAGGGTCGCTGTAGAGAGCCATTGTGTCTCTGTATAAGCAGCGATTGTATTAATATTTAACCAGTAACAATAAAACAGCAACTAAAGAATTTCTTAAACCTTTTCAAATTAACCTATATATAAAAACTAAAGGTTTGCTCGTACCAAGAACGGATGTTTTAACATTACGATGTACATATATTGAATTAATTCAAGTTATTTGAATATTTTGTTATTTATTTATATAATATAATTATATCATTATTTATTAAACTAGCAGTACCCGGCCACGCGTTGCTGTGGCTCAGTTAGTCACTCTTCCGCTCCCGGTCGCTTTCCATTTCCGCTTGCTCTCCCGTTCCCGCTCACCCTACTTCTCTCACATGCTTTTTTACAATCGCTATATATATATATATATATATATATATATATATATATATATATATATATATATATATATATATATATATATATATATATATATATATATATATATATATATATATATATATATATATATATATATATATATATATATATATATATATATATATATATATATATATATATATATATATATATATATATATATATATATAGGGATAAAATAAAATAAAAAAATTTAGTTTTAATAAATTATTTTTTCTAGAACTTGTAAAAATAGAAAAAACTAAAATAACAAATTATGTAATAAAAATAGAAAGCGAGAGATAAAAAGAAACAAAAACCGGGCAACACCGGTTAACTCAACAAGTAAACAAAAACAAAAAACTGATAACCTTTGGATTCTATGATTGGAAAGTAGATTTGCCATTTTTATTTACCGTGAAAGAAAGCCTATTTAGAAAATAAACACCAGTTGTAATGATTTCGTATAAATCATCATTGCATAACATCGAAATTCTTGTATTAATTGATCTGTTTAAAACACCTTTGGTTATATGATTCCAATAACCCCGATTTTCTGAACACGGAGTGGAAAAACCACATGATGATATGAAATAAAAAACTTACAACTAAATAGGCGTTTTCCATTTTTGGATGCGGAAGGTTAACTTGTGAATGAAAGTTACAACCTGAATATTTTATTTCATATATGATAATACCTTTTTATCTTTCATAGCACAAAATTGCTGCTCTAATCAATCAGACAAAACAAATTGAGTTATGAGCCGCACCTATGCAGTCACTTATACCCAGGTGTGCTAATCCTGTGCGAATCTTACGTCATACTATAAATAGATACGAATTTGGTTTTCCCCCTATGAAATGAACTAGCGCTTTATAGCAGTTAGTCAAAAGTGATATATATATATATATATATATATATATATATATATATATATATATATATATATATATATATATATATATATATATATATATATATATATATATATATATATATATATATATATATATATATATATATATATATATATATATAGGTAAATATTTAAAGTATTAATAAATTAGAACAGTTTTGAAAAATAAAAACTGGTGAACAAATAAATAAAAATTCGAAAAAAATAAACCTAATTAGAGACTGCTACTGTTTCTCTAGTTATATTTTGTACTATTAAATACACTCAAAAACATAAGAAAACAAGTTTTGGTTCACTTACTATCTAGCTTCTCTGAATTACGTTCAAAATGAATGAACTACTCTGCTGGGCTTCTATTGTAATTTGAACATTTGAAGATTTGAATACTTACACTTTCACGACTGGTCCATAAGCATTAAATAAAACTTTTTACTTAGTTTTATGAGAGAAATAGGGCTAGCCCGTCAAAAATGACGGCTTTTAAAATATCCTTGTATATCATTTTGCAACATACATACATACATACATACATACATACATACATACATACATACATACATACATACATACATACATACATACATACATACATACATACATACATACATACATACATACATACATACATACATACATACATACATACATACATACATACATACATACATACATACATACATACATACATACATACATACATACATACATACATACATACATACATACATACATACATACATACATACATACATACATACATACATACATACATACATACATACATACATACATACATACATACATACATACATACATACATACATACATACATACATACATACATACATACATACATACATACATACATACATACATACATACATACATACATACATACATACATACATACATACATACATACATACATACATACATACATACATACATACATACATACATACATACATACATACATACATACATACATACATACATACATACATACATACATACATACATACATACATACATACATACATACATACATACATACATACATACATACATACATACATACATACATACATACATACATACATACATACATACATACATACATACATACATACATACATACATACATACATACATACTTACATACATACATATATACATACATACATACATACATACATACATACATACATACAGACCTAGGAAATTATGCATATTGATGAATGTCTGTCCTGTCCTTTATGCATTGCTACACCATTCATCTGATCATAGTTAAATTTTCACACAACCTTAAGAGTCAATGGGGAAAGGTTTTTGTGGAAAAAAATGAAATTGGACACAAAATGAGCGGAGCGGGAGTGGGAGAGCGAACAAGAACGAGAAAGATAGCGGGGACGGAAAAGCAACCGAGAGCAAAAGAGCGAGCGGGAAAGAGAAAGCGACCGGGAACGGGAGAGCAGGCGGGAGTGGGAAAGCGACTGGGAGCGGGAAAGCAACCGGGAGCGGGAAAGCAAGCGGGTAGAAACGGGAGCGAGAGAAAAACTATAGAAAAACCTCTAAAAGCCTCTGGCAATGCCGGGTACCCGGCTAGTACATAATAAAATAATCAAAGCTGCTGTTTTATGTAATTTAAAAATAGCAAAAAAAAGGAATGAAAAACACTGCTACGATGCTACTTAGCTGAATTTAAAAAAATTGCGTTGTTTTTTTTTCAATTCTAATATAATTATTTAAAATTAAAATTTACAGACCTGGCAGTTAATTTTCTATGTAAAACTAAAACATCCGCTTTCTTTATCAGCCCGCTAATAGTTGACTGATAAAGACTGAATGATCACTTATATTTGAGTATTTTCTTTTAAACTTTAAAATCAGTTATTCAAATAGTGAACCGTTCATCACTATTTTTTTTATACCCATCGTTCTCGCAAAATTTCTGATAATCTATTTATATCATCTCTGAAACCATCGAGCAAGAGTTTTTCAGATTTTAAGAGATAAAGAGAGAAAATTATGAGTTTTATGAAAAGAGTAGTAAAGTATAATAATTGTGTAAACTTTGAAATTTTATCTTTCTTAAGTTGAAATAAAAATTATATTCTCACCTAGAGATGCCATCGAACTTTGCAACAAACCACCATCTGGCATAGCTGCTTTCATGGACGAAGAAGATGCCACACTAGTTAGATTTTTGTTCATTTTATAAAAGGCAAAATTTATAAATTTTCTTTAAGAAAATTTAACATTCTATTAGATTTGTTTTTTTTTTTCAAAATTACATATGACGCTTTTGTGTTTTACACTTTGTTAACTTGAAATTGTTATTTGTAGTAACTTTTTGTTTTAACAAAACACCAAAGCAAGTTTTACATACACGTGCTCTATTTTAATTACTGGTTTTTCAACAACTTGCTCGATCAGCTGCGTTTGACGCAGTGGACCACACATACTCTCTTGAGATTTTAGTTCTCTTTTGAATTTGATGATGGCTCTACACTCAACTGATAACGGAATTATCTCAAGGACCAAAACAGCCAATTAAACGCTGACGAATCTTCAAGTTCGATCACTTCGTTGGCTTGCAGCGTCCTTCAAAGATCATTTTTCGTACATTTTTTTATTGTTCATAATCAGACTTTCAACACACCGCCAACAATTGTGGGTTGAGAGCACACTTCTTTGCCGACAACAGGCTAACCTAAGGTCATTGTAACTTCATCAATGTCGCTGAGCTATCGTAGCTAGTTTAACCCGTTTTGACGATTTCTATGCCAACCAATAGAAAAAAAAATATTTAAAAAAAACTTTTAAAAATACCAAATTTTTGTAAACTAAGCGAAAAATAGTAATTTTTTTCTGGGCTGTGTGAGAAATGTCTTGATGGAGGCATGCGTTAATTGTAGACATTCGTATAACAAACAAGCCATAAATTTTCAACACTTAAAACGTGGGGCACCTTTTACTCAAACTAGCCATCTGCTATTTTTTAAACTAGATAGAATGCTTTTTTGACATTTTTTTCATTTTATAAGTTCTTTAAATGTGCATATAGGTAAAATTTTTAAGTATTCTCGCATAAACATTACCAGAAAAATGCTTACATTTTGTTAAATTTTAATTTTACAGATCCACCTATTGATAATCGGCCCGGAAAAAACCCCCTACGAAGGGGGTTCATTTTATTTTACAATGAAATGCCTAGAACAATATCCGTTCAGTCCTCCACAGGTCAAGCACATGTCAACCGCTGGCAACACAGTGCGGTTCAATCCGAACTTGTACTTATGTGGTAAAGTCTGCATAAGCATACTAGGGTAATAATATTTTTTACTTAAAGACTAATTGTGTGAATATAAATTAAAAAACAGAGTTAATTGCATAAAATTCATTTGAAAAAACCAAATAAAGCTAATTATATTTCATTAAAAGAAGCGTTTTTCAGTACGGCCCCAGGTCCAGGATGGGCACCGGTTATGAACTTGGTGGGGGTAGCACTGACCATTCAGTCCCTCTTATGTGAGAAACCATACCACAACATACCATCTTGTGAAAAGGTAATATCTCTAGCTTACTAAAACAAACGCGCATTTATTTTTCAATAAAAAAAACAGAACGCGACGCTTTTGCAAAATCTTAAATTTGATACTACTTTTTTCGATTTTACAATCAATTTGTTTTTCAAAATTTCTGTTTTTATTTAATTTTTTGCGGTCTAACAATATCATGCCAGGTGAAAAATTTCAAAATCTCTACGCCACGAAAACTTTCACCTTTTCTTAGCACGTCTAAAAAATATTTATCCGTGAAATTTCTAATTTTTGAGCTCTTTGCGTTCATTTGTTGACATAAACGTGCATAGAAAACACAAATTAGAGAAACAACACACAACAACACGCATGAAATTTTTTTCAGAAAATTATAATTACCTTGTGCGACTTGTAGTTTCACTTCCAAGAGCATCCCTTCGACAACTAATCAACAATTGTGTGTGCGTTTGTGTGTGTGTGTGCGTGATGGTGCAGTAGATGAATAAAATGTGAAAAAAATAAAAGTTAATTTCAACAAAACTCTTTACTTCCTATAAAATTTAATAGGGACGATTTTCTACGTCCTTCCTTCACAAGAAAAATATTACGGAAAAACAATTGAGCGACCATCAACTGAGTAGCACATTTTATGAGCTACTAAACAGCAAGACAGAGTCAAACTAGGAACCAGTGTTTTCTTTGTTGACATCAGCTGTGTTTACAAATTCAACCAACAAAGCCATTGTTATAAATAAACTAAGAAAAGTGGCTGCTTTTTAGTAAAGAGTAGCATGCTTGTTTATCAAACAATAGACAAACCAATTTTCAAGAATTGTCATTACCTTGACCCGACCTGACAAGTAGAGTTCAAAACTCTGAACGAGCTCCATGGTAAACTTAGGACTGTTGTGTCCTTGATCTATAATAGTAGTCAAGCGGGTGCCCTAACTTCATTCTCTGTTGACCTTATTGCTAATGCAAAAACATATTTACAGGAAAAACGTCCTGGAATAGCAGAATATTACAACAATATAATACGCCACGAGACGATCAGAGTTGCCGTATGTGACGTTCTGGACAAGAAGTATTTCTACCCGGAAAAGTTCAGGTCATCATTTGATTGCATTTATGTTATGCTATTTTTCTTTGTTAGTTCAGTTTGTTTTTCACTCGTTAAGAAAAATGTATTTTAGTTAGCTTGAAATCAAAATAAAACCTAAGGAGAAGTTATTTGTTGTATTCGTAGGAAATTTATGGTGGCGAAATTCTTTAAAAACTACGAAACTCTTGTTAACATCTGCAATTCAAAGAAACAATTAGACGGAAAAGATGCCAGAGTAACAGATTACATTTTTTAATATTTATTTACACCAAATTAACATCTTATTAAATTTTATGCTAATTTAAAATGTTACTTTTTTGAAAAATACTTTTAGGATCAATTCGGATGTAATCGGATCACTTTTAACTTTTCCGCCCTAATCGAGAGACTAAAGAAATTGAAGTCCCAAATTTCTGAATCGGAAGGAGACGACTCGTGGCCACCTAACGAATAAAAAAATAATAAAATATCGTCATTTGTCATGTCGTTGCATGCATTAATTTTTCAAAAATGAATATTTATAAACCAGAGTGTCGTGTCAAGCTGTTACGGATTGTTACGTAATCATTACATGTAGTAAGATCACGTTTTGTCATTTACAATTGTTTCAATTATGAAACGTATCTTTTGCAGTAAAGAAACAAATGATTTCATTCAAGCTTAAAAAAAAAAAATATATTTTTAGCAAATGAAAATCACCTGATTTTTATAAACATCTGTGGTTAAATGATGATTCCAATAACCCCTCTTTCTACAGAATCCATGATAAGGAATTGGAAAAACCTATGCTGACATGAAATATAATGTTGTTAGTTTCAAATATAAAGCACAAATGGGTGGTGTTTGTTATTTAATAACTCTAGAACCGATAAAGAGTTCTGTCCAAAATATGGCATGGTGAAAATGTGCCGCCTAGAAAAGAATAGTTAAAAGAATGAATAAAAACAATAATACTTTCAATTTAAAATAATCTTATTTAAAAAAAATCTTATTTAAAAAAATTAAATTCTTATTTTAAAAAAATTAAAATTTTGTTTTGAAAAAAATAATATTTTTGTTTTAAAAAAATAATTTGCTATGATAAAAATGTATGGTGGTTTGGTTGGTGTGAATTTTATTTTTTGTTCTTTTCTTGACTTGCGGGCTGTTCGTATTTGCTTGTATCGAAATACAAAGGCAACAATTTGGAATCAAACTTTTCATAAAGAAAAAAATGTAAGTGGCTGAAAATAAATTAAAATTTTGTTAAATTTGTTACTGGTCATGTAGAATAGAAAACTTTATGCTTGATGTTGGTGAAGCCTCGAACTACGGTGAACTACCACTGTAAATAGTAAGCAGTCAACGTTAATAAGAAAACCTTTTAACTAGTAAAACTACTAAAAAACAGTTTTTTCTAAAAAAATTTTTTGCTGAAACAAACTATTTAAATATAAGGGTTATTTTATGAAAACAAATTATTTTAAACTTGATAAAAAATTTGTTTTACACATTTCTTTATTTTGACAAGTTAAAATATAAGATTGTAGACAATTTTTAGAATTGAAATATAAAGTATTTATATCAAAATTAACTTTGCATTTCAAGTTTCAGTTTAATTAAATAACGAAAATTTTGTTAACTTTCACTTCCAAGATTTATCCACGTTGAACACTGCAGCAAACGAGACCAGAAAAAATAGAACTAAAAATAAAAAGTTTTTTCTGATCATATTTACAATTCACATTGTATTAAATTACATAAAAAAACTTTTATTAAAATATATCTATCAGCAACTTAAGACCGCGTGCGCAAAAACGAAACTGAATAAACTAAACAGAGCTGCTGTTTTATGTTGCTTAATAAAATGCCAAAAACAGTGGAAAATTTGTTCGGCACCTGCAGCGTAGCTAAATTTTAAAGTTTATAACAAACATTTCAATTGTTTTACTTCAACGTTATTTATTTCAACTAACAATTAATAATTTTGTTAGTCCTGGCAGAGGCGGAGATTCAGCAAAACCTTGGGGGGGACTAATATTTTTTAAATTTAACCTGGAGAATTTTAAAACTCAAAATGTATATATATATAATCATATATATATATATAATCATATATATATATATATATATATATATATATATATATATATATATATATATATATATATATATATATATATATATATATATATATATATATATACATATATATATGTGTGTGTGTGTATGTATGTATACATTAGATTGATAATATATGTGGGGCGCAACCAGCCACAAATGTGCTGGGGGCTAAACCTTGAGAAAAGTAAAAGCCCGCCGCAGGCAAACAATTGTTTTGACTATCTTCAGTTTGCAATTATTTTTGGTACCTTTAATAATTTATTAATGCAAATTGAAGAAAATCAAACTCAGTCTCAATCCATTTAAAACAAATGTTAAAAAATAAGTTTATGATATATATATATATATATATATATATATATATATATATATATATATATATATATATATATATATATATATATCTATATATATATATATATAAAAGAACATGTCCTGACTGACTGACTGACTGACTGACAGATGACTTACTGATAATCAACGCCGAGCTCAAACGCCTTATCCTAGGAACGTGAAATTTGGAACTTATATTACTTTTATAGCGTCAACATCCGCTAAGAAAGGATTTTTGAAAATTTCACTCCTGAGGGGAAAAAACTGGAAAACAAACTTTTTTCTAAAACAATGTATATCTCGAAAACCAAAAATGAGAAGATTTTGAAATTTGGTATATAGATTTTTTTTGAAAAATAAAAAGATACGTGTTTCACCATTTTTTGAAAATTCGGTTTCCCGGACCTCAAATGTGGGTTGGAAAATTGGGTTATTTGGTTTTTAAAGTAGCTTCTACTCAAAAACTGTTAATGCTACAGGAGTAAAAATTAGTATTTAGTTTCTACTCCAAAAATAATGAAATACGTGTTTTAGCATTTTTTGAAAATTTGATTTCCAGGACTTCAAATGTGGGGTGGAAAATAGGGTTATTTGTTTTTTAAAGTAACTGCTACTCAAAAACTGTAAATACCACAGATTTAAAAATTAGTATTTAGTTTCTATTCTAAAAATAAAGATATACGTGTTTCACCATTTTTTTATAAATTTGGCTTTCAGGACCTTAAATTTGGGCTGGACAATAGGATTACTTGGTTTTTAAAGTAACTGATACTCAAAAACTGTAAATGCTACAAAAGTAAAAATTAGTATTTAGCTTCTACTCTAAAAATAATGATATACGTGTTTCACTATTTTTTGAAAATTTGGTTTTCAGGACCTCAAATGTGGGGTGGAAAATTGGGTTACTTGGTGTTTAAAGTAACAGCTACTCAAAAACTGTAAATGCTACAAAAGTAAAAATTAGTATTTAGTTTCTACTCTAAAAATAAGGATATATGAAATTTTGGTTTTCATGATCTCAAATGTAGGGTGGAAAAAGGTTTCTTTGGTTTTTAAAGTAACTGCTACTCAAAAACTGTGAATGCTACAGATGTCAAAATTAGTATTTAGTATTTACTCAAAAAATAATGATATAAGTGTTTCAACATTTTTTAAAAATTTGGTTTCCAGGACCTCAAATGTGGGGTGGAAATAAGGGTTATTTGATTTCAAAATAACTGCTACTCAAAAACTGTAAGTGCTACAAATGTAAAAATTAGTATTTTGAAGTTTTGTGCCGGTTAAAAGTAGCTAAGTCCAGTTTATCACCGGTTGGGCCAAGCCGTTGTTTTAGAGTCTTCACAGGCCAAACCTTAAATCAAAGTGGGACGAGCCGAGGTTTTTCACCAAGTATATAGATATTTTAGTGATTTTAGGGTCTTCAGTTGGGCCGGGCCAAACCTGAAGTCAAGGTGGGACGGGCCGAAGTTTTTCATCAAGTATATAGAACTTCTAGGCCTGTTAAAATGGACCGGGCCTAATTCAAACGGGCTGTTCCGGGCCAGGAGTTTAGGTTTTTAAAACGGGCTGGGCTAAGTTGTCGACGGGCCGAGCCGAGACCTAAAAAATTGATCTCTACTATGGATGCACGGTTCAAACTCTCTAATTTCATGCGAGCGAAGCCGCTACGGGCACTGCTAGTATATATATATATATATATAAACATATATATAAACATATAAATATATAGGCATATAATAGATTGAGAATAAATGTAGCAACCCCACCCCCACTCAAAGAAAAACTCATTATATATGGAAAAATTGCAGGGCCCCCGATTTGTCTGTGGGAACGCCCCCTCTAGTAGCGCCCCTGCAGACACACGAGGTTAAAGTTCATACGAGCTCGATCGGATGTACCGAAGGTACTAAAACATTAAAAAATATTAGCAGAAATATATGATATAACTATGTATATATAATGCAAAATGTATGAAGAATACAACGTTTATCAACTAATCTAAATACTTAAGCATGAGTGAGCTAATAGAGATCTTTTTTTGGTGAAAAAAAATCTGGGGGGGGGACGTGGCCTTTCCCCAGCTCCCTAATTGCCACCTCTGAGTCCTGGAGATTAATTTTCTTTTTAAAACTGAAACATTGGCATTTCGTATCATCCCAGCAATAACGGGCTGATTAAATTTAACCCGTTTAGGTCCAAATCTTTATTAATTAGATTTCTATTATTTTTTTTTGTTATTTCTAAGTTACTTGCTTATGTTTTAACAGATTTATTTTTAATTATTTTTTATTTGAAAGAAAACTTTGAAAATTCACTATGCTCGTTTTTCGAACGGTGGTCGTATAGACTACTGAAAACGACAAAATGTTTAAAAGTCATTTTTTTTTTCAACGCAAACAATTATAATATAAATTTTAGGCTATAAACAGAAAAGCTAAAAACACATTTCTGACTTTATCAGTAACACAGTTCAATAAAACCCAAAAATTTAACATTCAATAAATCAGTCAAGCAGTTCATGATAGTCGTTTCAGAACCGGAGTGTGCGGAAAGCACCAAAACAATTCCGATGAAGTCGTTTGCCGCACTTGGCCCATAACATTCTTAGAATGTTATTCAATATTGCGTATAATCATAATAATTAGTATTATTGTTGTATTTATATTGTAATTATATTCATTGGTTGTGATTATTGTCGTCGTCGTCGTCGTCATCGTCATCATCATCATCATCATCATCATCATCATCATCATCATCATACTCATCATCATCATCATCATCATCATCATCATCATCATCATCATCATCATCATCATCATCATCATCATCATCATCATCATACTCATCATCATACTCATCATCATCATCATCGGCTTTACCTCAAACTAAATTGTTTTAATATCATCATTATTATCATCATCATGATCATCTCAACCGTTATTTAGTTATTGTCATTTTCACCATTCAAAGTACCACAATAGCCACTACCACCAATACCACCACTACCACCACTACCACCACTACTACAACCACCTCACCACTGTCATCTAAGTACATCATCAGCGCGTGACATTAATTTAATTTAATTTAAAAATTTTTTATTTAAAAACTAGCTGGGACACCCGGCGTTGCCCGGGGTTTTTAGAGGTTTACCTAATGCGTTTCTTTTTCACTCCCGTTTCCTTCCCGCTTGCGCTCCCGCTCCCAGTTGTTATCCGTTCCCTGTCGCTTTCCCGCTCATTTTTTCGCTCTCAGTTCCCCTCCCCTTAGATTCGATTCTACATACATACATACATACATACATACATACATACATACATACATACATACATACATACACACATACATACATACATACATACATACATACATACACACACATACATACATACACACACATACATACATACATACATACATACATACATACATACATACATACATACATACATACATACATACATACATACATACATACATACATACATACATACATACATACATACATACATACATACATACATACATACACATACATACATACATACATACATACACATACATACTTTGAATGAACATCTTGTTAATTATTGTGGACCTTTGGCGACTTATAAATAAACATCCATACTGTTTAATTATTTGGGACCTCTGGCGACTTATACATAAACAACTTGATTAATTTATTACAGTCGCTAGATAGCAGGAATTAATTTGATTTGATTAATTTTAATTGATTTAAGGCCTAATTCATGTATTATCATCCAGAATAAAGCTTTCCTGTAGGTTTTAGAGTTCTAGGTGGTCGAAAAACAGACAAACAGAGAAACGAGTGAAGTTAAATATAAGCATTTAAAAAACATTTAAAAAACATTTAATAAAAACCTTTAAAAACCCCGGGCAACGCCGGGTACCCTGCTAGGCCTACTAGTTAAAAATAATAATTATCTATTATCTATGTTAAATAAAAAAACAAATAAAATACAATTAAATAAATGTTTACATATATTAATAACTAGAGATAGCCCGTCAAAAATGACGGAAGTTTTAAAATACGGCGCACGTTATTATAAAAATAGTCAACAAAAACAAAATGACATTTGATAACCATACAAAAAATTTATATATAAGCAAATTTAATTACATTTTTTATTGGGTTTAAATTTTTAATTTACTAACGTATTTCATATAAATTCAGAGGATGTGAAAATTAAAGTGTGCAATAATTAGTTATTATTATTAAAGAATTTCAGTATACACGACATTTCTTGTGAATGGACGGCCATCGTTGAGAAGTGGTCCTTGCTGTGGATTTGGTTCAAATAGGCATTAAATATGTTCCGGCATCAGTTAGACATCTATCACACTCTTCATCTGATTCGAGAAGGCCTCGTGCCATAGCTGCAGCTTTAAACGTTTCGCACAAATTACCATCAAACGTACGCAGAAACTCAAAAGTTGTTGCTCCAGGAACATGTAACAGCAGTAATCTCAAGTAAAAACGCTCTCCATCCTTCACGCTCACTGTGTACATTCTCGCAATCGTTTTTTTTCGCCTCTTTTCCGCTCTTGCCATTGACCACGTACGTACACGAAATGATAAGGGATATCTGTGTATAAATTAACTTGTGCCGCTGGATTATTTGTATTGAGCTCGAACCATGATTCAAGTTTCGTTTTTCCAATTCGTGCAGCAAGCAGAGCTTCTTCTTCCCGACCTTCTTCAAAAACAATTTGCTGCTGATTTGGTAAGTGAACAGGCAATCGCATCACAGAATGCGATCTATCGTGCATTTTGTATTCTCGCAAACGCCAAATCGCTTCAGGCGCACTCACGTACCGGCATTCGATGAAATTACTTATTTCATTGTATCGAAGCTCAGGCTGATCATTTGATGTTATAGCAATATTGGCACAATCATACCCTTTGAAAATATATTTATAAATATATTTGACGAATTTCAGAGAAGTGGAACATTCAACGTTGATGTGAACTTAATTAAAAGGAAAAAAAACTAATATATCAATATATATATATATATATATATATATATATATATATATATATATATATATATATATATATATATATATCTGTATATATATATATATCTGTATATATATATATATATATATCTGTATATATATATATATATCTGTATATATATATATGTATGTATGTATATATATATGTATGTATATATATGTATATATATATATATATATATATATATATATATATATATGTAGATATATATATATAAATATATATCAATGATAAAAAAATTTTTATTTAATAACTACTATACGACTAATTACGTCATCGTGACAGAATCAGCCAGTGACGTGGTCTACTATTATATTAACAAGAAATGTCATTTTTAAAGAAATTTTTTTGCAATAAATGTAATGCCGACAAATTCAGAAATATAAGAGATTTGTTAAAAAAAAGAACCTGTTATTTACGGCTTACTTGCTAAATTTTCTTAAAAATTAATTTACAGCTTATAAATAGTCTTTTACCATAGAACAAACAAAAAAACCTAAACAATAAATAATTATCTTTGTTTTATTGTCTTTGGTCATGTTGTTTAGTTTAGTTATAAGTGGACAAAATCCGAACAAGTTGTTTTTTGTATCTGACAGGCTTATTTCAATTACAACAGTTAGTACTTAATGTTTTACGAAAATTTTCAGCTTATCTCCTTAAAAAACACAACTTAGATGTAATTTTTTATGCTTGGTTAGTGAAGGATAATTTGTAAAATTGTGATTTTGACATTGTAAATATTGTCTAGACAGGCGTTTAGTTGACTAGTAGTTGTCTACAGTTTGCCAATTTCGTTATTTTTATTGCGACTCACATAAAGATGACCTGTTTGATATAGAAAAAGTTGTTTGTTGGTTATTTCATAAAAACACTTATAATGGTAAATACTTTGTTGAATCTATTTATTGACAGTGCAGTAAAGTAACAACTGCTGAAATTTCTAGAATATTCTGTCGTAAAAATAATGTTATGAAGATGGCTAATTTGTGGATGAGAAAACTCATCCACACAAACGCAGTATTAATGTCTTCAGAGTGCACTGTCAATAGTCATTTGTACTGGCTAATTAGTGGATGTTGATGTTCAGCTGCAGAAGCAAATTCTATGGTTTTTCTAGCACTGTCATTAGTACCGACCTAAATACATATGCACAACATGTATATAGATTTTTAGGTCTATCATTCATATACAATGATATAAGATTGTATTTGTTTTCAATCATGCTTTTATTCTTTTTAAACCACTTTTGGATATTTTGCAGTAACAACTCAAAGTTGGAGATGTATGGAAAGTAGTAATACTATCATTTGCAAAGTAAAATCCTTGTAAACCTTTAATTTAATGCTTCGGTGAAAGGCATTTACTTGGTTTAGTTGCGTGTTGTGATTAATTGTGATTTGATAATTGCTGAAGTAAACAAGAATCTTGCAAAAATCTGTTGAAACTTATAATGACTAGTCCTGCATGGATATCTACTAGATTCACAACCGTCCACAACCTACTCTAGTAGGCCTAAAGTTGTATCGCTTATTATATCAGTGTTATAAACGAAATGATGTAACCAACAACTTAAGCGTCAGTAGTTACATCCTATTTAACAAAATTCTACATCTAATTTTGATGTAATTTGTTAAATTGTATAGGCCTACTAGAGTAGGTTGTTGATCCAGTTGTTATATTAAGATATTCTTGAGTTCTGTGAAGTAAAGTTGTAGTTTGCTTTTTTTTATTGTTGTTTCTATTTCAACTGAGCCGTACAATCTTAATAATTCAATACATTTTAAACTGTTTACTTATTATTAGTTATCTTTTATAAAAATTGTGTCTGTATAGTTTAAAAAAGTTTTTGTTTTACTCTAACAGTCACTCCGACCAGACCTCACTGAAACTCAAGTAAAGAATGAATAATATGAAAAGAATAATCAGGTAATTACTATTATCGCTAATAATAATAATAATTATTATTATTACTACTACTACTAAATAAGATGTTTGTTGTTTTTACTTTTTTTTTGAAAAGATCAGGTCTATTAAAAATAAATTTATGATTTTTCAGGGATGCCAGGCAGCTCTGCTTGAACCCTCCTCCTGGTATTTCAGCTTTCATGGACGAAACAGACTCCACTTTGGTTAGCTTCCTTTTCATCGTTCATTTAACAATGGAAGCTATATAAAAATTACGACACATCAACTTTTAGCCTTAAAGACTAATATTTTGGGTCGTTAAGGATAACATTTTTTAGTCCTTTTTAATTTCATTTTTTAGTTCTTTTTAATTTTATTTTTTATTTCTTTTTAATTTCATTTTTTAGTCTTTTTTAAATTCATTTTGTTGTATACAATTTTTATAAATGAAATTAACTTACGAAATAAATAGGCAAAGAGTTATTCATAACTCTGTTTCGACGATTTTAAAATAGAAACAAAAATACTTCCATCTGTTGAATGATTTGTTCCAATGAAAAATTTGATCCTTCTAGTTATTAACATTGGGTAAATGTAAAATCATGGTCCCAGTTATTTTTTTTTTGGCATGGCCACGCTACGCTAGCTGGTTAATAGAATGGAGCGAATTTTTATTTTCACTGGACGATAATGTAATAGTGAAAATTTGGTGCCTTTTAGGTTTAATTTAAAACCATGTAAAATATTATTCAATTGTGTTTAGGGTAACTGCCTCCGCAACGGCTTTGAATTTATGAAAATAGTCGGTTTTTAATTGGAAGTCATGTTTATATGTATGATATTTTTGAATAAACATACGAATTTTTATCAAGAAAGTTTACTTGGTTAAATATAGATTGGACACAAAATAAAAATATGTTCGAATTCGTGATTTATAATTTAAATAAGAGGAGTGAGGAAGCGCTGGAAGTGATGCTTAGCTTGCACTTGTCGCGTTGCGCGTCGTCAGCGCTCGTATTTTGTTCTTAGTTCGGATCATTCACACGCTTGTTTATCGTTAAAAATATGTTCGATATTCTTTCTAATTTCTTTCATTTTTTACAGCGATGCCTTGATAAATATCTTAATTATATATTGTTTATCATTTAATACCAACTTACCACTAAATTAATCACAATGTATCGCCTTATAAACTTTAAACTTTTTTACCCTAATTTTCAATTTTTTGGGTCGCTGCGGAGGCTGAAGATCTTAATCAAATAAAACGAAAAATCACACGCATTTCTATTTTAACATAAGTTCCAAATCCTCCTCCCTATTAGAACTCTGAATCTTAAAAAAAATTCATACATCCATGCTCAACCCTACTGGTCAAGCTAGAAGCTCAAAAATGTTAATGCGGTTATTGCCATACATCTACTTTCGAAAGCAATCTAAATTTTTAAAATATAGTTTTATACTTTAATATATTTTTAAATATTTAATATATTTTTAAATATTCAATATATTCTTAAATATTTCTGAATATTTCTTTGTTTTTGCAGATCCACATGTTGATAATCGGCCCGGATGACACGCCCTACGTTGGCGGATTCTTCTACTTTACAATTAAGTGCACAGAGCAGTACCCGTTCAGTCCTCCGGTGGTCACACACGTCTCAACGGCTAGGAACACAGTTAGATACAATCCGAACTTGTACTCTAATGGTAGAGTCTGCCTCAGTACATTAGGGTGAAAATAACTTCTTTTTTCTTTCTTATTGGAAATACTGTTTAAAATATTAAATTTCATTAACCATCTTGCTACAGTGCTGCATAAATACTGTATTTATGAAAAAGTTATTTAATATCTTGATTGATTTATATATTTCGTTTTTTTGTTGTTATGTTTCTATATTTTTAATTTAAAAAATATTACTGCAAAACAAAAATGATGAATGTAATTGAAAAATATTATAACAAATTATATTTTTTACACTTTCTTACTTAAA
The DNA here is from genome assembly GCA_963978895.1 of Erpobdella octoculata. Taxonomy (NCBI): domain Eukaryota; kingdom Metazoa; phylum Annelida; class Clitellata; order Hirudinida; family Erpobdellidae; genus Erpobdella; species Erpobdella octoculata. Next base: position 49,347,536 of record OZ022238.1, on the reverse strand, counting down.
CTCGTCGTTTTTCGATTTATTGAAGTGTCATGCAAAACTTGATTTCATTAAATTCATAGTTAATATTTAACAAATGCGTTTCACTTCAGCGTCCACATTACATTCTGGAAATAACAAACTTTAATTAAATTTTTTTCCAGTACAACTTCAGGTCCTGGCTGGGTGGCAGCAATGAATTTGGAATCGGTCGCAGTAACCATTCAGTCGATTTTAAACGAGAAACCTTACCACAATATACCACAACAGGAACAAGTAACCGATTCTTGGCTTATTATAATTAATAAAATAATCAATTCGGCTCTTAATGATATGATAAAACAATTATACTCAGCCCATAAAAAAAAATCAAATTTTCTGAAAATACAAAGTGTGCCGCATTTGAACAATCGCATTCTAGAATAATAAAATTTAAAATGTTCACAACTGTACGTATGAAACTTAACGATAGTATGAGAATGTGTACAAGTTATCCAGAGTCACTTTACATTACTGGATGTACACAAAAATCATTTCAGGAATGACCAAAACGTTATTTACAAAATACTTTAAAAAAATTCTTTTCAAACTTAAAGAAAGCAAAATGCCTATAGTGAGTTAAACTTTTTTTTATCGGTACAGCAGTAAAACTTTTTTCAACGTCTCAACTTTGCAGGAATGCCGACCGGGAATCGCACAAGATTATAGCGACATGGTACAACACAGCGTCGTCGAAATAGCAATATGCGATGCATTGGACAAAAAGTATACCTACCCAGAGCAATTCAGGTAGCTTTTGTTTTCTGTAGTGATTTAATTTTAATGATTTCTTAAATTCTGTTTTAGTTTCATGCGTCTTTTTGATTCTATTTTTTTTCTTTGTAGAAAACTGATGGTTGCGACATTTTTCAAAAAGTACGAAATTCTAGTAAACGTATGCAATACAAAAAAACACTTGGATTCATTGGGCCAATGGGTCGGTACAGCCCTTTAATTTTTCATCATTACAAATATTTTTTCTTTAAAGTTTTTTAATCAGTTATTAATTTATTTTTTAAATAATTTCTGTAGAACCACATGCTGGAGTATTCCTTCAAGTTCAACTTTACCGGTCTACTGGAAAGACTGGAGAATTTGAAGACCAGACTCACTGAATCCGAAGGCAGATGATGACTGACGTGGCTGATGACAAGATAGAATTATGTAATTGTTCAATAGAGTGTTCTAGTAGTGTTTTAATAGTGTTTAATAATAGTGTTCAAGTTAATTTTTCAAATAAAAAAGTGAATGAACATTTTTTTTTAAAGTGATTATACCCGTCGTTGACCGGATATTTAAAGTTTTGTTTGTTATTTTTTATACTTTTTTTCCTTTTTTATGTTTTTCTTCGTGTTGCTTTTTCTCTCATTGTATTTGTTTTCTTTTTCTTCTTCTTTTCATCTTCAATCTCTTTCAGCCCATCTGTAGGTCTGAAGTGCTAAATGTTTACCGGAGTTAGTTTACATTAGAATAACCGTGGCCGGCATGGCGTGGCTGGTGGTGTGGCGTGGCTGGTGTACCCGACCCGGTGTTGTCACAATTTACTTTGAGATTTTCTTTCGTTGTTTTACTTTTTATTCTTCTCTCTCTCTCTCTCTCTCTCTCTCTCTCTTTCTCTTTAAACATTATTTTTTCTCTTTTTCTCCCTACCCCCATTACTTTTATTTGAGATAGGGGGTGGCGTTTGGTCTACCGTCCCGAGTTGCTGCAACCTTCGCTGCACCACCGGGGTTTTTTGCCAATAAAACGTAAAATAAACAGCAGATTTGTTTATAATTGCTTAAAACCTTCTTTAAACTTTTTTAGGAAATTTAATTTCAATTTTGTTGCGCATTAACTTTTCATGTTTGTACATATGCACTGTGTTGGCTTGGTATGGTGGGACAAGTGTTTTGGCCATATAAAGCAAGTTTGTCTAACCCATCCGCATATCTTTTTCTCCTCTTTGATAACTACCATTATGCTAAATTTTGTTGAAATTGGTCCAGCGGTCTGGATTTGTATCAAGGACAAAAGTAATTTATATTATATATAGAAATCATTGCCGGGAACTTCTAGATAAAAAAATTGCGTTAATCTTCTAAATTCTTTCTATGTCGTTTTGCAAAAAAAACTAGGTATTGAAGCATTGGCGTTTATTCATACGAAAATTGTCGATAGGGTGTACAAAGGTAACACCTAGTGAGCTATTTTAAACATCGCATTGCACAGTTACCGTAAAAGCACAATTTTTTTCACGAAACAAAATAACAGGTAAGAAACAATGGTAATTAAAATTACCATTTATGTTCTGTTAAATGAGTGCATAGACGTACAAACTTTAGGAGTAATTTGAAAATTTAGGGAGACAGGAGCGTCATTTACAGCTAAAAATTGGCGGGGACAAAGTCTTTCAAAAAACAGCACATTTTAAAAAACCTTATATAATTTTAATTTCAAAATTAGCCGATGGCCCGGTGTAGATAATTAGAGGTAGTTTTTCTAAACATTTTCTAAAATCTTATAAGTTTTTTACCCCAAAAATACCTAATGACCGGGGAAAGGGTAGTCGTGGGTATTTTTTCAAAAAGTTCCTTATTGTTTTTTCCACAAAACAAAATATTTTTCCCACATTGATTTTGGAACAATTTGAAATTGGAAGGGAACTCTTTTTCTAAGGCGTATGGATAAAACACTGGCTACAGTTTTTTTTTAAAGGAGAGCTATAGTTTCCTATTTCACAGTCATTCACTGGCTCACCGAGAGTCGGTGTTTTCCATCCATGCCTGTACAAAATAGGAAAGACAAAAAATCAGATCTGAAATTGGAAATCTGGGATATGCTACTACGAGATGTCATTTCGGAAAAACCATGTGGGAAGGACAACTTGTTCTTAGGGTCCATCAATATGTTACCAAAATCAAATAAAGTTCGAAATCATTATTTAATTTTTTCTTCCAATAAAAGCTGATGACAGGAGGTTGGGGCAATCGGAGCTAATTTTAATTTTTTCTCCCAAAAAAAGCTGATGAATGGGGGGACTTACTAAAACATCACAGGAACCCCATTTCACCGTCTTAGGAGTTTTGCATATCTATAAAAAGTCCACTCCAAACTCTGAATCTTCAACTTCACATTTTTCAGACCATTACGGGGGCGCCAATTTTATTTTCTAGAGGTTCAAAACTACGTCAGGTACCTACTCAAAAGTCAAGGAGAGGAAAAGCCCTCCCTCTTCCACCCTCTCAAATTGACGTCCCTGATGCTACTCACTGTCATTTTTGTTTTTTCGTTGAGCACTTGATTAATAAAAAAAATAGTCTATTTTGAAAAAATCAGAACTTTGCTGTTTAATAAATCGACATTTATAAAAGTACTAAAAACATTTTTATTTATTAAAAAAAATCAAAAACCAATTAATTAATGTCTGTGACTATTTAAGCAGCCGCCCTCGACTGTTGGACATTTAGAGCAGGATAATAACCGTCCTGTCATGGTTAGTTCGGCATCGTCCTTGAGCTTGTAATCTGCCAAAGTGAGCTCGTTCTGCATGATTTGCCCGCTTGGCAAGATTAATTTCCAAAATTTGACAGGAACTCCTGGATTTTATGAATTTAGACAATTATAAATAATTTGATAAAAATTAGAACAGAAAAACTCCGAATTTAAATTTAATAAACTACAGTTTATAATAACCTTCTTTTTCTTCAATCCTTGCTTTTAGACTTTCAACTGTCTCGCTGGGATCAAACTGCATAAAATAAAATTTTTTAAATGTGAAGTTAAAATTCAATAAATTATTTGAAATTAAATGTTCAAGAGCAATTAATAGTTAAAAAAATCGACTTTTATCATTGTATTTACCTCATAAAGCCTACGTATAGTAGGATAACACCACATTTGCCTTACACAAACTTGGCTTATAGGCATGACAGTTTTATTCTAAATTAAATACTTTAATTCTTACAACTGATTAAATATATTAAACCCAGTACATGAAAGGTAACTTTCCATTAATAAATTTTCAGTGATTTTAAATAAACAGATGATATATATATATATATATATATATATATATATATATATATATATATATATATATATATATATATATATATATATATATATATACATACATACATATATATATATATATTTTAACATTTGAACATTTATTGAGCACGAAACAAAACAACAGTGAAGTTATAAATAAGGAAAAAAAAATCAAGTGCTCAAAAGGTTCATCCAAAGGGAATTACTTCCCGCTAACTGGACGACCTATAAACGAAAATTCAGATACGAACCGAGACAGAGAAATAAAAGTTAACATAAGTGTATAGGAGTAAACATAACACTTTATGGAGAATGTTTTGAGAGTTGTTCGAGCAAAATCGGACCGAAAGCAATGCAAAGAACGCACATCATGAGAATATACATGAGACGATTTTGTGAAAAGGTTATCAAATGACGACGGTAACATATGGTTGTCATATTTGTACATGAAAATACTAACAAGAAAAAAATTAATTTGATATACATTCAGTAGGTTGTTCTCGATCATTTTCATTTTACAAGATGATGTAAAGGGCAAGTTAAATAATATTCAGATGATTCTTTTCTGTAAGATGTGGAGAGACTTTAGACGTGTAGGATAATTTGAAGCCCAAACAATATTACAATAGGACAAGTAAGGGTAAACGAGAGCGTAATACAACATCATAGAAATATTTTTATCCACAAATCGACTCACGCGAGATAGAATTCCACAATTTTTTGCAACTTTAGAGGTGACGTAACTAATATGGTCAATCAGTGAGAGGTGCTCATCAAGCAACATTCCAAGAAATTTACACGAGGAAACTCGCGCAATAGGTTTATCGTCAATAAGAAGTATATTATATATATATATATATATATATATATATATATATATATATATATATATATATATATATATATATATATATATATATATATATATATATATATATATATATATATATATATATATATATATATATATATATGATAAATCAGTTATTTAAAGAAGCCTTTATAAATTGTAAAGCGTTTGTCTTTTTTATTATTAAAAAGACATTGCTTTCTTTGCCATTTGCTACGATTGTGACACGTGACTGCTACTCTAAAAATAGCCTCATTAGCGGTGATGGCCTGCAAAAAAGCATGTCACGAAAGAAGAAGATGTTTGGATAGATAAAGGAGATGATGATTGTTAGCTGGTGAGGTTGCTGCTGTCCTAGCTAACATGACGATGATGACGACGACAACGATAACGATGACGACGACGACGATGATGATATTAACGACGATGATAATGATGATGATGATACCGATGATAAAATAAAATATCTAGTACAAATATCTTTTTTAAAGATTAAAAAAACTCTAATTTATGATATCTTAAGAATGAGAATCTTACGAATTTGCAACATCTTTGTTGAATCCGACCAGCCATTAAACGGACTTGCTTCGGTCATTCATTTTGAAGATGGACATTTCCTAATAGCACGCCACACCAACGCCTATGTACTTTCTCTTTCTCTCTCTCTCATTATCGCCCAAGGGGGGCATCTCTGAATCTTCAAACACGCAGAAAGAAGAAAGACACGTTAATTTATTGAGCTATGTTTGATATATATTTTCGGTTGCTTTAGTAAAACTTTTTTTTTTGGTTATGAATACAAAAAATATCAGAAATACAAAAACACAAACATTGAAAATAAATTTCAACTTTGGCGTGCTATTAAAGGCTTGCTTATAAAACTGACGTGCCTGAAAAAATATCTGAGAAGACTGGTGAGAGATGTAACTGAAGGAGTTTGCATGGTCAAAACCTTGGCCTAATGCAGAGGCGCTGTGAGGGGGCCGTGGTAAACAATTTTCAGTGAGCAAAAGTTTTTTTTTATTATTATTTTGCTGTACCTAGCAATTTCTATGGTTCTGAATAACCTACCCCACTCCCCCCCCCCTGGTCATCAGGTTTTTTAGAAGCAAAAAAAGAGGTTATGTAGGGGGGCAGATTTTTTGTTTTGCCCCCGCGTGCATAAATTCCTAACTACACTTCTGGCTTAATAAAAAAAAATGTAGTGGACTTTTTTATGGAAAGGAGGGTTGAGAACATAAGTGTATCATACATGTAGGGTGGATCGAGATGAGAGGTGGATCCTTATCCCGAGGGGATTGAAAATAAGAGGAAGACATTATTTTGGTGAAATGTGCTATAAAAAAAGTTAGGTGGGTTTTTATACAGCACGATTAGGAAAGCAGAAATATATTTTAGTATGATAAGATTAAATGAGTGATCAATAAGGCGGTAAATAATAATTTTTTTTAAAATAATTTACAGTCCTTTACACATTGTGTTTTGGAGACTGAAGACACGGTATAAATAGAAAATACCGGAGTATTTCCTTTCACATATCATAATTTGATCCTGTTTCCTTTTTCCTTTCCTTTCCATCCACGTTTGAGACAGGCTCGTTATTCGTAGTAGTTTAAGAAAAACGGATTTGGTGAAACGTTACTTTTGAATGTTTTTGAGGATGTAATTAATTGAGCAAATTATTTATTTATTTATTTAATAAATTATTCAAGAATAAACTTTCAAATTCATAACAATTTATTATGGAAAAATAAAAATTACATTATATTCACACAAACTAATATTCTGATCTTACTATATTGATATTTCAAAAAATATGTAAACACTAATCTTATTTTGTTTCATTTAATAAGGTCACTGTAAATAAACGACACAAACTGAAAGATCTGTACTGTACAGGTCGCTCAGAAGATGCGACTCGATCACAATTTTAATTTAAAAAGTCATCGGAAACGGAAGCAAGCATCTGAACAATCAAAAATATCGAAAGCTAAACGCTGCTTCCAGGCTGAATCACATTTTGGAGTCCGTTTTTTCCCAGGGGCTGAACTTTCGGTTTTCCTATTTGGCCTTTTCGTGTTTTCCGTTGCTATTCCTGACGCTGCTGCTACTGTTGCAGCTGCTACTGCTGCTGTTGCAGTCCTTGCTGTTGGAAACATCTGATGGAGAGGCGTTCTTCGGCATCTTGTCCGAGCTGTCTAGGCCGTTCCTATTGAAGACCTGGGACTTTTGAATGCCTGTTTGGAATAGTCAATCAGCCATGTGAGAAAGCTTTGACTTTATTAAAATTAGTTTTATTTCCTTATTTTTGCACATTAAATGGGCCATAAAAAACTATTCCAGCTTAAATTATGTATATTTTAGTATATTTATATAAACCTATAACTACTTTTATTGAATACTTTGGGAATGCAGGTATAGCTTTGGTCATTTACGTTTTTTTCCATTATTATCAGTATGCTAGATAGAGCAATTTATATATTAACTAATCTGGTTAATTAAATATCTATTCACTAACTTAATACTTTATAATTG
>OZ022238.1:49325104-49337604 GCA_963978895.1 Erpobdella octoculata | reverse complement strand
TGTTAACTAGATCATTTGCTCATTTGCCAGTGCTACATGAAGAAAATACGGTGATTTGATTTGTAAGAAACTTGCGTGTGTGCCTCACGACCTGTCTGCTTCTCTCCCGCCACTGCTTGTCACATGACCAACGTGTAATTAAGAAACACGTGCACTTCGCAGCGGCAGTATGTCTGTGTCTGTGTCTGTGTCTGTGTGTGTGTGTTTGTGTAAATGTATTTTTAAATCCTTTATATTAACATTTCACCGTGTTTGTTTGCTTGCTTGAGCCATACGTTGGGACACTATAATACTACTTAAAAAACCAACTTCCCGTTTTTCAATCAAGTTGAAATTTAGTGGGTTTGTTTGTCGCTGCGGACTTACCAATCTATTAAATTTTCAGATTCATTTGACAAAATATAAATAAATTAATAAAACTTTCAAAGAAATTTAGAAAACAAAAATTTTATGTACAAAAACAAATCATCAATTTTTAGTTTTTTTTTTTAAAGAAAGCGATGTTTAAATTTAAATTTAAAATTTTTTTAATAAAATATTTGTTTATTTCATATTGATTTGTAAATGACTTATATTTTTAATTTTTACAATCAATTTGAAATTGTGTGGGTTCGTTTGTTGCTGCGAACTCTACAGTGTTTTAAATTTTCAAATTGATTGGACAACATTTGATTGAATTAAAAAATTAATTCAATTAAAACTTAAATTTTTTTAAATACAAGTTTTATGTAGAGAAGAGAACTTCGATTTTTTTTATTTAAAAAATGACATTTAATTTTCAAATTTAAAAAAGTTTAATAAAAAATGTGCTTATTCCAAATTGTTTCAAAAGTCTCCTAAATTTTCAATCCTCACATACTTCGATACTTCACATATTTAGAAGACTGTGGTCAATGTTTTCCTATTTTATAAAGTTCATGTAGTATAGTTAACTATAGACTATCATCAAAAAATATTTTTCAAAACATTTTTTGTCACCGAATAACAAAATTATAAAAGATTTAGTTTCTTACCACTTAAAGAAACCAACTTTTCGTTATTCAATTGGATTGTAAATTGGTTGGTTTATTTGTCGCTGCGGATCTTACATTCTATTGAATTGTCAGATTGATTGAACAAAATTTGAGTGAATTATAAAATAATTAATTTAATCAAACCTTTAAAAATGATTAAAAATTACGAATTTTATGTAGAGAAACGAACCGTTAATTTTAAATTTATTTAAAAAAACGATATTTAATTTGAAAATTTAAAATAAAAAATTTGTTTATTCCATATTGATTCGAAAGTTTCTTATCTTTTCAAACCTCAAATATTTCACATATTAAGTATTTAGAAGACTGCGATTAATGTTTTCATATTTTATCATCAAAAACATTCTTGAAAAAATTTGTAGTCGACAGATTAAAAAAAAATTATGAAAGATTTAAAAAAACGATGTTTTTTACGGTTCACTTGTTTGTGCACTTAAATCTCTATAGATAGATACGGATGTGCGTGTGTTTTTGATGTGTGTTTGTTCTATGAGCGGTAAAGGGGAACGGGAAAGCAAGCGGGAACGGAGAAGCGACCGAGAGCGAAAGAGCGAGAGGAAAAAAGAAAGCGAACAGGAAGAAGAAAACAAGCTGAAAAGAAAGCGGGTAAGGAAACGGTAGCGAGAGAGAAAAACGATAGTAAAACCTCTAAAACCTCGGGCAACGCCGGGTACCACGCTAGTAATGAATAAAACACACTTAATACATTACACGTATGTGGGTTGAGTTGGAAAAAAATTCATGTTTATTTAACTTTTTTATAACTGTGAGATGGGTTGGGTTAGAAAATTTAACTTTTCAGGTGGGTTGGGTTAGGCTGGCCACATCTGAATTTAGGTACTGGTGACGTGTATGCCAGCAGTAGATATGAACAATAGAAAACCCTATTTTTTCAAAGTATTTTCAGTTCTTCCTAACCACCCTGATTATTGAACTATTTAACATCTGAATTTTTGCAACTCAATCGTTCAACCATAAAAATTGTTGTAGAGACTTGTTAGAAAAATTTGACCAAGGTTTTGTTAAAAAAACCCCAGAATCCCAAAAAAATCTTGGAATGTTCATAGTATTCTGGTATTTCACTTGAAAGTGATGGAATTGAATTTTTTCCTCGCATATACGCGTGACCGAACGCCAGCAAAGCGTCACATGACATCAACCTTCTTTATTTTGATTGGTCCGTCCGTGGCCCACTTTCTCTAACAGGTAAATCAGTCACCAGTCACCAGGGTACTTCATATTGAGGTAATTAACTGATTTGTTTGAAGTTTGAGTTCGAAAATCTCTAAATTTCACCAACAAGAAGTGTTAACCCTTTAACTTTAAATAGTTTTCATAGAAAAGTGTAAATAATTCTTTTTTGTTTTAAATTTTTCTATGAAAATTTTTTTTTGCTGATGGTTTCCAGGCCCACCAGCCCCCTCCCTTTTCCAGGCCCACCCCCTCTTTCTACATTTTCAGCTTCTCACGATTTTTGTTTCAAGAGAGAAAATCTCTGGCTAGATTCGCCCTCTCCTCAGTTGATGGAAGTAGCCCGGACATAACTATTAAAAAAAAATTTTACTTTCTTATTTTTCGAATTTTCGAACTGACGATTTTGATTTTCAGTGGATTTATTTATAATCACTTTTTTAACTTCTAGATTGCGTGACGCTGCTAAATTTCAATAAAAGATTTTAAATAAAAAATAATGACAAATTTTTCATCTTAAAAAACGCGATAAAATGGGAGAAGCAAGGTGATTGTAATATGTCCTCTTTTATCCGCCGACCTTCAACTTTAGCCCCTGTGTACGGCAGAGAAATTTTTTATGCCGAGAGCTATTTCGGTACTCATAAAGTTGTCCGCGGACCATTAAAAATTCTCAACTACAAAGTTTTCAAATAAAAAAGATTCTATTGTTTTTTAAATATTAGACTTGATAAATATGATTTGTTGTCTTTAAGACGTTATTAACTCGTGATTTTATTAAATTACAGTTTATTATGAGATCATCTATTTTATGTTTTTTGCTCATTCATGGTCTTACAGCTTCTCTCTCTTCATCTTTCTTTCTCTTTCTCTCTCTCTCTCTCTTTTTATCTTTTTTCTTTATCTTTTTTTCTCTCTTTTCTTTTTATCTCTCTCTTGCTTTTTCCATTTCTCCAGCCAGCTGAAGCGTACAACTAATTGCCCTACTTTTGGTCACGCAATAATGAATGACCCTTGAACTTTTAAATGATAAAAGGCCTATCTCGTTATTGGCTCCTACGTCTGAGCGTTTAAGATCAAAAAATAAATTAATTGCTAAAAACATTATTGTTAACCGCTGGCCCTTGGACTGAACAGCTTAACGTATTTAGCGGTGGTAGATACTTGACTGTGTCAAAATAATAAAAGATTACATATAATATAAATCAGCACAGGTGAAAAAAATGAATATTTAATAAAAATCAATAATGATTACCTGTGCCTTCTCCTTTTCTTCTTCTTTCTATTAAAAGAATCTTCTTGTGAGGCAATCGATGACGTCAGCAGGTGATGGTGGTTTGAAGAGCTGGTTGAAATGACGCAACCTTAAAAAGACGGTTGGAATGGGTGAATGGATTGAAGATGGTGGATGAATTGAAGATGGTGGATGAATTGTCGATGGTGGATGAATTGAAGATGGTGGATGAATTCAAGATGGTGGATGAATTGAAGATGGTGGATGAATTCAAGATGGTTAATAAGTTGAAATGGTGGGTGAATTCAAGATGGTGGATGAGCACAAAAGTAGTTAAATATAAATTTTATTTTTGTTAAAAATGTTGATGGAGTTAGAAATATAAGACAAAGTAGAAGTTCGGAGTGAAGTTGAAGTTTATTAAAATTAAATAGAAAATAATGAAGAAGTTGAAGATGGCGAACAAGCTGAAAATAATTGATGAATTATATAACTGATAAATGAATTAAGGATGGAAAGTGAATTGATATGGTGAATTGATCAAGACGATGAATGGTATTGAATTGGTCAAAAGATAGAATGAATGAATCGAAGAAGTTGAATGGATTTGAATTATTTTGAATGATTGAATAAATTAAAACTGTAAGTGCTTGGAAAAAATTATATTAAATGTAAACTGTGGTGAATAAAATTTTAGCAAGTTGTATAAAAACAAGCTCAACAAATTTTATTTCCAATCATATGTGTCCTCTCGATCTTTCTCTCTCAGAGGCGCGGATTCAGCAAAATGTTGAGGGGGCGGCGAAGATTTTTCAAATTTAACCCAGAGAATCTTCAAACAAAAATGACCATCCGAATATAAACTTGTATGTTTTGTATGTTGTATTTTCATGTAAAACATTATATTAGTTGAAAACTAGTTTAAAAAAATTAAACTTTTATTTAATATTGAAGGCAGAAAAAAAACGTAATTATGAATGTAACAAAGGGTGCCGACGTTTTTTCATTTTTACAAAATTGTCCACTAAATAAATCAAATAGACTGAAGGTACTAAACATTGGAAAATAATAGCAGAGATTTAACTAACTGGATATTAATCAACAAATATGATAAATACTGCTTTCATCAACTAATCTAAATACTCAATGGTGTGTGAGCTAACAAAAATAATTTAAAATGAATTGGAAAAATCTTGGTAAGAGAGCTCAAGCAACCGGGTAGGATAAGAATATGCTAATCGTTCGTCAAGCTAGGACAGATACACGAGGCTAAAGTTCATATTGACAGGAATATAACTAAGTAGATATAATTGAAAAAGTATAATAAATAAAATACTGCTTTTATCAATTAATCTAAATACTCAATCATGGGTGAGCTAGAAAAGACATTTTTTCTGTTTGGTGGAAAAATCTTGAGGGGGGCTACGGCCCCCCTCAGCCTCTTCCAATCCACGCTTCTGTTCTCTCTCTTTCCCCTTTCTTTCTTTCTCTCTCTCTCTCTCTTCCGAAGGGGAACGGGAGAACGAACGCGAACAGGAACGGGATAGCGAGCGGGAACGGGAACCCCGCTAGTAGATTATAAAAATGGTTACGAAAAAACTGTTGCCAGTATTGAAGACACACAAAATTGAGCATTCTTTCATATGCATGGTAGGAATTGAAATTACATATGCATACGAATACAGAATACATGTAAAGATAAAAATACATGTAAATATAGAAATACATGTAAATATAAAACACATTTAAATAAAAAATACATGTTAATATAAAAATACATTTAAATATAAAAATACATGTAAATAAAAAATACATTTAAATATAAAGATACATTTAAATATAAAAATACATTTAAATACAAAAATACATTTAAATATAAAATTAAATGTAAATATAAATATATAAAAATACATGTACACAGCGCGTGCCCGACCGTGGTAGGTTGACCCCAATTCTCCACTTGAAATGAGCAAATAAAACGCCCTTAAAATCTTTCAAACCGCCTCATCAGTGAACAACGTGCTGCTAAGTGTTATCATGTGTCGAAGTCGTCGTCGTCACATGTCGTCGTCGTCACACGTTTTCGTTGTCACGTGGTTCTGCTGCTGTCACACGTGGTCGTTGCGGCTTGTGGTCATTGTCGCATGCGACTCTGTCAAATAGATCTTTAGGAAAACCCGATTCAAAAACAGTCAGGGACGATGAAGTGTGTTTAAATTATGTCTCGAAAAATTGTTTCGATCAAAAATTAGTTTAAAACAAAACTTATTTAATTTTTTTTTTTAAATTCTTTTTTTATGATCAGTTCTGACCTTTCATTCGGAACTCTACCCCTCCAACTCCCCCTTTTTTCCTCTAAGTGATGGTTGACAGCAGTTTTGATGATTGCAATTCACTAAGCACAACCTTTACTATATCTTATACCTTCGTCTTTAAGATATATATCATATTATGTATACTTGAATATATTTTTGTTCACTTGAATACACCTTAAGGATTTTCATATTCTACGTAGTAAAATAAATCTAATTTACACATTTTTAAGAACATTCCCGTTTTTATCAAAGTCTTCTAAACAATTGATCTTACGCAGTTTTTTTTCTTTCGTTTTCCATACTTTCAGTTTCTTTTTCCCCCTCCTCAATCCCATTTTTTTTCTCCTCCCCCTCCGTTTTTCCGCTAACGAGGAAACGAGAACTGGTTGTGATTGGAGCAAATTAGCTCCATTCCATTCAACTGAGTCTCCGTTTGATATATGTCGCACTGGCGAATGGAACTGGATGCTCTCTCTTTTTTTCACTCTCTCCTCTCTCTCTCTCTCTCTCTCTCTCTCTCTCTCTCTCTCTCTCTCTCTCTCATTCACTCTAAATTTTCTTTCCCTCTTCTTTTTTATTTTAATTTTATTACCAATCTATGATTCGGTTCCACGACAAAACGTTCACAGACAAAACGTTCAACGACAAAATGTTGTGAAACGCACGGGGGGCGGCTTAACTTAAAATTAAGAACGTGGGCTTCGACAATCCCCCGTACGAACCGGTCCCACCTCCTACCCGGCTTCTTCCAGCCACCACCCCCCCCCCCATTCTACAATTTGATGCAAGCGATTTCACAACTTCCGGCTGAAGACGAATGACTCCTGGCACATATGCATGGATATTACACGCGCCGTTGACTGCAGAACTGCGCTCGAAGATGTCTGTGGAACTGGGAAACATTTCGCCAACGCTTTTGGAACAAATGAAACTAATTAGTCGTTTTTCTGTTCAGTTTTTTTTTTTACTTTTTAAGTATTTTTTTTTCATCTTGCGATGGTCGTAAAGAGAAGGAAGAAAAGCAAGCGGCGTTCGTTTGACACGATATCGAACGAGGTAGTTGGTAGGTATACACTGTGTTGTTGCGCTTGTTAATATTTCCATATATGGCGATTATAAAGATGGTGATGATGAAGATAGTGATGATGATGATGATGATGATGATGATGACGATGACGATGTCTTTGACGATTATAAAAATGGTGATGATGAAGATGGTGATGATAATGATGATGATGATGATGATGATGATGATGATGATGATGATGATGATGATGATGATGATGATGATGATGATGATGATGATGATGATGATGATGATGATGATGATGATGATGATGATGATGACAATGACGATGATGATGACGATGACGATGACAATGACGATGACGATGACGACGATGATGATAATGATGATGAAGATGGTTGTGTTGATGATGATGATGATGATGATGGTGATGATGATGACGACGACGACAATGATGATGGTGACGAAAACAATGATGATGTTGACGATGTCGCTGGTTACGAAGATGGTGGTGAAGAAGATGACGGCGATAATAGCGATAATAAAAATGTGCGTTATTTTTCTTACACAATCTCAGCGGTTATTTTCTTTAGTGCCATGAACACTGCCTTACCCTCAGTGTTAAACACGTTTCCCGCCAAAATGACGCAATTATTCGTCACCTCAGCGACGCCCCTTTGGCGCCTCCTGCGCAGGTCCTCGGGGTCACGTGTGAAAAAACGTTGACCAATCACGCACTGGTTACTATTTTTGGGCGTTACACACACACAGCGCATGGGCAAGAGTATTGTTGGCATCACGTCTGCAACTTCAGCATCTACTCAGCTGACTCTAACGTGTTCGAGTATGCAAACGTCATAAAAAAAGCTTTCAATAAAATAATGGTCACATCCTTCAATATGTTTAGAATATTTGTCTGATCTAGTTAATGATTGTATATTAATGAATAGTAATAAAATTGTGTTTATTTAACATATGGTACTAACCAGATTGGATGCCGCCAAAGCAGGAGCTGGTCTTGAGGTGCCTCTGCGACAATGAGCTGCCATAATTTCCCAGAAACGGAGGCGGCGAACTTGTGTGACTCTGGTGGCCGTTGCCGATCTGCAGTGATGTTGACTGTTGTTGGTACTGTTGTTGTTGTTGTTGCTGTTGTTGTTGATGTTGCTGTTGTTGTTGCTGTTGCTGTTGTTGTTGTTGTTGTTGTTGTTGTGAAAGTAACATCATGGAAGAAGCTAGATCCGACATCTCTGGAAAGTTCGAAGAAGCCGACATGACGTTGCCTGTCGGAAGAGTCATGCCGCTTCTCCACGACTGGAAAATAGCACTTGGAGCCACGAATCTGTCACTCTCGTCGGAAAGACTCGAAGATTGAAACCCAGACGACATCAGGGCCTGACCCGGTGTGTTCGGGTTGAACGACAGTGGCGGCGGAGGAGGATTGTAGAGACCTCCGAGGCTCGAATTGCTACCACTTAATCCTCCCGACGAACCTAAGCGATTGCCAGCTCCGACAGATTCGGAAAGACTTGCCAGAGCAGCTGGAATAGCACTGGAACCGTTGTTGTTGTTGCCTGAAATCGCTGGCAGGTTGTGATAGGTTGCCACGTCATCGGTGTCGCAGACGCCCTCTTCCAGACCGGTCGGAGATGGCAGGAAAACGCCGCTTTGAAAGTTAGTCTGGTAGTCGATTCCCAGCCTGTTGGTGAGTCCCGATCCGCCGAAGCGCTGCTGGAAGTAGGGCAGCTGGTAAGAATAAGCCTGGTTCTGAAACTGCTCGTAGCATCGTCTCTGGACTGGATAGAACGAAGACGTGAAGGCATCGGCGTGAAGACCCAGCAGTTCTTGTATGGCAAAGGATCCTCCGCCGAGCCGGCTGTTAGTCAGAGAGGAAATTGGAAAATTCAGATTCGGAGGCGAGAGCGGCGACTCGTCCAGATGAAGAACCGGTTTTTTCTTAGCCGTCTGCTGATGCCTGGCGGACTTGGGCGATCTTGTTGAGGTGCTATCGACGTTACTGTTGCTGCTGCTGCTGCTGCTATTGTGGCCGTGGCCGTGGCCGTTGCTGATGTTTAGAGAGGTTTCGTCGCTGCTGCTGTTAGTAATACCGATGGAATTAGAAAAACCGTTGTTTGGCTGATTGAGCGCGTGCGGAGAGTAGATTTGGCTTGCTTTACTGGCGTTGGCGTTGTCTGTAGCGTTGTTGTTGCTTGTAGCGTTGCTTCCTGAGTTGTAGCCGCCGTAGTTTGGAAGATACGGACCGAGCGTCGCCGGTCCAAGCTGGTTGTTATAGCTAAAGTATTGAACGTTGTACGGGTGGTAGGGTGGAGCCGGATATCCGCTGGAAGCCGGAGAGGGAGACGAGTTGCTGCCGGGAGCCACGGCTGCCTGTACGGCCGCTTGTACCACCCCCATGTGGTCATTGTCGGGATAGGGGTACGGCGAAGGGCTCGACGAGTATTTATTGAAGCAGAAAGACGACGGACGGGGGGAACTGGTCGACAGTGGCGGGAGTCCGACGGGGGACTGGGCTGAATTCGATGAGATCAACCCCGACGATAGAGACGAAAAGATTGAGGGGTGGTCGTGCCTGGATGACGACCCTTGACTAATGGACTTCATCTAGTAAAAATATCATATTGAAGGAAGGCTATCAATAAACGTGTTTATTTTATGCTAAACAGGTTTAATGGAATATTTGTTGAATAACTCTGATTACTCGATTTTTGAATTAAGTATATACCGATCACTTTGAGTAATAGAGTTTGAAGTAGCTTCTGTAACTTAGAGTAATATTTTAAATAATAATATTTTTTTGAATATATTTAATTCAAATATTAAAACCGGTATTAGCTAAATTTAAATTAAAAAATTGTTGGATAGGATATAAAAACGTTGAAAACGTTGATGGCGTTAAAACGTTAAATGATCTATTCGAACTTTCGTACGAATTGAAAATATAAAAAAAATATAATATACAAATATATGAATTGAAAATTAAAAAAAAATAATATAATACATTAAACGAGGCTGCATTGGAACTGAGTGGCGAGCTGGGTGGCATAATTACAGGCCGACAGAAATGAAAAAAAAGAAAATAACGATCCTATCAGGACATCTCATAAATCTCTCATAAATGCTGAGTTATGGATTCCTCATGCACAATTAAGAAATACATTTTCAAACTTGTTTAAAAAAAATGAAATAAAATAGTTAAATAAGAAAATAAAACTCACTTGAAAAAAAGAGATTGGTTTTGTGCAATTTAGTAGCGATAGAAAATTATTTAATCGTATTTTTTGTTAATTAGCAAAACTATAATAATTGGCTATAATCCCGATCTCCCACGCATTTTCTTTCGGTAAAAGTCGCATAATATCCAATTTTGTGATATGATGATGATAAAAAAAACTAGATAGATTCTATTCAGAAAATTAGTTCGTTGTCGGACATGAGTCGCTCCTTAATAAGCCGTTCACGAGCAAGTAGCTATAAAGTGATAATCCACGAAATTAGTCCGCTAAGAAGCTACGCTGGCCGGCTCGCGTGAGAGAAGGCTCGCCAATCTCTTAGTCTCTCTTATCTTCTCTTTCTCTCTCTCTCTCCTTCTCTCTCTCTCTCTTTCTTTCTCTCTCTCTCTCTCTCTCTTCTCTTTCTCTGTATCTCTCTCCTTCCTTTCTCTTTTTCTCTCTTCCCCTATTTCTCTTTCTCTTCTTCTTTCTCTCTTTTTTCTTTTTTTCGAGATTTATTTTCAGCCAGAGTTGTTGTCTTCTACAGCTTCCTGGGTGGTCTCAATCAGTGCACGATAGGTTGGAGCGATGAAATCAAATTCGAAAAAAATATATATATGTACATCTAGTTTACTCCCGATAGCAGTTCCGTTATTGAACAGGAATAAATCGGCAGTAAATTACTCAAGCGATTCGGTTAATCCACACGTTGGTTCCTGACGAGGATCTGTGTGTGTCTCGTTGACAGAAAACGGCCGCCACGTACGAACAGTAATGTTGACCGTTCTATCCTGTGTGACAAGCGAAAGTCCGGCAATCATCAAAGGGAGAGAGATCGAGAGATGAACATTTGAGCATAAAATCTTTTCCAAAGCAACTACAAAAATCTTATTCCGAGAAGAAGCAAAAAAATCACTTTTTGATTTACAAGCTTGATTCCTAAAAGGTCACACCTTTAACTAGCCATAGATTGTCGGCTAATGGAATTCGCCAAACAACATACATAAATAGCTGTGTGTAGCTCTTTTATGAACCAATTAGGCATTAATTGTCATATTATTTAATGAAAGGCAGCCAATAAAAGCCGGTCAAATTAGCAGCATTATCTCCAGACGGTACGGGCTCGATCATCCATTGGCCGGCCGGGTTTGAAGAAGAGCCAGAGCTGCTGTCATTGGCCCGTCGTCGTCCAATGGCAGGAGCGGTTGAAGCCGACTAGGAAAGTCTTGCAGTCGGCATTAGTCGTAGATCATCTTCTTTTTGGCTCTCCGGAAAATATACGTTTCATCCGGAGTGCCTGGAATGATGTACGTTCGTGTATGGAGGAGTCGTTTTTGTTTTAACGCGCTGC
This sequence comes from Erpobdella octoculata, assembly GCA_963978895.1. NCBI lineage: Eukaryota > Metazoa > Annelida > Clitellata > Hirudinida > Erpobdellidae > Erpobdella > Erpobdella octoculata. The sequence goes on along the minus strand of OZ022238.1, from coordinate 49,326,222 downwards.
TTTGCTGGAAAAATGGCGGACGAAGCTTTTGTCGAAACTTTTTTTATTTTGAGGTTTTTTTTCTGGTTTTCTTTCTTTTTTTCTGAGGTCGTGTATGTTTTTTAATAGAATAAAATAGAACTGGAACTGTTTACGTGCAATTTCAAGGAACAACAAACTATAAATTGTATGTATTTTTTTGTGTATGTTTGCGTGTGTTTGTATGTTTGTATGTGTGTGTGTATGTGTGTTAGCTTGCGTATTTATAAGAGAACGTTTAAGAGAAAAACAATTTTAATAGTTAGCAGCTTAAAAACATTGGCCCAGCTGAGTTTTTTTAATGAATTTGCTGATTCTGGGCTAACTAGGTGCTTCTATGAATATAAATCTTATAATTTTAGTGTATATTGTAGTTCCCGAGGAATTAATTCTTCATTTTTATTTAAAAAAAAAAAAGATTCTTGGTGCCTCCTTTCTTACTGCACGGGCTGATTTTTTGCTGCTTGGCCCGACCCGTTTCACAGGGGCCAAAACTTCAAGCCCCTCTTGGTTAGTTTTTAAAGGCCTCAAATCCCAATACTTGGCACAAAAATTTCGACCCGGTATGTGCGGTACTCTACCACATACAAAGAAACAAAAAACGCACAAACCAACAAACAAACGGATTAACGCCTAAGCACACACGTACATGTAAACACGCACACATATCTACACACAGGCACACATACATCTACACACGCACTCGTACACACACACACAAAAGCCTAAGTTCCTATTTAGTAGCGCCGCCACGCAAGGTGTCAGAGGAATGCACTACAGGTCGGCACTACAGGAGCGACTAATTACCTAGCAGTCAGTGGACATTTTTCAAGAACCGCTGAAGAAAGAAAGGCAGGAACTTTTTTTTTGTTTTCCGTTCTCCAGTTGTCAGATTGCTGATGTCACCGCAATGTGTAGTGTCGCACAATCTGTGTGTCGTCGCATTCTGTGTATTATTCTTTTTTATTATTTCTATTTCTCTTTCTCTTTCTTTCTTTCTCACTCTCTCTGTCTGTCTGTCTCTCTTTCTCTTTCTCTCTCTCTCTCTCTCTCTCTCTCTCTCTCTCTCTCTCTCTCTCTCTCTCTCTCTCTCTCTCTCT
>OZ022238.1:49277604-49320104 GCA_963978895.1 Erpobdella octoculata | reverse complement strand
GTATTAGGTATGTCGCACCGACTAGTGGAGCTAGAACTTATACAATTGCAGTGCAAAAGGCGAAAGGTTTTGGTTTTAGCGCAATTAAAGTTTTTATTAATTTATATTTTATTTAAATTAATGGATTATTTAGCATTCATCACTTTCCACATTGCCAAATGTTTAGTTCAAATGATTATTTTCTTGTATATTAATTGATTTTAGGAGCAGCTCAATGACAGAGACGTCTTTTCAGCAAAACCATGGGAGGGAAGGTGAAAAGGCTCACACTATCCAACAGTTTATTTAAATATTTCTCCCTCCTCAAAAATGACAGGAAGAGGAGTAGTTGTAGATACGTTTTTACGAACATTTTTTTGAAGAGAACCACTTTAATGTCAAGGTGGGTCACTTCAACGTCATGGGGACCCTTCTAACATCTTGCCCCCCCATGGTTTTGCTGAAATGACGTGCCTGATTTGTTTCAATTAATTGTCAAGGAAGATGACGATTGAACTGCAGCAGGACGAGCGCAAAAAAAGTTGTAAGCATCTCATTTTGAAACCCTATTCACCGTTTTTCTCAAAAACAAACAGAATGAAGGGACCAGCTTCTATATAGGTACTCACGATTTTCACAGGGCAGAACTATCCATCGCCCCCTCGCTCCAATTCCAGACGGGAAAAGATGCAGAAGAGAAGAAACCTCGGTGAAACGCACTAATTAGTATAAAAGTATCGAACCAGCAGTCGGAAAGGGATGGAAAAATCATACTGACGTTCGTACACGCCGTGTCACGTGACGTGGAGTGCACGCAAGGAGGAGTGTACGTCGCGGAAGGCGGGAGAGGAGTCGTCAGCAGCTTGTGCGATCGCCTCGCCTGACGAATCTCTTATAATCCGTTCCGATGGATTGAAATAGTCCTATATACGAGTGTAGATGTCGCTAAAAACCGACGATGCTGGTTGGTAGGAGGAGGCGGTCGTCTGTCAGCTGTTCGGGTGGTTAACGAAAGTTCGAATCTCAAGAAACGTGCGATTCATTAGCAATTACTACTAGTTGAGTGGAGTCGAAGTCTTAATCGTGGAAGTGAATTGAACTTGTTTAACAGAACACACAAATTTATTATTATTATTTTTTATTAATATATAAACACAGGACAAAATAAAATTTTGATGCCATAAAAAAAAAGTAGAGAAACTGTACATTTTGATACACAACGTAAACCAACAATATAAATCCAAATAAAATTGTATTCTCTCGTCGACTCAATCGACCCCCGATCCAGCCCCCCCAATCTTCAATCTTCATCACTTCCCGGGTTGTCGTTTTCCTTATCGTACCCCCTTTCGGGCATGGTCTCCCCGAAAGCGGCCATTTCTTGTTCGAGGGTCATCATCCCGTCGGCCATCTTGTTGTCCCACTCCCCTATGCCGCTGAAAACGTCTTTCCTCGAGGAGTAGTCTTCTTGTCTCTGTAGCGATAATAAAGCAAACACAAAAATATTAACACAAGGTATTCGTCAGAGACGTTGCGAGCACGAGAACCATGGTATCGAGTATCAAGTACTTGAAAAAACGCACTCGAGTACGAGTATCAAGTACTACATCTCTGCTACTCAGTACTGAGTGGAATAACGAGCACGAGTACCAAGGCTTGGAGTACGGGTCCGAGTACCAAGTACTACATCTCCGGTGTTCGTAGAATCAGCTATTTTTTTTAAGTTTTGCTTTTAAAACAGTTTTCAGAAGAGAGCTTCTAGAACATGCAGATGGCTTTCATTACAGAAGATCTTCCTAGATTTTCCTCCCAAAAAGACCACTTCAACATCCAGGGGGCAAGTCAACATCAATGTGGGCGTATTTCAACATCAAGGGGGCCCTCTCTAAAGTCAGGAAAAAAACTGGCTCACTGATCTGGTTGCGCCAATGGTATGGTTGATCACTTTACCTGCTTAACAGTTCCTGACCAATATAATCGTATGAACTTTCAGATCTGTCCGATGGTCACATAGTATAATCAATAATAACTCATCTGTTGAAATGTACTTCCATCTTGTTGAAGCAATGCAAATGGTTTGCAAACTCCAGTTCAATAAAAAATGTAATGGTAACAATGTTAGATAGCAGTGTACCATTTGTTGTCGCTACAATTTAGCATAAAAACCTCAAACTAATTAATAAAAAACATATGAGTTTTTAAAATAAATCATATCTTCTCTCTATTGTATTAGCTCAATTAAATAGTTTATAATATTATAACAATACAATACAATTAAATATTATTGTATTTTAATAAAAACACAACGTTAACAAATAAACGAATCTTTCAAACCTGCAGATCTTGGAAAAAGAATTTCTTGAACATTCCATTATAGACGGACTTGTCCTTCCTGACTTGATCTCTGACCTTTTCCTTGCAGAGCTTCCAGTGTTTCAGAGCTGCTTTGTTGCTGGGGTGAAGTTCAAGGACCAACTCCATGTTTTCCTTGGCATCTTCAAAGTTGCCCATGTTGTAGTAAGCCTGGTTGGAAGAGATGCGCAAATTATAACTGGAAATGTACGGACGACATCTAATTTAGGATGAAACTGAATTTTCATTTGAGCGGGGCAGGCTCCGTAAAAATTTTGAGACCACCACTTTTGTGGCAAGAGGAAATAGATTTTCAGAAGAAAAAAATCTTTAAAGCTGTATGAAACACGACAGAACTTTATGCAATGGTGATGTTGTGGTGAATAAGTCACTTCCACATTTAAAACAACAGTGGTATTTATTTCTTCAGCATTAAATATTTAATTCGTTTGTCAGAACGGTCAACATAACTTATTAGATAATTATTTTAAAAAAAAATCAATATTATCCGTTGTGATCAAAGAATATTAACCATTCCTCTTCTGTACAAAGCTTTCACGTTGCGCGGTTCCATCTGGAGTGCATTCTCAGCGAAGGTGTACGCCCTCAGGTTGTTCCCCATCTTCAGGTGGCAGAGCGATAAGTTCAGGTTTCCAGCAAGTACCAACTGAAACTTCTTTTCACGCAGTAGTAACAAGTCTTCTATGGATTGTCCAGACAACTTTCCTTCACCTTCGTTTGGCTGGGCAACCTCGAGATCGGTCGTATCTGGATCGGGTTCAGTCGTACCTGGATCGGGTTCAGTCGTACCTGGGTCGGGTTCAACGTCGATTATCGTCAGCTTGGCAAGTTCGTCCGTGTCGTTCGGGTCGATCGTTTCGGGCAAGTGAGGACAGTAAGAATCCATCGCTTCGATTTCTTCTATGGAGAACGTGATGCTTTCGGCCAGGAGACGCGACCTGCGAAATTTCTTTTTCGCCATGTAGAATTTTCCGAGCTGAATAATTAGAACGGACGAGAGAAAAATGAGTCATCCAAACACATTTACAATTGATTTATACAGTGATTCAGTAGATTATCTTAAATGCTGAATGGCGACCGTAAAGGTGAAAATTCAATCAATTTTAAAATTGAAACTTACACTAAAATTATGAGCAGCTTTCTCCTTTTCCAAGTTTGAATTTTCTAAGAGCTCTTTCCTTGACATCTCCCAGTGTTGTCTTGCCTGTATGAAATTCATCATCGAATTAGCATTCCTGAGTATGAGCGCATCAAAATTATCCAATATATATATATACATATTAACTAAATATCTCTCAAATAAAGCTAACAGCAGTGGCATGAAAAAAAAACAATTATATCACATGGGCTCTCTTAAAACTTTATTTCCCATCGACTTAACATATATAATTCGACACTTTCCAGGCAGACATCTTTCTTAAGACCGCCAAGAGGTTTACAGGTATCTCATCTCAATGACAAACATAAATCCCAAAATTACAAAAAAAAAAAGTTGAAAATAATAATAAAAAAAACTCCAAGCAATTAAAAAGCAACAATAATAATCAACCTGCACAAAATCATGAAGTTCCACGCAGCAGAGCAAATCGGAATCGGGTGGAACACCCAGCTTTTCATTGCCCTTTAGTCCGTAAGCATGCCTGGACAAGATCTTCAATCGCGACTTTTCGCCTCTTTTCATCTTCTTCAGTGATCTCTCCATGGCGGGGGTCAAACCGAAGTCGCAGCCCTCTCCCAGGGTGAATGTTATGACATCTTGTTTCGTTACAACATGGGATGGTTTAGAGAATAGCTGACACGAGTATGATACTGTAAATAAAAGTTATATAATCGTAAATAAAAAATAATATTCATTAAATACCATAACTTTTTACGAAGCGGAATCATAATCATGAATCACTGAACAAAAACAAGAATATTAAAAAAAAATTAAACCAGCAAGAAGTTATTAGTAGAAAGCTTTAAATAATATTTCAAAATACTTCAAATAAAATTTTTAATAGATTGTACAGCAAGCATTTTTAAAACTAGTTATCATATTAATTTTAGTAATTAGGCTATTTCTGATCAATGGTAAAAAGTATTAAATTTATTAAAAAGTAAACATTCTATCTTAGAATTGAATTTTTGCAATAAAAAAAATTAAAATTAAAATTTTCATTCTGCATTCTTATTTTCATCATGAACTTTACTTAATTCAATTTAATTGAATTTTTATTTGATTTTATGTACATAGGGGCATTTTCTTTAATAAACCATCAATTAAAAATTAATAATCACTTGTACAAAGAGCATTGTCATACGGTGAACCATCTTCGTCGGAACCTCGTACGAGGATGGTTTTACGGACTCCTCCATCCTTTGTTTTAGAGATGTCTTCCCCTTTATTATTTGAATAAAATGCAAATTAAATTTAATTTAATTTAAGAGAATAAAATATAACTAAAAGAATATATGAAGTAAATAAAATTATCGTTAATTATTTACTTTGACGGGTGGAGGCGGTTAGGGAAAGGTTCGCAATGGGACTACTGTAGGTTCGTAACGGGACTACTGTAGGTTCGCAACGTGAGACTACTTTAGGCTAAGCCCGTCAAAGTAAATGATAACCAGATTATCTACCTTCAAAACTCAGCAGTTCAAGCTCAAAGAAAACTCTGACGTTTGGACTGATGATGGGGAGCATTCCAGTGGTTCCATAAGCATAAAAGGGGGTACATCGAAATACCGACACCTCTCCTAGTTTCATGGTAGAGACACCAATCTCCCATCCCTTTAATACTTCTCCTGAAAATAAAAATTAATCAACATACATAATTTCCTATGTCTGTATGTATGTATGTATGTATATATGTATGTATGTATGTATGTTAGCAATTTTGCATAATGTGGCAGCCGCGTAGGTCAGCAGTTGATCAAATTAGTGCGAGTAGGCATGTAATAAAAGTTATTATGCAATTGTACATTGTCAGCCTTAAAGATCAAAAAGAGGTAGAGCTTCAATCCAAAAACAATATAGAATAAGATTTTTTTTTAAATCCGCCATTTTTGACGGGCTATCAGTCCTAAAGATCGAAAACGTTTTTTTTACCATAGCTTATTATGCAAGATGTTATCCGATAACATCAAAATATATGCTGGATTTATTGTTTAATTACATTTAATAATTTACAGCGATTGAGATCCTCACTTGATTTAACTTCCTATGATAATGGTAGAGAAGGAAAACGTTCTTTATTTAATATCTGACAGTACGATAAAAACAAAAAACACCATTTTTAGCAGGGTATGTCTAGTTTACAATAAAAAAAACAAACATGTTTGTTTACTAAAACAACGATTATAACGATTATGATTCAAAGAAAAAATGTAAATTGTTTAATGTTCCTGTGGAACACAGTCACCATTTATCTGAACCTTAAAGCAAATATTTACGATACTTCACCATATATACAAGTGCTGGTGGGACCTGGGCCTGAACCCTACCCATTTAGCAGCTAGTTAAAAGTTTAAATGAAAAAATTAACATTATAAAACATAAATTATGTGACAAATTTTCAAGCCTATAAACATAAATTATGTGACAAATTTTCAAGCCTATACACATAAATTATGTGACAAATTTCGAAGCCTCCAGTCCAGAAACTTATTGACAACAGAACAGTAGTTTAAAAGTTGAAAGAAAAAAACTGGAATTACAAACTTAAAAAAAACAAAACAATATTATTCGATTATATTGACATCTATAAAACACAAACCTTGTCCAAGCACAAAAGTTCGAGGTTGATTGTTTTCTCGACTGGAGGTAAACTGATTTCCATCCTCAAAATATCCAGTGTAGTGCACTTTAACCGTGTCACCTGTTTGTGGTAAGAAGCCATTCAAGTCGTTGCTTGGTCTCAAAACGACTTTCCTCACACCACCGTCGCAATTCGGAGTTACATCTTCCGAATTGTCCGAAAAGCCGGTAGATAGAGGAGCCATTAGATTAATAAATCTATGAAATGTAAACGTTGTAGTACTTTATTTTCAGGTGTACAAAAACACTACAAATAAAAAAACTTCGGCAAGAAAGGCCTCCGATGCCAAAAATGTCAAAAGTAAATTTAGTTTACGACTAGCTTATTAGTTAAGCACAACTTTTAGTAAAAAATTGTGTTTAAACTTGAAATGAATTTAACAATGAAAACAATTAGTATGTGATGTAAAATTTTATTAATCTTATTGAGGACAAAACAGTAGTTTAAGATTTGTAAAAAATTGAAATACTAAACTTAAAACAGACAAAACAATATTATATTATGATAATACCATCTGCAAATAATGGTAGAATGTTTAATTTGTACAGCACAGCATTTTAAACATGAAAAGTCAGTATGAACAAAAATTAGAAAACTCACACTTAATTTTTATTAATTTTTTGTAGTATATTATAATAATCTAGATTATATAACATCTAGTCTGCTTAAATACTGAAGATACAACCATAGATATTACAACACACACACTTGCAGACAGCGTTGTCTATGTTGTATTTTCCCAGCGAGATAAACACAGCAATGGCATCAATAGGAGGAAGATTTGACCTCGGAAAATTGGAGTTAACTCGTAAGGTTTGCAAGACACTTTGCAGAAGATTTACAGTAGGCTCAAGTTGTAATCAAGGATCTGCGTCTTATTATGTTCTGTAAGTTAACGATTGCTTTCTGAATGCCGGTATTTTAATATTGAAAATATCGCCCACGGGCACACAATGATGCAAACTACTTACAAATTCAGTAGCGAGTCCCTATAGGTAGACTCCTCTTATTTCTGTTTAAAAAAGACTGGAAAACTGAAAATTCGACGGCTTTATAATAAGAAAGGCAAAGTATTATTAGAATTAAGTAAAAAACAAGTATAGGAAAAAACGAGTTTTTCAGCACAAACTTTGATTTCAGACACGCTCGATCTAATTAAGAAATACGAAAAATGTTTAAATTAAGTTTTTTTTTAATTGAATCATGTATTGTCATCCAATATAAAGCTAGGTAATCATGGAGAATAGGTGCAGAAATTATTTTCGGTGTTTTTAATTATTTTTTTAATATAAAATTAATATAATTAGAAACAGAATAAAATTACCAATCGGATGATCCAAATAATTTATTGAAAATATAATTAAAGAAGAAGTTAATGACAGAAAACCGCCAGGTAGTAGGAAAAACTAGGTTCATAAACAGTAAATTAACTAAAGGTGAAGCGAAATGAAATGTCAAATAAATTAGTTGTCAAATAAATTTATTGTGCGAGTTTTTATAAAACAATTTTAAAAAATAACTCATTTTTTAAAAAAAGTATGAATTAATTTGTGTGCCTCAATTGAAAACTATCGCGTTTAACATTCTATGAAGAACAGTTCGGACTTAAATAAACTTACATTTTTTTAAATAATGTTATTTTGACTGCGTGAATACTATTTTTTGTGTTACTTTTGATAATAAGTTTTTTTTAAGCTCTGTTAATATTTCTTGCCTGCGCTATAAATAGTAATTTCTGTTTGACTTCGCTATTCATAGTTTTTGTTGTTGTTCTCTTGCGCGTTTCGTGAGTTTTCCGAGAGAATTTTATTATCAAAAATTAATAAACTGCTTGGATCATAAAATTGGAGTTATTATTGTGATTACAAATATATAATTATTATTACGGAAAAATAATTAAAAACACCGAAAATAATTTCTGTACCTATTCTCCATGATTACCTAAAGCTATGCCGAAAGTTTCAGCTTTCTACCTAGTCAAAAAGCTGGCTGAATTTTACTTGCAAGATTTGCGTACAGAGAAAGCCACACCCACACAAACAGAGATTGTAACCTAAATAATAGTTTGTAATAAAATGAAACATCCATAATAAATTTTGAAACTTTTAAAAACGATAAATAGTACATAATGAATTGAAATAAAGAACTGAAAATTGCTGGTAAAGGTTCCCAATAGTGGTAACCTTTTTTATGCCTGGAAAAGGCTGAAAGCAAAATTTGTGAAGACACTTGCATAAGAAACCAATCACTTTTAAAGGCGGTATAACTAATAACTAAACACTGCATTGGACCTATTATGCAACAAACTGGCCCCATGCTTTGGCTTTTATTATGTAGTAAACATTACATCATTTAACACCTTGGAACTATTATTTAATATACAACTGGTTGGTTGAGTAATAGCTCCAATGCATTATTAGTTGTCTGATGTCTTACATGTCTTGAATTATGTCAGATGCATTGAAATACTAGTCCGATGTGTGAGTTGTTAGGTCCGATATGATGGTTATTAGGTTCGATGCGTTGGTTATCAGGTCTAATGTTTTACATGCCTTAAATTATGTTTGATGCATTGAAATACAAATCTGATGAACTGGTTTTTAGGACAGATGGTGTTGGTTGTCAAGTCTGATGTCTTACATACACAATTTCTGGCGTCTGCATGTATGTTATAACATCGCGTAATGCTGTTAGATGGCATTGCAATGGCAAAATGACATATATTAATATTTTAAAAAATTTGTCATTTTTGACGAGTTATCTCTAGTTATATACTTATTAATCTGGGAAATTAATAGATTTAGATTAAATCTATTTTAATGTGCCTGTTTTGACTAAATACTATCAGTTTTAGTAAAATAATCTGTTTAACTTATCAGTTTACCTGAAGTTCCACCAGATACAAAGGAATCTAATCCAATCCTAAGGGTGGAAGATTACCCTAAATTCAGTGAAATATCTCCTGATCTGTGTATCTCAGGCAGTGCCAAGAGAGCCATTGAATTTGATGTGGAAATTGGAAGCTTTTTTGATACTTTGAAGGGTGAGTGTGTATTTGTATGATTGATTTGTTGATAAACTTTTTTTATATAATTAACTGAAACAATAAATAATATATTGTTTCATGTGTTTATTTTCAAGAAATTGATACGATGTTATTTATTATCATAATCAAAAATTGTAGCGAAGTGGTAATAAAATCTAAAAAAGTGTTAAATCATGAAAATTTGATGCATCATAAATAAATGTTTATGATTTTAAATATCGATAAGCAATTTGAGATAAAAAAATATATTTTAATTTTTTTTAAAAGAACGTCGTCACAACTTGTCATTCGACGACATTTTCAATCCGCTGGAAAAGAGTCTCGTGGCGTTGAATTATGCTTTGAAAACGACGAAGCACTTGAATTACGTTCATTACAATACTCCGTATACAGATGCATTTAAGAGGGTCAGGTTTCTTTAAATGTCAAGAATAATAGAATAATTATTTAGATGTGTTTATTAATATTTTTGTTTATAATGAATAATTAATCATTTCAAAAATGCTGATTTTTCTAAAAAATATTTGTTTGATAAAGTGTTGTAATTAGTAGTTTCAACAAATATTGATTTGTTTTTAGTAAATGTTCTATGCAATTTATAAATTTTGATTTGTTTTTAAGAAAAAATAAAACAAATGTATTCAAACAGGCCTATCCTCAAGTTGAAAATGCCAAAAATCAAAGATGGATGAATTCAGATTTGTATTTATCGATAAAGGTTCGAATAAATTTTTTATCTTCATAAGCTGATATGAAGCTGGATGTATTTATTTGAATTAGCTATAACTAAATATGCGAAGTTTTGCTAACGATTTCGCAACAATGCAACAGACCAGAAGTGGGCATGGGTTCATTTTTTACAGCCCAACCCATCACTTATCGAACCCAACTCACCTAGAAAATTAAATTTTTAACCCGATCCACTACAAAATTAGTAAAAGAAAAAGTTAAGATTTTAATTCCACCCAATCAGTGCAAGTTTCAGACGTAGCTCGAATTATGTTTTAATTTTTTTTTCTTAGGAGTTGAATTTGAACAATAAAGATGAGCTGAATGAAGCCCAAAAAAGATTAGTGGAAAAATATTTATTAGAGGGAAAGTTCAATGGGGTGGAACTGTCCGGAGAAAACAGGTCGAAGTTCATCAGTCATCTCTTCAGGCTGGCAGAACTCAAGAACCATTTTAGGTTAGTTGAATCCAAATTCTGGCATGCATATATCTCACATTTGCTATTAATGTCAGAATTAATTATTTATATATATATATATATATATTATAGATATTTATGTTTGTTTATAAAACATTTTTTTCTAAATATCAGTTTGATGAGTAATAAATAAATTATAGTTATTGAATCGCTCAAACGAACAGGAATCGAGTTTTGATGACGTCCAACATGTTCAGTCACACGGTCGAGGATTTCAGACACGTCTCTGAATTTCCCAGGAAGGTGTTGTCTCAAATATCTACAAACAGGTAATAATCAACAAATGTATTTAAAAAAAAGAAATTATTGTTATAATTAATTAATAATTACGTCCTTAATAAAATAAATCAGACAGGATCCAATGAAGGGACCGTGGAGGTTGACTTTCAATCAGGGCTTGTACGACATCGCCATGGCTCACTGTAGCGATAGAATGATTCGTTGGAACCTCTGGTATGCCTACAACAACAGGGCTTCCAGAGATCACGACACCAAGAACCTGTCCAACCACAAAATACTCGAAGAGATACGTGTCCACAGGTGGTTTGATGATGAGTGTGAGAGTTATCTGTGTTTTTTTGCATGATTGAGCTAGAAAAAAATTGGCCTTCTGAGATAGTCTGACCCCCTAATGTATGCAGTTTGAAACATTTTGTAAGTTCGTACGCGACTGAAATTTAGCCTAGTTGAAGTTTTTATTTATCTTGAGCATAACTGCACAAATCTATATTTTGTATTCTAATTGATAAAATCGTGAGACCTCGAGCAGTTTAAAGCCGCTCGCATAACCTTAAGCACTGGGAGGTAGGTAAAATTTCCAGAATTTGGGTTTTCAAATTTTTTAGACTTTACACAAGTTTTTGCTTCATTGCTTGGGGTAGTCGTATTGTAAATAATTTGTAATTTTTTAGTGAATTTATTTTTATAAACGATGAACAACATTCTTCAAATGTTCAGAAACGACTTGGCGAAATTTCTCAACTACCCAACCTATGCGGACATGTCGATGGAGACGAAAATGGCGGGAAGCGTGGATAAAGTTCGATCGTTCATTGATCTGTGAGTTTCTGTGTAATATTATGATTGGTATGAATAATTTCTACTGACGGGAGTGCTGCAATGCTCTCAGTTTCTTAGTCAGAATAAAGTCATAAGTTTTTTTTTTAACATTCCAGCTTGAAGCAAAGGTTCCAACCAGTTGCACAAGCAGAGATGGCTAAACTGCAAGAATTTGCCAAGAGTGAAGGATTTCAACATTCTCTTGAAGCTTGGGACGTTCCATATTGGCGAAGGAGAATGTTGGATCACCACAACAAGTCTGTTGACTCATATTTTATTGGTTTAAATTTTGTTTGGAATTTAGAAAATATTTTGTTGTTGTAAAAATGATTTGGCAGTGCATTCGTTGTTAATATAATTAGCCTGAATAAATGTGAAACATTAACCAGTCTTGGATTAATTCATAGCAATGTGATATCAGTCTTTGATTAATTCACAGCAATGTGATATCAATGTCGGGGTTGCCGGTTAATTGTCGTCGACGGGAAAGTTTTAAACAATTATTTAAAAATAAATTGATCAATGTTATCTGATTTTCGTCAGACTCGACTTGGCAGACCTGAAGAATTATTTCCCGCTTCCGAGAGTTTTGGAATTCTTGTTCACCTACTGCAGGATTCTCTTTGGTCTTCGTTTTGAGGTTTTTTTTGTTTAAATTGCTTTTTTTTATATAAAATATAATTTTAAAAATATGAAATATAATATAAACAATATTTTTTCTGTGTATTTATTTAGTAAATTTTATTTATAAAATGGAAGATTTATTTTAGTTTTCCAACATCTAATACACATTATTTGTTTTATTTCTTATTATAGTTCAGACGTTGTAATTATTAATTAGTTTTCTTTTTCTCGAAGGAACACACGAGAGATGTTGATGTGTGGAACGAACACGTAAAGTTTTACAAGGTTTACGACGATGAATGTGAGTATCGTTTCATTCCACACGCACGAACACGATTAACGTTAACTAATATTAATAATAGTACAAGTGACTTGATTGCGATGCATGAATCAATCCATTTTATTTTAATTGGTGTATGAAATTATCATAATATGTTATTTTAATTGATGTATGGAGTTATTATATTATGTTATTTTAATTGATGTATGAAATCATTATAATATTTTATTTTAATTGATGTATGAAATTATTATAATATGTTATTTTAATTGATGTATGGAGTTATTATAATATGTTATTTTAATTGGTGTATGAAATTATCATAATATGTTATTTTAATTGATGTATGGAGTTATTATATTATGTTATTTTAATTGATGTATGAAATCATTATAATATTTTATTTTAATTGATGTATGAAATTATTATAATATGTTATTTTAATTGATGTATGGAGTTATTATAATATGTTATTTTAATTGGTGTATGAAATTATCATAATATGTTATTTTAATTGACGTATGGAGTTATTATAATATGTTATTTTAATTGATGTATGAAATTATCATAATATGTTATTTTAATTGACGTACGGAGTTATTATAATATGTTATTTTAATTGGTGTATGGAATTATTATAATATGTTATTTTAATTGATGTATGGAGTTATTATAATATGTTATTTTAATTGATGTATGAGTTATTATAATATGTTATTTTAATTGATGTATGGAGTTATTATAATATTTTATTTTAATTGGTGTATGAAATTATTATACTGCTTAGTCTTAATTTTTATTAATCGATTGCCTTTCACCAGCTAATCAGCAGCTGTCAGCTATGTACCTCGACCCGTACGCACGGCCGCGGGAAAAGCTAGGTGGTACGTGGATGGAACCGGGAAGGGGTCAGTCCATTTTAAGAATATTATTTTGGATTAAATAGTTAATTTGAATTGTCTGATTTATTATGAATTCTATTATTCTGGCTTGAAGTACTGCACGAGCCGATTTTACATGGCCTGGTCTGTCTAATTTGGACCCGGTTCGTTTTTATAGGGCTAAAATTTCTATGTATTTGGCAAAAAATTTCGACCCGGCTTGACTTCAGGTCCGGCCCGTCTGAAGACCCTCAAATTATGGCCCGGCCCACGCAGTGCTCTATTCTGGTTCGAACCCGTGTGGCATTAGAATTATCTATTACTTTGAATTAGTGATTTCAATTAATAATTTTCTATTCGTATTTGTATCATTATCATTGCTGACATATACAAAGTTTACTTTTATTGATTATCGATAGATCGGTGCGGTCTGATTGGTGTGACTCCGTTTAGTTATTTCTGCCTGAATCTCGAAAAGCCGGAGGCTGGAAAGCCGTGCTTGGTTCCGTTCAGTCAACTCCAGCATATTTTCTTCCAGGTAAATTTATTTTTGTTAAACTTGATTGTTACAGGTGTGTAATGTTGCTTGAAATTTATCAGAATTATTACAAAATATCTAAAGCTTAGTAAGAACTTAATATTGAAAAAAGAATCCAATTATTGTATTGTTTTTAAAAAAGGAACATTACAAAATTGAAACAATTGTCGATAATACAGTAATAAGGCTATAGACCTTATAGTTGTAGGTTCGAACCTTGCCAATGCTGGTAATGATGTTGGGATGCGCCTTAATGATCTGCTTTGATAGTTGTGTAAAATGAATATACAAGTGAGAAAACTCAAGTTAAAAGTGTCACTATAATCCCAATAGATTGATTGATGGATTATGATTGAATTAACGGCTGCTTTTGTCGTTCCACCAGTTTGGCCACGGCCTTCAGCAACTGGCCAGCACGGCTCCTTACAGCGAGGTTTCGGGTCAGAGAAACATAGAATGGGATTCGCTTGATACATGTTCGAACCTCCTCAAGATGATACTGAACACGAGACAAACACTCAGGTCGATGAGCAGGCACCACGAAACTGGGCAGCCTTTGTCCGAGGACATCATTAATACCATCATGAGGAGTGAGTGGTGTGCTGTGGCTATTACTGAATATGTGTTGCTGTGTGTCTCTGTGTGTGTGTGTGTCTCTGTGTGTGTGTGTGTGTGTGTGTGTGTGTGTGAAGTAATATATGTGTGTATGGAAGGTACTGTGGGTGTGTAGTGTGTATGTGAAGTAATACATATGTGTATGGAAGGTACTAAGATTGGTGTTAATGAGGTATTGGTTGTGATGTCTGGGATATGATGTAGGTAGAATTTTCGTTATGATAATAATAAAAAATCTAAAAATGATTTGTTTATATACTTCTTTTTATTTTTAGGAAGGCATCATATGAGTTCCTATGACAACATCTTCAACCTCTATCACAGTGCACTCGATATTGAACTGCACACAAAGTGGGTGTCTCTTGATTATGATTGATTGATTGATTTATAGTTATATATATATATATATATATATATATATATATATATAAATTATTGTTTTATTAACATAGTTAGTATCTGTAACATTATTTTGTTTTATATTTTTTGATTATTTTGTTATTTTTAAAGCAGTCATATTTATTTTCGTAATTTCAAATTTCATTCGCACATTCAACAAAATGTAACCTCAAACAACAGACCGACAGACGCTTACACGCTGATGCAGAACACCTGGAAGGAATACATGCCAATAAATATGGATAAGGACGACTATCACATCTGCTCTCTCACATCCTTATTTTCTGATCTCCACCCGGCTGCCTACTACTCCCACAAGTGGTCCGAGGTGAGCTGTTTGTTGGTGACGTTGTTTTTTTTCTTGTCGTGAAAATCGTTAAATTTGAGCTTTGGTTTAAAAAAAAAGCGCTATATACATTTTTATAATTTGATTGATTTATAATGATAATGGTAGTTCTACAAGATGAAGTTTTAATTGTTCGTAGTTTGTGATCGGTTCGTGTCGTGTTGACTTTCTGAGACTTTAGCCGGTGGATACAATCATCGGAAGATTGCTTGTAGTGTTTTAATGGTGGTGTTACTGGTTTTCCAGATGGTAGATTTGGGATATAGACTTATTTTAACTTATTTATATAAGCTTTTTTTCTAAACTGATTTATTTCTTAGCCGATAATATTTTTTTTTCATATCAGATGCTGGCTTGTGATATCTTCAAGACGTTCAGAAATGCCAGCAAGGAGGGTCCCGACAGCTTGCAAGTCGTTGGAAAGAAGTAAATTACTTTTTTTCGGCCGATCCGTGAAACACAAATTTTTTATTTTATGTCGTATTAAAAGGAGGTATTTTATGATTTAACGAAATTAAAAAATTATTTTCGCAGGTTCCGTGACAGTTACCTTGCCCTCGGTGGCTCAGTTCCCGCCGCAGAGGTGTTTAGGAGGCTCCAAGGTCGTGACCCTAACCCTGATGCCCTGGTGTCTTATCACCTTCATTGAAATATCGCACAAAATACAATACTTTTTTCTTTTTTATTTTAATTTGAATAATTATATATTTATCGAGTATGTACTTAAAAAAAAATATTATTAGTCTCCTTTGTATATTGAAGGTTTTTTTCTGTCAGTTGCTACAACAGAATTTCATTGTTCTTTAACATGGAGATTCATTAAAGAATTTTGTATAGGAAAATAACTGTGAGACAACTGTTTAAAAAGCAGCCACTTGTGAATTTTTATTTAGTTGAATGTTATTGGTTCTGTTTCGAATGAATCATGGCGCATGAGATCATGCCCAGTTTCTCAAGACAGGCCACAATCGTTTAAATACTTTAAGTAACTTTTACTAATGCTACAAAATGTTTGTAAAATATATCTTGAGGTGATTTCACTGTAATTTCGATGGAGTGAAAAGTTGTGTTCTGTTAGATGTGACACTAGTGCATATAATAGTAGCTATTGATCAGTCAGCTTTTTCATCAGCAGCAGGTGATGATGAAAAATGATTGTGTGACTGTTTTATTGAAGGACAAATTTAGTGCATGTACACCCGATTTTTGTTGATGGCTAGGTAATCTTTAATATCTTTCTGAGGGGTTCTTTGTAAATTTTTCCAACTTGTGCTTCGTGTCAAATTAGGTTTTGTTTCACGAAATGTTCCAATTTTTATGCATGGCTTGCCAAAAAGAATGTTTCGGTTGGAAATGCATGTTCTTGTGCAGTGGTAGAGATTATTTGATTATTGAGGCTGGGTTTGTTATTTTTTTTATACACGTCTGTGTACGTGTGTACTGTTTGAAGCTGTTGTGGCTTTGTCGAATAATTTATATTTCTACGATGAGTAGTTTTTTAATTTGTGTCTTTATTTCGACACAACTGTTTTAGCCATCTGAAATACAATCCTATGATGAGTGTTCAGTGATCCAAGTTATTTTATGTGATGTGTGAATGGGGAAAGCATCAATTTTTTTTTTTACATTCCACTTTTTTAGCATGGGTCACCAGTGACGCAATCGGCTTTAAAGGTCACATAAGCCGCATGTTACCCATAATGAAATAACCCATGCTTGACTGTTGATCTGCTCCTAGAAATTTCCATCTGTAAACGTTCCAAAAAGTTTCCAAAACATCATGCACTTTTGTCTTAAACAATAGCTGTTAACTAGGGGGCAGTCGTAGGTACTTTTTCAAAAAATTTTGGCTGCCCTTCCAAAAAGCGCCCCCCCTGTAAAATTTAAAGAAAATCTATCATCAAGAAGTGGCTCAAAAATTGATTGGAAAAAATAGTAACAGGCATTAGAAGTTAATGAAAGCATTTATAATAATTTTACATCATAAAAAATACATTTTATAGTAAACAACGTTTTCTTTCGCACTAAAAAGTTTAAAATAATTTTCCTATGAGCATGGCCGAATTTCTGAATAAATTGTTCGTATTTTGGTATAAGACTTTATAACAGTTTTTAATTCTTATAAAATGTTGGGCGCAAACAATTCAATTTTTTCTTAACCATTGATCCAGTGTTAGCACAACACTTTTTCTAAAACATGAAAAATTTGGTTATTTCAGTACCGATCTCCACTATTACTTTATCTGTGAACTTTTAACGTTTTTTTTACACAATTTAGTTATCCAAGCTTTTAAAAAAATTAATTTTAATGTCAACAGTTTTGTATTTCAATAAATTGTAAACTTCGTAAATTGTTTAAGGTTATCGTTCTGTGTTTTGAAAAAGTTTTTTGCTCTATTATCGCCGTCGTGTGGTGCAGGACTAGGAGCATTAAAAAACACTGAAAACGTTGCAATTAAGATTAAGGTTTTTGCAGATCATTTAAGCGAGTTTTTAAGCATTTTTTCATTTGTTTAATTCACACGTCATTTTCTTTACGCATTTTTGGTAACTGAATGCTTCTGAAATAACTGTATGAATTAATAATATTTAGATTTGTTTTTTTTCAAAATCAGAATTAGTAATAAACATAAACGTAAATAAAATTTTTGTAGAATTTAAAAAATTATTGGGTAATCCCGCGTTAGAGAGGTTGTATTGACAAAAAATATTTTTTGAAAAAGCACAATCAGTGACTCCGGCCCTAATCCTAACCATAGCCCTAACCTGGGGTCACTGATTGTGCGTTTTAAAAAAAATATTTTTTGTCAATGCAACCTCTCTGACGGGATTACCAAATTATTGATATAATTTTTTATTATGCTACTGAAAATGCATGATTAGTTTCTAAATTTAGGACTTTTACTGTATATCGTTTCTTCTTTTTTCTTCTACTAGGACTACAACAAAGATGATTGACCAATCGGTGAACAAGAGGCTGTTTGTCGGCGGCCTTGCCGAAGAGGTCACCCCAGAGATGCTAAAGAAGAAGTTCAAGTCTTTTGGCATCATAGACAAAATTGATATTCACAGAAAGAAAAGCTTAACCGGTATTCATTCTAAATCGTTTTGATGAGTATTCCCGATTGTATGTTGTTTATTTATTTCTTAGTAAATTGCTGTTAGCAATCATGATATTTTAGTTTCTAGTGGATAGTGATTTCTATTTCAGTGTTATAATTAATTTAAATTCTGTTATAAAGATAATAATTTGTTCTGGATAATTTTCTAGATGATGTAATTTTTTCAATTCCCATTTCAGATGATTCAACAAACGTGTTTGCTTTTCTGGACTTTAGTGCTTCCCAGCAGAATTTAAATAAATGCAAGTTCTTCCTTTTTGTTTCAAATAATTCCGGTTTTTTTCTAAATCAAAACGGGAAACACCAAACGATTGGTACTTGTTATGGTTCACTTAACTTGTAAATTCAAAAGCATGGAGTTTAATCAAAATAGCACAGATCACAGATTTTTTTTATTACCTAACGAAACAAACTACATTTGACCTAGATATTAAGTAGATATAGATATACGGTAGATATAGATACACTTAAAATTATTAAGTAGATATAGATATACTTAAAATAGATTTCAATTTGGGTTTTGACCTAGATATTAAGTAGATATCATATGTCTAAAATAAATTTCAATTTGGGTTTTTGGTTTTGTCTTTGAGCAGGTTTAGAAAAATTGAACAACTCAACGTGGGATGGAAAAGTTATGCGGATTCAGATTGCCAGGGAGAGTTTCATGGACAGGTTGGCATATAAATCTTTTAATCTACATACCTGATTAGAGTGTGTGCATTACAAACAATTTATTTTACTGAAATGATAGAATATGCACTTGGTATTATCCAAAAGTTTGTGCATGTTTAATGAAATTAAATGTGATTTTTATAATTTTTAAATGGTTTCTTTTTGCGACATTTTTGATATGAGTGGAGCATGTGCATGCATGCATACATACATACATGCATAAATACATAACGCGTACATACACACGCACATGTCAGTAAGCAAATAATAACTACGCAATTTTCTGTTGATATTTAATTATAATCTGAAATTCCGAGTTCATTTTCTTAGTTGTGTTAACACTATTATAATGTTTATTTATTTATTAATAAATAGACTGGCAGCAGAAAGGAAGCAGAACAACAACAACGTCACGAACAAAATCGACGTCAACGTCAATAAAAATTCGGTCGTCAAGGAATGGTCACGACACGGCGAAGCGACGAATGTCGACGCAATCATTCAGAAGAATCTCAAAGATGTCAAAGTCGTGGGCGGTAACAAAATAAACATACAAATCAAAAGAAAAAATGGCTATCCAAGTTCTAGTGATGATAGTGATGATGATGATGATGAGGATGTAAAAGCAAAAAAGGTGATTATTTATTTTTGATTAAATTAAGTAATCTTTTTTAATTTCATTACATTTTTCAAACTGTTTTTGAACTAAATGTTTGTTAAATCATGTTTCAAGATGTAGAATAATTGTTAAGATTTATTTTGTTTACAGAATCCTTTATCAGCCAATAAAGTTAATGATGACAACGATGATGATGATAGCACAAGTTATGATAGTAGTAGTAGTGATGCGGAAGCCATTGAAGGGACCAATTCGAACTCTCTAAAGAAATCATCATCGAAACCTTTGAAGCAATTCGAAGCTCTGAAAGCGAGGAAACGAAAAGCCGATGATGAGGAGGAAGAAGAAGACACCGATGATGATGATGATGATGCTGGCAAGCGGATGGAAAAGAAGGCAAAGAAAATTAAAACTGATTATGAAGAAAAAATCAAGAATAAATTGAACAAGTCTCGAGAAGAAGAAGCTGAAAAAGGTTTGTTTATTTTGTTTTAATTAAACCTTTAATTACCATATTGACCTGATGAATATTCATACATAATTTATTATAATTACTTGATGAATATTCATACTTAAATTATTATAATGACTTGATGAATATTCACACTTAAGTTATAATGACTTGATGAATAAACATACTTAAATTATTATACTGACTTGACAAATATTCATACTTAAATTATTATAATGATTTGATGAATATTCATACTTTAGAGATGATGATGGCCGAAAAGAAGAGATCGATGGAGATTCTCAATTCGGTCGTTAAAATAAGACCGGAGAAGAGGCAAATGTCAGCTCTGGGGTTAATATTTTATTCTATGAAATTTGGAATATTCATAATTGTTTCAAGGTATTTTAAATTTAATTTAAAAATTCTAAACTGATGACCGGTGGCGGTAAAGCATTCGCCTGTCGGCTTGTATGTCGGCGGTTCGAATCTCACCGGTATCACCGTCGTAGCTCCCTTGAGCAAGGAGTTTATGCACATTGCTCAGGTTGAGTATCTCGAGGGATTAACTAACCTTTAAAAAAATCAATATAGGTGTTATTTCGACGTTTTTATGTGTGCCAGAGCAAGAGTGTATTTTAAATTTATTTTTATACATTTATATATATTTTATTAAATAATTATTGTTTTTAAAAAAAAGTTCCAGCGTAAATGAAGTTCGTCGATTCGACCCAACGAAACCGGGTCACGTTGACCTCGTTGTCAACCAGAATAACAAAGTCAATGAAAAAAGCCATGATGATGATGATGAATATGAAAAATCTAGGTCAGTAATTCATTATGATAATGAGGATCACTGTGTTTATGAAAAGTTATTCACACAGTTGTATTTTATTGCAACATATTTAATTTATTGCAACATATTTAATTTATTGCAACATATTTAATTTATTGCAACATATTTAATTTATTGCAACATATTTAATTTATTGCAACATATTTAATTTATTGCAACATATTTAATTTATTGCAACATTTTTAATTTATTGCAACATATTTAATTTATTGCAACATATTTAATTTATTGCAACATATTTAATTTATTGCAACATATTTAATTTAAATTTAAATGACATTAAATGAATTGATAAAAATAAAAGTTACAGCGTTTGTATTTATCGGCCGATTTTTTATTTTCGATTTAAAATCAAAACGTTTCTTAAAATCGCAGCAAGACGAAGAAGAGGAAAATGAACGAAGAAGAAGAAGAAGACACGAAGAAGGAGAAAGCCGGAGATCGATCGAAGGAAGAAGGAACGAAGGAGAAGAGATATGCGGAAGTTGCTCCGTCTGTTGTCGGTGCTTTCAAGAGGAGTGAAACTTTCAAACTTACGTCGTTATTTGAAAGTGACGATGATGATGATGATGATGCAGAAAATTATTGTGATGCTCCAGCTGGTAAATTATTTTATTGATTATTTGTATCTATTTATATATGTTTGACTGTTTGTTTGTCAGTTTGTTTGTCTTTTATGCAAATCCAAACGGCTGGTAAATTATTTTATTGATTATTATTATATTATTAATAATATAAAACTATTTATTTTGCCCTTATTACTATGAGAACATGGGTGCATTGTGATTACATTGAATTAATGGTTGTTTTTACCATGACTTTTAATCGTGCGTAACTGTTTGTTGTATTGTCAGTAATATTTTGTCCTGTTGCTTTGAATGTGATTATTGTTTCTTAATGTTGGTAGACATATTTTATCGATCGAGTGATTTCATTTGATTCATTTAATTACATACAATTAATTTTTTTTTATAATTATTGATTCTTTTTTTTTAAATGGTAAATTCTAAGACTTCTGCTCAATGTCTATGTTTTCAGCTAAAAAACCGAAACTGGCAATGGACAGCATGTTTGGTTGGAATCAGGATAATAACAAAGGAGATGATGGGGAGTATGATGACGATGATGATGATCGTGAATATAATAATCGGTACAATGATGATGATGATGATGATGACGACGATGATGATAGTATGAATGTAAAGACGAGCAGGAAGATGGCCGTCACAAAGAAAACAAAAGAAACAGACGTTGCTAAAGATAACAAGTTTGAAATAATTTCATTCACTTGTAAATTTAAATTAGTAAATATTCAACGTTTTGGGTTTAGTTCATTTTGCCTGCTGGGCTGTCGTTGCCAGCTGTGTGTGGGCGTGGTTTATATAGCTCAGTGCGTTTAGCTTCATTTCCTATGTTACATCTGAAATGCAGGTAGAACTAATACCTGCATGTTCCTCGCAGAGATGTGCTGAGCAGGACCTTGATAATATAAAAACATTTTGTTTTTATTGTTTAGTAGTAGTAGTAGTATTATTATTTTTGTATAATTTTTAGAACGCAAAAAAAAGTCAAAAAGTTTTTCTTCGACGAAAACGACCCAAAACTCTTAAAAGGTTGGTCGGTTGCACAATTCTGTGTTTTTTATTCCGCTGTTCGTTTTATTTTTTTCAGAAAATGCAGTTTTGTATTCGTAAATTTATAATTAACTATATCATCGTGCTTATTGCTATGCTTATAATGATAATAATAATAATAATAATAATTTTATAATAAATAATTAATAATAATAAGTAATTTTTTTGTTTTGCGAAGGCGGTAATTTCCACCGCACAGAAGATTTGGAAGAATTGAGAAAGAAATGGGAAGAAGATAGGCCGTATTATGTCGAAGTGAGTTGGCTTTTGTTATATTGGTTATAATTTTTGTAATTTTTATAATTAATAATACTAGTCATAATAAATTATATAATTTAAAAAAATAACAGAAGCAACTAATTTAGGGTACAGGTCAACTAGTCGCCGCCCAACTAGTCGCCGCCCAACTAGTCGCTGCCAACTAGTCGCTGGCCAACTAGTCGTCGGGCCAACTAGTCGCCGGGCCTACTAGTCGCCGCCCAACTAGTCGCCGGGCCAACTAGTCGCCGCCCAACTAGTCGCCGCCCAACTAGTCGTCGAGCCAACTAGTCGCTGTCCAACTAGTCGCTGTCCAACTAGTCGCCGCCAAATATTTAACTATTATATATATATATATATATATATATATATATATATATATATATATATATATATATATATATATATATATATATATATAATAAGTTTACATTTTACATTTACATTTCAGTTGTGCCCTTTCATTTTCTAACTTCTGTTCTGACTTTTGCATTTATAGCACGTGGTAGGTTCACTTTATTTCGTTAAACAGTTATTTTGTTTTCGGGTTCTGAAGATGGAAAAAAGTTTTCCGAAACTGCAGTTAGTCCATGTCAAGATAGAAATAAAATGACGGACATTAAAAATTGTTTTTCGTCTTCTAAGTTTAGACACATCGAGGCTTTTTTGCGAAAACTGATAAACGCAAAATGGGCCATTATTTTCAATGGAGTGTGCCTTAAGGAATATATATATATATATATGTATGTATGTATGTATGTATGTATGTATATATGTATATATGTATGTTCTTTATGCATTTCTACACCATTCATCCGATCGTAATGAAATTTTCACACAACCTTGAGAGTCAAGGGAAATCAAATATAGAGAAAAATATTTGAAATCCGTCACAAAATGAGCGGAGCGGGTGAGCGAGCGAGAACTATATATATATATGTATATATATATATATATATATATATATATATATATATATATATATATATATATATATATATATATATATATAAAAATATATATATATATATATATATATATATATATATATATATATATATAAAAATATATATATATATATATATAGCGGGATCACCAGGCGTTTCTTGCGGTTTTTTATCGTTTTTCTCTAGCTCCCGTTTAATTCTCCGTTTTCTCTCCCGCTCCCGGTCGCTTTCCCGTTCCCGCTTGCTCTCATGTTTCCGGTCGCTTTCCCGTTACCGGAAGCGAGAGAAAAACGATAGAAAAGCGTCTAAAACCCCGGACAACACCGTTATCCCGCTAGTTATTGATATAAAATTTAAAGTAATGTAATTATTAATTAAGCTAAACAAATGAACATTAGTAAGCAAATTTAAAAAATCACCCTATATTTAAGATGAAGTCAATGGAGAAGAACATGAGATGGGGAGATATGAGAAAAGTAAGAGGTGCGAGAAACTAAACGGCCAGCAAAATTGAAGGCTTTAGAAAAAGGATGATGGGGTATGTAGGTAAGGGAGACAATTATCTTACATTAATGTGTTTATTTAACGATAAGAAACCAACAACGCTGTCTAATTTGCTGACTATATGTCAGTCAAATAACTGAGGCCTGTTGGTCAACAATTTAGGGGTGGAGCTTAAGTATAAACTAATACTTAAGCTCCACCCCTTTTATTTAAAATACACTCGATTTAAAAATACGAAAAATGTTCAAATTAAGTTTTTTTTTAATTGAATCATGTATTGTCATCCAATATAAAGCTATGCTGAAAGTGTCAGCTTCCTAGCTAGTCAAAAAGCTGGTTAAATTTTAATTGACAGAGAAAGCCACAAACATTCATACACACACAAACAGAGATTGTAACCTAAATAAAAGTTTGTAATAAAGGGAAAGATGTTGCCGGTCTTTGTTATTTCAAAATAAATAATTTGTATTTTAATATGGGGATTAAATTTTCTGAATATATAAAGATCAGTGCTGCAAACTACTAATAATATTCAATATAAAATTACTAGTTGGCATCTCGTAATCACAAACTGTCGGCCAAGCTCATGACCATTATATATCTCATTTTATAAACTGCTGTAGTTGGCAAGACTTAATCACCAACTGCCAGCCAAGCATATGCCCATTAAGAAAGGAGTAGTATATCAGTATAGAATAGAGACGCTATGGTTGGCTGGTCTTATTTTATAAACCGCTGGTTGTCAAGTTATTTAGTTGTCGAGTATATGACCATTACGAAAGGAGTAGTAGATAAGTGGAGACTTGATTTGTTATAGTTGGCTGACCTCATTTTATAAACTGCAAGTTGGCAAGAAAAACCATCAACTGTCTGCCTAGTATATGACCATATTAAAGAAGAAATGAGTATTTCTTATTCTAATTTCATTTTAAATTTAAAATAATTCTTCTTCTCATTCTAATTCCATTTTATTTTAAGAAATAATTCCTACTTCTCATTCTAATTCCATTTTTTTCAAATAAAGAATTTTTAATTTTAATTCTAATTCTAATTCTATTTTGGATTGAAAAATAATTTCTACTTCTAATTCTTATTTTATTTTTATCACGTGATTTCCATTCCTATTTCTAATTCCATTGCAAAAAAGAAAGAGATTTTTTACTTCTTAGTCTTAACATTAAATATTCAAACGCGGCGTTTGTCGGCAAGTGGTGAATAGCTGTGTTGGCGACTAGGTTAGCGGCGACTAGTTGGACAGCGACTAGTTGGACAGCGACTAGTTGGACAGCGACTAGTTGGCTCGACGACTAGTTGGGCGGCGACTAGTTGGGCGGCGACTAGTTGGGCGGCGACTAGTTGGCCCGGCGACTAGTTGGGCGGAGACTAGTTGGCCCGGCGACTAGTTGGGCGGCGACTAGTTGGGCTAGCGACAAGTTGGGCGGTGACTAGTTGGGCGGCGACTAGTTGGCAGCGACTAGTTGGCCTGCTCCGACTAATTTATTCTGTTGCTTGTATATGTTCAAGTGTTTCTATTATTAAGAGAAATTATTATTTTTATTTCACATTTTAAATATGAATTTTATAGAATTTATAAGTTACTTGTGCAACAATGATTTTGGAATTTTCAAATGAAAAGATTCGGTTTTTTTTAATCAGTGTACCTGAATTAATCAAATTTGTTATTTTCCAGTCCTATCGTCTCCGAAAGAGAAGGTACAGAGCTCTCAGGTGATCAGCGGGTACACGGAATTGAAGCTAGAGAATTGAAAGAAAAAAATTAGAAGAATTGAAATATCTCATTTTATAAAAAAAAAGAGTAATAATTTAATCGCTCTTTTTTTCCGTTCACATGTGTTTTTATTGTTGCAGGAAATGAGTAGAAATGATAAAAAAATTTCATTTGTTAAAGAAGTTAAGTTAATTTAAACTTTTTATTTGCAATGATCTTGTTATAGAAGATTTCTTGATTTGTTGTTGGGTTTTTTATAGCTTTACAATATTACATTTGCACATGATGTAATATTGGGAGTGGCTTGACAATTGGTCTGCGTCACCATAAATTTGTTGGTTTTTCATGTCCTATCCTGAAAGTCATGTGAATATAGAAATATATTGCCGTTTTGCAGATACATTGTCTGTTTAAAATTAGGAATATTTCAATGAGATATATGAGCTTCTTGTTTATTTTTGCAAAGTTGATAAAATGTCCGGATCTTCCCGCGTATAAATCATCTGCAGCTGCTTAAATTTCATTTTTTAGGCTGAAACTCCGAGTTTACAGAGATATTGATAAGCTAAACGGTGAAAAATCTTGAATAGCTTTTGTGTTTGTATTTTTTACTAAGATTTAGCACACACGCCTTTTCGAGACAAGTCTTGCACAATTATGGGTGGAAATGCTGTAAATTGATCATTCTAGTTTCGGGAGACATTTTTTTTGTACGCCGTAATAAACAGGAATTAAAATATAACCGCTGACGCCATCTAGGTATTAAATAGCAAAATTTTTAATCGCGTTTTGTTTATACAATCAGAAAATCAATTTTGCATATTTTCTTATAAGTCAAAAAATATTCCGCATCACACGTATGCACGGTACATGTAGTTTGCCGTACCCCATTGTGGTTATGTGGTGACCGGGGCGGATCGGTGTGGTTTCGTCTCTAAAAGTTAAAATATTAATGTTTTTGAATTTCAAGCGCCCTTTTGTGAAACACCTCAGGACTCCTTTACAATTCCAACGCTGCAGATAAGACTAGCATATATGCTACACGTGTCCTTTTGTGTCTTCTTCATTTTTTGTTGTATTTGCGTGCATATGACAACGTTCTGATGTGTATTTTAAATACCACCTGTGTCGCACTGTGAACGCATGCACCGAAGCTTAATTAGAGTACCTCTCTATTGTTTTCCGTTGAACCCAGCAGTTTCATTAATTCCTCTTCTCCGGCCCCCCCCGTTAACACGACTTTCTGTCACTGCGACTGCGTGTCGTTGCGCGACATTTCACCTACTCCACTTCCGGTCGCATTGGAATTCCATTCGGTGGAGTGGGGAGATTTGTGAACCATTTGGTGGGATGGGGGGATTTATGAACCATTCGGTGGGATGGGGGAATTTATGAACCATGTGAGTCGGAGAGAGGAAGATCTGGGAAAATCACTTTCGTTTTGGTATTGTCCTGAACCTTTTCAGTTTAAAATGGCTGGTTTTGTCCGTGGTAGTTAAATAGACAAGTTTTGTTTCTAAAGAAACCCTGAACAGATTGCATATGCTCCTGATCAGTCCGTCCGTTCGTTCGTTCGTTCGTTCGTTTGTTTGCTTCTTCGTTTGTTCATACGTTCCTCTCTTCGTTGGTTCGTTCGTTCATTATCCGTTCATTCTTCTGTTTTCTACTCTCATTAAAAATTTCTTCTCATTCAGTGGAGGTTCGTTTAGAAAACCTTTTTCTTTAGTAAACCCTGAACAGATTGCATATGCTCCTGATCAGTTCGTTCGTTCTTTCATTCCTACGTTCGTTCGTTTGTTCATACGTTCCTCACTTCACGCATTCGTTCATTCATTATCAGTTCATTCTTCTGTTTTCTACTCTCATTAAAAATTTCCTTTCAGCCTTTCCATCAACTGGGGGTTCGTTGTTTTTAATTCACAATGAGATTCTCAACACGTACTGCGCCATATTTTTATCTTTTCATCCTCTTTGGATAGCTCGTAGATAGGCGCTATCATTTTTTTGTGTCACAAATTAGGTAGAGAAACCCACTCTACAAAATCCTCCCTATCACCCCCTCTCCGACTTGTTATTGCACAGTCTCCGGCAACCCCAATTTCATCCCACTGTTATACTGTCGTTATTATTTTTCCAACGTCTCTTTACTCTTTACTCGGAACCGTCTGCATGTAAACGCCTGTGCAGCAGCCGTATTATTTATTCATTCGGCCGATCGATCACTACCATGTCGGTTATTCATTCATGCATGCATGCATTAATTCATTCATTCGTTCGTTTATTATGTTCACGCATGCATCAACAACCATTCATTCATTTATTCATTATTATATATTAATTCATTCATGCATCTATATTAACTTATTCGTGCACCTATTCATTTATCTATATTAATTAATTCATGCATCTATTCATTTAGTAATTAATTAATTCAGTAATTAATTAATTCAGTAATTAATTAATTCAGTAATTAATTAATTCAGTAATTAATTCATTCAGTAATTAATTCATTCAGTAATTAATTCATTCAGTAATTCAGTAATTCAGTAATTAATTAATTCAGTAATTAATTAATTCAGTAATTAACTAATTCAGTAATTAATTAATTCAGTAATTAATTAATTCAGTAATTAATTAATTCAGTAATTAATTAATTCAGTAATTAATTAATTCAGTAATTAATTAATTCAGTAATTAATTAATTCAGTAATTTATTTACACATTTGTTTACATTCTCATTTACTTACCATCCGTCCATCCATTGACTTATTCACTCACTCATTTACTTTCCTTGCTTACTATTCTCTCATTTAAGCTCTCATTGAATTGATTTGTGCTTTGCGGATTCATTCATCTTTCCGCTTGCCATTCATATGCTAGGCGTTTGTTTGGTCTCTCTCACCTCTCTGTCTCCCTCTTTTGCTCTCTCACTTCTCTCTCTCGCTCTCACTCTGTCTGTCTCGTTCTCTCGTTCTTTCGCTCTCTCGTTCTCTCTCTCTCTCTCTCTCTCTCTCTCTCTCTCTCTCTCTCTGGCTCTTTCTCTCCACTTCTGATTCGCTCTCAAATTGAGAAACGAGAGGATGTAAATCGTGACGGAGGTAGGCCAAAAGCTAAGAGAACGGGCAGAGAGAGAGAGAGAGAGAGAGAGAGAGAGAAAGAGAGAGAGAGAGAGAGAGAGAGAGAGAGAGAGAGAGAGAGAGAGAAGAGAGAAAGAGAGAGAGAGAGAGAGAGAGAGAGAGAGAGAGAGAGAAGAGAGAGAGAGAGAGAGAGAAGAGAGAGAGAGAGAGAGAGAGAGAGAACAGAGAGAGAGAGACAGGGGTACAGAAAATGAGTAATGATCTAGCGTTATAATAAAACACGAGCACCTCATTAATTGATTAGGAGCATTTCGATTAAGAAAAGCGGGGGTACATCAAAGGTAGACATGGGCTGGGTTGACCCCATAGGTTGGGTTTGGGTTGGGCTGGGTTGAAAAAAAGTTTCGACTTCTTTTACCATTGGAAATAAAATGTTAACTGTAGGTTGGGTTAGAAAATGTAACTTTTCAGGTGGGTCGGGTCGGGTTGAGTAAGAGGTGGGCTGGGTTGAGTCCATGTCGACCTCTGAGGTAAACACACAGAAGCACTCACACAACTACCGTTAATTACATCGCTACATAGATGTACAATTCTACGGAATAATATCAGCATAGAGATAATTAAGTGATTATTTCACGACCCAGTGCTTCGCATTACGCCATTAAAAAAAAATTACTAAATAAAATTAATAGAACCAGAATATGGCTTGAGGTCAGCCAGTGCTGCTTCACGTGCCCTACCTGTCTGCGTGAGTGAGGTTTTATATGTTGGCACCTGCTCGTCATGTTTCCTAGGTACACTACAGGGATGTTATTTCAGCAAATTCATGGGGGTGGGCAAACATTTAGAAAACTTTGAGGGGAACAATTTTTTATAAACCCAAACATTAATAATATATTCTTTCTCCAAAAATGGCTGATGATCAGTGGGGGGTATTCATAGGTCGTTTTCCCCAAAACTTTCTATAGCCCTATGCATTTTTTACTAAAAAAAATAGCTAATGACCGGGGGGTGGGGTATTCAGAAGTACTTTTTCAAATTTTTTTATAAAGCTTATGTACTTCTGCTCTTTTTTCTTCACAAAATCCTTGGGTGGCAATTTCTCCTCCTGTCCCCCAAATAACACCACTGGTACATGATTTCGCAAGCTAACCTTCTGTTTTAACGTTCCATGAATAACTTCTAGATTCGGTAAAAGTCAAAGTCGACCCTGGAAGATAAAGGTGAAGGTCATGCACCCTTGTCAAAACTTTATCACGGAGACTACGACTAATTAATCAATTAATTAATTAATTAATTAATTAATTCCACCTGTAGCGTTTAACGTGTTGTTTTGCGGTTTTAATTAAATATCGCGATGTGATTTCATGAGGCTGTTCTCATTTTTGGCGCACAAATGAAATATGGTTTTACGTTTCCCTTCTATTGTGAAATAAATTTGTCGTTTTGTCTTAGAAGAGTTTGGACCTGGTATCGGAATGGACGTGAATTGGCTTTGCGACAGTTGGTCATGAGACAGTTGGCCTTGTGACAGTCGGTTGTGCTATAATCGGCCCTCGTCAATCGGCCCTATCGACAAGATGTGTTGCGGTATTCCAGCTATTTAAAGCAACAATCGAACGAGTTTCATTGTGTACTGATGATGATCATGATGATGGTGGTGGTGATGATGATGATGATGATGATGTCGATGTGCCGGAACAGACATAAAAAAAATATTTTTTATTTCTCATGCGTCTCAACTTCACAACTTAAAAAAAAAACGTATATTTTATTCCAACATGCAAAACAATGTTCATAAACAAGGATTTGCAAGGAGGGCGACTATCTCTACGTGCGAGATTACCGGGCCCGATAAATAAACATCGCTCTCGGATTGTCCTCGGAGGCACTCGGGCCAAAATCCACCCGCACTTTCGAGTGCGGCGCATGCCACACCTCCAGTTCTCCTAGCTTTCCCTCGTTCTCCCTTTTCTTTCTCTCTAGAGGATATCGATTACCCAGGAAATCCATCCTGCGCGGGGTTTGTACGTGCGTCCATTGCCATTAAGTTGGCATCAGAAATTTACGACATCGGACAAAATTCGTGCGTCGTAAATCGTCTTGCGTCGGTGCGAATGAGGACTGAAAAAGTTTGCGCGTGTGCGTGTGAGTCACTTAAGGGGTGGAAATAAGTTAGAGAGAGAGAGAGAGAGAGAGAGAGAGAGAGAGAGAGAGAGAGAGAGAGAGAGAGAGAGAGAGAGAGAGAGAGAGAGAGAGAGAGAGAGTGAAAGAGTGGACGAAAAAAAGAGATTCATCGGCTTTTCAATTATTGCAAATTTTTTTTAAACGACATTTTTTGAATGTATTTATACGAACATTTATTTAATTTTATTTGCTTTGTTGTTGTTTTAAAAGATAAATAATTATTATTTTTAATTGAAATATTTTTTTTCTAAAAATTTTTATACTTTAATGCATTGTCATGCGGAGCGAGCCTATATTTTAATAATAATAATAATTAACAAATATGAATAAATAATAATTATGACAAGATTTAATTTATTTGTGAATAAAAAATTATACGTTGAGCAATTCTTTATTTCAGGTAAGTCAGTTAATTATTGAAAAAACTAGTTATTAAATCCTTTATATTACTTTCATCGTGTTTGCTTGCTTGCTTGCTTGAGTCGTGCTTTGAGACCCTTCGAGCTAAAATTTACTGTGTTGAACTGACGTCAAGGACATTGCATTCTATTAAATTTTCAAATTAGTTGGACAAAATTTAGATAAGATATAAAATAAAAATATTTAAAATTTCAAAAAATTTGAAAAATCATACAATTTTTTTCGGAGAAATAGAACACCAGTTTTTAGTTGATTCAGAAAAACGATATTTTTTTTTAAATTAAAAAGTCATTATCATAACTTTGTTTTTTTCATATAGATTTGAAAGTTTTTTATATTTTCAATCCTCACATACTTTGCATATCAATCGTTCAATGTAGTCAATGTTTTCCCCTTTTATAGACTTATTATCATCTGAAAATGATTTGCAAAAAAAAAATTAGAAGCTACCAAACTAAATAATTATAAAGGGTTTGAAATTTGAAAATTTTTCACATCAGTATTTGAAGTATTATTATCATTATTATTATTGTTATTATTATTATTATTATTATTATTATTATTATTATTATTATTATTATTATTATTATTATTATTATTATTATTATTATTATTATTATTATTATTATTATTATTATTATTATTATTATTATTATTATTATTATTATTATTATTATTATTATTATTATTATTATTATTATTATTATTATTATTATTATTATTATTATTATTATTATTATTATTATTATTATTATTATTATTATTATTATTATTATTATTATTATTATTATTATTATTATTATTATTATTATTATTATTATTATTATTATTATTATTATTATTATTATTATTATCTTTATTATTATTATTATTATTATTATTATTATTATTATTATTATTATTATTATTATTATTATTATTATTATTATTATTATTATTATTATTATTATTATTATTATTATTATTATTATTATTATTATTATTATTATTATTATTATTATTATTATTATTATTATTATTATTATCTTTATTATTCCATTCACCGTTCCGTCTATTAACTTCCAGGCTGCTCGTGGGCCCGTGTTAATCGGGACTGACGTAACGGAACCGGACGTCAGATCGCTCGTGCTTGGCAGAACAACTGCACACAATGGGTGTTTGTGTATGCCGGTATGCATGTGTGTATGCATGCATGTGTGTGTGTGTGTGTTGTATAATACAACTTGTATTATATTCACGTTTTTTCTTTCATTGCATGTTGTAAATACGTAGCCGCTAAAATCCCAACTGTTGGCAATAGACTAACGTGTTGTTTGGGTCAGTGAAAAACTGAGAAGCTGAGATGCCAAGATGGTGTTCAGGTGATGGGGGAGGGAGAGGGTAGCAGGGGATGCCAAAATGGTGTTCAAGTGATGGGGAGAGAAAGGGTGGCAGGGGATGCCAAAATGGTGTTCAAATGATGGGAGAGGGTGGCAGGGAATGCCAAATTGGTGTTCAAGTGATAGGGGAGGGAGAAATGGTGGCAGAGAAGGTAGTAAGCAGTTCAATCATGTCAGCCTCTTGTTCGCTTTTTTGAAAACTGACTGAATTATGTTAGCTCCATTAGTGGTGTTTTTAATCCAGTTTGTTTTTTATTATTTATTCAATTTTATCTTTTGATTTTTATTAAATGCCTTATATTAACTTCATTGCCGGTCCTGCTTGCTTGATTGCTTGAATGTTTGCAAACCTTGAAAATTAACTAACTTTCTTTCATCCAATCAAGCTGAAATTTGAAATATAGGCTCGCTTCTTATGACAATGCATTTTATTAAAATTTAAAAAGTTTTTGCAAAAAAAATTACAATTAAAAAATAATAATTGTTTATGTTTTAAAATAAAAACAAATTAAATACAAATAAATAAATGTTTACATATATATAAATTCAAAAACTGTCCTTTTAAAAGAATTTTTTTTGCAATAAAGGAAAGCCGGCAAATTCAGAAATTTAAAGAATTTGTCAAAAAATTTGTTTTTTTTTTCACGGCTTACATGTTTTTCTATTTTTCTCAGTTTTTTCTCTGTTTTTTATTTTTTGTTTAAAATTACTTTTATCTAGTTTGGTTTTTTGGGTTTGTGACGCGCCCTTCAGAGAAATAATAGACCCACTTGGCGTCATCTAATTGTACGGAGACTCGACACACAGACTCATTGAATATAACAACGCAAATTATTAAATTCAAAGGAAATAACACATAAAAGTATTAATAAAAACCTGTTTTATTTCCCTTCACCTCTGTGCGCTTATATTTATGTCTGTGTGACAAAGTACTCGGTTCAGCCATAGCGAACCTGTCGGTGCCACAAAAACGTATGTGTGCGGCAAGCAGGCGTTTCAAAAGAATGCTTCCACTCGGGTCAACTGAAAGGAGCACCAGAAGAAGAAGAAAAAACTGTTCGTTCAGGTCACAAAATGTCAAAGGTTAAGATGTCAAAGGTTAAGATCGGAAAGGTCATGAAAGATATGAGCTTTCTATTTTAGTCAACAACCACAGGCCTTTCAAGAAGTTTCTTGCCTGCGTTAGAGAGGGGCTAAAGTTCATTTTTTTATTGATTAGAACGGGAGAAATAGAAAGTTTAAAGCTCAAATTTCAAGCCTGTGAAACCCAATTTACTTATTTTTTTGATGACGTCACTGGTTTATTTAAAAAATTAAATTGTGAAATAAAATAAATAAATAAATAAATAAATAAATAATTACTACTATTATTACCAAATACTTAAATGCTTTACACGGGCGGATCCAGTCAACTTCATGGGGGGGGGGGGGGGGAATTGAGGCTGGATCGCAAAGTACACCTTTTTATACTTTGAGACAAAATTTTTTGTTTGTTTATTTCTGATATTATAAGGTGTATAAATTGTAATATGGCTCATGTAATGTATTAAATGTGAAATCAACAAGATCAAACTTGTGGATAGTTCCCAATTTCCCAGAAATTTCGTATGACTAGTTCTATGTCATGGAGGTTTTTGCGTTGTCTTTGTAGTAAAATACTCGTTTTTTTTAACAATTCTCGAGTGCTGTGCTGTTTTGTAAAAAGTGAAAAATTACTCAACTTTTGAGAAAACTCTTTTAGCCTCTGGTGTTGACACTAGAAGAAATGTAAAGAACGACAAAAGTTTATGAATGCCAAGAAAGGCAGCTGCCAAAGAGGCTTAGGAGTGGGACAGACAAACTAACAAACCAAAGCTTGCAGAAGCCAATTAATTTAAATATATTTTATTCCATTTCATTTAAAGTTGTATTTAATGAATTGCTGACCTCTTTGGCTTAATTTAATTAATTTAATGAATTGCTGACCTCTTTAGCTCAATTTAATTAATTTAATGAATTGCTGACCTCTTTGGCTTAATTTAATTAATTTAATGAATTGCTGACCTCTTTGGCTCAATTTAATTAATTTAATGAATTGCTGACCTCTTTGGCTCATTTAATTAATTTAATGAATTACTGATCTCTTTGGCTCAATTTAATTAATTTAATGAATTGCTGACCTCTTAGGCTCAATTCATAAAAGTTGAACACATCTCGTGTTTACAGGAGACACATGTTTAAAATAGAAATAAAAATCTTGCCACGGCTTGAGAAATCAATGCACTGTAGAGCTTTTACGCAAGCTCTCTCAAGCTAAAAATGGTCAATCTCTTTTGCTATCCTTTTCTATTTTGTTCCTTTTTAGCTGGACAGCCTATTACTTAGCAGCTTTTTCTATATGAGTTGCCTATTCTGCTAGTCTCTTAACTAGTCTCTTAACTAGAATCTACGATTTAGTAGCATCTTTCTCCTTTACGTCGTCAGCCTCATTTACTTTAATATCTCATATCACTTTTTCTGTCTTTCAACCTGCTTGATTAAATTGGCCAAATCAGCTCTATGCGATTTTGTCATTTAAAGCAAAGTGGGGCCATCACCTTTTTTCCACCTGGATTAACCAGCAATGAAATATAAACGCGCCTCGTGTTTAAGTCGGTAAAATGTTCAAAAAAAAACTTGCTATCCGTCACGGCTTACAAGTTATGTTAATGCGCTTTAGAACATCTCCTTAAGCTCGTTTAAGCTCCACAGAGTCAGTCTCCTCTGACAGCCTCTTATCTATCTTTTTCTTAATGTGGCAGCCTGGTTTTTAGCTTACTGACTTCTGTAGTATCTTTTTTTTCTCTCGACTTGCTGAATTATATTGACCGAATTGGCCCCCTGCAATTTGACAAAAAGGGGCCATGCCCGATTGGTTCCCTGGGTCCGCCAATGATGCTTTATATACTTTTCTCAAAGCAATGCTAACAGCTAACAGTATTAATATGCAGATTGATGGATTGACAGATAAACATACAGATTGACGGATGGGCAGATGAACTACAGATTGATGGATGAACAGATGAATATACAAATTGGTTGATGGACAGATGAACATACAGATAAACAGATAAACATACAGATTGACACATGAAAAGTCAAAACAGTAAAAGTAAAATAGCAAAACAAATTAAGAAATGACAGACAGATACAGACAGAGAAAGAGAGAAGTAGAGAGAAAGAAAATAGAACGAGAGAGAGAGAGAGAGAATTACAGAGAGAAGAAGAAAGGGAGAGAAAGAGAGAGAGAAAAAAAGAAAGAGACTATTTGTATGGTTGAGCAATCTCCAGTGGCACTTAAAATACATCAATGTACGTCGGTTTCCGGTCAATCTAATTTGCCACTGGTCGTTCGAAGGGATAAGCCACAACGGGGAAACTGCACAAAAAAACCACTGCAGCAACACACAAATAATTTGTCATTACGATCATTTTTGTTTTCCCAACAATTTATATATGAATTTCATAAGCAGTTTTAGAATTTACTTTTCTATAATAAAATTAATTATTTTTGTTAATATAATAAAATTAATTATTCTTATTATTATAATAAAATTAATTAGTCTTATTAATATAATAAAATTAATTATTAATTATAATAAAACTTTTTAAATAACTTCTTGACACTAAAAAAAGCAAAGATCGACTCGATGTTGGGCGTCGCATATCAATTATTCTGGAAAATTTGCTTCATGACTTTTTGCCCTTATATCGTTACGTCTCATCTCTTGACGATTCGCCCCATTAGACGATTTTCAGATGTTTTTTTTTCTTTATTAAAGCGACAGCTGTTTTCTATTTATTGCCTTTGTATCATTTTCCTGAACCTAAGTTAAGCGTTAACTAGGTTATCTTTTGTACATTTTCGAAGTTGTCGAACACAGTTTTCGACAAAAGCTTATTGTGTTTAGGCAGGTAATTAGTAAATTTTTAATTATCCAATATGCGGGTTAACGAAATTGAATCTCTTAAAACAAATATTATTTTAATTTGAAGGAATTTTGTTAAAATACGGAAAGATATTATTATTAATACAAACGTCAGATGACTCCATGTCTTCGAGAGAAGGCGACGTAATACAAAACTAAATTATATATTTAAATAGAAGTTAATCGTTTTAAAAACGCAAGAGTTGGCTTCAATGCGTCTGCTTTTTGATGAGCATTAAGCAAGCCAGATGGAGTTTTAATAATTTTATTTTTTTATTTTTTAATAACAAAAATATTGAGCAAATCAATTGCTATTTTAACGTCTGCTGCTGTTTTCGAATCCGCCAGAGAGTCACAGATAAAAATTGGAAAAACTCGAGAAAGGTTAGGAGATGAAGGAGACATGAAACGGCGGCCGATGAATGGTCAAAAGAGTTCGCAGAAAGAAAAGAGTTCGCAGAAAGAAAAGAGTTGACAGAAATAATGAGACATAATCAAAGTTGTAGATAGAAGAAATAATATAATAGGTTGAGATGGTAGAAAGAATTTGTGGAAGATATATGTGCAGAAAGGAGGGTGGTAGGGAGAAGTTGTGGAAGATATATGTGCAGAAAAGAGGGTGGTAGGGAGAAGTTGTGGAAGATATATGTGCAGAAAGGGGGAAATGGTAGGGAGAATTGAACGGATAAAACGTAAATAAAAATAAACTTGAGGAAGATATTGGTAGACGAAAAATTCGTAATAACACCTGTTCATTTTTTATGTAGTTATAAAAACAAAATAAGTTGGGGTAGAAAAAAAATTATTAAAGAAATAAAAAATGAGGCTGAGATAAATAAATGAGTGGGACAAAGGTTCAAAGGGTCAGTGAATCATGGCGACTTTTTTTTTACTTTAAAAAATGCAGATTCAGAGAAAACGCAATTTATTTTAGTGAATTTGAATTTCGCCTTTGTTTGAAAAAACCCAGAAAATCTAAAACGAGAGATTGAGTCAAAATAAAAAATAACAAAAACAGAGAGAGAAAGAGAAAGAGAGAAAAAGAAAGAAAAAGAGAAAAAAGAATTGAAAAAAAAAGAAAAAGGAAAGATGGGTACATACAGTGTTTCATCCATACCCTTAACTTTTGGAGGAATTTTAAATTTAGGGGGTTGAGTGATCGATAGCGCAAATATTTTCATTGAGCTTTTTACATTTTTTTCAAAATCAAGTTAGAAATTTGATTACACAAAAAAGGAACCTGATGCAGATCCTTATATATTTGATCGATTATACATAACTTATTCACATGACTAATTCTTACTTTTACATTTATGGCCATTTATGTTGATTTTGCATGTATTCATTGATAACTGAATAAACAAAGTCATAAAATTATTCAAGTTACTCTCAAAAATGGGTGGCACTTTATAAGCTGCCTATGCATATTCAAGTTAGGTAATATAAGATAAAGCTTTTGCTGCAATATCAAAGAACAAGAAAAAAAGTTTGAAGTATTTTCCTATTTTGAACCTTGAACAGGAATATACACCTTGGTTTCATTATTATACTAACAACAATCTCAAGTTGTTTATCATTGAAATCTACAAGACCTTCTATTGATAACTGTAAAGAGTTGTCACGTTTTGTTGCAGATTCTGCTAATGACGATGAATGATCGATCAACAGTTTCAGTTCTATAGGGACACGTTTAGAAGGATGGCGCCAACGACTGTTATTGTAGGAAGCTCAACCACCCAGATCATCTGTCGCAAGAAAAATTAAAACTTCGTCGACCAACTTTGTCGACTTGTATTTTTGGTGTTATAAGAATGATTGCATTATTTCTAACTCTAAAGCCATGTGTTATCTTGTTTAAAATTTTATGCAAGGACAAACAAATTCGCAGGCACAACTTAATTAATAAACGAATTGTATATTGAACCCAAGAGGTTGGTGTCAGATATTTATCTGGCAATGCAACTTTCTGAGTGGCATGCTGAGTGACGTAAAAAAACGCGGGTTGTCCCGGGCGACAAAAAAAAAGTTTGTTTGGGCAACTAAATTAAAAAAATTCTCTTTAAAAAATATTTTACTTTCACCTAGTCATTTTCAACGACTTGAAAAGTTAGTTAAACGTTTAGCCTCTCTTCGGTCACAGATTTTTGTTATTCATCATAAGTTTTCAATCCACGGTTATCATCTTTTTGGACCAAATATTTTTAACTTTCCCTTTCTTCGATTATCGACCATTTTTTGGTAATATGTAAACTGTAAACAATTCAATAGAGGCAGCGAGCTGGCTGAAGCTTGTGCTACACAATTGGGGAGCATTTCTTAGACGGTTATTCAGTTTTTCCAATGTTGATCTATGTCAGGTACGGTTTGAGTATTGTGGACAAAAATTGGCAAAAAGACATCTGGATGAAACACTGATATTAAGTTTTATGATTGAGAATACAAACAAGTTGACAGAGTGAGTAGAAACTAATTTTCAGTTCAAAATAGTAAAGGGGGAGCTTGTGAATATCAAATTGTTGAGTGAAGCATTCAACATTCATCTAATTTCAAAACAACTATTTGTTTTTACACTTTTTTCCAGCATTTAACTTTTTGTAATTAATTTTTTTTGAAAATGTTTCATTCAGTTTTAAACTCTAAGCATAAAATAATAACTATCAACTGGTTTAGGAGTAACTTAGGATTTTTTGAAGAAAATTTAAAACTTTTTTTAGGCAGGGGGGTGAATTCCTCCCCTAAGACGTCTGGATGAAACACTGGGTACATATGCACGTCACGACAATTCATCAGCATGCACTCGATCGACCATCAAGTGCGTGTAAACCTTCCTATAAAAAGACCACACACGTACTCAGGCGGATAGTTTCAGACCTTACAAATCGTTTGTCTCTTTTCTCCTTTTCACGGTCGGATTAATTTTCCTTTCATTCTTCTCACGTTGCTTCTGCATAAACTGAAAAACGAAGGTTTTTTTTAGTTTAAATTATTTTTATTTTGTGGAAACTGTCAATTCAACTGCGCCAAGACGTTTTTTTGACAGTCCTGGAGTGGATTATCAACTTGGAGGAAGACGATAAGGCATGTTACATGTTTAGTTATTAATAATATAATATACATATATATATATATATATATATATATATATATATATATATAACAACTAAAACTGAATTCAAAAAATTATAAATATTCTTTTAAGACAGTTATAATTTATCATAGCGATATCGTATTGTATGTATGTATGTATGTATGTATGTATGTATGTATGTATGTATGTATGTATGTATGT
The DNA here is from genome assembly GCA_963978895.1 of Erpobdella octoculata. NCBI lineage: Eukaryota > Metazoa > Annelida > Clitellata > Hirudinida > Erpobdellidae > Erpobdella > Erpobdella octoculata. Next base: position 49,279,863 of record OZ022238.1, on the reverse strand, counting down.
ATGTATGTATGTATGTATGTATGTATGTATGTATGTATGTATGTATGTATGTATGTATGTATGTATGTATGTATGTATGTATGTATGTATGTATGTATGTATGTATGTATGTATGTATGTATGTATGTATGTATGTATGTATGTATGTATGTATGTATGTATGTATGTATGTATGTATGTATGTATGTATGTATGTATGTATGTATGTATGTATGTATGTATGTATGTATGTATGTATGTATGTATGTATGTATGTATGTATGTATGTATGTATGTATGTATGTATGTATGTATGTATGTATGTATGTATGTATGTATGTATGTATGTATGTATGTATGTATGTATGTATGTAATTTTGCCCATCTTTTAATTCAATAGAAGGATAACCCAGGGACCAATTAGCGCAGCCAAAATTGCTGAAGCTGCCCGTAGGAACTTGTTACCCCTAAAAATAGTCAGATTCCTAGTATACTAGTTTTTGTTTTGAACTAGAATGTTTTATTTAATAACGAAAATTTCTTTGCTACAAAGAAAAGATTATTTATAATTTTTAGAAGAATAATTAGCAATGATTTAATTTACTTATATACCGGGTTTTAAAAATGAGAAAGACGTAGTGATTAATGCGGCCACTTCATCTAGAGTTTGGGGAGGGCATGTAGTCATTGTACCGAGGATTAAACCTTGGATTGGGGATTGTGGAGAGGCAGTGAGTCGTTAATATACAGGCCATCAAATCTTGAATTTTGGATAATGGAGTATTATCATAAAGGCCTGAAAATGTAAAAGTTTCCTCCAAGCTTGTTGAAATTTATAGTGAAAGAGATCACTAACATTTATTAAGAATTAAAAAATAGTTTGTACGGATTTTTTGACTATATATTTGCTATTTTAGTTATTTAAAATTTAATTTTGAACATTTTTAAGACAGAAGTAAACTAAACCAATTAGGTATTTGTATGTCTGTTCGTTAGAAATAGTGTGCTGTGAAGCCGTAAAATCAATAACGTATCTTCATTGGATATCATCACTCTTAACGTTCCAGCATTAAATATTACCAGTAGAAAACACTTATTTATTTAATTAATAATTATTATTTTATCTTTACAGTCTTTTTATTGGAAATCTTCTTTTAATATACTGTCGGCACGTATGTCTGTGAAGCAGCACCAACATCGCTAATGTCTTCATCAACCGCTATGCTGTTTCGAACGTCAGATTGCTCTCAGGCATTGTTTGTGTCACTCGCTGCGTCATCATCATCATCATCATCGTCATCATCGTCATCATCATCGTCATCATCATCATCATCACTAACTTTCCCGGCAACGGATACTTCATCACCATCAGCACCAACTCCCCAATTACCCGGGTACGTGTCTGGCCATTACTCACCGGCTCGAGATGCATCGTGCTCGTTACTTTCAACGCAGCCAGCTTCGATTCTGCTATCTAACTTGTCTCTTTCACTGCCTATAAACCGCCCAACGGTTTCTTCATCGCCCGCATTGCCGTCGACGTCATCATTGTCACCATCGTCGTCATCATCATTGTCACCACCGTCGTCATCGTTATTATCTCTGGAAAACCTAGTTTTCCCGACGGCGTTGAAACCTTCACCATCGAATCAATCACAGCTTCAACCGTTACAGCCGTCATCATTACAACCACCAGTATTCCATCAATCACCATCGTCATCGTCATCGTCATCGTCATCCTCTTCCCTCTCCTCCTCCTCCTCCTCCTCCTCATTATCATCATCATCATCATCATCATCATCATCATCATCATCATCATCATCATCATCACCGCTACCGCTACGACTGTCAGGTCCGAAACCATTCGGGAGGCAGCGTCAGCCCGCTCCGATGATCACGAATCGCCTCCTACTCACCGCTTTCATCGCAGCGGCTCTGGCGCTTCTCCACTTCCCTCTGCCATCGTCATCAACACTCGTGCCGCCGCCACCGCCGCTGTCGTCGTCTCTGAGCTCGAAAGAAGACATCAAAGTCTTCGCCGGAAAGGCTGGTAGCGATCGTAAAATCTTCGACGACTACGTAAACGACGGAGAGGTGGACGACGACGATGGAGACTATGACGGCGATAAAGACCTTCTCAAAGACCAGCCTCATCCTGACTACTACAGCTACAACGCCGGCAGCGACGAAGCCGACCGCAGCGACAAAAACGTCGGCGGTGACCGCGCCAGTCGCGATCGCGGAAGAGAGAATTCTCCGACCACTAATAAAGAAGAGCCC
>OZ022238.1:49260104-49270104 GCA_963978895.1 Erpobdella octoculata | reverse complement strand
AGTACATTTTATTTAATTTTTCTGTATATGATATTTGTAAGTAAATGACGTTGCAATATATCACCCATATTAAAAATTTTATTCTTAATTATATTTTTATTAAACATTTTTGTGATTTAAATTAAGTAAAATATTGTCACCAAAATACTATTCTATTCCAAGTTTCAACTCAATTGGTTAAAAGGTTGTTATCTAAAATTCGATTTGAAAATACGAACCATTAAACATACAACAAACAGATGGAGTTAAATAATAGTGGAACAAATAAAAACATAGAAAGATGAGAAGAAAGTGAGATGAACAAAGAGAGAAAGAGAGAGAGAAAAAAGAAGAGAGAGAGAGAGAGAGAGAGAGAGAGAGAGAGAGAGAGAGAGAGAGAGATAAGAAGAAAGAGAGAGAGGGAGAGAGAGAGAGAGAGGTGAGGAAATACATACAGGAACAGAAATTAAAAGAGACTGACGCATGCAAACTGAAAGAAAATCAAATAAATTGAGAGATAAAAAGAATTAATTGAGAAAATCGGTAAAAGTAATGAGTTGTGGCGGCAAGTCGTCAATTTGCACACAGAACTGAATTGCCATGAAAAGTGGTCCAATCACTTCGACAAATAAAAACTCACAATTTCTTAAATAGTTTTTTTATTTATTTAAAAAAACAGTATTTCAGTTGATTTTGTTTTGAATAATTAATTAAGTTCATTAATTGAGTTTTTTTTGTTTTATTTCTACTTATTAGATGGCGAGAAGTGATTTTTTTTCTCATTCAAAGTCTGCGATGCGTAAAATTAAGTGCAATCTGTTGAAGCGAAGTTGAGACCTGGTGAATTCTTTTTTTTTTCATTCATACGTAGTTGCTGTCATCGTCCCCGTCATCGTCATCATCGTCGTCGTCGTCATCGTCGTCGTCGTCATCGTCGTCATCGTCATCATCGTCGTCGTCGTCGTCGTCTTCATCGTCGTCATCTTTATTACCGTCTTTATTATAGCCATTGTAGTCATTGTCATTACAGTCATCGTAATTATAGTCATTGTAATTATAGTCATGGTTATTTATGGTCACCGTCTTTATAGTCCTCGTCATTATAGTCATAGTAATATAATAGTCCTCCCTGACGCAATCATCATCGTTACCATTGTCACCATTGTCATTGTCGTCATCATTTTTAGTGACACCGTTAAAGCAGTTCTAGAGATTTATGTCTAATTAAATGAGAGCATTAATTTTATTTTTTGTCCAAGGTCGCTTAGTGGCGAGTAGATGGGGTTGATAAAAGAAAGCAAATAATTGTTTCCATCGTTTTTTGGTATGAAGAGCCTGTGGCCACCCCCTCTCACACGGTGAAGGTATGGGGCCTGTGGCCACCCCATCTCACAGAGTGAATGATGCAGCAATATTTAACAACGCAGAAGAGTAGTTACGCAAAAAATTGATTTATCTGGAAACCTTCATAGTTTCATCTAAAATCTTAATCTGAATTCATTCCCGGCAAACAATCTACAACTGAAACATCTCTAATAGTAATCCTCTACTGGAGCAACGACATTCATCCGTAACCATTTCCTAGTCCTGCTATTGTAAAGACTAAAGAACCGGGAGATGACATGCTTCAACCATAGTTTATCTCATCTCAACAGCGACGTCAAGTGTGATTTGTAAACCGAAGTTTGTGAGAGCATAATGTCTCTTTTTGTGCACCACTGCCTTCTTTCGAAGAGAATTAGATAAATGTTGCTTGTTAAAGGCAGACTTGCGAAGAAGCTGAGAACGAAGCAAAAAAGAAAAAAAAAGAAAAAAAAAAGAAAAAAAAGAGAGTGAGAAAGAGAGAGAAAAAAAGAAAAAAAGAGAGAAAGAGAGAGATAGAGAGAGAGAGAGAGAAAGAAGGAGTCAAGGGAAACAGACACGGAATTGTTTGATCAGTATTTGATCTACCAGCAGAATAAATGCTTCAACGGCTGGTTGGATTGTCTGCTGATTCGATTAATCGAAAATTGCTCTCCAATTCAATTTCTTAATTTGTTATTCAATCTTGACCAACTGGGAATCGACCATGTAATCTATATATATAAAAGAACATGTCCTGACTGACTGACTGACTGACAGATGACTGACTGATAATCAACGCCGAGCTCAAACGCCTCATCCTAGGAACGTGAAATTTGGAACTTATATTACTTTTATAGCGTAAACATCCGCTAAGAAAGGATTTTTGAAAATTTTGCTCCTGAGGGGAAAAAACTGGAAAACAAACTTTTTTCTAAAACAATGTATATCTCGAAAACCAAAAATGAGGAGATTTTGAAATTTGGTATATAGATTCCTTTTTAAAAATAAAAAAATACGTGTTTTACCATTTTTTGAAAATTCGGTTTCCCGGATCTCAAATGTAGGTTGGAAAATTGGGTTATTTGGTTTTTAAAGTAGCTGCTACTCAAAAACTGTGAATGCTACAGGAGTGAAAATTAGTATTTAGTTTCTACTCCAAAAATAATGAAATACGTGTTTCAGCATTTTTTGAAAATTTGGTTTCCAGGACTTTAAATGTGGGGTGGAAAATAGGGTAATTTGTTTTTTAAAGTAACTGCTACTCAAAAACTGTAAATACCACAGATGTAAAAATTAGTATTTAGTTTCTATTCTAAAAATAAAGATATACGTGTTTTACCATTTTTTTAAAATTTGGTTTTCAGGACCTCAAATGTGGGGTGGAAAATAAGGTTATTTGGTTTTTAATGTAACTGCTACTCGAAAACAGTAGATGCTACAGAAGTAAAAATTAGTATTTGGTTTCTACTCCAGAAATAATGATATACGTGTTTTACCATTTTTTTAAAATTTGGTTTCCAGTTCCAGGACCTCAAATGTGAGGTGGAAAAAAGGTTATTTAATTTTAAAATAACTGCTACTCAAAAACTGTAAGTGCTACAGATGTGAAAAATAGTATTTTGAGGTTTTGTGCCGGTTAAAAGTAAATGAGTTCAGTTTATCACCGGACGGACGGGCCAAGCCGTTATTTTAGGGTCTTCATACGGCCCTGCCCAAACCTTAAATCAAGGTGGGACGGGCCGAGATTTTTAACCAAGTATATGGACATTTTAGTGATTTTAGGGTGTTCAGGCTAAACGTGAAGTCAAGGTGGGACGGGCCGAAGTTTTTCATCAAGTATATAGAACTTCTAGGCCTGTAAAAACGGGCCGGGCCCATATTAGACGGGCCGTGCCGGGCCAGGAATTTCGGTTTTTGAAACGAGTTGGGCCAAGTTGTCGACGGGCCGAGCCGAGACCTAAAAAATTGATCCGTGCAGTACTCTACTATGTATGCATGGTTCAAATTCTCAAATTTCATGCGAGCGAAGCCGCTACGGGCACTGCTAGTCATGCCATATTGGGAATTAACCATGTAATCATACCATATTGGGAATTAACCATGTAATCATACCGTATTGGGAATTAACCATGTAATCATACCGTATTGGGAATTAACCATGAAATCATGCCATATTGGGAATTAACCATGTAATCATACCATATTGGGAATTAACCATGTAATCATACTGCATTGGGAATTAACCATGATCATGCCATATTGGGAATTAACCATGTAATCATACCATATTGGGAATTAACCATGTAATCATACCATATTGGGAATTAACCAAGTAATCATACCATATTGGGAATTAACCATGTAATCATACCATATTGGGAATTAACCATGTAATCATACCATATTGGGAATCAACAACTTAGTCACGACAACCTGGAATCTACCGTGTAATCATGAAACACTGGTAATCAGCGATGCAATAACGACACATTGAGAATCAACCATATTATCACGAAAAACTGTACTTGGAATCTACCATACCAATCACGTCCCACTGAGAATCTACCATGATGTAGTTAAAATGATTTTTACTTGGACATTACTTGACCAGCTGAAAGAAAGTTTGAGATGACATAAAAGGCGAAGAGAAAACCTCCTACATAATTAACTCTTGTCTCGCTATATTTATAGTTCGATTGGACTTAGAATCTGATCGGAGACGCTTAGACGTGACAATTTTACATCTTCTATGATTTGTCAGTATATAAGCGAGATATAAGTAACCATGACGACCGCCATATAATCATCATTCTGACGGTCACCTTCTTTGAAGAGAATCACCTTCGTCGTCATCGTCATCGTCATCGTCATCGTCATCGTCATCGTCATCGTCATCATCATCATCATCATCATCACCACTACCATCATCGTCGTCGTCGTCGTCATCATCATCATAATCATCATCATAATCATTATCATCATCATCATCATCATAATCATTATCATTATCATCATTATCATCATCATCATCATCATCATCATCATCATCATCATCATCATCATCATCATCATCATCATCATCATCATCATCATCATCATCATCATCATCATCATCATCATCATCATCATCATCATCATCATCATCATCATCATCATCATCATCATCATCATCATCATCATCATCATCATCATCATCATCATCATCATCATCATCATCATCATCATCATCATCATCATCATCATCATCATCATCATCATCATCATCATCATCATCATCATCATCATCATCATCATCATCATCATCATCATCATCATCATCATCATCATCATCATCATCATCATCATCATCATCATCATCATCATCATCATCATCATCATCATCATCATCATCATCATCATCATCATCATCATCATCATCATCATCATCATCATCATCATCATCATCATCATCATCATCATCATCATCATCATCATCATCATCATCATCATCATCATCATCATCATCATCATCATCATCATCATCATCATCATCATCATCATCATCATCATCGATAAATTATAGAGTGCTTCATTTCGCTTGTTGATGGCGTAGATTAATTGGTTCGTGCGATTGTGTTCGTTGCCTAGCAACGCCCATTGCAGGTCCGCACTTGCGCTTCCAGGCTTGGAACGAAGCAAGTGCTTGCTTTCCGTATGTACGTGTGTGTGTGTGTGTGTGTGTGTGTGTGTTTAAATAAAAAAGTCGGTATTCTTGGTTTTCCAGCTATTTTTATCTAAGATTAACTCCACAGTTGGTGTGAAATATCTATTTAAATGCAAACCACTTTAATCATTTAATCTCTTTTTCTCTGATAAACAATTTGAAAAACATTTTTTTGCTTAATAATTACGCGAAGAATTCTAAATTATTTTCCATGCAAGTAACAGTAGGGATGAACTGCAACAAATATAATGGCTAATTAACAATGATATTCTAACATCAATCTTTCTGCATTTTTATCATCAGTTAAATAAGTTTATTATTATATTTTCATGTTGTAAATTTGAGGTTTTAACCCCAGAACTCCAAATCTGTGGGCGTACCCTTGTATGCACGCATGTATGTATGTATGTATGTATGTATGTATGAATGCAGGCATTTATGCATGCATATATGTATGAATGCAGGCATTTATGCATGCATGTATATATGAATGCAGGCATTTATGCATGCATGTATGTATGAATGCATGTATTTATGCATGCATGTATGTATGAATGCAGGCATTTATGCATGCATGTATGTTTGAATGCATGCAAGTGTGGATGTATGAACGGATGGATGTATGGATGTGTGCATGTTTGTTTACATATTTCGTTTTGCTTCTCAGTGCACACAGGCATGGAAAATATTTGTTTGATTCCGAGAGATGAGGTTGATGATGATGATGATGATGATGATGATGATGGTGAAAGCTTTTTGTATGTAAATGTTTCTGCAAAAAAACTCGATTGACATTGTGCATGAGCCTAATAATAATCATTATCAACATTTCTTTCTGCTTTATTTTTCTTCTTATTCTTCTTTTTCTTTTTCTTTTCTTTTCTTTTTTTTCTTTTTCTTTTTCTTTTTCTTTTTCTTTTTCTTTTCTTTTTTTTTTCTTCTACTTTTTCTTCTTCTTCTTCTTCTTCTTCTTTTTCTTCTTCTTCTTCTTCTTCTCCTCTTCCTCCTCCTTCTCCATTTCCATTGAACGACCGGCATAAGCAAACCGTCCCAAGGATCGGTCATCCATTATAATACGTCATTCACTCTGAAGAAGGCAAAGATGACCCTATGCTCTCAATTGGAGTGCGCGTGTGTGTGTGCATGCACTAGTTTGGTGTGTATGTGTGCTTATTTGTGTGTTTTGTCTGTCTGTGAAGTTTTGAACTCGTGTTAATTAGTCCGTATGTCAGCTGACTTCTGTGTCCATATGTCCGTTTTTCCATGTATTAATGAGTCAGTATGTGTGTGTGTGTGTGTGTGTTTGTAATTATATGAGCGATAAATTAGTTAAACATGCGAGTGTATATGAACTTTATAGTTCCTTCACTAGGGGGAGGTTTGCGAGTGTGACATACTCGTAGAAATAACCTTTATGGAACGGGGTAGGGAGGAGAGGGACCCACCTAACACGGGACAGGGAGAAGAGGGACCCACCTAACACGGGGCAAAAAGGAGAGGGACCCACCTGACACGGAACAGGGAGAAGAGGGACCCACTTGACAAACCACGTGCTCCTGAAAACAGATCGATTGATTCCATCTAAACATTTATTTCACTCGATCCATTCTAGAAAATCTGTATGCGACATTCCAGTTAAGAGTGGCGGCGGTAATGGTAGGCATGAGAAAGCTCTCGAGCCACATCGATTGTCTTCAAATTCCATTATCGTTATTAATCAGCATTAGGATTGTCATCATCATCATCATCATCATCATCATCATCATCACCATAATCATCACCACCACCATAACCATCACCATCACCACCACCACCATCATCATCACGACCATGACCACAGTAATTATTCCTTTCTCATTCTTGTCATTAGCAATTGTATTTCGGCTTGAACGTAGATTGGATGCATTTCCACATTCAAATTCTTTTCTTTTTTCCATTTTCTTTTACTTCTGCTTCTGGCGCAGAAAAAAAACTAGAATGGGGAGCCATAGGCTACAAACGGGTGTGTATAAGAGGATAGGGGGGGGGTGACGGATATGAACTGATCTTAAGACTAAACTTTGATTACATTAAAAATCATTTATAATTACTTTTATGAGTTTAAAAAATATTTATAAACGAATAAAAACAATAAAAAATCTTATAATTCAATAATTCAATCAAATATTTGTTCTTTCAAAATAAATATTATTTGAAACGACGAAAACACCGCACATCACCAGCTGGAATTTCTTTCCATGCATGACACGTTTCCGGTCTGGTTGCCGTGGATATCTATCACGTGGTCAACACGTGAACGAGAATTTAAAATGAAATGCCATTCGCGGAATAAAACTTGTAAAAAAATTTTTTATTTTTATTTATTTTTTTTAATTATTTCTGTTTCAATTGAATATTGTGAAACAAAACAAAAAAATTTTCAACGCCTACACATACCTGTAAAGCAATCGCTTCGGACACACACAGAAAACCTGAAATGACGTTGAGAATGATGACGTCACACAGTTTTGAAGTGACATAATTTCACCGGAAAATCCTGCAGAAAACTTGATTATTATTTCTATTATTATTTTTATTGCTAGTCTTTTTAATTATCAGAGCCATCAACACTATCATCATCATCACCACCACCGTCATCTTCCTCTTCATCATCATCATCGCCACCACTACCACCACTGCTGTCATCATTATCAGTACCATCCTTACCATCATCATCAACATCATCATCATCAAAAAAATCATCACCATCACCACCACCACCACCACCATCATCATCATCATCATCATCATCATCATCATCATCATCATCATCATCATCATCATCATCATCATCATCATCATCATCATCATCATCATCATCATCATCATCATCATCATCATCATCTTCATCATCTTCATGAACAGCCGTTTTATTCTGTCAACATCTTACCTCATTTAACCCGTATTTGTCCTCCTCCTCCATTCTTCCCTTCTCTTCACTGGAAACATGGCGAACCGTGCCATCCGTAATTAGCCATGAATTTTTAATGACCGAATATAACAAATGACATTGACGATCTACAAGTCAGAAACACGCACTCACTTATGCACGCACATAAACACGGGCACCGACACACAGACACACACCCACACATAAAACTCATACTCAGTCACATACATACGGACATACGTATATACAGATACAGTCACACATATACACAGGCAAAGTCACACATACACAGACACAGTCACACATATACAGATACAATCACACATATGCACAAACAGTCACACATACACAGACACAGTCACACATATACACAGGCAAAGTCACACATACACAGACACAGTCACACATATACACAGGCAAAGTCACACATACACAGACACAGTCACACATATACACAGGCAAAGTCACACATATACACAGGCAAAGTCACACATACACAGACACAGTCACACATATACACAGGCAAAGTCACACATACACAGACACAGTCACACATATACAGATACAGTCACACATATACACAGGCAAAGTCACACATACACAGACACAGTCACACATATACAGATACAATCACACATATGCACAAACAGTCACACATACACAGACACAGTCACACATATACACAGGCAAAGTCACACATACACAGACACAGTCACACATATACACAGGCAAAGTCACACATACACAGACACAGTCACACATATACAGATACAGTCACACATATGCACAAACAGTCACACATACACAGACACAGTCACACATACACAGACACAGTCACACATATACACAGGTAAAGTCACACATACACAGACACAGTCACACATATACATTATCAAAAATCAAACTAAAGCAGTCATTCGACATCCATGTTTCAAAATAACATTTAGGAATTTACTAAATTTTCGCACCAAATTTTTTTTTTCAAGTTATTTAACTTGTTCTCTTAATTTGTTCTCAGACAAAATATAATGAGTCGATAAAACATTTGAAATTTTATTAATACTAAGAAAAAACTCGAGATTTGATTAGTTTAATTTATTCAATTATTATGCTAAGTCAAGTATTATTATAGCAGTCATGTGATGTAAAGTAAAATAGTATTAAATTTTTTATATATAAAACAACATAATTTTAACAGCGCTTATATTAACTTGCGATGTTGTAATATAATTTTTTTCATACTTGAAAACGTTTCACCTACACTACTTGTCGGTTTGAGAGTGTCTGTGTGCAACATACATTTTCGATGGAAAAAATCATTTGTACGTGTATGGATTCATTTGTACGCGTGAAAAATCATTTGTACGTGTAAATATTCATTTGTACGGGCAAAGATTCATTTGTACGTGTAATGAATCATTTGTACGTGCAAAAAATCATTTGTACGTGCAAAGAATCATTTGTACGTGTATGGATTCATTTGTACATGCAAAGAATCATTTGTACGTGTAATGAACCATTTGTACGTGTATGGATTCATTTGTACATGTAAATATTCATTTGTACATGTAAAGAATCATTTGTACGTTCAAGGAATCATTTGTACGTGCAAAGAATCATTTGCACGTGCAAAGAATCATTTGTACATGCAAAGAAACATTTGTACGTGTAAAGAATTATTTGTACGTGTGAAGAATTATTTAAAATAAAACATGCACTAACAAAATTGCACTTAAACGGAAGTTCAATTCGACGGTTTAATTGTTGGTGAAATTTTGAATGAAACAAAAAACGAAGTTTCATTGAATAAAAAGAGAAAGTGCTAAAAAAACGGTTTTCTTAAAAATGTATTGTTTATAAAAAATTATTTTTCTGAAAAATGTTTAAATTTTCGAAAATTATTAAAATATATGAAATTAATTAAAATTATTAAAATATATGAAATTAATTAAAATTATGAAAATTTTGAATTAAAATTAATTTTTTCTCATTTGAATTATTTTTTTTCTTTAGAAAATCGTACAAAAAGCTGAAGAGTCGTTCTC
>OZ022238.1:49247604-49257604 GCA_963978895.1 Erpobdella octoculata | reverse complement strand
AAGTTTATGATTATTATTTTTATTATTATTATCGTTATTATTGCTTTCATTGTGTCGTTTAAACTTGGTGCCAAAAAAATCAAAAAATAAATAAAATAAAGAATGTGAAACAAAAAGATATAAAACAAAACAAAACAAGACATAAAACTAAAAAACATTTTATTCACGTTTAAATTTTTTTAATAAAAAAATAAAAAATTTTTTTTAATAAATTTTCTCGACGGATTGATTTTCTTTTGTTAAAAACATTTCTAGGGACCCGTTCTAACCGCTCCAGCCACTCCGGTCGCTCTAACCGCTCTAACCGTTCCAGCCACTCCGGTCGCTCTAACCGCTCTAACCGCTCCAGCCACTCCGGTCGCTCTAACCGCTCTAACCGTTCCAGCCACTCCGGTCGCTCTAACCGCTCTAACCGCTCCAGCCACTCCGGTCACTCTAACCGCTCTAACCGCTTCAGCCACTCCGGTCACTCTAACCGCTCTAACTGCTCCAGCCACTCTACCCGTTCTAGCCGCTCTAGTAAATGCAGAACCATAAGAAACGGTATTCTTTATATTTCAGGGAAGGTAACACAAAGAAAGAAGAGGCTGAAATAAGCGTACATTGCGTGTAGACAAGTTATTCGAAAGGAGGGGCGTGTGGGCCAATAACGGTGAAGAAGCTATGGGCTGGACATGGAAGAAGCGATGGGGCTGGATATGGAAGTGGAATGATGTGTTGGAGATATTGCAGTAGCATAAATACCACCGGCACTACTATGCTGCTCGTTCTCTGACAAATCGCCATTGCATGGAAATATTTTTAATCAATAACACATTTTATGTGATTCATTTTCATACGTCAAAAAAGACGGATTTTTTAAATCTCATTATATATTATTTTGCAATTGCATCGCCACCTTTTTTTATCTTCAGGACTGACATTGTACAATTGCGTATTAACTTTTATAACACGCCTGCGCGCACTATTTTTATCAACTGCTGACCACTGCGGCCGCCGCCTTATGCGAAATTGCTAACATACATACATACCTGCATACAAACAAAGAAAATAATGTATGTATATCATTTATTATCATTTTTGTTTCTATTAATAATTTTTTTCTAAATTCTTTTTAATAGCTTTAAGCTGGTGGATTAGTGAATATAGTAGGTGGGTGGATGGATTAGCGAATATATTAGATTGGGTGTAGATAAGTTAATATAGTAAGTAGGTGGGTAGATTAGTGATTATGGGGGTGTAGCTAAGTGAATATGGAAGGTGAGTGAATATAGTAGGTGGATGGATGAGTAGATTTTAAAGCAAATGAATTAGTTAATAACTGAATTTTAAAAAAAAACTGGTTCATATTTTAACATTTCTACAGAGATTAAACTTTGTTTCAACATATATAATTTCCGATGCATAAGTAAATTTTTAATTCGCAAATGCTGTCAGGAGGCACTAAATCTGTCTAATTCGCAGTCAAGTGGTGAGAGAATATTTAATATAAGAAATGATTTAGAATTAATATAAAATCAAACAAAACATCACTCAATTAAAAATTTCCATTAAAATTTATTTATTATTAATAAATAATCCGAGGTTAATTCAGTAATAATATGCTAAAACATAAAAATAGTCAGAAATGTCTGCTATATAATATTACCCGGTAAAAAAAGGACAGTAATATTATAATAGACTCAACGGTGCCTCTTGTTTTCTCTACAATTGTTATTTATGACCGGCGCTAAGCGAAGCGGAACGGAGCTGGGGGATATAAAAATTGAAAACCGGTTGGGGAGTCTAATGATATGCGTTCATGCCCCACTGGATGAGCGAGCGAGCGCCCCGGATGGTTTATTAAGCCGGGTGGAGAGAAGAAAAGATGGAAAACTGGAAAAAGGTTGAGGAGAGGTCAGCGGTGACGATGCGGTAGGCGGGTGATCAAAATAGCCGGGTGGCGTGGATGTTGTAAAAATGGCGCAATTGCTGGTTGATGATTTATGATCTTTTACCGGCTTTTTATGTAATGGCTTTTGCAGTAAATACTTCCATCATCTTCATCATCCTTTTTCTTATTTTTCAAGTTTTTTTCTTTTCATCTTTTTTTCCATGTCGCTTTATTTTCCTCCTCATCAACATCAACATCACCACCACCATCATCATCATCAGCAGCAGCAGCATCATCATCATCATCCTCACCATCGGTTCTGTTTATAGGTCGACTATCCGAAAGCGAAGAACCTCAGTAGGGACTTCGACCTCTATAAGGACACCAGGGACCTGGGCGTCCTCGTCAACACAGACAACAGCACCGTCCACGTGCCCACGAATGTCTACGACGAATGTTAGCCATGTTTTGCTTCTCATTATATAATTTAGGCTTTTTTCATTATAATAATTTCTGATTTTCTCATTATAATAATTTCTGATTTTTTCATTATAATAATTTCTGATTTTCGCATTATAATAATTTATGCTTTTTTTTATTATAATGATTTATGCTTTTCATTATAATAATTTATGCTTACCATTATAATTATTTATGCTCACTTTTTATTATTTAAATTTACGCTCGCTTCTCACTACAATAATTTATGCTTGCTTTACATTATAATGGTTTATGCTTTTTAAAATGGAAAAAGTTAAATTGAGGACAATTATCCCTGTGAATGCTTAAACGATGGTTTTGATTCTGATGATAAAGGTTATGTTGAGAGCGACAACAATAATCATGATTCCAACGACATTAATGATGATGATGAATGATGATGATGATGATGATGATGATTATGATGATGATGATTTGGTGGTGGTGGTGGTAATGATGAGGATGGTGGTAGTGGTGGTGATGATGATGATCATGGTAGTGGTAGTGGTGATGATGATGGTGGTAGTGATGATGATGATGATGATCATGGTAGTGGTAGTGGTGATGATGATGGTGGTAGTGATGATGATGATAGTGGTAGTGATGATGATGATGGTAGCTGATCAGTTTATTTTAATGTTAAACCGAATCTAGCAAATATACAATAAATTAATTCAATTGCTTCAAATTCGTTAAAGAAATCTATTTTAACTAGCAGTTCAATTTTTCTCTAAAGCTATTTTTAAATTTCAAAAGTATAAATTAAATTATTTGCGTTAAATTTCCCAGAAAACTTTCCGGGATACCCGGTATTTCATGTTTTTTGTTTCTCTTGGCATAAAACTCCAACCAATTTTGTTGCAATGTGGAAACAAACCAATTTTTAAACCAGGCATATATACTATATACGGTCCAAAAGTTATGAAACATGGCAAACAAGAGGTTTTTACACCATAGAATGTGAACAAATTAGCAATTTTTGTTAAACTTTTTTTCTCTTTTATTCTTCTATATGGGCTACCACCGGATTAAATATTTTTTCAATTAGGTCCAGCGGTTTGGATTTGTATAAACGACAAACAAACAAATAGACCTTCTTAAACATAGATATGTAAAAAAATTATAATTTTAGTATTAAATTGTTGTTCACTGTTGTTTCCACCTTTTCATCTCTTTTTTATGTCCATTATTTTTCTTTGCATTCGAGTGTCACGTGGTCTAATGACGCATCGTTTATGTCTGCGGTAGGTACGTAGTTGCACCGGATCACTACTTCTAAACACGCAACGTGATTTCTCTCCAACGTGTGATCGTTTGTCCTGCTGTGCTGTACAAATAAACACATCCTGAGTGCTATCTGATCACAGGTATGTCGCAAAAAAACACTCAGCTCGTGATGTGATCACACTACTCACTTATTTTCCACCACTCGTTCAATCATTCTCTTCCTTATCTTCTTCTTCCTCTTCAACTTCCGGTCCAACTCTCTTAATAACCATAAATCGTTCATTTATTTTTCCATTTCAATTTTCATTCGAAACACTTTTTATCTGTTTTCCCCATCAATTTTCTTTTCCACCTTAATCTTCCATCAGAATTACTTCCGACGAATATTTATATATTTCTATCTCAATTGTCTGCTCGTTTTTTCTCACTACTTCTAAATACTTCTCCAATCTTTCTAAGCATGATGTTTACCTTTTTATTATTATTATTATTATTATTATTATTATTATTATTATTATTATTATTATTATTATTATTATTATTATTATTATTATTATTATTATTATTATTATTATTATTATTATTATTATTATTATTATTATTATTATTATTATTATTATTATTATTATTATTATTATTATTATTATTATTATTATTATTATTATTATTATTATTATTATTATTATTATTATTATTATTATTATTATTATTATTATTATTATTATTATTATTATTATTATTATAACCCATTCATCTGTTCGATTCAATTCCACCATTTCTTAACTGCTCTATTTCAATCACTCCGTTTAACGAGTTACATCCTACTCATTTTATTTTAACCTTTTTTTATTTTACCTACCGCACCATACCCACGGCACCATACCCACTCTACCAAACCAGGTCCCCCGAACCAGGTCCACCATACCCTTTCCATAACCTAATTTCACGTTCGCGCAGTATCATAGGCAGGGTTTTATTTTATTTATATTCAATTTCCTCAAATGAGCGCGCACCCTCCCAACGGAGCCTGGCTGGTCAGCCTCCATTCCATCGCATTGTTGCATGTCTGTTTGTCTGTCTGCAAGAGAGCGCTTATGGCAAAATTCTACTTTAACTGTTTATGGAAGTTAATCAATGCAAGATTGTTGGGATTATCGGGATATATATGAATTTTTTAATTTATTTGAACAAAACTGCTAGCTGAAAGATCGACAAACTGAGATGATAACAGCGAAAGAGAAATATGTAAATAGAAAAGAAAAAAGAGAGAGAGAGTTATTGGGATTGAGAGAAAGATTGAGACAACAGTTGGAACACACAGCCTGCTAGTACTGCCTAGCAGTTAGTGGGTACTTCGTCCATTCATTGCCCATGCTGCGGCAGTCATTTCACGGACGGTTGACGGTCTCGTTATCTGGCGATGTTTGCAGCCCTCCTTCAAATAGCGACGGAGCATCAGTAAGAAAGCAAGTCATCAGCGAGGAATGGTCGTTCCGTTTGCAATTTCACGTCTCCGCTCACAGAATGCGCCATGAAGCTGAAGACAAACTGACAAAACAATTGTTTTTCTTTTTCATAAATAAATTTGTGTTTCTTAATTTCAAATATATAAAAAATTTAAAAATAAACAAAATTTTTTACGGTTCACTTGTTATTAAATGTTATTTACAAGTTAACAGTTGAATCCAGTTGTAATAAAAATAAAAGTAAATTTAGCAACAAACTTTCAGTTAAAAGAATTAAATATTTTTAAATATTTATAGGTATTTATTTTAACTACATGTAATTTTTAAATGTACATTTGTAAATGTACAAAGCGCTTAATTTAACGTGCAGGCATTCCTTTTAACGTACAAATGTTTAATTTAAATGTACACATATTTAATTTATTCTGTATTTCAATTGAAAGCTTAGTTTATCAATTGAAATTGCTCCATTAAAATTATTTCGTTTCACATGGGTGAAAAAAAAATCTTGAATAAAATGCACAAAATGGTTTAAATAAACATTAAAACAGAAACTAAATGCAATAAAATTAATTAAAAAATATAAATTTTATGGAATTAAACACAACTAAAAGCTATTTAGCCAAACGATCCTTCTCCCATTGAAAGCCTCGCCTAATGGCTCCCATGGTAACATCACAAACGAATGCCGATGTGCTGATCACGTGCACGCCGACAGTCTCATGCACGTGTGTGTGTGTGAGTACATTGGAAGTCGAAAGTGTAAAGAACACACTTGTTTGGTTCAAAGTTCTTTGGAATTACAAACACACACAGACACACACACAGACACATACACACATTCACAATCAGGCCTGGGCAGAATCATGTGGCAAGATGGCGACCGGAAGTGATTTTTTAGTACTTTCTTGAGATTTATCTTCCTCATCTGTTTAATTAACATTGCGTTCAGCATCATCATCATCATCGTTAACACCACCGCTACTACCATTATCGTCATCGTTAACACCACCACCACCACCACCATCATCATCATCATTATCGTCGTCGTAATCATCATCATCATCATCATCATCATCATCATCATCATCATCATCATCATCATCATCATCATCATCATCATCATCACCCCCACCAGCACAAAGTGTTTTCCTTTTCATAACAGAAATGTTTAGACGTAAAGTTTTATATTTTTATGTGTTTTTCACAAAATTTTAGGATTATAAAAAAAGCTATTTTTAGTTTTTGTGTTCAAATAAGTTTTTTGCTTCGTGCATTTTATTTTGAGTTTTCAAAAGATGAAACATTTAATCAAGAGCTTTTGTAACGTAAGAAAAAAAGTTAAAAAAAATATATAAAATACACACACTATATAGAAGAACTAAAAAAAAGAAAAAAATCTAAAAAATAAAATAAAAGAAAAAAAACAAAAGTGATAAGACAGAAAAAGAAAAAAATTATATTATTACATCATCCACGTAAATAATTTATATGTTCATATAAATAATTAAGCATTAATCGCATATAAAGTCACGCCACACATAAAAAGCATACTCTTCTTTCGACCTTCATCACCATTTCTCTCCAGGGACCAATACAGCTACCCTTTTTGTACCAAAAAATGAGCACACGTCTGTTGAACCACCCCACCCTGGGCCCACCCAGGTGCCCATCAACAAGCTTCTTAGGTTATTACCCACCCAGGTGTTCAACCAGGTGTCTACCCACCAGGTGATTACCTACCCAGGTGATTACGCACCCATGTGCAGACTGACGCATACGCTCATACACACTTATCAGAAACATTTCACCTATCACATTCCAGTCTACTTACTAACTAGGACACATCATTTGCTTACCAATTAACTAAAACACCTCATCCACCCACCTGATAACCAGGTCACATTATTTACCTACTCACCAATTTGGACACCTCAGCTATCCACCCGCTTAAAAGATATTTCATCTCATCATCCCCTAATTCACTTGGATATTTCAATTCCTCGTTCATCCGTCCACAAACGTAGCTTCTTTTCTTAATTTTCCAGCCCAATCTGGAAACGTGTAATTGATTTCCAGGTAGCATTCAGTCACTCTCCTTCTCTTGCATGTTTGCTATCCATGCTGCTATCCATGCTACTATCCATGCTGCTATCCATGCTACTATCCATGCTGCTATCCATGCTGCTATCCATGCTGCTATCCATGCTGCTATCCATGCTGCTATCCATGCTGCTATCCATGCTGCTATCCATGCTGCTATCCATGCTGCTATCCATGCTGCTATTCATGCTGCTATCCATGCTGCTATTCATGCTGCTATCCATGCTGCTATCCATGCTGCTATCCATGCTGCTATTCATGCTGCTATCCATGCTGCTATCCATGCTGCTATTCATGCTGCTATCCATGCTGCTATCCATGCTGCTATCCTTGCTGCTATCTATGCTGCTATCCATGCTGCTATCCATGCTGCTATCCATGCTGCTATCCATGCTGCTATCCATGCTGCTATCCATGCTGCTATTCATGCTGCTATCCATGCTGCTATTCATGCTGCTATCCATGCTGCTATTCATGCTGCTATCCATGCTGCTATTCATGCTGCTATCCATGCTGCTATCCATGCTGCTATTCATGCTGCTATCCATGCTGCTATCTATGCTGCTATCCATGTGTAAACGTAGAGGAATGTGCTTTCTAGCGATTCGTAACGTTAAAGTCGAAGTTATTTATAACACAATATTTCTCGAATTTATTTTAACTTTATTATTCTTCCTTGAATATAATCCTTTTCTTGACTCTAAACTGAATTGTCTCACTTTGCAGAAGTTAACCCGGTTCTGACAAATCTTTTGATTTTTCCAATTTCTCTGTCTACAACCTTTTTTTTTTTTTTTTTTTTTTATGATAGTTTATAGTCCTCTACACTAAGTGTTTTAAGACTGAATTGGCTGTATGTAGGAAGTGTATAAGTACTTCCTGTCGTGGATCAAAATTTGTTCCTTTTAACTGTCCCTCCTCCTTTATCCAGGCTTGGGACTGGCTCGCAATTAGCGAGGCGGAGTTCTGTCTACAACCTTACTTTTTTCTATTGAGGACCACAAAAAGGAAAAGGACCAATACCAATTATATATATATATATACATATATATATACATATATATATATACATATATATATATATACATATACATACATCCATCCATGTATATATACACTCAAACACACATATACATATATATACACTAATGATACAAAAATTATACGCACACACAATGTCACAGGAGCACAAATATACATATATACATACATATACATATATATATACACATATATACACACATATACACACATATACACACAGATACATTCATACATAAATGACTATTGTTTAAACACAACCAAAATATGCACACATAATAAAATAAAATAAACAACTATTATGAAAATACGTAAGATGAATCATCTTCATCTTACACCATGCTGCTATCCATGTTGCTATCCATGCTGCTATTCATGCTGCTATCCATGCTGCTATCCATGCTGCTATCCATGCTGCTATCCATGCTGCTATCCATGCTGCTATTCATGCTGCTATCCATGCTGCTATCCATGCTGCTATCCTTGCTGCTATCTATGCTGCTATCCATGCTGCTATCCATGCTGCTATCCATGCTGCTATCCATGCTGCTATCCATGCTGCTATCCATGCTGCTATCCATGTTGCTATCCATGCTGCTATCCATGCTGCTATCCATGCTGCTATTCATGCTGCTATCCATGCTGCTATCCATGCTGCTATCCATGCTGCTATCCATGCTGCTATCCTTGCTGCTATCTATGCTGCTATCCATGCTGCTATCCATGCTGCTATCCATGCTGCTATCCATGCTGCTATCCATGCTGCTATCCATGCTGCTATCCATGCTGCTATCCATGATCCATGCTCTCCAGCGTGTAGACAGCCTCGATCGTTTCTGTTAATTCTGCCTATTTGAGGTTCTTTTGGTTCCGAATTGTGTGTCTTTAAGTAACTTTTTAACTGGTTGTTAAAATTTATTATTTTTAAAACTAAATTTCTTACAAATTTGATTATAATGACAGTAAACAAATAATAACAAATTACGAATTGAAATTTTGAATCCTTTATTATTGTAAAAAATTAATTAAATGATAATTATTCAAAAATAAATTTAGAAAATATGTTTACGAATATGCTAATGCAATCGAATATCGAAAACAAAATTGAAGCCGATTAAGAACGTTGTTGAAATATTTTAAAAGTCTAGTCAATATTGTTGTTGACATGTTTTAAATGTCTTGTAATTTTTTGTCAATTCCTGTCAAAGTTTTATGTTTTATTTAGAAAAATGTGTCTTGACCAAAGCAATTTAAAGTTTTCCAAAAGTGTTCCGGTTAATTCTCTTAATCAACCGTTTAAATTTGAAAAGTTTTAAATAGAACACTGTTTTTGAAATGTTTTTTTAAGTGTTTCACTCATTTGTCATTAAAATTGACGTATTGTACAAACTTACAGTGGTAACAGTACAATATGAAATTGTTTCAACATTTAAGCAGTTTCTTTATAAGAAATTGCTTATCGATTTGATTTTAAAACAAGTTTTAAATTTTTGTTGTTGACATGTTTTAAAAATGCTGCAATTGTTTTCAATGTTGTTGTTGAGATGGCTTGAAAGTGTTGCACTTGTTTTCAATGTTGTTGTTGAAATGTTCTCAATGTGTTGAAAATGTTGGAAATGTAAAGAACCTCGTTGCAAAACTTGTTTCACTTTGAAATCGAAAGAACGACTCAGGAATTGAAATGACCCTATTTGGACTTAGTTGTCACAGAAAAGTTCATCATACTACTTACTGTTCACTGAACCCTAACCATGGTCAGTTACCTCTAACCTCTAACCTTTAACATTGCTAGTTAAAGACCGTCGATTGA
>OZ022238.1:49237604-49245104 GCA_963978895.1 Erpobdella octoculata | reverse complement strand
CAGTTTACATGCAGACCTGCTTGATGGTAAAGACAAACAACTTGATACATGTATCCATACATTCATTTATTTATCCAACCATCCATCCGTTAGTCCGTCCATCCATCCATCCATCCATCCGTCCGTCCGTCCGTCCGTCCGTCCATACATCCATCCATCCATCCATCCATCCATCCATCCATCCATCCATCCATCCATCCATCCATCCATCCATCCATCCATCCATCCATCCATCCATCCATCCATCCATCCATCCATCCATCCATCCATCCATCCATCCATCCATCCATCCATCCATCCATCCATCCATCCATCCATCCATCCATCCATCCATCCATCCATCCATCCATCCATCCATCCATCCATCCATCCATCCATCCATCCATCCATCCATCCATCCATCCATTCTCACCCCCACAAATCTCCTCATAAAAAAAATTCAAGCACTAAATCATCATTCCATGGCTTCTTCTTTCTCCAGCCGCCATAAAATATGTCTGCTGGAGAAATTTACAATCCGCCAATGATGATGGATTGAGATAATTTAAAAGTCTTTCCATTTAAGTCTTCCCATTTTATCGAAAATCAATCACTCGCAGAAACAAGCGAACATGACTGTAGTAATGAATTGATTATGTTCGTCTGTTTGTCTGTTCGCTCCTTTTGCTTTGTTCCTCATTTAAATTCTGTTTATTTAGTTTTTTCATTCTTTTAATAAACACTTTTAAAATCTATATTTTGGTTTTGGTTCTTTTGTTTTTTAACCTTGTTTATATTTAGATCCATTATAATAACTTCACCGTTCGCTTTGATTGCTTGATTACTCGCTCGCTTGATTGCTTGCTTGCTTGCTTGAATGTCTGCAAACCCTGACAATAAAATTTAACCAACGTCCGATCATCCAATGAAGCTAAAATTTAAAATATAAACCGTTCTCCACATGACAATGCATTTTAGTGGAGTGTGATTTTTTTTTGTAATATATGTAATAATTTGCAATTTTTAAGTAATGGAGGAACACACACCTAGCGGGTCCCATAAAAAATGAAAAACAAAATTTTTGTTTGTCGGTCTTTCTTGGTTTGTAATCAGTATAAAGATTAAGACGAAAGCGCGCCATCCTGCGACGTGACATTCTCATAGATCACGTGACGCGATGAAGGTCGTGAGAACGGAGATTGTTTGTGTATCAACCTTGTAATTCGTAAACCGCTGTAACTGTAATGTAAATAAACTTCTGTTGTAATACTCGATGATGATGATGGTTGTGGTAGTGTTGGTGATGATGATGATGATGATGATGATGATGATGATGATGATGATGATGATGATGATGATGATGATGATGATGATGATGATGATGACGACGACGATGACGATGATGATGATGATCATGATAAAATAGGATGAAAACAAATGAAAACAAATGAAAACAAACTAATTTATTAAATTAAGTACAAAATAAAAGTTGAGTAATATCTCTTTAGAGACATAACGATGCCAATAATCTCAGAGTAAAACTTCTTTGCTTTAAATTTTTTTTTATATTTTTTTTGTCATAACCGAAAGTATTTTGCATACTTTTATTAACTTTCATTTGTTCGGATGTCCATCGGATGTCCGCGGACGTTTTCAAGTTTGGAAAATCATTTAAAAATTAACCAGCTGGAAAAACAAACTTAAAGTTCAACTAAGCAAACATAACTATTGAAAAATCTAAAAAATAAAAATTACTAAAAAAACAACTAAAAGAGGCGTAACGGTAATGACGACAAAATCTTTCATCGTCATAATAACTATAAACTTTTTTTCACTATTCGCCGAGGTAATATTTTTACAATACGATGTCGCTATGAAAATTTCATCACTGTCTTAAAAGCTTGTTTCAATTTTTTAATTAACTTTCACTTATTTTATTTATTTTCTAGTAAAGTTTTTTTCTAGATTTTGTGACATCATTTTTTTTCTTAGAAGTTTGCTTCCTTTCGGTTGTAATAGAAACCATGCTTAATCATGACTAACCTATTAACTGTAATAGCAATAATAACAACATTAATACTATAAACTGGGTAATACTTTTACCGTCGCCACACAATAATTCAGCTTTCAGGAAAACTGTTTTATTGATTTGTTGACTAATTTATAAAATATATTTTTTATTCATTAATTGAACATTTAACAAATGAAAGCTAAACATCAGAAAGTGTAAAAATTTGAATGACCCGTTAAATTACTTGAAAATAGTGAAATAATTTATCAAACTATGTTGCCTAATGCAAACAGTTGTTTAGACAACAATAAAATAAATGTAAATTTACAGTAAATTTATATTAAATACAGTTAGGTAAAAACGTTTTTTATATTTTGTGTAATATATTCTTGTTTATTGTATTAATATTATATTTTAATTTATTATATTAATTAATTTTGTAAATTTCTATTATCTAATTACTGACTAAAGAGGATGTTCATACTATTCCCAAAAATTACAAGTGTTAACACTTATTATATATACCACTTATTATATATACCAAAAACAAATTATATTTTATGTAATATATTCTTGTTTATTATATTAATATTATATTTTAATTTATTATATTAATTAATTTTGTAAATTTCTATTATCTAATTACTGACTAAAGATGATGTTCATATTATTCCCAAAAATTACAAGTGTTAACACTTATTATATATACCACTAAAAACCATTTCCACAGCCATTCCAATTCTAAACGGAGTTGCTCGGTCAGCCCCGCTGGACGAAGTTTTTGCCGAAAATTACAGGTCAGACCTTGGACTCTCTTGGCAGTTCTTTGCCAGTTCGACTGGATTTATGAGAATTTTTCCAGGTTATTATCACTTTCACATTTAGCTATTAATATCTAATTGAAATTTATGCCTGGAAAATACTTGTGGATATTAATTAATATGGAAGTGTTTAATAGATTTTTTAATACAAAAGGCAACTTTTAAATTATCTAAAAATTAATTTTATTTTATAAATTGTACGTTGTTGTCAAAAAAGCAAAAATGAAAGAAATGGAGCCCCGCAAATAGACCACCCATAAGAGACATTACTACTGCACACATGCATGTATACATATATGATGCACGCATGCACGTACATACCTGCATACAACATGAAAAGAAAAGAGTACAGAGACTTTTATGTGGAGTGATTGTGCTTAGAGGACAGGAAGAGGAAGGCAGTAAAATAGACAAATAGATATAAAAATAAAGAAATATAAATAAATAAAAATAAAAAGTTAAAAAAATTGAGAAATAAAGAAAAAAAGAAAAAAAAAAGAATAAAAAGAAAAAAGAGAAAAAAGAGAGAAAGTAAAAAAAGTGAGAGAAAAGAGATAGAATAATATAAAGAAAGACAAAAAAAGAAAGAAAGGTAGAGAAAAAGCAGTTCTCTAAGAACTAAGTTTGTTTTGAAGGAATTTTAATGTAAAATCAATATTAGATAAATATTTTGAATAAATTACTTACAATTTTTTGTTTTAAATAAAAATTATAATTACAATAAATATATTTATAAATTTGCTTTTAAGGATTTGCTGAAGATGTAAATTTCCCCCTGTCGACCATTTTGTTTTCATTATTTTTTTTTAGATAGGTTTCCGGTTGTGTCAAAATGCAATATTTCGACGTCAATCAAAAAATTATTTTAAGCCACTCAAAAAAAAATTTAAAAAATAAAAAAAAATGTGAATGGACGTTGAAAATAGTATTCTAAAAACAATAAAGGGTTTTCCATAAAATATGTCACACATTTATAGACCACTGCAAAAGTGTGAAATAATTTATATAGACGGTTCCTTAATTGTTAAAATAAAAATTTCAAAATTAGAATTACCTCAGGACAGTAAAAGAGAGAAGGAAGTCTGAAATAGTTCACAGCAAGAAGAAAAAACCTTCAACGCAAAAACCCAATTAGAGCAACCACACTGAAAAACCCTTAAAAAGGTTTTTTATGAATCTCTGGAGACGTGGCGTTGAGAAAGCTTTTAAACTGTATCGCAAGGTATTAAGCCTGGGAAGACTCAAAATTTCAGAAGAAAAACATTTGATTTTAATTTTTTTACATAATATTTTTTATAGTAATTTTATATTTATTTGTAGTTCATCATAGATTTATTTGTTGTTTATATAATTTTAATTACTTTAAATAAATATTAATTGTCTTAATTATTTAATTTCTTTTTTTATTTATTTTACATTTTTTATTAAGGTCTTTTATAGAGTGAAAAATTAAACATTATGTTGAAATTTAAATTACATAAATTAAATTTTTTAAAACGTTTTAAAATAATAAAGCCTAACATTTGCAGAATTTCAGAAAGCAAACTAAGTTGAAGATTTTGTCATAACGACATCAACAAAACTTTTCATAACATTAAACATTTTCAAGCTTCAAAAATCAACCAATTTTGCGAGGATTTTCGCGCCAAAAAATCCGCCAATTGCGCACGCATTTTTCGTTCCCAATTCCCGCCACGATTAAATTATTCCCGCTCTGGCATCGGAGAAGAGCGGTAATCATTAATGATGATTTTTATGGAAGAGCGGTTTCGAGCAGTGGGAGAAAGCAATTGCATTTAAACTTTGATTAGTTAATTGCTATTCTTACAATGTTATTCAATATTGCGTATAATCATAATAATTTGTATTATTGTTGTATTTATATTGTAATTATATTCATTGTGATTATTTTCATCATCATCATCATCATCATCATCACCACGACCATCATCATCATCATCATCATCATCATCATAATCATCATCATCATCATCATCATCATCATCATCGCTGTCGCTTCTACTTGTCCATCGTTTTTTTTGTCATCATGATCATCAGCGAATGTTTTTTCAATTCTTCTAACAACTCTCATTCACTCCATAGAACTCTCACGCAATTCAAACACTACTATTGCTACTACTACTACTACCACTACCACTACTACTTTTACTACTACTAGTAACATCACAACCAATACCATTACTTCAGCCACCATCATCACCATCATCACCACCTCAACCACCACCAAACTCACTACCACAACCAGCACTACTACTACTACTACTACTACTACTACTACTACTACTACTACTACTACTACTACTACTACTACTACTACTACTACTACTACTACTACTACTACTACTACTACTACTACTACTACTACTACTACTACTACTACTACTACTACTACTACTATACTACTACTACTACTACTACTACTAGTGATAATGCTCCTTTCAGGTATAAAGTGGCCATGGCCGAAAGACCAGGATGATATTGATCTGCACGATTCTCGACTGGAACCATGGTGGGTTTTTTATATATCTTACCAACGCGTCTGGTTTATGTATACATTAGTATACAATGTCACCAACCAATCGAGGACTGATAAACGAGTTGACATGTCACTAAGCGCATTACGAATATAATATATTATTCATATTTTATCTCTATTGTTGATAAATTAGAAAATTGTGAATGAGTAAATGTCCATGAAATAGCTCCATGGGAGTGAGCTAGTGAACGTTAGAGAATAAAAAATTTATTATTAGATGCCTGGAAAGTTTATTAGAATCATTGATGGAAATGCACACAAATATTAAAAAAACTGAATTCATAAATATCAATAAATCTTAAAACATAATTATGATTATTATAATTAATAAATTGAATAACTCATTCCGAATAATAGTTTAAGCCAAGAATATTAAAATGTATTGCTCGGCTGAGCAATTAGACTATCACATAAAATCGCTACTTGAAAGTCGAACGTGGGTTCGATTCCTGACGCAACGGCCAGAAAAGGTTGACATCGCTTCGCTTACGCCTTCATTCGCTTGAAATGAAAATAAAAATGTTTTTATTTCGCTACAAAAATGGGAGAAATAAATAAATTCCGACATGTACGCAACTTTGTACTCAGCGCGTGACAGACAGACATGTAACATTCCATGTCATCCTGGGGGGGAGTGCCCAAGAAGACTATCCTGGAGCCACCGATGCAACCAATCTCTTGCGCTACACGGTAGTGGCGCCATCACGTCGGGACTTACATAATATTTACATGCTGTCAGAAGCACTATATATATATTTTTTTCTTAATAATAAATAACGTTTTTCTATATTTCACAACGGAGTCATACGAGTATGTAAGTAATCGATGTGTCACGTGACGCTTGATTTTCTTTTCATTTCCCGCCATTGGTCTTGGTCGTATCGATTCTAAACACGTGTCAAGTCGAACGGAATATCTGTTAATTCATTACGTTTATTAACGAAGCAATTTTATTTCATCTGGGCCAGTACTATTATCACCACCATCATGGCCATCATCATCATCACCACTAACCTTTTCAACATTGTCACTGTCATCATCATCATCATCATCATCATCATCATCATCATCATCATCATCATCATCATCATCATCATCATCATCATCATCATCATCATCATCACCACCATCTTCATCATCTCCATCTCCATCATCATCTTCATCATCATCTTCATCATCATCTTCATCTTCATCGTCATCATCACCATCAACAACACTCCACCGCAGGTACATCAGGGCTGCCAACTCCCCTAAAGATGCAGTCATACTTATCGACAGTAGTGGAAGCATGCGTGGACTGAGAAAGGAGATAGCAAGGACCACCGTTGAAAAGATCGTACAGACCTTTGGAGTTGATGACTTTTTCAACGTCATAAAAGTATATTTTTAATCGAACATTCAATTATCTAAATTTTCAATAATTTACGATTCTAATGTCTATAAAAATTAAATATTCCAATATTTAGATATTCAAATGCCACTAGTAAATTTCCTTTATTCAGTGTAGCTTAAATTTCTATTTCTTCAATTCACATTACACAAGACTAATTCTACTGAACTTAAAAAAATTTACTGCAATTTATAAAAGAAAAAAACTCAATTTCTGAAATTGGAAGAAATTCTTATTTGAAAACTAATTTTTAAATTTCCTCAAAAAAAAAAATTTTCCTAAATTGTTTTACATTGCATCGGAGATGTTTATGTTTTAAATTATAATTCATAATTACGATTATCTGAACGTTTAAACATAATTTCTCGTAAATTTAATATATCAAATTTATTTTTCTATTTTTATCAACCCTGGAACCAAACGAGAAGCGACTTTACGTTTTTCCAGCTCCCACGACCAGCTCCCTCACCCCCGACCAGCTCCCTCACCCACGACCAGCTTACGTTCTCAAACTGCTTTTTCAATGTCTCATACAGCTACAAAAACAACCAATTTATCCAAATGCAGTTTTTCTTAATCTAAAAATAACTGCTTTTCAGATACAGTACGATTGTCTGTTTGTTCATCTGTCTGTATATTCTACTCAACAGTATATTTCAATTAATGTTTACGAACACATGTCTTACTTCTCGATTACTTTTATCACCAGACTTCTTATTTATATATTGACATCGATATAATT
>OZ022238.1:49227604-49232604 GCA_963978895.1 Erpobdella octoculata | reverse complement strand
GCATTGTAACATTTAATAACTAAGATAAGTTTTAATTATGTTTGTTTTGAATAAATAATCATAAAAGATTTTCATTTCATATTAGTTACCTGATAAATATTGGCTTAGAAATGTTTTTAAATATATTATAATAAATTTTAATGCCATCTAGAAAAAGAAGCCTACGATTACTTTGTCGAGAGCCGTGTACGATGTTAGGAAAACCATGGTTAGTTGATGATGATGATGATGATGATGATGATGATGATGATGATGATGATGATGATGATGATGATGATGATGATGATGATGATGATGATGATGATGACGACGACGACGACTACGACGACGACGACGACGACGACGATGATGATGATGATGATGATGGTAATGATGATGATGGTGGTGGTGGTGGTAGTGGTGGTGGCGACGACGACGACGACGACGACGACGATGATGATGATGATGATGAAAATGATGTTGACGATGACGATGATGATGATGGTGGTGGTGGAGGTTGTGGTGGTGGCGACGACGACGACGACGACGACGACGACGACGATGATGATGATGAAAATTATGTTGACGATGACGATGATGATGGTGATGATGACGACGACGACCATGATGGTGACGGTAAGAATGTCACCATTATCGAGGCTAACTTAATTGTATCTAAACTACACCCACATTTCTCTCCGTCAACCTCCAATTTATAAACCAATTTATTTTCTGGAAAACGTTAATGACCATAGTAATGACGTCAAATTTCCAGGCTCTCCAACCACCATCTCTCCAGCATGAACCCATCAGCCAAGCTACTAGCCAAGCGTCCAAAGCCGACGAACCAATTTTTTTAGCCACCACCGGACATTGATGCGTGCGACTAATGTAAACAATAAATCTCTCATGCACAATATTCGCTTCCCGCTCTTTTTTTCGCGCCACTGCCAATGCAATTCTGTTCGGTAGATTTGTTCTTCCTCCTGCTGCTCGCTTCCGCTCTATTCTGATTCGATTTATTTGCTTTGTGCGAAAACAAATTTGATAGTCCCGGCGATAAATAAAATTAATCTTTTAATAGCGTTCGTAAAAAAAAACTTTTATTTTATGCGATTTTATAGACATTTATTTTGCTATTTTGTATATTATAGCAAAATTATCTGTTTTTGGACTAAAATAAATAAATTACGTTGGCTTAGTGGAGCGTTCACAGAGTACAATGATGCGTGGCTGACCCGTAGTGGCCCTGAACACTACTTCCTAATTCACACGGCAACTTTTTTTTCTTATTTTTTTGTCTATTTAAAATAAATAACAAATAATTAAATAAACAAAGAAGTGAATCAAAAAACAAAGTTTTTTAAAAACACACTTTTATTTTTAAAAAAATATACTTTTTTTTAACAATAATCGATTGTGTAGGCCACATTCTGTTACATAAACAACGAGCATATTAGCATAGACAATAAATAGTTCGACGAAAATATCACAAATAATTATTTTATTAAATGTTATCAATGTAAATTTGATAAAATGGTAATCAGTTCGGATGTATGTTTAAGTCTTATCGGGAAGTTAGTTTAAAATCGATTGCAAATTTTGACTACAGATCGACAGACAGAGAAGTCAGGTTAAATAAAAGTGTGTGATAAATTAAAAGGAATTAATTGTTGCGTTTAGTTTGTTTTACTGAAAAACTAAGAATACAGAGCTTTTATATTTTAAAAACTAGTTTACATCGGGATCGCTAGAGGGTGTGGCTGCAATCGATGTACCTGTTGAAGAAATCATGAAGGAGATACCATTACATGAGGTAATATCATTGAAGAATAATTAATATTCATTTGCAATAGAACTTTAAATTATTTAATAAATTTTTGAATTTCATGTTTTATTTTATATTTTACATTTATTTTGATATAATATTTGTTTATTATGATATAATATATATATATATATATTTATTTTTAAAATGTTTATCTTGCAAGCTTGGCTCGAATGGTTACGTTTTCCTCATAACAAACAACGGCCACATCCTACTCCACCCTAAACTGAAAAATCAAGTAACTTCTAATCATTAATTTTGTTAATTTGTATTATTATTTATAACAGAGATACCTAATATTGCAAATGTTTTGATGTTATTGATAACTCATATAGAGTTTGATCGCCGCAATCGCTTGTCTTTTTTTTTTAAATCCAGGCTATATAATTATAAAATAATCAAATAACACTCTGTCACATTGAATAAATTACTAAAAATATTGTTTTTTTTTCATTTGACGATTTCAAAATATGAGAAATCAGAAACTTGCTTGTTTAATACCTCGTATTTTGTCGACGTTTTTCAGAAAACCGAACTCGAAGACATCAAGACAGTCGACATAGCAGACGTCGAACTGGAAGACTTAGAAGTTGTGGCGGGCTTTCTTTAGCAAACATTTATAATATTTAAAGAAAATCTTTAGAGATTAATTGTATTTTTAAATAAAATTTTTTAAAAGTGGTTGCAAAAAAAATGAAAACGAATTTTAAGAATTTTGCTATTTAAAATGTTGTTTGAACAATTTTGCTTCCTTAGATGAGAAGCGAACTGATTAATGGATCGACTGGACAAGCCAAACTGAAGACGAAGTTCACAAGTTATGACAACGTAAATTAAATTTGTCATTATTTAATGTACATTTTACATAAGTACATAAATATGTATTATTGTTAAATTATTACATTCATTATTACAAGTACATTTGTATTATTGTTAAATTACTACATTTATCATTACAATTACATATATACTATTTTAATTTATTACATTATTACATTCATCATTTTAATTACAATTGCATCACCGTTAAATTATTTAATCTATTTTTACAATTTATCATTATTAATTATTCTTATTCATAATAAATTTTCATTAAATTGCTTTCGGACAGAGGCGAGTTTTCATCCAAGAGAGGTGGTATTTCTATACACCGATAGATCAAACACCATTCAGGTTTGAATTTTGCAACAAGCTCTCTCTCGAAATTGTAATTTATGGGTCACAGTTTAGTAAAGGTTAAATAATAAATGTATCAATAAACAAATGGTAAATTGGCTAAGAGGTCAAATTTTAAATTAGTAAATATGTTAAATTTGAATTTTTTTAATAGTTTAAATGTTAAAATGATATGTTTTAACGAAATTTTTAATGATGATTTATTTATTACACGACAGCTTATGCATATCAGTGCCTGAGAATTCGATAACTTCTGTATCGGGAGAAGAGTTTTTTGAAGAGGTCACGAACCATGGTAGGAATATATTATTATAAAACCTAAATTATTATTATTTATGTCTGTTTTTTTTTATTAATTTCTTCAAATTTTAATAAAAAAATAAATTAAACATTTTTTCATTTTTTTGTGGCAAAATCTTGTTTTTAACGTCAATTCAATCCAAATCAGATTTCACAGCGGACTTCAGAGCCAATCACTTCAAACTTGCTCCCTGGTATATTTCTCATTTTTACTTTCACTTTCACTTACAATCCATACACCAATTTGTAACCGTATTTTTCTTCAAACTGGGCCAAAACTTTATTACGCTTACATAAATTTTTTTAACTTAAAAAAGGATGTACACCATTCATAACGATTTCTTTTTATTTATCCGATATCGTCCTAACTACATGAAGGAAATACTGCAAATTCGGCACAAAGCCCAACAAGGAAGATTACGCCAGTTTCTACGGCAGATCCCACGCCTTCGACCACCATGGCTACCAACAGTTGTCCAGAGAGGAAGAACTGCTTCTCTTGCTGGGCAGGCACATACATAAAAACAATAAGTCTATAAACTGGAATTCAATATCCATTAAATGTTGGTTGCTATACCAAAATGTGGATATCTGCTTATTAATTTGTTTATTTATTATTAATTTATTCATTTAAAAATTTATATAAAATTTTATTTGTCATTTAATTATTTATTTATAAAATTAATAAAATTCTCTACTTTTTTTATTTAGTTTTTTATTTATATTTTATTTATATAATTATTTATTTATATTTATTGTTTTATTCATTTCGTTATTTTATGTATTTATTATTTGATTATTTTTTTGCCTTTTTGCTAATTTTATTTTATTACTTATTTATTTTAATAAATTGTTTTTGAAATGTGTAATGTATTAGTTAATTGCTCTGTTGTTTAACAATTTCCAATTTATTACAAAGTTATCCTCCATTTCCGTGAAATATAATTTTTTTCATAAAATTGAACGTCAACTCTTATTTGAAAAAAAAATCCAAACTTTATTTTGAAAAATTTTAAAACTTTATTTTGAAAAATATTAAAACTTTATTTTTAAAAATATTAAAATTTCAATTTTAAAAATGAACTTTTCCAAACTGAAATTTTAACTTAATTTTTTTTAAACGTTTTAAACCTGCAGGTGACGTGAAATTGCTACAAAAACTTTTGTTCGATGCCATGGCAACGAGGAGCGTTGTTCCTAATTGGCTGAAAGCCGACGCTGTACATGGTTCCAGTGAGAAGTTATCTGAGAGGTAATTGCTAAATTTAATCATGATAATGATAATGGCGGCGGTGGTGGTGGTGGTAGTAGTGGTAGTGGTGGTAGTGGTGGTGGTGGTATGGCGGTAGTAGTGGTGGTTGTGGTGGTGGTTTTAGTGATAGTGGTGGTGGTGATGATGATGGTCATAGTTTAAAGTGACTATGATAGTCTCTGGTGGTTATGATAATAATTGCGTAGGAAATTGAAACGTTAGTGGTGATGATGATGATGGCAAAGAGAAACAGAAGAAATAAATAAAATGGGGGTGATGATGATGATGATTGTTGGTTCATTTATTCTTTTTAAATTAAGAACTTCTTGAAAGTTTTTTTTGTCTGTGAAAACCTTTTCAATATCGTAGGTTTGCCATCGAGTCGATATCAATGATGACCAGAGCAGGCCTAACCAGATATCATCATTTCAATTCAAATGATACCGACGTGTGAGATTTAATAAA
>OZ022238.1:49222604-49225104 GCA_963978895.1 Erpobdella octoculata | reverse complement strand
TCAGTAACTTAATTGTCTTTGACGTGAACGACTAATATCTCTCTAAATCCTATCATCATCAGCACACTGGGACGTTTTTCGGGGACGTTGAAAGTATTTGGTCGATTGCAGAAGACCTCGTTTATGGTTTTGATGATTATGGATCTACGAAGGGAATATTTCAAAAGTAAACAAATTATGCCTATACATTTTGATTTATTTATTCATTTATTCATTGCCTGTGTTTAATTGGAATGATGAGAGCAACTATCGTAAAGATAAAATAAAACACAAGAGAATCTAAAACAAAATATTAAAATCACCCAAACGGAATCTCCCAAAGAGAATTACATCCCATCTAGTGTGTGCGTGCGTGCGTGTGCCTAATTACAACATTCACTATTTAGATACACAGTTATGGACACCCAGGATGTTTGTGATATTTGGAAGAAAGAAATATCAAGAGCAACTATCTCTTCTTTTGATGTAAGTTGGGCTAGTATTGCGTGTAACTTTTTTTTATTATTGGAAACCGGCTTGTCGTCTGGGGAAAAAATCGTAGAAAAAGTTCACAATTCAGATATATAACCAGTTTGTAATGCAGTCATATGAAGTGACAATCAAGTTGTATTTAAGTCATGCCCAGAAATATCAGGCTGTTTGGTATGTTTTTGATAGCAAACATAAAGTGGCGTTTATGGCGAATTGGTTGGAAATTATTTAAAAAAAAATTTCCTATGATCTATGACTTAATGGTTTTCGGCTAACCTCCTGCTACTGAAACGCACAGCAAGCTTTTGTTATTTGAATTCGTGGTTTAGAATTTTTTTAAATTTCAGGTAGTCTCGCAACTGGTCAACTTGGCTGCTTTCTTTTTCGAGAACGCTTTGACGTAAGATTTTGTTGTTTGTAGATTATGCTACTTCTAATGTTGTTGTTTGTAGATAATGCTATTTGTAATGTTGTTGTTTGTAGATAATGCTACTTCTAATGTTGTTGCTTGTAGATAATGCTACTTCTAATGTTGTTGTTTGTAGATAATGCTACTTCTAATGTTGTTGTTTGTAGATAATGCTACTTGTAATGTTGTTGTTTGTAGATAATGCTACTTCTAATGTAGTTGTTTGTAAAAAATGCTAATTCTAATGTTGTTAAGGTGTAAAAAAATGTCTTATGCTGTTATTTGTTGAAGATGTTCTTTTTGAGTTTTTATTAACCATTAATTTTAACAGTATTTGTATTTCGTCTTCAAGATATTGGGAAACATATTATTGCCAGTATTATTATTATTAATATACTTTTTTCATTATCATTATTATCAATGTATTCATTGTATTTAATTGTTCATGTCTGGCCAACACCAGGTTTGTGAAGCAGCTGCCAATACTCATCTGGTGTACATTAACCAAAGTCGTTCACGCCTATGAGCAAAACGGTTTGATTTTTTTGCCTATACCCTTTTCAAACAGCTTATTCCGTATTTCATCTCTAATCTATTGCCTAGTTTTATCAAATACATATATGTTATCCAATCACAGACGAACCTCACTACCCTGACATTCCATTGGACGAACAGGCCTACAACGTAACGGACTCCACGGAATACTACGAGCTGGCCGTTCAAGAAAAAGTGGCAAACCAGTTGGAAAAACTGGCCAACAACAACACAGAGCGTTATAACGCCTGGATGAACGATTGGAGAAAAATGATATTTCAAAAAATACCAGGTGGGTGAACGGGGAGTTCTGGGGGCGGGGGAGGGCATGGGGGGTTGAAGTGCGTCAACCGCAGGCTTGTTTCCCCCTGTCTGACAGACAGTGTGAAAGGTGTGAAATGACGAAATAAAAATCAAATCAAAGTTGTCGAATGTAAAAAGAATCTCAATTTTTGTCATTCTTGATTTGAGTGGTTTACATTTTTTCGCAGAGAAGTCCATGCATTATTTTTTATTAAGCAATTAAAATCATAAAACTTATTTCTTTATTTTTTATATTGTAATAAAAATATCATTTTTTACAAACCTTTCCATCAAAATGAAGCCATATTAAAATGACTTTCAAAAACTAAATCTCCATCAGCCGATATTAGGCAAAAGTGGGTCGACGATCTGATAGAGCAGAACCAGGCCAGGCCCATTGGCGTGACCCCCTGTACCAAAAGGTACAGCCTGTACCATGCAGATTTTGATGTTCTACCCTACCACGGCAAGTCCCTCTCGTGCCTGCAGCCTCTTAATCATGGATGTGTACGGTAGGTGCCAGTTTTAAAGTTGTATAATCATTTATTTTAGCAAATAGCCAATGGTTTTTTGTTGTATCTTAACAATTGTTATTCGGAGGTTTTCTTATTCCAAAACAATTTTACAAACAACTCTGTTAATTTTAATAAATTTTCAATGCGTCCCTTTTGAACCTTCCGGTTTTAATTGAACCCTTTTTGAATCTCTATATCCAAAATAAACTATTTTTTAGCTTTTACAATGAACTCTTTTCTAATTTTCCGGTCTTAAATGACTTTTTTT
>OZ022238.1:49127604-49217604 GCA_963978895.1 Erpobdella octoculata | reverse complement strand
TTTTAAAAGTTATTGTAAAATAATGATCGTAAAGTGTCTCGTCACCTGGAAATACCTGCAATATAAGTTGAAAGCTGACCATTGTCATCACAAAGAGTGAGAAGTCACGATTTGATAGATTCGGCACTGACAATGTCACACGCTTGTTGATTTAGGACCGGCTAGCCGGTCTGGTTGGCATCAGTCAGTCATCAATGATCATACTTGATTTGTTAGTGACGAAAGTGAAATTCCTCGGCCAACTTTTTCACTGAGAGCTGTGTTTTAAGATTGCAATATTGGCAATATAGTGATATCCTCGTCTAATGATATCAGAGAATTTCACCTGCATCTCTCTTTTTGTTTTTCTTTCTATCTGTTAATTAATTAATTAATTAATTAATTAAAACAGCAGTACTGCAAACGTACTAGACCTGACGGATATGTGCGTAAACAGTTATTAAAAACTTCAGCAACGTTTGTAGAATGAGTACACATTGCTTACCATTCAGCCCGGTGCGCATACCAAACCAGCAAGAGCTCAAGAAGGCTGCAAATACTTTTTTTTAAAGAATTATTTAAAAATAACTGTGAAATAATTTTGATTGAACAATAAAGATTTATAACTTAGTGGCTGAATACCGTTTATGATGGTTGCGCAATTTATTTGGCTTATACGAAGAATATATTTTCTTAAAGATGTAATATGGTAAAAGATTTATAGTGAAAATTATAGAACAAAGAAAAGAAGTAGAAAGTGTTAAAAAAAGAGAGTGAGAGGGAGAGAGCAAGAAAAAGAGTGAGAAAGAGATAAATAGATCAAGAGAGCAAGAAAGAGAGAGATAAATAGATCAAAAGATTGAATGAGAAAGAAAAAGAGTGAAGGACAGGCCGTCATATCCATGTATCAAATTCAAGAAAAACTGCAAAATGGTTTCCTACCGCCATCAAATTAGTTATATAGCTCACAAATCCAACAGAAAATGTTATACTAGCTGCAGCTCTTTGTCTGATGTTTGAAAAAAAATGAGAAAAACGACTCCATAAATATGACCCAGGAAAGAAAAGCATAGGACAATTGTATTTAGTGGTATTTCAGTGCTTGTGGGTAGCTGAAAACGTTAGATTTAAAATCAGATATGAGATTAAGAGTTAACGTTTGAGGTATCAACGATAAGAATTTCAAAAATTTTGATAATGTTAAGTGCACTTTGTTAACCTTTAGAGTAGCGATGACCTTGAACTCACAACCTTGTAGTTATGAGTCGGTCGAGTTATCCGCTCGGCAGAGGCGTAGCTAGGAGGCAGGGGGAACACGTGTCCCCGGGCACCATTTGGGAGGGGACGTCAAAAACGTTTTGGAAGGGGCGCCGAATGTTTTGGAAAAAGTACCTATGTCTACCACCCCCTCCCAATCCCCATCAGTCATCAGTCATTCCTGGAAAAAAGTTTACAGAAGGGTTTATTTCTAGTGGCGCCTTCGTTAGACCTTGTTCCCAGGCGCCAAAAAACCTTTGCTACGCTACTTCTGCTCAGTTGTTCATTAGCTAACAAATTAAGTCATTTAATCACCCATGTAATGCTTTGAATATTTTAGTGTACTGCGATTAAATGCAAAACGATATTTTTCATGGAAATTTTCTATAGGACTGAGAACGGATTGAAAATATAATTGAAAAAAATTCTTTTTTTCGTATTAATTTTTTCCATCAGATACATAATGATAACAGTTACGCAAATATGATCCGAAATAGCACACTGCGTATCGACCTTCACTTCTTATCTGCATTCCCCTCCGTTTCTCTTTCTCTCACTCACACTCTCTCTCTCTCACTCTCTCTTTCTTTCTTTCTTTCTCTCTTTCTCATTCTCTCTCTCTTTCCAGTTGTATAATATTATGGAAAGAGGGACAACACACATCACTCACTCTGATGAATTGATGAATGAATGAGAATTTGAATAAAAAAAACTGTAAGGGTTCATAATAATTTTGTTCCCAGAATAAATTGTGGGTTAGAACCTCCAACCTGTTCATTTTGACCACAGTGCACTCTTCAAGTGCGGGCCCATCACCCCCTTAACTATTTTTTACGATTCTTACTTCATTTATCGTATTTCTTTCTCTTCTTTATTTCTTTTTTTAAGTGTGGGCGTACTTCCATCTACTACGCAACAAGCATTATATGTGGAACACCTCCGCCTGAAGATGGAAAATGTTCTGGAATGCTGGTGGATGAGTTCTCTACTCTATTCGCATCTTTTTCGGTCTATCATTCTCTCTACCTCTCATTTCTTCTGCGTTCGTCTGAATCTGTTCAAGTTATTTTGCGTTTTTCTGCTTTTTTCTCTGTTCTTCTATGTTTCATTGCGACTCATTCTTACCTCGTATATGCTGTATCATTCGTTCGTTGGTTCGTTTAGTAGAAAGTGTTTGTGAGTGTTTTTTTTAAGGTGGGAAGCATCTACGAATGGAGTGAACACGATGAACTGAAAACAGGTTAGGAATTGTTCAACTTGGTTTTGGCTAATGAAACTTGCTGTGAAATTTTTCTCGGATACGATTTGAATTGGCAAATTAAATTAAAACAAACTTTAATAAATAAATTATATTATTATTTATTTGTTTCTAGTTATAGGATTTCAAATTTCAAAAACTTAGTAAATTTTATTCAGTCTTTTATAATTATTTAAATTCCTACACACAAGTTTTAGTAATTTTTAAATTTGTTTTAATTAATTTTTACAGACAACTGCAAATCTTCTAAAACTGCTTGCATTGAAATACAAGGTTTCGATTGAAAAGCTTTGAAATTTGCTTCTTTCAAGAAATCAAAAAATTCTTCTGAAATTTCAACAGCAGCTTTCCTCTCTCTAACTACAACAGTTGATTTGCAATCATTTCACCAGGAAAACTTGATCATAATTTTCCTTATCTCTTCCACCACTGTCTCCAACTTGGAAACAAAATGTCAGATACAATAAGCAGCCGTTCTACATCAACATCACATTCATCTCAATCATTATCATCACCACCACATTCGTCTCTATCACTATCATCATCTCCACCCAAGGATTCACAGTCATCCCTCTCCTCGCCAAAGACGTCTCAGGCGAAACTGACGCCAACTCCACTCCAGACGGCTGGAAGTAAACTGGCTGACAAGATCCAGGAAAGCTTCCTCGTCTGTCGTCTATGTTTCGAATCGTACAAGTTGCCGAAGTGTTTGAGCTGCTTGCACACCTTTTGCGAGTCCTGCCTCGAGAACCTGCTCCAGCAAA
Source organism: Erpobdella octoculata (assembly GCA_963978895.1). Taxonomy (NCBI): domain Eukaryota; kingdom Metazoa; phylum Annelida; class Clitellata; order Hirudinida; family Erpobdellidae; genus Erpobdella; species Erpobdella octoculata. The sequence continues at coordinate 49,214,346 of OZ022238.1, read as the reverse complement.
ACGAACTCTCGGCCGCCTACAGGAAGTACAGCACCACTGAATACCGAGACCTGGCCTGCCCCATCTGCAGGAAACGGACCCCCATACCGCTTGGCGGTGTTCGGAGGCTACCGGATAATTTTCTGATTGAAGGTTTAAAAACTTATATAGATATAAATAAACATATAAATATTCAAACATATACATAATTTTTGTGAATATATATATTTACATATATAAATATAGATAAAAATGAGTAATATCATTTTTGTTTATCTAAATTTTTGAAACCAGAAACTCTGAAAACACAAGAGATGTTTATCTCCCGTACAACAGAAATACCAAACTTTACCAATCTATGAATCACAAATAATAGAATAAAAAAATTTTTATTATTATTAATATTATAAAATAAAATTTTTTTATTATTATTATTATTATTCCAGCAGTGCTCAAAATAAGAATTAATCGTCTGAGTTTACAGTTGTTTGGTTCTGTAAAGCATTCGGACTTTTTATGCCTTTGTATGCCTTTATATGTCTTTGTATGTCTTTGTATGCCTTTGTATGTTTTTGTATCTCTTTGAAGAGGTATTTGTGTGCGTGTATTCACAGAGGTATGTATGCTTTTATAGAAACCTTTAGAATTTTTTATATTTTTATCACTTTTTATACTTTGATATGTATTTTTTACGGGCAAGGCTCAGGTCGGGACGATGTAAACAAGTAAACACATTTTGTATTTAATAAACTATTCGAGAGAAAAAGTATTTTATTTTTACTTGCATTTCCTTCACTTATGTATAGTATGTCTAGACGGGTAGCCAGAGGGGGGAACATGTCTGAATGTCCCCCCACCCCGTCATAATTGATTCCTGGCAACGCGCATGAATATGTTATTAATGCTTGCAAACAAACCAAGTTTTTTAATTTTAATAAATAAAAACTCACTTGAAGAAGATATACTATATTCGAAAAAAGATAAATTTATCTTTTGCACATTTGTAGATTGCTGCGCCGCTAAAAAAAAGTTAATCTGCATTAATGCGCTTATTAGATTATGTTTTTATTTTATATCGAGTTTTTCGTTTGTCGGCTCAACAGTTCCATTGTTTGGCTATCTTTGCTTGCTGAAATTTGTATATATAGCTTCTTTGTTTGTATGTCATTTTTAAACTTTTTTGGTCAATTTAAGTTGTATTTATGGATTTTCTACGTGTCTGCATTAGTGATTCTATCTTTCAGGACTTTCGGAAACGTTGGTCCGCCAGAGACCGAGCAAATCTCCCCAGTGCGACATTTGCAAGCTGCTCGGCAAGACAGCAGCTGAGGCCAGTGCCAAATGTCTGGAGTGCCAGAGGCTCATGTGCCAGGACTGCGTAGCGCTTCACAGACAGACAAGAGTGACCAGCGGTCATTCGCTTTTCGACGTTGAAATTGAAAAAGAAATTGAGTGCCAGAATCACAAGGTTGGAATGACCAAATATACCTTAATCGCTACTGACTTATAAATGCATAACTCAAGTGCCAGACTTGGTGAATTTCTCATTGTTATTGCGGAACTGAAGCCAAGTGCTAGACCATCAAAAACGTATTGATAACAACTAAAAATACTTGATGGTAATTATTTGGAAAATTAAATTATACAAACCAGGACGAAGTAGTGAGGTTCTACTGTGAAACCTGCAGCTCGTGCATCTGCATAATGTGCACCTTCAATGAGCACAGGGACCACGACATCTCGGCCTTCCAGGAGGCTGCCTCGAAACATCATGCCAAGATCCAGCAGATGGCAACCGTTTGCAAAAACAACCTCAGTGTCTCAGAAAGAGAGGTGAGTACTAGTGGGTAGCGGATAGCTGTTGAACCGCCATTGAATCAAAAGGTTTTTTTACAACGTTTTTATTAGGTCAGTTTGTTGTCTGTTTGAGATTGTATCTGTCCGCGAATTCCATACGATGGTGTTTTTTTTTAAACATTGCACACGGCCGGTAAATCATATATTGCACCTAGCGAAAAAAGTAAAAAATATATTAGATTGGACTATATTCAACGGGCTAAAAAAACCTGAACCAAGTGAAAAAACTCAAATGCTTACAAATTTTCACCCATCAAAAACGAAAAAGTAGGAAATAATTTTTACATCATAAAAAATACATTTTTTAAAAGCAACGTTTTTCTTGCGCCCTAAAAAGTATAAAATAATATTCTTATCATTCATATACGACGAAATACGTTGCGTGCACATTATAGGCTACAACATCAACAACTTTAATAAAACAAATAGTTATAAAAAAATAATGCGCCCGCAACGAATATTATTTTATACTTTTTAGGGCGCAAGAAAAACGTTGTTTTAAAAAAATGTATTTTTAATGATGTAAATTTAATTTAAATTTTCAACTTCTTTTATCTGATTTCAATGTAATATAAATACGGAAAGCTTGTTTAATAAATTTGCCTTAAATTAACAGTTTCAATAACCCAGTCAATTGACATCATCTGAATTACTCAAACTAGAACGTTTCTTATCGTTCTTGACTTTTAAATCTAGCTGGAGGCATTAGAATGTTGCGAGTCCCTGATGAAATCAGTGGAGCAGTTCATTAGAACGAAGGCCGAAGAGATGCGACAGGAGCTGAACTACAGAGAGAAACAGCTTGTCGGACAGCTGAAAGACTTGTACGGAGATGAATGCTTGGAAAGGATTGCAAGCAAGAAAGACATGATCATACAGGTAGTGGCTTGGCCGATTCATAATATTTTCGTATTTATAACTAAAATAAGTATTTGAATGCTAAAATCACATTTTTCATTATTAAGTAACGGAATAATTAGTCATTTGTTGTTACAAAACATTCGTTGTAGTTTTGGCAATAATAACGTTTTACAATCTACAAAAAATTTGGTTGCTTAATATAAATAATTGTGTAGTTTTACTCACTTTGTTACAATTATTATAAATTATTATAACGAACTTAATTTATCGTAACATAATTTATTATAACATATTTTGTAATCAGCTAAAGTAATTAGGTTAATAGTTAATTGAATATAGTAACTAATTGAAACAGATGGATGAGTGTAAGAGTACGTGCAAGTTGGTGGATGTGGTTCTGTCTGGGAAGGAGATCGAATTTCTGCTGTTAAGGAAGAAAGTGGAAGATAAATTGGAAGAGATCAACAAGATGCCGAAAACGAAGTTGCCGAAAACAGTCGAGAAGGTCTGATGTAGTTTGATAGTTTCTTTTCTGGTTGTACAACCGTGTCTGTATGCGTGCACGTGTCTGTCTACCTGTGTGTGTGTGTTTGTGTGTGTATGTATGTGTGTTTGTGTATGTGTGTGTTTGTGTGTGTGTGTAAGGGTGTGATGTTAGCTTCATACTGAAAACGTTTACCAAAATCAACATGAAAATCAACGTAAGAGTATTTAATTTAATAAAAACTATTCAAGAGTGTTTGTACAAAAAAATTGTGAACGTACCATTTTTAAAGGTAGTGCAATTCCGACCTGGAACGTTAAGTTTCGGCGTGTTGTACGACTACGATGAAGAAAACGTAAACAAAACAACGAAAAAACTAAAAACAAAAAGTGTTTCTTTCGACGATCCAAACAGCGACGGCAAATGCGCAACACCGACAACAACAGCTACAACGACTTCTGACTCTGTCGTTAACCTCTCGATGGCTGCTACGACTCCAGACAGAGCCGATGTAGCAATTACTTCTAAATCTCGCGACACTCTACGAGCTGAGGCTACGGTTTTATCTGCTACAGCGTCGAAAACCACAAACGCTGCTACTTCAACAGCTGCCGCCACAACTGACCAAAGTATTCTCAAGCTGGTAGACAAAAATTCAGCCGAGGTTGTTGATAACACAACCACATCCTGTGGAAAAGCTCAGGTCCATTTGCGTTCTGTTGACACTCAGACGGATCCGATTGATTGGAAGAAGGTGACCGGAAAATCGACGAAACAGAAAAAGAGCTCGAGCGTTGACGGCGCCAAGAAGAAGAGCGATTTGACGAGTATTAAAGAAATCGAGAATAAAGAAATGTCATCTCTTGCAGCTTCTCAGTCATCGTCAGCTGTGCCGCCATCAATATCAGTTTCGAGGCCGCTATTCACAACATCTTCAAACTTAGCATCAGTCTTGTCATCACCAGCAACAGTGATTTCACCATCATTATCATCATCAGCGTCAATCTCGGTTTCTCAAACACCGGTTTTTTCATCCACCGTGGTCTCAATAACTTCTAAAACATCATCCTCATTGTCGTCGTCAAACTGGCTTTCTCCAATACCACCTTTTTCGTCCCTTAAAGTATCATCACCTTCTGAAACATCGTCATCAGCATCATCAGCTTCAATCTCAGTTTCCCCAATTCCACCTTTTTCCTCAGCTAAAATATCATCACCTTCAAAAAAATCATCATTAAATTTGATTTCCCAAATACCACCCTTTTTACCTAAAGTTTCACCACTTGTAAAAACAACAACATCATCATCAACATCAACAACAACATCATCAACAACGTCATCATCAACAACATTATCATCAACATCATCCTCAATATCATCAACATCATTATCGACATCATCATTGTCATCAACAGCATCAACATCATCTTTAACACCAGCAGCAACAGCCTCAATAGCAACTTTATCTTTGTTAACAAAATCTTCGCCATCAACAACTTCTCAACAGCAAATCATGAAAGCGGGAGTCAACCTGCTGCAAGCTCAACAGCTACAACAAGCTCAACAGCCACAACAAACTCAACAACCACAACACTCGCCGTTAACTGAGTCAGCACCGCAACTGCATCAAGAACAAACCTTAAAAGCGATCGCGTTGTCGAACGGAAACCTTTCGAGCTCCAAGTTAAAGAACAAAGCCAGTGATAATGATGATAAAAAGGCTGGAAAAAAGTTAAAAAATACTTTTCAGGGTGGTGACAGACCTGTTAAGGAGACGACCACGTCCAAAGTAACAACGGCGACTGAAGTGTCTTTGTGCCAAGCAGCTACGTCGACGATATTGTCGACATCGCCACCAGCAGCTCCGTCAACATCATTGTTGTCAACGGCAGCTATATCAACAATATTATCAACAACAGCAGCAACTACATCTACAATATTATCATCAACAGTAGCATTAGCAACGTTAGTGGCGCCACCTCTACCTTCTTCTACTCGTGTAAAAAGCTCCTCAAGTGAGTTTCCATCTACATCTATTAATCACTTTTTATAAATTGATTTTCATGGCAATGGACTGTTTGCAATTAATTGGCAATGTCTTGCACTTTGAAACTACTACAGAAAAAAAAATTGCGTTGTAGTATTGCACGATTTTCGAAATTCTTAAACCAAATGTTAATTAAAAAACATAAAATTTGTGATTAAACATTATTTTAGAGAAAAAGTCTCTTGAATTAGCGCTAAATGTTGCCGAACCTGCTGCAAAAATGTCGGCGACAGTTGCCGCAACATCATCGAAAGTTGCAAACTCTACTAGCGTCACTTCACAACAAGACACAACTGAATTAAAATCTCAAACACTGCTGCCTCAGATATCTTCACCACCTCCAGCAACACTAGTAAACTCAACACGACAACCAATCTCGACGCCCAAATTGTCTCCAACTGAAACACCATCGTACCCTCTTAAACCAACAATACCAAAAATACTTCCACAGCAGGCGACAAGAGAAACTGGAACGCCATCAATTCAAGTTGTGGTCAGCCCAACAAGAACCACGCCGATCGTTTTCAAGTCATCTCAGACTCTGCCACTTTCCGAGACTTCATCTCCATCACCGTCAGTCTCATCATTATCATCACCATCACTTTTATCAACAGGAGCAAATTTGATAGTATCGTCTACATCGGAATGCAAACCGATACCAACAGGAACAGATGCAAATGCAAACTTACAACCACCTATCTCGCTAGCACCTACATCACAATTACCCATAACGCCTGCCCACCTGTTTTCTAAAGCTTTACCGCCTGCTCCCCAATCTTCAGCACCATTATCACCTGTCATCTTAACTCCAGAAACCTTATCACCAATCCTGATAGCAGCAGCACCTATTTCAAGCCCACCCATATCATCTTTACTACCGATTCCATCATCAACGCTTTCATTATCAGTAACACAGTCATTACCTTCATTACCATCATCATCATCATCATCGACGAAGATCGTTGATCAGATTCATCAGCTTGCAGCTCCTGACAGCCACACAGCTATTACACCTGCCAAAATAGCTTTGCAATCATCCCTCTCAGGTGGCGTTTCGATTAGTCTAGCATCGCCGGTCGTAAAAGATTCCGAGAAATCTTTTCCTAACATCATCAGTCCAGAAGCAACTGAACCTAGTACTGTAGATCGGCCTAGGATTGATGGAATTTCTACAAATACAGTCTTATCATCACCATCATCATCATTATCATCAGAAGCACCGTCATCAGAATCATCATCAGTAGCAACAGCAACTACTACAACATTACCGACCACGAAAACACCAGCAACTACAGTAGTTTCTAGTAGTTCGCAGATGGCACTATCGCCATTTCCTCCGCAACAACCGATCGCCAACAACTCTCCAACAACTCCAACGACAAAAGTGATCGCAACAGTTGCTCCAACTATAAGCGTCATGGCAAGTCCCTTATCTTCTTCATTGTCAAGTACAAAAACTTCGTCACCGTTGACAGTATCATCGCCAACGGCATTAGCTTCAGGCTCGACAACTGACAAAACGTCTATGCCGACCATAGATGAGGACCAGCTCGACAGTTCAAAGATCGAAAACGCTACAATTTCTACTACTACCAGCGATGCAGTCGTAACAGAAGCCGAGGCAAGCAGCGACCAGACTGCCACAACTGCGGCTGGCACCAGTGGAGAGAACGTCGTATACAGACGCAGGAGAAGAAAAAGAGAGAACGAGATGACCCACCTGGCTGACTCTCCACTCTTCAATCATCGTTTATCTCTCGGTGGAAGCTATCAGGGTCACCACCTCTACTCTTCTTCTTCCTCCTCGTCCTCCTCCTCTTTCTTACGTCACAGTCACGTGCCACAGACATCGTCTTCGTTCTACTCGTCTGTGTCACCGGGATCGGCTGCGTCATCGTCATTATCGTACTCTGCATATACCGGCTCGCATCGGAGGTCTGACGGCTCACTGTATAGCTATCACAAATTCCTCTGACGAGATTCAAGTGGTGTTTGCTGATAGCTATCGTACCGTTCGTTCAACGGAACTATCTGAAAAGAATTGAAAGAATTTCCAGCCCACGGGCCATCAGTCGATTATTGTGAAGTCGATTCCGACAGAGAATTCATCCCACGCGCTTCTGAATTCCTCACGAATGCCAAACTCTCCAAAAAACCTTTTTTTTTTGTTTGAGTTTGTCTCGCTTTTAGTTGAAAAAAACACTTAAAATTAAATATATTATATATTTTAAAGGCAAATGTTGAAACAAATACCTGTTGTTTATTGTACGTAAATACTTGCTGATATTTCCTAAACGATGGATAATACAATTCTCTTTCAGTAGTTTCAATGTCATGCTCATTTGAGCTCCAGATGAAAGTCTGTTATGAAAAGGTCATTTAATATCCATATTTTCCCTTGGGGCTTTTGACCTTCTCTTTACTTTGGCGGATCAGTACCGACCAATCTATTACGGTTTAAACCAGATGAAGTATCAGACGATATTTTAATTAATTCTTGTTTTAAAAGACCGTAGCAGACGAGTATGATTGACTTTTGGCAGAGATTTAGCATAACTTCAACCCGAATAACAACGAAAACGTTTTTAGATTTTCAGTTGGAAAAAAACAAACTTTTTGCAAAATATATACTTTAAAAATATATACTATTAATACTTTGAATTAATTTTTTAAATCATGGACAAAACAATATTTTGAGTAAAATGTATAATTTATTGTTTCTATACATTTTTCAAAATTTAATTTAAAACGCCTGATATGAAAGACTGTAAACTATCATAAAGAATGTTAGAGTTATTCCAATATATGTATAAGAATAACTGATCGACCCAGGTAATCTATTGGAATGACTGATTCACAGTGGTTTTATGGAATCTTGGATCGACTAGTCATTCCTACAAAGAATTGTATTGATTAAGTTTCTAGACTGACTGTGAATAAATACAGATAAACACACATACACACATAAATAATATACATTGTTTTACAAACATGTTTTCGTATAAACCCAGGCCGATCTCTCTTGACCCATTTGCTATTTTCGATAAAAAAAAAATCACACACAAAAACCACGATAATCTAATCTAAAGAGTCTTTCACCTTTCACTGTTTATTTTTCTGCGTTTTATAAATGTTTTTAACAAATCTACAATGTTGCAAAACTCCAGTAATCAAAATAGCTGCAGTCCAGTCAAAAATGAAAAAAAAAATTGATCCACAAAGCTTTATTTTCAAACACCCCTCAAGGAACACAGCAGCCTTCCAAGTAGCAATATCCACCTTCGGCTTCAACATGCCACTTTCACTACTCCAAGTTCTCATACTTTGTACTAGTACAATGTTGAGTGACTTAAAATGAACTACTTCTTCATCATCCCGACAACAGATTCAAACCACTCGTTAGAATCGCAGTGTTTGCCTTCTTCAAGCCATGGTCACTCGACTGATAACAGCGTGTGTTAACGAAACGTAAACTTATAAAATCGCTGACGCTTAAAAATCAACCAATATTTTTGTAATATTATTAAATAACTGAGCATAATTAATAGTTTTTTAATGTTTAATAAATATTTTCGGAAAATTACGAACGTTTTAAATATAAAAGTCTTACGCCGTTAACGTTTCAAAGCTAGCTAAGTAAAAATAAAGTACATTCAAAAATAGATATCATGTTATAATAAATATTTAAAACTGCAATAAAATAAAAGAAAACATTGGTGAGAGCTCTTTGAAGACATTATAAAAGAATAAATGTTTATTCTGTTGTAAAAAATAATTTTTTTCCAAATAAAATATTTCTAATTGAAATTGAGTTTTGTTTATGAGAATGTTCGTTTATGCAGTCGTTGCACTCCTTGAAAAGTACGGTCCTTCCTGGCTTTGTCTCCACGTCACGAACAGTCTGATGCTGTCAGCTCCGTACAAAATGACCGCCAACCACGTGAAGAACTGTAAGGACACACGCATAATGCACATAAACACATTGCAGAACACTCAAACATACATCCCGTCTAAGTTGTCTCAGATACAGATGTTAATCAATCTGTATTGTTAATCAGTTAATTAGATGTTAATCAGCCCTGAGGCATTTTGAGCCCTGAGGTGTTACACAAAAGGGCGCTTGAAATCCAAATAAACTTAAACTTAATCAAACATGTGAAGAACTGCAGTTATAGTGAGCGGGAGTCAGCGGATGACTGAGCTATAAGCTATCGTATTAGATAATTTTAAAAAAAATCTCACCGTTGCAGCCGCCATGTTGGCAAAGTACAGGGAAGTAGTACTGCTAGGGTGGCTGGAAACCTGGATGAAGCAAGCGGCCACGATACCGCTGATGATGTAGAACAACGTCAGAACGGACGTGGCGGTAAACTCCTGACAAATTTGGTAATTATGTTAAAATATTGTCTAAATTGTTTTAATAATAACTATTGATCAACACTTCAACTATACCAACAGACAGCAGTCGTTCTACAAGCGGTTTATTTAGCAGGAATAACAGATTAAGCAGTTAACCGTACATAGTCATGTACAACCATAATAAATTAAGAAAATTTTATTTTTGTTACCGAAAATATCAATGGAACTGTGAGTGGACAGGTGGAATCGAGTTTGAAGAGGTGAAGGACGAAGAATACGAAGGACACGACAAAGGCAAACATGCTGACAAACTGTATCCAGCCGCATGCACTGATCACCTCACTTGAAACGCTGTTGTGAACTGAGGCACATATGAAGGTCGCCAGGTCTATCATCTGTTGAGGGGTAATAATGATGATTTTAACCGAGGTAGTGGCTACAGCGACGGCCATGGTTCTGCTGATGGTGAGGATGACGATGACAACGATGAAGCATTTAAAGTGTTCGGGCTAAACATTAGAATTGTAAATATGGCGAATGCAAATCTACGAAACAGCTTCATTTGCATACAAAAACATTTTTAGCTTGCTTTCTTTGACAACTACGACAGTTCTGTGTAGCTCTAACGAGTTTAAGTTCGCTTCAAGTTTGTGTCATCAGCACAAAAAAAATTTCAGCTAGTTCGCTGTTTATTTTATTCATATTTATAAATATTTTGTCGTCGTAGTAAAATGTTTCGAAATTATTTTCAAATTGTTTTCGTAGTAAATTTTATAAATGTTTTTTATGTCAAATTTTTATTTTGATATTTTTACTCAATAAAAATGTAAAACAAATTAAAACTAATTTAATCTCGTATGCGGGATGGTCGCCAGTAAATAGTTAATACAAATTATACAGAGGCCAGATCCATTGGCCTACAAATATGATAATCTTAGTAGCTTTCGATGCCTTTATCACTGTTTAAGCCTTGGAAAGTTAAGGAAACGTGTAGATACATTAATAACATCTTTGTTTTCCGGATAAAAATCTCTGATTTTAGCAATTTTAGTAGCCGCATGTTTCATGAACTTACAAAACACAGGTACAAATGTTTGTCCATACCATTTCTCATAAAACGCAACAGAAAAAAAACCAGAGAATTGAGATCTTTGACGTGTATATATTAATCGGTTTTGCAAAGAAAAGGGAGAGTTCGGCGCGCGTTATGAACAATTGTCCTAGACAATTAATTATTATTATAGTGAATTTCTACTCGTCGGTTGAATTAATTCAAATTTACTAATAACAACTAAATTTTAATAAAATGCTTTTATTTGCCTCTTTATCTGAGTCAACGAACTAAAATTTTTGAATCTAAAACAACCGTTACGCTCAATCTTGTACATTGTTTATTTCTTTCATATAAAATCAAAATTCATAAATTTAACTCGATGTATGGATTAGTTGTTATCAAAAACATTTCATTCATATATTGTTACTAAGAAAACAACAACACTAACTTTCATATAAAATCGAATTTGATTTATTTTAATTGATTTAAGGTCTAATTCATGTCGGAAACATTCAATTAATGTATTGTCATCCAGAATAAAGCTTTCCTAAAAGTTTCAGAGCTCTAGGTGGTCAAAAAGTAGGTGAATTTTTGTTTTTAAGATTTGATCACTAAAGGCAAAAAAACAAACAAATATAGAATAACAAAGAATATTCTTTGCATCTCGAGTACAAAAAATTAACAAATGAAAATAATTGAACGACAGGTCAGGGTCAAGATAACCACAACTGACTTGTTGATATCAAGTTAAATAACCTATTGTATGTGCGGCTTATTATAAATATGATTTATAAATACAACAATTTTAGCAGCTTCATGATGTATAAACTTTCAGAACACAGTTAAAAAGTGCTTGTACATAAAACGAAACAGAAACAAGTAAATTAAAAACGAATTTTTAAAACCAATGCTCTTATATGTAATTAAAACACAAATTTTGCAATCAATTTTTTCTTATATTACTCTTTTATTTTATATTAAAGTCGAAATATCTTAATTATATCGAAATATCGAAATTAATTAAAATTAACTAAATTAATTGACTTGATGTAAAACTAATAAGTGAATATTGCATTGTCTTCTATTTTGAGCATGTATGCAAAATTTGAAAAAAAATCTATCATCAGGAAGTGACTCAAAAATTGATTGCAAGATTTGAAACAGACAGAGAAACAAACAGACAGAGAAACAGAGACGACGAGTTAATAAAAGCATTGGTAAAAACACCACAGAATTGAGATCACTGAGGTGTATATATTACTCGGTTTGGCACTAAAGAGGAAGCGTTCGGCGTGCGGACCGGCACTTAACGATAATCTAACCATGTAAATTAGATATAACAATTTACCAGATTTATAACAATGTAACATAGATATAACTATGTAACATGGATATAAAAATTTAACAGATTTATAACAATGTAACATAAATATAACATTATAACGGATATAACAATATACAATACCACAAATACAACAATGATACACCAATAAAAATATATTCTAGGTCGCGTTCTAGGTATAATAATATAGCAACGATACAACAGTAAAAATTATATTCTAGGTACAATAATATAGCAATGATACAACAGTAAAAAATGTATTCTATGTATAAAAATGTAGCAATGATACAAATATATTTTTCGGTTGTAATTTTGATCGTTATTTAACATTTTATGAAATTTTTGACAAGAATATTTGCATAAAAATATATTTATAATATTTAAAATAAATCTAACACTACTTAAGAACATAATGCAAAAAAGCGTGTAAACACAAAAACAGTCTGACCAACCATTTCGGAGAACCTGAGGATGCCGAAGAATGAGAGGAGATAGCCGAAGTCTAACATGTTACGGATACTCGTGAATCTCTGGGTGGGCTGGTTACTGGGCTCCATAACCGTAGGTCTCCTGGTGTCTGGTGTTTGTGTCACTCTCTATGCCTGCGCTCCTCCGTTTGTTTGTCTGTGGTAGTGCTGCTGGCTTTTTTCACACCTTCTTTCTGAAGTCTTTTTCTATTTGTAATACCTTAAATGTTGTAATTAAGCCACTTTAAAGTTCTTAATTAAACAAGGATAAAATTTTAACTAATTGATATCCAATCAAGCCCTCTCATCTCATGTATCGGCTGCGGCGAACTTCAAAGTCGGCGACAATTTGAAACTATTTGAGCTACGGCAAGTGAGTTGACTTGCTTTCAACAAAGTACATTCATGCTGCAAGTCGACAACGACACTCTCAAAGCTCACTATAAGCCAAGATGACAACTAAAACTACTTGTTATTATCAATAATAAATAGTTCTATTGTTTACAAACATTTAAAAATTTGTAATTATTCAACTACAATTTGTGTTACATTATGTAGGCATAATATTTACAAACATTTCAGTAACTAAACGGTTATAATCGATACATTATAAAAATGTCTAGAATGTTTTTCCGGAAGTTCTAGCTCTTTTTGCACAAATTATTAAGCCTTGTTGTCGGAATCTGGGAGGCTTCCACCCCGGCCCCGTACGTCTATAGTCGCAAATGTACCCCCCCCCCCCCCCCCGTCGGAAAATCTTGGCTCCGAGCCTGACCAACAACGCATAATTAATTATTGAAATTAATGCATTAATTATTTCATATTCATTTCAAGGTTTTTCAATATTTTTTTTCTAACATTTGTAACAATAAAAACTCACTTTTCGATTAGTAAATCCAAAAATAGTGTCAATGCAATTTCAGACCACCTAGTAGCAGCCGGCGACCGATTTGTCGAGGCTCCAAAGAATCAACTGTCGATTACCGGATTACCTGTCTACCTACCTATCTACCTGTCGATATGATTAACTCACCTGAGGTAAAAGTGAAATATTCACAGAACAGAAAATGAACTGCTTCACCGGTATTATAATAGCTCTTGACCTTCAACCTGTCGTTTATCTCAGATCACCTGTTGAGTGTTATACAGGTGGGATATTGGAGTTCCACAACGTTAATTGTGATTTAATACCTATAAGTAATATTTTATTATTAGGTTATGGTTATTATTATTATTATTATTACTATTAAATTTCAATTATTGCTGGTCATTTTGTTGTAGCTAATTTATATAAACGACCGATGTCATCGCTTTCGCATTAGCTTCCTAATTGGCTGAGTAGGAGGAGTGAAAGAGGGATGGATGTGCACGAATGAGTGGTTGGATGAGTGAAGTGCGTGCGTTGGATGTGTTTGTTCAAATGTACGTGTATAATACGTGTACGTGTGGAACGTTGTTGTAGGAGTCGTGTCGTTATGAAATCATTTAATTGTTATCGAAGTAATTTCATGGAAATGAGGAAATTCTGTGATCTTTCCAGAACTGATTAACCATGCAAAGAAAATTTTAATTTCTACAACTTTTCGAATTACAAATGTCTTGGGAAGCATAATTTCTTGGAGCAAGTATTCGCCTTCGTACTGATTGTACCCTGAGAAACCTAAATTGACAAAAAATCGGCATAAAATTGCACAATAATTTATAATTAAAGAAACTGTTGAAATTTGATTACAGTTACATAGCATGGAATAGCACGCGGCTTGCTTACCGCGGTGTTAACATTTACTTCCATCTTCGCGGTGGCTCGTTCAGGCGCGTGAGATTTTCCAGATGCTGTTCATGGATTAACCAACCAACCGACCAACCAGCTTGTTGTTCAGCGATGCAAAGTTATTAACTATTAACATGACATGACATAAAGGAAATGATGGGCGCAAACTATAAGTCTCTATGCCCATGTCTAGAATTATATAAAATATTGTTCATATATATGTTCTATAAATAAATGTATGTATATATTATTAAGAATCCTTTTTATAGTTGTACATAATATCGCTTAATTCGAAATGACAGTCAATTAGTATATAAATCAATTAATCAGTCAATTATTATATAAATGTAATGATTTTCTATTAATTTTATTTTCTAGTACATGTAGACTAATGAAGTTGCTGATGCTGCAAGTTATAAAGTTCTTTCTCGAACCATCAGCATTACTTGAGATTATATCCCTGATACGAAGGCGCAGAAAATTTAAAGCAGTATATTTAAATTCTGTCTTCATTATTAGGTCAAATTTAAAACAGTTTTATACGAAAAAAACTGCGGAGATTCTTTGATATACTCTGCATTGCTGCATAGCCAGAGTTGCTTAAGCTGCTTATTTGTCAGATTGAAAGAACAGATTAACGTCTTAAATCTGTACTGATCTCGACTTTACGGCGTACGACTATAATCATCATCATCGTCGTCGTCGTCATCATCGTCGTCGTCATCATCATCATCATCATCATCATCATCATCATCATCATCATCATCATCATCATCATCATCATCATCATTATTATCATTATCATTATCATCATCATCATCATCATCATCATCATCATCATCATCATCATCATCATCATCATCATCATCATCATCATCATCATCATCATCATCATCATCATCATCATCATCATCATCATCATCATCATCATCATCATCATCATCCTCCACCTCCTCAATATCGTCGTCGTCACCATGAAAACACCCTAATCATCATCATCACCATCATCATCATCATCATCATCGTCGTCGTCGTCATCATCATCATCCTCAATATTGTCGTCGTCACCATCAAAACACCCTAATCATGTCTTGATGGGGCGAAACATCCAGAGTTGGGGGAAAACGACACAAAAATTGTGCGGACGATTTGTTTAGAGTGAAGGCAAAAGGACTTCGGGAAAACTGGTCTTGAGACGAAACACCCTGTCAACTCACTATGCCACCATTGGAACCATTACAATCTGCATCTGACGCTTACGGGCCGTTGAACAATCGCTTCAGGCGTCAAACTTGAAAGCTCGATTAGAAAAACCATCGAGTGAACTCAATCGGTTGTTTGCATGCAAATTAAATATAATTATATTCATTGATTGAACAAAGAGAAAGTCAAACAAAATTAACCACAAATGCAATGCTTCATAAAAAGAGGTGAATAGGGCAATGAAGTTCCTCCCTAGATCCGATTCTACATACATACATACATACATACATACATACATACCTATATACATACATACATACATACATACGTACGTACGTACATACATACATACATACATACATACATACATACATACATACATACATACATACATACATACATACATACATACATACATACATACATACATACATACATACATACATACATACATACATACATACATACATACATACATACATACATACATACATACATACATACATACATACATACATACATACATACATACATACATACATACATACATACATACATACATACATACATACATACATACATACATACATACATACATACATACATACATACATACATACATACATACATACATACATACATACATACATACATACATACATACATACATACATACATACATACATACATACATACATACATACATACATACATACATACATACATACATACATACATACATACATACATACATACATACATACATACATACATACATACATACATACATACATACATACAAACATACATACATACATACATACATAGATACATACACACACATACATACTTTGAATGAGCATTTAGTGCCGAAATGTTGTAAAAAACACATACATACAAACATACATAAACACACACAGACACACATACATGCACATACACATACATACATACACACATACATATGTATGTGTGTATGTATGTATGTGTATGTGCATGTATGTGTATGTGTATGTGCATGTATGCATATATATATATATAGTTCCCGCTCGCTTACCCGCTCCGCTCCGCTCATTTTGTGATGGATTTCAAAAAAAATTTCTCTATATTTGATTCCTCTTGACTCTCAAGGTTGTGTGAAAATTTCATTACGATCGGATGAATGGTGTAGCAATGCATAAATATACATAAATAAATACATATATACAAACACTCATTTTTATATATATAGATAGCATAAAGACAGAGAAAAGGATCTCATTTGATTACTGGCTGTAATCACTTACTGCCATCGGCTAGAATCTAGAATATTTTTCCACCGCCGACACCGCGTTTAATTGAGAAATTATATTTATAAGCCTTTCATCTCTCCAGTCGGTGGTGTTTAATTGTTGCTTTTATTTTTAACTTCGACACTTTATGGAGATAAAGGGAACGTAACTTATAAGCAGACGACCTTTAGCAGTTTATTCGACATTGTTACAATACTGTCAACCGTATTCCGGGTCTTCTGGAATGGTTTTATAATTTATTGAAAGTAATAAAAATAAGAACTATTTCTGTACCTTTCTGTCCCTGCTAATATTCAAAAAACCGTCTAGGACCATTAAAAGACGGAAAAAGGTTATACCAGGGGCAAAGATTATAAAAATATAATTTTTGATAAACAAAATAACTTGTTGAATATAAGTAAACAATTTTTTTTCATGTTGACTAGTTCTAAACAGAATTTCTACTAAAACTAAAAAAAAATATTTTTTCAATTAATCAACAAAAACTTTTTTTTCCGATTGAAAATGTAAGAAAATATACGAATTAAACTTTGGCCTTGAGCTTTTAAGTATTTTTTGCTTCAAACACATAATAATTTTTGAAAAAAAAAACTCTTTTATCAGCAGCACCTGGCTGTTTCTTCTTCTTCTTGTGGTTGCCTACGTTTTTACCCATAATATTGTTATTTTTAAATAGAATCCCAAAAAATGCAACGGTGCCAACTGCCAATTCTATATGTTTGTGCTATATGTTTTTGCAAAACAAAACTTTACCAGGTTTTCGTAGTAGTATGTTATCGATATTGAAACCTACTATTGAGATACAATAAATTACTGGAATGATCGCTAGACCAAAAATTATTTTTTTAAACAATATTTATTTTCAACAAAGCACCAAAATTTAAATGTTTATTTACAGTAAAAAATATTATTTCTTGTATTTCTAATATTTACGTAAATATCAGCGTTGCATCGGCAATGGACTCGTTTTGAACATCCCAGTCCCAGTCTAACTCCGCTTAGCACCCCGACAGGCTCCCAAGAGCGTCGCTATTCAGAATGTTCACAGTGTCACTACTGAAGAATTCGCAAGTCATTTTTGACGAATTATTTTCTTCCTGGTTCGACTTCGAAAAGTAATCAGAGGGCGAATCAGCTGTCGTGATTTCATCCAGCTCAAGATCTTCTGACACGACCGATACGGATATCAGACTAGCTGAATCTTTAAATTCCAGAGATTGGTTTTGATATTTAGTCTTGTTGTCTTCAAGTGATGGTGATGCTCGAGGAGTTTCCTGACATATGTTGCTTATCTGTGTGATGGTCGAGCCTGTAATACTTTTTCTCCGAAAGTTTCGGTTAGCAATTTCTTCTTCGACAGCTTCTCCATTGCCTCTCCTTCTGCAATCTTGCTGTTGCAAATAAAAATCTGTTTAAATCATTTATAGCTTATTTATTAAAATGGTATTCACTACATATAGAGTATAGTAAATTATCAACATTATTGAATCTGCGCTTATAATATTCTATGCCGGTTTTTTGGGCTGATTAATATTTCGTCTATAAAATAAGTTATGTCATAGTAAAAAAAAATTAGTAGGAACATTTGTAATTTTAAATTATTATTTTTCTAGCACCACAATTACCTTCTTTTTCATACTTTTCATTTTTAAGAAGGAGTAAGTGATAGCGCCAATGACTAATCCTATGGCCAAGGTTCCAAAGAAGGGCACCAATATATAAAGGATAAAAACGTTAGAATTAGCAGCCGAGATATTTTCAAAGTTGTTGTGAATGTTGTCAGTAGTTGTTTGGTGTATACTTTCAAAACTTTCCAAACAAAACCCTTTGAGTCTTTTCGGGCATGACCCAAGTCCGTCACCATAGAGAACGGTCACATTTAAACTCGAGAGGCTAACCTTTGTGACATTACATTGGCGTACTGTATCGGCCGCGTCACAGCTATTCGAAGCTGTCTTAATATCGACGAAGGTTACATTATTATCCGTGTCCGATTCCTGTTTAGAAGTGCAGCCGTGGCATTTTCCTAATTGGAAAAACTGTTCCCTCAAAACCGACTCGTCAGTTTGACTCTTCAAAAGTTCAAGTGACTGCCAGAACGAGTTAACGAAGTTAGGCGGTTCGCACGGAGGAGCTAAAAAGCTTTGTTCCGACAAGGAAGAAACAAGATTGTACATCACTAGAGCTATCGTGACTATGAAATTCAATAACTTCTCAAAACTCATAATAAACAAAAAAATTAAGTTTATCTTCTTTAATTACAAGACATGTATGTTCGGCAGTTCCATTTACAAATATTTTACAGCCATTCCAGTTTCTGATGGGCTGGTTTATCAGCTCCAAGCTTTTTTCGATCAACTGTCGATAGATATTACTGTTTAAACTATATTGCCAAACTTTTTACTTTCTTAAAATTTACATAAGCAAGTTTCCAGTTGGTGCTAAACATACGTCTTTAAACAATTTATTACTACAACCGTTTAATATTTAAAAATTTCGACATTACCAGCCCGAGTGCTGACTAAGCGTAATGTCTCACACTGAGATCAAACTTACTGCAAGTCTGACAATCGATACATTGTTTCTACAGGCCTAAACGTTATAGCCATTGTAGGTTTCGTAGAAAAAATTACACAGTGCGAGCAAAACTACGTAATGTATTGATTGATTAAAAATGAATAAATTATACAATGACTCAAGATGTGCAGCAGGCTAGATGATTATAATATCGATATGTTTTTTTTTTAATTTCGCTTAAATTAGTGCAGTTTGTTTATATTATATGAGTTGTATAGGTAAAAGATGTGTCACATTTTAGCTATTTAAAATTTTCTCCACAGCTGTATACTACTGCCTTATAAATGAAATAAAAACTAATATGTAAATGTCTGCCCAAGAAATATTTTTCAAGTAATTATTTAATTTTTAAAAACCAATTTCAACAAAACTTTGTTTTTAGTTAATAAGTTGCTTTAATTTATTTTTATTTAAAGCAAAACTGTAATATTATCCAAATGGTTTTAGTGCATGATTTTCAGCCAGTGCCAGCATATTGTAATTATATATATATTTTCCAAGTTGCCGACGACGGGCCCAGCCGCGAAGAATCATCTCATGCAGTACTTTAACGTAGAACTTATTTAAGGGCACTGCGGTAAAGAGGTGCTTCAACGTCATAGGCTGTTTATATATTTTTACTCATATTATAAAATATCAACGTAGGTATGTATTTAAAAACTTTTCATAATACTCGGTAGGTGTTAAAAATGTTTAAAGTTGATTCACTCATCATACTGCAGCAAAGATAATTTATTTATTTTTTATAAACATTTTCTTACGTTTGTTTTTCATTTATTTCCACAATTTAAAAAAATGAGAATAAAGCGCTTTTATCAAAAACCCCAGGTTCTATTTTTAGACGCTAGTGTTGCGAAGAATAAACAAGCATCAGCTGCTTTACTGCTCCGATCTGACAAGACGAGAGTATACACACTTGTACAGCCGTGTCTGAAAAAAACTGATTTTCAAATAAGTTCATTTAGGTTTCAATTTCAGAAGTACTTACAAACAATAACAAATGGATTAAATAAAAATTTATAGAATTTATTCTAAATTGAAAAAAACCTACTCTTTATTCAAATGGTAAACAGTTCAAAGTGTACCACTCGACCTAGTTTTGCGACCCAGCTGTAGTGCAAACATAGCCTTGAGTAGGATACAATTATCGTGCAAAGCATAAGCGCTTTCTGTGCACGTCTTGCGTTAGGAGTTAGGCATGCCTCTAAAGATACTAAGCCTCGTATTTACAGTAGTAAAATACATTAAACTGGCGAGCTCATAAAACCGATCGGTTCCATTGCACTTAAAGCTTTAAAACAGGTGCGTACTGCGAACTTTTTTAAGGTCACCTGGCCTGGATTACTAGCCGACTAGCCGACTAGCAGGAACGTTTAGTAAGAAAGAAAAAAGTTTCGGTTGTAAAGTGTAACTAAACTTCGTAAACGCTATGCGTCTGTTTGTTTTGTTCGTGGCTTTTCTGTGGCAACGTGACTGCCTGGCTCACAAGATCCTCCTCTTTCCCTCTCCCTTCTACAGCCATTCCGCTTCAGTATATGCCATCGGTAAAGAGTTTATGGAAAAGGTACTTTATGATTGATGTCAGATGTGCAAGTTTTTGAATTTTTTATTCTTGCACTGAATTTTAAAAAAATGTATGATTTTAATTAGTTAAAAATAAAATTTAACCATTATTTATAATTATAATATATATATATATATATACTATCAAAAACCCTAGGTTCTCTATATAATGTTTTTAGGGTCACGAAGTTCACATGCTGCAGCACTGGAGTTTCAAGTTACCCGACCAATGGACATCTGACGGTAAAATGGTCGTATATAGGTACGGCAAATCAGACCAGGGTAGTTACCACGTGGAAGACTACGTGGCCAATCTGACCAAAGAGTACCTACTCTACAATCACGGTTTTGAGTTCTACCTAAGCAAAATGCAGATACTCAGCAAGCGATTAGTAGTCGACATGCTAACCGACAATGATGACTTGATTGAGCGGCTGAAGATTCAGAAGTTCGACATAGCCGTCGTAGATTCAGTTTTCTTTATGCGCTTTTCGTGCCTTGTTCCTCATCAGCTGGGTGTGCCCATGGTGACTTACAGCGACTCCATAAACCCGTGGCTGGTCCGCATGCCGTGGTTGCCGTCAATCTTCTCTCCGATGAGAATGTCAACTGACAGTCACAACGGTTTCTGGAAGCGCGTCTCCAACCTGCTGACTGTCATCTCTTTTAAACTGTTTCCCCTGTCGCTAGATCTCGATAAGGAGCTTCTAGACAAGTACAGACAATTCGGAGACTTCCAATCCATAGAGGACCTCATTTCTAGATCGGTTCTCTTTTTAGTACCCGGAGATCCAGTCTTAGATGTTGTCAGACCAAGCACCGCCAACGTTGTTTTCGTCGGTGGTCTCACCACGGATTTGTTTCGACAAGCGCTGCCTGTCCCGTTAGACCAAACCTATCTCAATTTCATATCCGATCCGAAAACTCCGAACGTTGTACTGGTGTCGTTTGGATCGATGGTTTATTGGTACCCCCAGAGTCTGGCTAAGCTTTTCATCGAAACTTTCAAGCTCATGCCAGAGCTCAAATTCATCTGGAAGTTTCCAAACGAGTACGAACTCGAGGTACCATCGAACGTCATGGTGGTCAAATGGATGCCCCAGAAAGAACTTCTGAACAGGAGTGAGATCAAACTTTTTGTTACCCACTCCGGCAACAACGGCCAATTCGAAGCCGTGTACCACGGCGTGCCCATGCTGGCCGTGCCACTCTTCACGGATCAGATACGCAACGCGAAGCGCATAGTGGAACGTGGCTACGGTGAGCAGATCGACTACAGGACTAGCTCGCCGGAAGATTTTGCCCGCTCGATTAGAAAGGTGAGTTCGACATTTTAAAATAAAGTAGTTGTTTATATTAACTAACCTGCAAATAAGCGAGCATGTGACTTGTGGGTTTTTGTTTGCCAATGAATTATGAATGATAGGCTAGTCGTATTAATTATGAATCTGCAGCTGTCTCTAATCAATCATGTTTATTCAAAACAACATCACGTGCTTGATATTGTTTTGTATGAATAAACATGATAAAAAAATAACTTGTTAATTAAATCCAATTTTCAGATCATCAGCGACCCTTCATATAAAATACGGATCAAGAAAGCCTCAAGTATCTTCAGGGACCAACCCCAAACGCCCTCGCAAAGAGCGGCGTTCTGGATAGACCACGTGATCAAATATGGCGCTGATCATTTGAAACCAACGGGAAATGATCTTTATTTCTGGCAGTACCTGTGCATAGACATCTTGTTTTTATTTATAGCGGTCTTAGGAATTGCGTTGTTTTTAACTACGATGTTGACGAAAGTTTTACTAGCGAAATTGTGCAAATCTGGGAAAACGGTGCAAGCAAGCCAAAAAAAGCTCAAATAAGTGACTGATAGGCTATGAAACCAATTTTTCCGACCTAGCCCATCACTTTCTCGATAAAGTGACCCGGCCCGACCCAGCCTTGCCCACGCCTAATAATTTTAATTTTGTATTTACTATTTATTATTTTTAGACAATATTCAATATTACAAGAGTCCTGCTTCTTGTATGTCCCTATTTCATTATTTCGATTGATTCAACTTTTGTCGCTAAAAGTCGTGATCGGGTATCTGTCACTGTGGTGTCCGCTAAAGGAGACAAGTCTCTCTATCTCTTTCTCCGACAGTGCTGAAACGAAGCGTTACGACAAACTGGTTGAAAAAGTATTGATTTCTCTTTTGTCTCGTTCATTTAAAAATGCAATGGGTTTGTGTTTATACTTGATATAATCGAACAACTTTATTGGCTAAGAAGTTTTTTCTTCCCAATTAAGTTACTCGGCGTTTCTCCGGTTTTTTAGGGGTTTTCTCATTTTTTGACGATAAAACGTATAATAATAAAACGATTTGTGTATTAATCATTAGAGATATTTTATGTATGTAAATTATTTTAAGGAAATTTATTGGCTTGACCCGACATAACCCGTGGACAAATCTGGCTATAAGCAGTTGACTATATCTAGAGTTAGTTTATTAAAAGTTCGATTAATTGATAATTTAATCGATTGGTAGAATTAATGGCAAAATGCTTCCTATTGTTATACTGGTAACATTGTAAATAGTTTCAATCATTTCATTTTGCTCAATTCTGATTGTGGACAAGTCGTTTAGTAATTTTAAATCTCTTTTTCTGTGAAGTCATAACTACTATCACCATCTTCTTCCTCATCATTATCATCATCATCATTGTCAACATCATCATCATAACCCTCTTCCTCGTCGTCATCATCATCATCACCTTCAGCGTGCAGTGGTCTCGATTCGAAAGCTTCTTTTTCAAGTTGTGTAATTATTGGCCTTGGAAAGTTTAAAAGATCTCTTAAACTTTTTCTGCAAATATAGCTGATGACCGGGGGGGGGGGGTAATTGTAGGTATTTTTCCAAAAAAATTGTTCTTTTAAGAACCAGATAACCGGGGGAAAAGTCGTAGGTTTTTCAAAAATCTACTTGATAAAATACCTATTTTGACATCCCATACAAATGGCGCCCGGCTAAAGGCTTTACCCGGAATCAAAATAAAATTAAATTAATCATTTAAACTTTTAAATAGATTAATTAAAAAATTGAATAATATAAACTATTATAAACGAAATAACAGATTATTATTGTTATTACTATGATTATCCATCTTATTTTTATAACTATTTTTAATAGGTATTATTGATACTATGATTAATATTTTTCTAATTATTATTGTTGTTGGTAATATTATTGTTATTTCGATTATTTAAATCGTATCCAAAGCAAACTCGGTTAATATTTTTATTGAATTATAAAACTTGTTTGTTTCTCTGCAATAAAATGTGTCAACAACGGATAGCATTTGCACCCCTGTTCGTGTCGGACAAGCTTCAGACAGATAGACGGACAGACAGATTTACGGACAAACAGACAGATAGACGGACGGACAGACACTCAGACAGACGGACGGACACACAGACAGACAGACAGACGGACGCACAGACATACATAGAGACAGAAAGACGTCCAGGTTGTAGAATGAAAAATTTTAAATAATCGAATAAGTGAAAAGGCGAAAAAGGCAAAAGAAAGAAATCACAAGATTACGTGTAAGATACCTGGCTTAACGATATACATAGGTAGGAAAAACAATCTTGGATTTTCTTTCTCAATTAGAAACTCCCATGAAAAAAAACACAAAAAAATATAAGAAAAACCAAAATAAATACTCGATTGAAAGCGTTTATATAGAAACGGGAATATAAAACAAAATAAAGAGAGAGAGACAGTCTGCAGTTTAACGTATGAATGAGTTGGTGCGAATGAATGTATGAAAACAAATGCACAAATATTCTTCTGTTCCTTTGGTTAGTTTATTCTGGCATTTTTCAATTATTGGTGGTTAAAAATATTTCCTGGTTTGATTGGCTGCGCTCTAGAAAAACCCGAGTCGTGGTTGGACGACAGAAATTAGAAATGTCTTTTATCCGAAGAATAAGGCACATCTGGTTAGGAAAGGTCAAGGAGAACACCTGTTGATGAAAACACCTGAGTTACATATTAATCGTTCAAATCGGCATGGATATGTTAGGTCATGGACACACACACACATAAATACATCACAGAACACTCAAACATACATCCCGTCTAAATTGTCTCAGACAGATATAGACGTTAATCAATCAAACAATCAATAATATGTTAACGTTTGAAGAAACGATTAATTTAAAAAAAAAACTTTTACAAAACCAAATGCCGTTCATGAGTAGATAAAAAAATCCGCTTACCACCAAGAGCATGCTTCTCCATACTCGGGTCAAGGGCGAGTAAGGATTCTGCAGTTTCTTCCGTTGCAGTGGCGACTGTTTTTATGGTAAAAAAAACTATTATAATATACATTTTCCGCCATCATTGTTGCAATCACCACCACCGTCACCGTCATCGTCATCATCATCATCATCATCATCATCATCATCATCATCATCATCATCATCATCATCATCATCATCATCATCATCATCATAGCCATAATCGATCACCTACATTGAGACTTTTTAGATGCCAAAAGACTTGGACCTATATCGCTGTTCAGCGGCGCAGAGTGAGTCCTGCCTATGGGCATCTTTATCTGAAAATTAAAAAACAAAAAGTTGAAAAAAAACCTCAAATTTATCATCTCTATTATTTCTATAATTATAAACATCATCGTCATCAACACCACTACTACTATCATCATCACTATCACCTTCGAGGATGCTCCTGCTGAAGGACAACAGTTAGGGTATCCCTGGGCGTAAGATGAAAGTGACATTTCATGCTGTTGGTTTTGTTGCTTCTGTTGCTGGTCCTGCTGATAGAGCTGATGCTCCTGATACTGATTGCTGAGACCCATCAGGTCGTAAGAGCCTCCGCCTCCTCCTGGTGCGGCTGTCGACCTACGTGCCAACGGCTGGTGGGAAAAGCTTGGTTTCGCGTATCCCTGGCCCTGACCACGTCCGAAATTCCGAAACGCGAGAAATCTGAATATTTTATTCGAATTGATCCTACAATTATTTTTCGTTAACACTTTGAAAGAAATAAAAACATTGGTAGCCAAATCAAAATGATCATATCAATTGCAAATCGAATCTGATTGAAAGCTTTCAGCAGTCGACCAACCTTGATTTATCGTGAGACTTCTGCATCTTCTTGACCTGATATTCCAGAGAAGTGAACCTTTTTTTCTGATCATCCACAAAAGACGGACTGACGGAGCACGCCTTGACCAAACGCAGAAACGAAGAACACAGGTAAATGTCAGACTGGTGCTGCTTGAAGGCCAACAGCAAGCTGCAAACTTAAAAAAAAACACAATTAATTATTATTTCAGAAACACTTATCAACAATTTAAATTAAACGATTAATAAATGCTCCATACTTTCTTCTAAGAGACTGACAATGCGCTCGGTTAAATTTTCGCCATTGCTTTCCAAACACTGACGGTTGGAGCTGAGCGCGTTATTGCTGTAATCTTTCGAAAAGCCATGAGTCGAAGAAGATTCTTCAGGGCCACTCCGTTTCATAGGGGTTTTAACTATTTTGTCTAGCTCAGAAATAACGTTTTGAAGAGTTTCCGGGTTGGTTTTCAACTCCTGAAATAACAACAATAATGATTAACAAGCTAAATTTATTTACATTTAGCTATAATTAAAGTGTCAACTTAAATAAAAGTAAGCTGCATATCATTATAAAAATAATTGGTTTCCACGAACCTTCTCCAGAGCGTCCAAGACATTTGGCCTATCTCTCAGGTTCTTGATATTCAGAAGCAGCTTGTCTCTGGCACCTTTGGTCACATCCTTTTAAAAGATTAATGTTTATAATACTGAAAATATATTCAATCATAAGTGCTGATATTTTAGTTTTTTTTTTAATTTCCAGTTGCCTAATGCTTGAAAGCATGGACTACTCAAATGTTTGATAGTCGCGGAGGTATGGTAAATTGGATAAGACATAGAATGCATTTATTTTGCATCAATTGTAGTTTCAGAGAAAGCTAAAATGACGCGTTATAATCGACAGTGCTTGCTACCCATATGCTTTCCTATTTAAAAATATATTAATAAGAGCTAAAGAGACCGTTTCGACTAAGCAATAAACTGTCAGCTGCTTGGAGGAGCCGACTAACCGGCAACTGGCGAACGCTAAACCAATATGCAGCTAGTTTATATTTTGTGCTAAAGTTCTGATGTTCAAATGTTCGTCCATATTCATACCTTTTGAATAAGCCACTCTTCCGTCAAATTCATAAGCTCTTCGTAGCTCAGACTTTGAAGAATGCTGGTATATTTGTGCAGCCGAAGACTTTTCAGCCAGATGGACAAAGCTGTTGCGAAAATGGCAGACGCCTAATTAATTTCTGTCTCACAAAAATCTGATTCCAATAAATATTCATCAACTCACTTGCTGACCAATCGGACGTCTCGGCGAGAAACCTAACGTCGGCTTGTGACTCGTTGCTGTCGGTAGAGTTGGAGCTGCTTTGGGGGGAGAGCGGCAGGTGATTGGAGTGCGGTCCGAGAATGCACCGCATTCGAAAGGCAGGGTTGTGCAGTCCCTCTGATAATTGGCCTCTGTTCAACCAGCCGGGAGCGAGTGACTGGGTTCTGGCGAGCTTTGAGTGGCCTTCGTTCTTTCCATCTAGTCATCATTAATTAACGCTATTATAAAACGCAGAAAAAAAGAACCATTAAGTTGAGGTAATCTTCCTTATCATAATTGATACAGATTTATTTAGTTTATTAAATTCAAGAAACCAAACTAAAAGTAACGGCAAAAAAGGTGTTTTTCGTAGACAACGAATTACATATTAAAATCGTGAGTTCGAGAAAACGCTTAAAAATTAAAAAAAATCAGAAGTCGGCCGACTAACCGTTAGCTTGCAGATTGAAACTGACATTTTTAACTGACGACTCAGCGTACTGCCAAGGTTCTAATTGTTTGGCAGGTGCACAAAATTGTGGGCCAAAAGTAGGCTGGCTGAATCTATTTTTACCTACGCTTGTCATTTCCTCAGCAAATGTCATGTCATTTCTTTCTGGGGCTAGATTGAGTTCTCGCGAAATCGGGACTGACATGGACGGAGCAAGACTTCGCTTACTGACGGGACTCTCTTGCTCCATTTGGTATTGATTTTGACTCGAAATTGAGACTCCAGAGTCTCGGCTGAAGCGAAAGAGCATCTGTGAGAGTCTCTCGGAGTTTTCGTTGACTTGATCGTAGGCTTCACTTTCGTATTCGTCTTGGCTTTCAACCAGACCTGTAAAATATTTCAAAAAATATTCAAATACAATTCCAATAAGAAACAAGTAAATTAAAAACGAATTTTTAAAACCAATGCTCTTATATGTAATTAAAACACAAATTTTGCAATCAATTTTTTCTTATATTACTCTTTTATTTTATACTAGCAGTGCCCGTAGCGGCTTCGCTCGCATGAAATTTGAGAATTTGAACCATGCACACATAGTAGAGTACTGCACGGATCAATTTTTTAGGTCTCGGCTCGGCCCGTCGACAACTTGGCCCAACCCGTTTCAAAAACCAAAATTCCTGGCCCGGCACGGCCCGTCTAATATGGGTCCGGCCCGTTTTTACAGGCCTAGAAGTTCTATATACTTGATGAAAAACTTCGGCCCGTCCCACCTTGACTTCACGTTTAGCCTGAACACCCTAAAATCACTAAAATGTCTATATACTTGGTTAAAAATCTCGGCCCGTCCCACCTTGATTTAAGGTTTGGGCAGGGCCGTATGAAGACCCTAAAATAACGGCTTGGCCCGTCCGTCCGGTGATAAACTGAACTCATTTACTTTTAACCGGCACAAAACCTCAAAATACTATTTTTCACATCTGTAGCACTTACAGTCTTTGAGTAGCAGTTATTTTAAAATCAAATAACCTTTTTTCCACCTCACATTTGAGGTCCTGGAACTGGAAACCAAATTTTCAAAAAATTGTAAAACACGTATATCATTATTTCTGGAGTAGAAACCAAATACTAATTTTTACTCCTGTAGCATCTACTGTTTTCGAGTAGCAGTTACATTAAAAACCAAATAACCTTATATTCCACCCCACATTTGAGGTCCTGAAAACCAAATTTTAAAAAATTGGTAAAACACGTATATCTTTATTTTTAGAATAGAAACTAAATACTAATTTTTACATCTGTGGTATTTACAGTTTTTGAGTAGCAGTTACTTTAAAAAACAAATAACCCTATTTTCCACCCCACATTTGAAGTCCTGGAAACCAAATTTTCAAAAACTGCTGAAACACGTATTTCCTTATTTTTGGAGTAGAAACTAAATACTAATTTTCATTTCTGTAGCATTCACAGTTTTTGAGTAGCAGCTACTTTAAAAACCAAATAACCCAATTTTCCAACCCACATTTGAGATCCGGGAAACCGAATTTTCAAAAAATGGTGAAACACGTATCTTTTTATTTTTCAAAAAGAATCTATATACCAAATTTCAAAATCGCCTCATTTTTGGTTTTCGAGATATACATTGTTTTAGAAAAAAGTTTGTTTTCCAGTTTTTTCCCCTCAGGAGCAAAATTTTCAAAAATCCTTTCTTAGCGGATGTTTACGCTATAAAAGTAATATAAGTTCCAAATTTCACGTTCCTAGGATGAAGCGTTTGAGCTCGGCGTTGATTATCAGTCAGTCATCTGTCAGTCAGTCAGTCAGTCAGTCAGTCAGTCAGTCAGTCAGTCAGTCAGTCAGTCAGTCAGTCAGGACATGTTCTTTTATATATATAGATTAAAGTCGAAATATCTTAATTATATCGAAATATGGAAATTAATTAAAATTAACTAAATAAATTGACTTATTGTAAAACTAATAATTGAATATTGCATTGTCTTCTATTTTGAGCATGTATGCAAAATTTGAAAAAAATCTATCATCAGGAAGTGACTCAAAAATTGATTGCAAGATTTGAAACAGACAGAGAAACAGACAGACAGAGAAACAGACAGACAGAGAAACAGACAGACAGAAAAACAGACAGACAGAGAAACAGAGACGACGAGTTAATAAAAGCATTGGTAAAAACGGCTGGGCCTGTAATAAGTTTTTTTCACTAGTGCTGATCAAATTCAATATAATCAGTAGTCAGTATAACTAACCCTTACTAGAGAGAGAGTTCGAGGGCGCACGTGCTGTTGGCTGCCGGCGAAGACGGATTTCTTTTTGTGGCTTTTCATTATTTTTTTCACCAGCTGTTGAAAAAAAAATGTCTTTGTCAATATTTCTGGTATTGAGCTTTATTACAGAGCAGACGGTAATATGGTTGAATCAACTTTTCTGAAACCGTGGCGCAGCATGAATTCTGGTTGTAGCCACCAGAGTTCAAATGGTCGGGAAATGCTAAATAACGGACTCACATTGGTCTAGCGAAGGCACTGGAGACATTAATACTGACAGAAAGCAAGTGATATTTGTGCACAATTAGCAGATATTAGCACATATATGAACATTTTCCACACCCCTGGGTTTAATTTTTCTTATTTGAAAGGTCTGTGTTCACCAGATTCCAAAAAGCTATTCACCGCATTTCTAATAAATTTTGGCTGACCAATATAAGCCCGACTCTGGGTGCCAACTTTGTTTTAAATAGTTTGCAGAAAACTATAAACTTAACGTTTCTGGCTAAAGAAAGAGGTCCCAACCTTTGAATAAAAGTTTTCAGCTATTTATATTTTGCTCACCATCTGTTACTTCACTGTCAAAGTTCTTCTTATTACCAGCCTGTTTCTCCCCGATACAGCCATGTTGATCGTCTTGATTAGTGGCGGCTGTCTGGCTTGGAAGCTTGTCACATTTGTCTTGGTCGCGTCCTCTTTCAGTTCTCAGAACCGGATCGACGCCGTTCAGCCAGAAGACAAAGTCTTTGTACTCGCTCTGACTGAGGGCAGGGTGGATGTAGAGATATGTAAGTAGCTGGGTGGCCTTCGATGATACAGAACCATCGACGTTGTCTTCGCATCTGCTGCCAATGGCTGGGAACTTGACAATTCTGTTAAAAAAAAAAAGTTGTGAAAAAATATTCCCAAAACTTTATATACCTTTCACCCCCGCCTACACCCACCGTCTACCATTCCTACCCACCCTAGTGATGTGCACGGTAGAAATACCTCGGTATGAGTTTGAGATATTCCTGTTTGGCTTGTGTATTTCCCGGTTTCAAAAGAGGGAAATGAGATAGGAGAGTGGAAATCGCCCGCTCTTTAGGTTCGTTGGAGAGACTGCGCACGAACTCTGCAACGAAAGTTCACATTATGAATTCTAATATTTAATATTGAAAAAACAATAATATAAATTATTAGTTTTTAACAAATTTTTCGTAACTTTCATTTGCTACTAAGTGCTGAATTTTTCCACCTTTCAACATCATAAGCATCTTCATCACCATTCCATCATCATTATCATTATCATCATCAATATCATTTTTGTAGTCATCATCAGCGTCATCAACATCATCACCATCACCATCATCATCGTCATGCGGTATGCTATTTATTTATTTATTAGCGACATCTCTGTTTACATAACGGGTATAGATTTACAAACTCTCACGGCTATTATAAATACATTATAATTCATTTGAGAAAAAAATAAATGTAACTTTACACGGGTTATAAGATTTTGATGGAACCAAGAATTAGAGAGCTTACCGAATAGACATAATAATGGTTGATGAATGAAGACATAAAAAACCCGAAATGTCAAATAAAGTATTTTTTCGAAAACCAACCCGAGTCGTTTGCTTCTTCTTCCATTTTGTCGTCATCGGTGTCGTCGTTGTCGTCGTCGTCACGGTTGCGTCGGCTGCTCTCGTCGCTGTCGTCGTCGTCGGCGACGAAGGAGTCGCTGGCGAGAAGCTGCGAGAAGGTTCGGTTGAGAAACTTGATCTAAAAGACAAAACAAAAAAAATTCAACAATTGAACACATGTTTCACTCTCAAATATATATAATCATTGTTACTGAATCCAGTCAGTCTACTTACATGGCGCTTCCTCATTCTTTTGGCCAGAGCCCAGACGGTCATGACTTGTTCGCTTTGATTGCAGAGAGCAAAACTCTGAAACATCGACTCCAACCTTTCAGAGAATACTTGCGACGGCGAAGCTGACCGCAGAGGCGACGATAATACTGACGGCTGCGACGACGACGACAGAGAGAACGGTGACGACCTCGACGATGGCGCCTGATGCTGATTATTCGACTGAAAAGCGAGTTTCTTTTGCACCGTTGGTGACCTCCAAGGAGTGGCGGCCTGGAGTGCCGGTGGCGAAGACGACGACGACGACGACGAGAGCGACTCGGCTAACGACGACCGGCGATATTCCGGAGGCGGCGATGCCGGTTTGCCGCTCTGCGAGGTCAGATGTATTTCCTCGTATTTGGGCAATCCATTCGACGTCGACTCTGGGAGCTGCTTTTTCGGCCTCAGCAGGGGCGATCTGTGTAACTGAGGCAGTTGAAAGTTAAGGGGGTAGAATACGCCCTGGCGGTGGGGGTTGTGTGGAGTCGTCGAGCACGGTGAGACTACCGCGTCGATCATCATGGCCAGCTCCTGCAAAATTGAAGGGAATACAAAAATTATAATTTGAATCCGTGCACAAAAACCACCACGGATATTTATTTATGGTTTTAAATCATGGTGGTCTTAGCGACAACGATGATGTCGACAACTACGTGAACAGCGGCGAAAAGAGTAACAAAAACTGCAAAAACAACAACATCAATAATGATGATGATGGTGTTGGTGGTGGTGGTGACGGTGGGGTGGTGATGGTGGTAATAATACTTTTACTACTACTACTACTACTACTACTACTACTAATTAATAATAATAATAATTCATAATAGATATTCTACACAATCGCTAATAATAAATTACACTAGATAAATTATTAACTAACTAGCAATAAAAACCATGAGGCCATGGCATTTTGTTTTTATTTAAAAACTTGAAAGAGTTAGGCAAACATGATGATTCCTCTATCAATCAATCTAGCTGCACGGGCTGTAGTTCCGCATTTAAGCTGTCTGAAGCCGGCCGCATAAATTTTTCTATGCAGAGGAAAGAGACAGAGCAGCAAGAAAACTTGAGTGATGATCGCATTTACAGAAGTAATCATTTACATAATTGCCTAAACACACCACAAGGGCGCCCTCAAGGGGAGGTTTCTGGGATTAGAACCCCCCCTCCCCTAAAGTTATTCCCAAAAAATGTTTTTACTGCATTGAACTATATTAACAAATTGGTTTTAATGATCATAAAACTCAGAGATGTTGTGGTTGCTTGCATGGAATTAATTTAGGGTTTTTCATAAAAGCCAACATAAACTCTATTTTTGGTAAACGACTAAAACTAATACACAATTTTTCATGAAATTTTTGAAAATAAATACATTTTAATTTTAATTTAAAAAAAATATTTTGTTTTTTTATCTCAAACTTGATTTAACTGTATTAAAAACTTTGTTTTTAATACAGTTGAAAAAATATTAAGTAAGTGAGGCTGAAAATTTTTTTCTAAACCGCCTGCCCCGATAAAAAAAACCTGGCTGCGCAGCTGAGGCTATAAATAGACTAATGCATTTCAACAGCGTCGGTCTTCTTTCATTATCATAATCTATGATAATTAAATCCACAAAATAAACGTTTTTGGAGGCGCGCGTGGCATCATGGGGTCATCGTAATCTTTTTATGCATGGGGTCATCGTAATCTTTTTAAGCATGGGGTCATCCTAATCCTTTTATGCATGGGGTCATCGTAATTTTTTATGCATGGGGTCATCGTAATCTTTTTATGCATGGGGTCATCGTAATCTTTTTATGCATGGGGTCATCGTAATCTTTTTATGCATGGGGTCATCGTAATCTTTTTATGCATGGGGTCATAGTAATCTTTTTTATGCATGGGGTCATCGTAATCTTTTTATGCATGGCTAGAACAACACTACAGGGGGCTTGTGGTCTTATAATTGTGAGCAAACCTCAAAGCTACACAAAATTCCAACGAGAAGAAAAAAGTGTCATCCAAACCGAATTGATTATAATAAATAGAAGATTTCGAGCCAAAGGATATTACTGATATTAGATCAAGTTTTCAATTAAAAACTGGTCTTTTAATAAAATGTTAGCCCTCAATTTCAGAAGTTTTCTTGAAGCGCCTCAGGCCAGTCCCGCAAGTGCATGAACGAAACAGCGCCAAAATTAACCAGTGGGTTGATCAACAGAGTTGATTATTTTAACAGATGGTTGACGGATATTTGCAGAATCCGAAGAAATGGACAAATAATTTATCACAAGTATCCAAAGAGGTGCAAGTGATAAGGAAGTAAACAGTTATAATAATTTAAACGCTCTGGAAAAACCCGATATCGTCCGGGGAAAAACTTCGTAAGAAAGAGTTACTGAGAGAAAGTGAAAACGAAACCGGAACAAGAAGATGCTGAGAAGGAAAGAGGATAACTGAAAAAAACGAGGGGGCCAAACGGGGAATGAAGACAATTTGAAAGACAGCTAAAGAGATGAATATTTGAATATGGTTAAGAGATGAAAACCAAATTACGCACCAGGATGTTTGTGCCTTGGCAATTATAATATACTAGTAAGCAATGAGACAGGGAGAGAGAGAGAGAGAGAGAGAGAGAGAGAGAGAGAGAGAGAGAGAGAGAGAGAGAGAGAGAGAGAGAGAGTGTGTGTGTGTGTGTATGTGAGCGAGGGAGAAAGAGAGGAAAAACAAAAGCATAACAAAAAAAGTCCCCTTACATTTTGAAAGTTTCCCAGAAAAGAGCAAAAGTCATTAAAAGAAATAACGGTCCTTTCAGTGTCGCAAAAAAAAAATACAACAACAAGGAACGACTTTACGGAAACTTTGGTCTCGTAATTCACTGGTGGTCTGCTTTTACAAGTGGGGAAACTGCAGACCAAGAAGAAGAAGAGTATAGAAAGAGACTGAAGAGGCCTAAATTAGAATTTTATAGAAAGAATTTTATAGAACGGATGGTGAAAAGAGAGAAACAGAGAGAGAGATAGACAGATAGACAGACAGACAGAGAAAGAGAGAGATAAATGAATGGAAGGGGACAATGAACGAAACACTCGGGTGATCTAACTAACCATCGAGATTAGGTTTTCGTTTAAACGTCGTAAAGAAAAAATGCGGAAGGACCCGCATATATATGTGTGTCACAATTTAACATTTACAAGTACAAATCAAAAAGCCTAAAAAAAGACGTCAAACTTTACGACAACTTATGTAGGTACCGGAAGACACGTATACAACAGACAGTGCACGCAGTATTAGACTCCGCCTTTTACTTTTTAGAGCGTTTTTTTTTAATTCAGTTTTTATCAAATACTTAAGCCAAGATCATTAAACTAAATTCCATTTGAAATCAACATCTTCTAATAATAAAAGAAAAAGTATTTTAAAGCAATTATTTGTTTGTTCATTTATTTGTTGCCAAATTTGTTTACAGGCCATAGGCCTTCACCTTCTTGGCGGGTCATTTATTATTCAAACATCACATGTCCACAAACCACCTACACACTGACTACAGACCAACACAAAATGGCAAATTTGTCTGTAAATTAAATTTGTTTTACAGATTCCACACTCACATACCCCGCACACACACGCACACGCACACACACACACACAGCACGTAAACACTTGACACCCCTCTCTTGCAGAATTGAGCACAGCCCCATATTCCGAGCTGGGAGCTCAGCGGGCATTTACTTTAAAATTGAACAAGTAAAATCGCGTTTTTTTAATAGTTTATAGTTTTCTATTGTTTATGCTATGTGCTTTAAGACTAAAATAGCACTTTGAAAGCGCTTGTGACTTTCAGATAAAAATTCTGTTTTATTTTCTAATTTCTCTTCTCTTTATTCAGGTTTCGGTTGCCTTACACTGAGCGATGCAGATTGACGTGGAAAAGCCCGTTGTATATAAGAAGTATGTAAAGTAAAAAACGTTGGTTTTTCAGATTGGTGTTAATTGTAAAATAAATGGTCCCAAACATGCGATTAAAAACCATCTCATCTCTCTTTAACGCATTCTGCTGAATTTAAATTAATTAAATATTATGCAATCGAATATATTGACTGCAACCGAAATACAAAACGACCAACGTTACGAGTCAAACCAAAATTAATTGAAATTAATAAAATAAATGATACCCGTTTACTAAACTATAATTGTGAGTCAGTGCGCGTTAAACTATATTTAGAATAAAAAAAAATTATTTTTTTAACGACAAATAAACCAGTCTGCACTTTTGCACTGCTTGATGGCGAGATAACGACTTGAACTTTAGGCATCAGCCCTGGAAGTTAAACCCTTTACAGTTTGGACAATCTCACTATCTCACCAAAAAAAGTGTCTCACAGTCAGTCGATGTCACGCAATCCTGTCAACCGCCCTATGGTCTACAATATTGTCAACCCCCCTATGGTCTTCAATATTGTCAACCGCCCTATGGTCTACAATATTGTCAACCGCCTTATGGTCTACAATATTGTCAACCCCCCTATGGTCTACAATATTGTCAACCCCTATCTCATCCAAATTTTGAATGGTCATTCTCTTGCTAGTCAAATCTCTTGTGCAATCTTTTTTTTTTCTTACATTTATCTTCCGCATGGTTAACCACCGACAAGACATTAGGCATATATGGTGGTGGTGGTAGTAGTGGTACCACATCAGGACCACATCAACGCGGTAACTTAAACTGTTCAGTTCTCACACTTTAAAGTCGTCGCAGCTTCTGCTATGTCTGCAGTGTACATCTATCTTTGGAACTGAAAGAAATAAGCTAATAAGAGATGTTCAGCTAGCTCCACTCAGCAGTATAGCGCGAATAGCTTTTAAATGTCAGAAATGAAGAAAGATAGGAATTTCGAAACTCAGATGAAATTCGATCTCAGGCATCTGGAGTTGAAAACTTCACATCGCATGCCGATCAGTGGTGGTGGTGGTGGTGGTTGCAAATTAATAAAAATCTTTCTCTTTCTCTTCCTGGCTCTCTCTCCTTCTCTCTTTTTCTTTTTTTCTTTCTTTCTTTCTTTCTTTCTCTCCAAACTCCAGAATTTCACTTCGTCTCCACATCACAGACACGTAGTGGATGTGACTTTAATTTCACGACAATTTTAGGGGCAAATGCTAACAATTGAGTAGGATCCGAGAAAAATTCTCAAAGCAAAGAAAGAAGGGTGTGCCTTGAAGAAGTTGGCATAAAACATTTGAATATTCTCGGCATCCTCAACTCACTTCATCTCAGTAGATCTGCCTTGAATTCGACTGTTTTTTTTGCATGCAAAGCGTTTAAATTTATGAGCATATTGCATAGTCATATTAGGCTGGATTCCAACAGGCAGGCCTACGTGGCCATAGGGCCTACGTGACCAGGGCCTACGTGGCCATAGGGCCTACGTGACCAGGGCCTACGTGGCCATAGGGCCTAGTCCCACTTTATAGCGCGGGTTAAGTCTTTGCAGTGTAGTCTTCACAATTTGTCTTTTCCATGTTCATGTCTTAGAGATTTTTTTTCTATGATTGCATTTTATAGAGAGAATTGAAAGTCGAGCAATTTGCAGTTGATAGCAATGTAGTTTATGTTTTTTGGCGTTTCGCGTAAACTTTGGTGTTAGTTTTTAATTTAATTTAACGTGATGCTATTTGTCGTGATGTAACTTAATGCGATGTTATTTGACGTGATGTAACGTAACGTGGTGTTATTTGTCGTGATGTAACGTAATGTGGTGTTATTTGTCGTGACGTAACGTAATGTGATGTTATTTGTCGTGATGTAACGTAATGTGATGTTATTTGTCGTGATGTAACGTAATGAAAATTTACATAGCGTCTTTTTACAGCGAAAGCTTACACGGAAACTTTCAATACTCGCTCCATCCATGTAATAATACATTTAAGATGACTCATATAACCAACAACAACAAAAAACTAAACGAAACTACTAAACTACAACAACAACAACAACAGTAGGTAATATCAACTACATT
The DNA here is from genome assembly GCA_963978895.1 of Erpobdella octoculata. NCBI lineage: Eukaryota > Metazoa > Annelida > Clitellata > Hirudinida > Erpobdellidae > Erpobdella > Erpobdella octoculata. The sequence goes on along the minus strand of OZ022238.1, from coordinate 49,176,409 downwards.
AGTCATCAAAAGAATGTCATCCAATGACTCAGTGCAGTGCAGTAGTCACTACAATGCTACCGAGCTGACGACTCATTGCGCATATAGGAGGTGTCAACCAGAATTCCAATTTTTAGCTGGCATTATTTACTAAGCTGTTCCTATTGTTCGGTTATTAAGTGTTACTGCCTCTATTTCTACAGTTGTCATGTTTATTATGCTTTTTTATTAAAAACTTATTATTATTATTGTTGTTAATTTTATTATAGCTATTGTTATTGTGATTATTAATCCCGTCGTAGTGGTGAGTCAGAGTTGCATAATCTAAACGACAAAACGACACGCAATGCTCCTACATTAATGTAACAGGTATGTAGTAAATAAGCAGGCTTCAGGCTTCTACGAGCTCGAGTGAGTTTTTTTTTTTATGCCAGCGCTAACCCGTGACCGATACGGTCCGAAGCTACCCGAACAACCGGAGGTGTATCCCAGACCAGCAGGGTAAACTCCCACTTCCTATGAAGATAAACTCCCATTCCCAATAGGGATATACTCCCATTCCCTATAGGTATAGACTCCCATTTCTTTATAGTGGCCTATAGAGATAGACTGCCATTCCCTATATGAATGAACATGCATCTCCTATGGCGTATACTTTAGCCATAGAATCTAGTTTTCAATTCATAATTCATATCTCTGCCGCCAGGGGCGCAGCCAGGGGGGAGCCGGGCCCCCCCGAAACCTAGCCAAAGTGGATTTTGATATGACGGGCGGCCTGTGAATTTGGGATGTTTTTCAATTCTTTCCTCTATTATATAATTAGGCTTTGTTGAATTTATTGAAACAAACAATTCAGAATTAATTATCTATTAATTTGGTTTTGAAATCTTTGTTAGAGAGTTTCATAACTACCCTTTCCCTTATATATACGATTTGCCCCTAATGAGCGAGTCTGCATTCAAATTCAGCGTCTCCTTCCAAGGTTTCTTGACCAAGGATCCTTTCTTCGCTTAGAGGAGACACTCAAATATTACGCCTGCAACCTTGGTCACATATCTGCTGTGCGTGGCAAATACTTGCGCTGGAAAACCAAATGGTCAAATGTCCCAGTGGCAGTTGATGTTTTGCAACATTGTGAGGAATCTGTTTACCACCAGATAAATATGCTGCTGAAACTCTTCGTTGCCCCTCTTTAACGTAAATCATATCTACGCACCACAATGGGCCAGGCAAGGATGAATGGGCTTGCTCAGATGACGATCAATCGCGATCCTCCCATTAATGAAGAAGCCGTCATTGACATTTGTTCGCAAAAAAGGCGACTGAATTTGTTATTGTAATAAATTGGTTCAAATTAGATGTCTTATAGTTTGATATTACTAATTGTTGCTTAAACTGTCTTTTAGCCTTGACTTTTGTGGGTCGTAAACTTTTCAGAAAACTCCTTACTTAACAGTTTTTCCCCCGGCCCCCACCCCCCCGAAAAAAATCCTGGCTGCGCCCCTGTCTGCCGCTAAAAAACTTTCCAAGTTATATAAGGTTACCGTTTATGGTTCACTCAAACAGTTCATTTCTATCAAATTTTGCTCAGGCGTTAATATTTCTAAATAATAACGCTGTTGTTGTTGTTGTTGTTGTTGATGATGATGATGATGATGATGATGATGATGATGATGATGATGATGATGATGATGATGATGATGATGATGATGATGATGATGATGATGATGATGATGATGATGATGATGGCGACAATGGTGGTTGTGGTGGTGATGATGATGATGATGGCGACAATGGTGGTTGTGGTGGTGATGATGATGATGATGACGACGACGATGGTGATGATGATGAAGATGATGATGATGATAACGATGATAATAGTAAAATTATTTTATTAGCATTTTAATTAGTTATACTATTATTATTATTATTATTATTTCAGTAATAAACAACTTGAAGCAAAAGTCGTTTGAATTAATTATGTTTGATGTGTATGGCTCGTCATTTTGAGTTTGACTTGTCTTAGGGTTTCACTTTCCAAATGGCTCGATCAGAAGAGAATTATGAACCGGATTTGTAAACAGATCCGAATATATATATATATATATATATATATATATATATATATATATATATATATATATATATATATATATATATATATATATATATATATATATATATATATATATATATGGAATTTATATATATGTATATGTATATAGTTATACAATATCGAGCCAAACTCTGAAGGAATGTTATTCTTAAATCTAATCTTATAATCTATCGAGGTCTTAAGAAGGCTGTTTTTATACAATTTACCAAATCATCACTTGACTTTCAGTTTTTTCGACAAATTCCGGTTTACAGGCTTTTCGGCAGTATCAGTATTTTCAATGATTCATAGTCCTACGTGAATATTTATGTATCTTTGTTATATAGTCCATCTTTTCAGATACCGCTGTATTCGACAGAAGTCATTTCGGCAAAACCATGGGGGGGGGGCAAAACGTTTATAAAACCACGGGGTTTACATTTCTCAAAAACTCAAACATTTTAAAATTTATCCTATTAAATGCTTTACTTTTTTCAATAAGTAACATATGACCGGTGGAGGGGGGTAGTCGAAAAAACATTTTCATAAAATTCATAAAAAATTCTCAAAAACTCAAACATTTTAAAATTTATCCTATTAAATGCTTTACTTTTTTCAATAAGTAACATATGACCGGTGGAGGGGGGTAGTCGAAAAAACATTTTCATAAAATTCATAAAAAATTCTCAAAAACTCAAACATTTTAAAATTTATCCTATTAAATGCTTTACTTTTTTCAATAAGTAACATATGACCGGTGGAGGGGGGTAGTCGAAAAAACATTTTCATAAAATTCATAAAAGTGGGTCCACTCATTAATGCTTTGTGTCAAATTTCCAGCACCTTTCTTCTTCGACTTGTTGCTCTGAACAATTTTGAGAGTGAGATTTTGCACTGAATTGAATTCAGTGCAAAATTCCACGCTGCAGACATTCGAGAGTCAGATAGCGACCGAGGCAAGTAAACTGGACCATTTCTTCATGCATTTATCTAAAGAGACTTCCATCTGCGTGACAATATGACAGCTTTGATGTCGAGGTTTTCTCATTGCAACAGCACAGAAGTGTTGTCTGAAAGAGTTTTCCCCGGTTCCAGTGCTTTAAATGCCTTGCTTTCTTTTTTTAGTTTTGTCAGTCTTTTTCTATCTATAAATAAAAATGCTAGATCTAAACAGTGGTGATGTCGGCTGGTCCTTGATGTTGGTGGGTCAAGGTATCCGCACAGAGGCCTCAGATGTTATTTGTTGCCCGGCTTTTTGTTTCGTAGCGCGACATAGGCAAAGCAATGATTCAATTCCATTTATCTCGGTTATTTATTAATGAACTTTTTTCAATTCTGAATATAAATTTTAATTTCTATAAATTCTTGATATCTATGTATATAAATGAATGTTTGTTTGTTTGTCTGTGTGTCCTGTGTGCATTGCTACGCCATTCATCTGATCGTAATGAAATTTCCACACAACCTTGAGAGTCTATAAAGGAAGGTTTTGTGGAAAAAATTGAGATCGGTCACAAAGTGAGCGGGAGAGCGAGCGGTAACGGGAACGAGAAGGCGAGCGGGAACGGGAACTGGAAAATGAACGGAAACGGAAAAGCGACCGGGAGCGGAAAAGCTAGCGGGAAAGGGAGATGAAGCGGGAGAGCGCGAAAGCAAGCGGGAAAAGAAACAGAAGCGAAAGAGGGAGAAAACAGAAAACGCGAGAGAAAAACGAACGATAGAAAAACCTCTAAAAACCCCGGGAAACCCCGCTAGTAATTAATATTAACGTGGTGTACGGCGAATTTGATAGATAAGCTTTGGTAAAAGCAAGTTTAATATAACGATGCTATTATACCGTATTATAATTGCGCTACTTTCTACCAGTTCCGCTCCGACATGGCTTACTTCGGCAAGCGAGCTAGTATACGGACAAATGTATAGCACTGTCAGTACAAATATTTAACTTTGAAACTTTTTGTTTCATTTGTTATTAAGATAAGATTTCGTTTTTATTTTTATTTTTATTTATGTAATATTCGAGAATCTTTTCTATACGACATTTACTTTATTTATCGATAACCATATTATTTAATTATTATAAACAATTTCCATTAAAATTCCATATTTAATTCAATATTTGGCTGTCAGAAAAAAACCGATTGGTACACCTAAAAACAAACAATTACTCTTAAGACCCGTACTATTATTACGTTTTCTTGAAGTCTGTACTGTTTTCTATTATAAACAGAAATCCATAGAGTACTAAAATTTTCTTCTTTTTTTTTTATTTCGCATTTACACGGGTTTAAGTCACTGTCGTCACTGTCTCAGTTGGTGCGGTCAGACCACCAAGATGAGAAGAGCCAACATGAAAAAAGACCCATAAATATAAAAGGGTCAAACCACCAAAACGAGAAGAGTGTAGCAAAAAATTAAAAGCTAACAATAAAACTAACAGATACTCACCGGAAAAAGGAGATTTCAAAGCCTTTGTCTTTTAAAAGTACGATGTGTCGACAACGATTTTACGCTAGAAAGTGACACTAAATCGGCGACTTCCTATATAGTATCTGCAACATAAACGGCAAGAGTTGTAGGTAGCTTTCCTGTTTACTGACCGGTTGAACTCAAGGCAACTTAGTTCATCAACTCTCAGCTGAGAAGGTGATGAAAAATGACAGGTTTAAGCCGACTACAATCTCATATATATGTATATAGTCTTTTCGTGGATCAGTTGTTAGTCAACCCAATGAGACCACGTTTAACGTATACTGTATTATTTATTATTCATCTATTTATATCGCCAATCTTTTTACCAGCCTGTGGCTCATCTAGGAGCCTTTTAAGTAGTTTTAAGCGTGTTTAAAGAAGGAGCACGACGCACAGCTCCCTATTTATAGTAGAAATAAAGAATAGATAAAGAGTCGTGATCTTCCAATAATTACGTCCCTCACGACACACACACATACACACACACACACACACACACACTTAGATTCTGTGCTATAACGTGTTTAGTTTTATTATAATGATTATAGCGTGCTATGAGGGGACTTACTGGCAGAGGTTACCGGCTGATGATCGGTGCCGATTATAGCGAGGAAAACCCCGCGCAATGAGTGCACAAGGAATGAAGGAACAGCTAAGCACAAATTAACCGGACGAACTATTTGACGTTAGTTAGATTGATACAATGTGTGTGTCTATTATTTGTTTTTGATGGAGATGGAATTGAATCGAAACATTTTTTTGTTGTGGAAACCGAATAACGATGGTAAGTGGTTAGAGGAATGAAACTGATACGGGGATAGGGATGGCCCTGCAGTAGGGGGGGTTAGCAACAAAAATATTTTTTGATCCCCTTGTGGTTTCCGGTGAAAAGTATTTGTTTTAATAATTCTATTTTAACTTCAGTAATCTGACCCTGGCTTACCAAGTGTGGGGTAAACTTTCTTGGGGATGAAAAAGTGGGAACAAACTTTTCCAAAGTTGGATTAGCGGGAGTAGAAAGTGCTGTTTGTACTTTGGCTAGTATTGAGCCGCCTAATAAGGGTACCATAATGGGTTCAATTCACAATCGAATAGTTTAGAGAAAGCGAGAAAATTAAAATAAAAAGTTTTCAGTCTTGCGTTATTGAAACCGACTTGAGTTGAACTGAATGTTCGACTATCTTTTCAAATGTGGCTTTTATTCTTTAAGAAGCCTCAAGGTCACGACAGAAACGTGTACGTTGGAAAGTTTTTTTGTGTGTGTGGATTAGCGGGACAGCTAATATCGACTGAAGCCGAGATGTTGGTCTATAATTTCTGACAGAGTTGACCAGACATAACTAAAATTATCGCAAACACTGTTTTGCGAAACCGCTCTCAAATTGAAATCCTGGCTAACTCAGCTAAACAATTCCCCATCCATCGTGCATGGGCTTGGACCATCAAAATGTCAACTTATTCACTTTCCTTTCGTCAATAACGCAGAGGCTCGATATTATAGTCATATTTTAATTATTTAATGCGCTCATTTTGCCTGACTTAAACTGACTGTAGGCTGGTTGAAAGATTCTATTCAAGACGGATATGTCATTTCAGGACCTGCTTAAAAAGCTAGGTCTCGCTGGCTAGAGAACCCTTACACAAGCGTTTGCAGTTTATTATTTAACGCGTATAAATCACTCTTAGATATACAATTTATGGCTATCACTTATTTATGCTCTTATCTAACTTTGCAATTTACAATCCATTTTTTTCTCCTAGAACCACCGAGACTCCTCAGTTTTTTTTTAAACTTTTTAATTTCAATTTTTTTATATTTGATGCTTATTAATGTTTGAAGCAGTAACAGATTTTGATCAGGCTTTTGTACCTACTCCGGGCAATGAATGAATGCACTCTGTTGTTCTCCCGAGCGACGAGTCGTGTCCACAACTCGGCGCTTTTATCGATCTGCCTGGGGGCTGGGTTCAATCAATCAATCAATCAATCAATTATTTCTATAGCGCTATTTCCGCAGTGTTCAATAGCGCTCGGTCGTGAACTTGGTAAACAGATATGTTTTAAGTCCACGACGGAAAACTGTGAGAGAAGTAGAGTTAGTAAGAGAAGAAGGAAGAGAGTTCCAGAGATAGGGGCCAGAGTAGGAGAAAGAGCGTTTAGCAAAAGAATGCTTAATAGTGAAGATGCGAGAGTGATTACGAGAAGAAGAACGAAGACCAGACTTAGGAGGGATATGTATTAAATTAGTTAAGTAGAGAGGAGAAAGGCAATTTTTTATTTTGTACATTATTAAACATATTTTAAAAATCACCCTATATCTGAGAGGAAGCCAATGGAGAAGAACAAGAGATGGAGAGATGTGAGAGGAGTAGGAGGTGCGAGAAACTAAGCGAGCAGCCGAGTTGAAGGCTTTAGAGAGAGGATAGAGGGTAGTGTCAGGAAGACCATAGTATAGAGAATTGCAGTAGTCAATTCGAGACAGGACAAGAGAAGAGACTAGAAGTTGCAGCGAAGGATCATCCAGAAGTGGACGAAGCTGCTTAATACGGCGAAGATGAAAGTAGCAGGATTTAGTAACAGAAGTAATTTGGGGGGTTAGCGACAAGTTAGAGTCAAAGAGAAAACCTAAGCTACGAATCAAGGGAGAAGGAGAAATGGAAAGAGAAGATGGTGGTGGCAAAACCAAAGGAAGAGGATTTAGGGATTTAGAGGACTTGTTGAAATAGATTAGTTCAAACTTGTCAGGATTAAGTTTAAGACACATAGAAGAACTCCAGGATATAATAGATTGAAGGCAGGCAGCTATTTTGTTAAGAACAGACTCAAGAGAAGAGTTAGAGAAAGTAGAATAGACATAGGAGTCATCGGCATACATTTGGCTATTGAGAGAGTGAGAAGATATAATATGAGGAAGTTCAGAAGTATAGAGAATAAACAGTAAAGGACCAAGAATAGACCCTTGAGGGACACCGTAGGTCAAAGTTACAGGAGTAGATTTAGAAGATTCAATAGAAACATAGGAATATCTACCAGATAGATAAGATTTAATCCACCGGAGAGCATCGCTAGTTATATTAAAAGATTTATCAAGTACATCCAACAACAGTGAGTGATCAACTGTATCAAATGCAGATGAATAATCAAGACAAAGAAGAAGAGTAGAGAGGCCAGAGTCAGAAGAAACAATAAGGTCATTATGAAGCTTAAGTAGAGCAGTTTCAGTGGAGTGGCCAGGTCTGAAGCCAGATTGAGAAGAGGGAAGAAGTGAGAAAGCAGTTAGATAAGCACTTATTTGCTCATACACAACTCTTTCCATAATTTTAGAGATAAAGGATAGGTTAGAGACAGGCCTATAGCTAGATAGAGAAGAAGGATCAAGAGAGGCATTTTTAATAGTAGGGATAATAAAAGAGGACTTAAGAACAGAGGGAAACACAGATGTAGATAAAGAGAGATTAATTAAATCAAGTAAAATTGGATAAAGAACAGAAGAAAGCTCTTTAAAGATAGTAGTAGGAATGAGATCCAAAGAGCAAGTAGAAGAAGACATAGAGTTAATAAGTTTAGTAAGATAGTCAAGTGTAATAGGAGAGAAAAAAGTAAAAGTTTCAGTAGAGAATTTAGAAAAAATAGGGGTTTTACTATTGTTAGAAGATCTGATGCTTTCAATTTTCGTGGTAAGAAAATTATGATAGTCATCAGGAGAAAAAGAAGGAGGAGGAGATTTTTTATTAAGGAGTTTAGAAAGAGAAGACCACCTATTCCTCGAGCTAGAAGCAAGAACAATAGATTTTCTCAAAAAGGAAGAATGCTTAGTAAAGATGAGGTTATGGTATTGTTTGAGATGGTATTGCCACTCATACCAAGAACCCTTAGACAATTTAGAACGATAAGCTCGCTCGGCTTTACGTGCAGATTGCTTCAAGAGAACACAATCACGATCAAACCAAGGAGCTTTTTTAGAAAAGAGTCGAAACTTAAACGTCTCAAAAGGAACCAAAGTATCCAGTATGGATGAAATCGTCAGATTGAGATTGTCCATAAAGGAATCAACGTCAGTGAAAGAAGAAGAAGAAAACCCAGAGGTGAGAAATAAATGTGAAAATTGAATATTATCAAATCTAGACCAACACCTTTTAGTGACTGAAGTAAGATTAATTAAAGGTTGAGATAGAGGTAAGGTGAAAGAAATAAAGTAGTGATCAGTAAAGTGAAGATTAACAGGTGAAAGATTGCTTATATTAGAGAAAAGAGGAGAAATAATAAGATCTAATGTGTTACCCCGATTATGAGTCGGAAAGTCACAATGCTGAAAGAAGTTAAAAGTAGATAAGATTTCAAGAAATTGAGAAACAAAAGAGTCCTTAGTTTTATTAATAGGAATATTAAAATCCCCAATGATAAAAGAAGGAGTAGATAGAGAGAAGAGAGATTCAGAAAGGTTGTAGAAATCCTCCAGAAATTGTGGTTTAGAGCATTTAGGAGGCCTATAGATACCTATTAAATTGAACTTAAAAGAATTAATTTTAACAGAAGTAAAGAGGCATTCAAAAGATGAGAATTTAGTAGAAGAATTGAGAGAGACAGAATAGGAAGACTTGAAGAGAAGGCATATGCCACCATAGGAAGAATGTTGAGCAGAAAAAGGATTAGTAGGAGGCCTAGCCTGCTCAACAAAAGAGAAGCCAGTAGGAACAGAAGCAAGGAGAGAAGGAGAAGAAGCAGATTCATGCCAGGTCTCAGTCAGGAGAAAGAGATCAAGATAGTTAGACAGGGCTAGCTCAGAGATAAAGAGTGATTTATTATTTAGAGAACGAATATTAAGGGTGGCTATATTAAGGCTAGAACTAGGATTATTATTATTATTATTATTATTATTATGACTATTATTAGTTTTAAGATTGTTTATTTTAAGAAGAGGATTTGATATAGAGAGATCAGAGAAAGAAGAGTTGCACTTAGCAATACGTTTAAATTTCCTAATATAATTTAGGTTAAGAATATCAAGATAATAAATCTTACGGCGAACAGTGCGAGTGGGCAGAGTAGAAGATTGAGAGAGGCTTAATAAGAAATCCCTAGAGTACATTATTAGAGAAAGAAAAGTTTAGAAAAGGGAATACAGAAGAAAAGAAGAAAAACTCACAGTTTCCACGTGAAACAATAAAACAATTCAAATTTAACTTCGCTCACGAGCCGAAACGCCATGACACCACGGCGCTAAACAAAATATTTGAAGAGGTTTAAGGTTATTATTGGCGCTATACGTATAACACTAAGATAAGTTGATGCTATTATACCTACAATGTATACATCCGTGTTATATATTGATAAATAAGCAGAGAGATGATCGGATGCTGATTAACTGCTGGGTCACGAAAATCATCATAATTACGGAAATCATGTTTGATGGTTATATTGATCAATTAATTACAGGTCGATGAGCTACGTAGGTATACTTACTAACAATAACAATTAATTAAGAAAAGATGAATCAGACGAAAACATTTGAGTGAGACTGAACCAAGTGGAACATAAGACTTGCATAAGACCAAGGTCTAGAATTTTCTCGTAGGTAGCAACAACTACCTTTGCTGGCATTCTGATATCACTGATACGATATGACATTATTATCATTGACGGTATGCCATCGTTGCATTTGTGTTTGTATAATGTCATAAGCCAATTCTAATACCTTTAATCTGAAAACAATTAGTCATTTGTTGCTGCTATAACACGCTCTGAACAACATTGTGCAATGTACCGCCGATTTTGAATTTTTTTTATTCAACGACTTCGATCAAACCACTAGAGTGACTCTCTGGGCCTGTAAAAGACGTGATTGTTTACAACTTTAAATAGCTTTTGAATCTCTTCAATTCAATTCATAGAAGCGAACAAAGAGAATGAGTCACCGAGACAAGGATTTGTCATGACTCTGAAAAATTCCAGAGCGATCTTCTACATATTTTTAGTTGGCTTTTTTTGTCACCCGCTGCTACTTCTGCACCACGAGTAGGCAAAGTCAAATTTTCACCAGCTTTAGATTCCTATTCGTAGTAAAAAATTGCGAAGCCGAAGCGTGTGGACCTTCTGGTGCAAGAAAGACCTCCGCTGATGGCAAGACGCAGCATAGATGAATGAATTTATTTATATAGCGCCAGATAAAGTCAGAGGCGCTTACGAAGGTTCCTTGGAATAGGAAACTTCGAAGAACACGCTATTTACATAGACATGAGTTAACCCTAGATAACGCTGAGTTGACGTGAGCACATGTGAGTTAGTTTCTTCCTCCAGCTGGAAGACCTTGTGCACTGTGGTGGTGACAGTGGTGACACTGGCGACAGGTCCACGTCGCAAAGCTGATCCTGTCTAGTGATTATTATTCAATTTGATCGAGTAGATATTACCTTCGTCGTCGAGTTACAAAAATAGACTTAATTTAAAGATCATTAAAGATTATCCAAATTAAAAAAAGTTGCTAAATTTTAAAAACAACTTTTTTAATAAAAATAATCTGAGTAATAAAAGTTATAATTCAATGATTTATTATCTTTTTTCAATAAACCAAAATTTTGATTTAATTGTCTCATCTGGCTGTGATGAGTAAAAATCTGAAAACTGCGTGAGATTAACTTCGAGAACCTGGTAATCTGATTTGATTTGCGAAGTTGAGGTGAGAGCTCAAAAGGTTTCTTTATTTTTATCCTATTTATGTTCAATGCAAGTCAAGAATGTCAAGATGGAACTAGTAAAGTATAAACTTTAAACTCTAAAAATGTTATGTGAAAAAAGCTTTACATTTGCTAGTGTTCTAAAGGTATATATTAACCACTTTTTGGAGAGGGGGGGGTCGAGGCTCCAAAGTAATAACGCATTCCGACGATTTCTAAAGTCGCGCGTGCGGATAGTATTCTGCTATAATAAAATTCATCAAAGTCGTATAATTTAAATCTACAATACGTATTATATAACACGTTGAAGTTAATTTGAGAAAATTAAAAACAGGACAGTTATAAAGCTTCATAGCGACATCGTATCTTAAAAATATTACCCCGGCAAATAGTTACTATGACGATGAAAGTTTTTGTCGCCGTTGTTAACATGTTTCTTTAATTTATTTGGTAGCAGTTTTTGTTTCTTAAATTTTATTTGTATTTAATTAAACTATAAATTTTTCTAAAGTAGGCGAATTTTATAATAATCTTTAAAACTTCAAAACGTCCGCGGAATTCCCATGGACATCCGGACAAGTGAAAGTTAATAGAAGCCTGTTGACAAAGTGACACATGACGGCTTTGAAAGAACACTAAAAACGTTGTTAACATATCGATTTTTCAAATATCAAAGTAAAATGTTCAAAGTAAAACATAACAAACTTGGTCATCTTCTTCCATTTGAAGCACGTAGGCAGAGCAAAGTATGGTGTCGACTGTTGCCGCTGCGGTAGTTCCGACTAGCTCATTTTTGCGTGTGTTCTGATGAATTTATATCTAAATGTAATTACAACGTGTTAAAAATAGATCGTAACTAGCAATAGGTAAATAGAAACGAGAAGACAAACTTTCGCCCATTGCTGCTGAACTTCTAGGTAATCATGCGGGCTGATAAATATTAATTAAAGAGCATAAACAGAATTTACTTTTAATGGCATAAACGTAAAACTACTGTATATTTTAGATGAACCCTTGTGTGGGAGCAGCACGTAAATAAACGTAAAGTTTTTACGTAAATGGTTCCCAGAGGACTTGCTTATGCTTAGACGTATATAGTAAGCTAAAAAAACGGCATTAAGGCTGTTATGGCTGGAACACTCAGTAACTTTATTTTTTAAAAAATGAACCCATAAAAATAAAGTTTTATGAAATTCTTTATTTAAAAAATCAGTTTTTTTAATGAGCTTGAAACTTGTGGTTTTATCTCCTTGACAAAAATTTGCCATTTTTTAAACTTTTAATTATTTTTTTAAAAGTTTTATTTTAGATGTTGTCCATCCGATTTTCATTGGCAACAATACGCCAAATTAATTTTAGCTTGATTGGATGGCGTGAAGTATGTTTTTTAAGTATCACAAGATTTCATCACATTCTCTCAAGCAAACACGATAAAGATAATATGAAAAGTTTAAATAAAATCAGTTGACAATTTTGACCAAAAACATGTTGATTTCTTTCACATTATTTTTTACGATGAATTTAGTTTTTGAAAAAGTACTTAGTTTTAATTAACATTATTTTATTTTATAAAGAAACTAGTTTTGTGAAGTGATGAGAGTCTTGTGGTTTTATTTTAATTTTTTCATTTGTGAAAACAAGCGGCGGATCCAGGAATTTCTCAAGAAATTTTTTTCTAGTTTTTTAAAATTTGATTATTATCATTATGCAGCGCGTTGTAAAATATTTTGATTTTTTTTTCTTTTTTCTCTTTTTTCTTCTTTTTCTTTCTCTTCTTTTCTTTCAATTTTTTTCTTTCTGGAGCAATGTCAACACATGACACTTCTTTTTATCAGTTATTTCAAAGCTGAGAATGAATTTTTTGCAGTATTAAATAGTAAGATCGTCTCAATCAGAGTGATATCGATATCACTCATCACAGATGGCAAAATATTTTTTTTCAACGAGCATGGCTTTTTATGTCCCTTGGTAGACGTTTTTGTGGGAGTGACTAAACGAGACTCTTTTATGTGCTAACCTCCAAACTGGAACGGTTCAAAGTTCAAGCCAAACTTTAACAGCTCGACTACTTCTATGATTTTCGGCTGCGAGATTTTTTCATGGCTACTTCAAGAATAACTTTGAGCAGCTGCATTTATTTTAGGAAATCTTCCCTCTTCTTAAACCGTACCTTCAGCTGGTTGATGAAATATTCCAAGAATGAAATAAATATATTTTTTCTGTATTACTCTTCTGGACCACCCGTGAGAGCATTTGCATTATAATTATTTTTTTCAAATCTTTTGAGTTGTTAATTTTTGCCGATTATTATGTAATTTCTGATGCATTGATGAAGATTTAATAGAATTTTTCGTCAGTTATGCCTCTTTTGCCTTCCAAAACCTTCCGCATAGCCATGACCTGCGCTATGGCATTTTCGATGTCTTGCGTAAAACCCTACAGAAACCTGCTGAGAAAACCCGTTTTGGCCAGGCAGTTTTTGGTATTTACAGAGACTTAAGAACTTAAGAACCCCTAAACTGCGTCATGACTGCGTCAGTGAACTGTTCGATCTTCTTTACACGATTTAGAGATAATTACTTCTGTAAGAGATTGCTGTTAGATCATCTGAGCTTATTTAAACAAATGAAAGAGTCATTTTCAACTTTTTTGCTGAACCTAAAGAGGTCTAAATGTTTTTTTTTTAGATATTATTTGAAATATATTGCTTGACTCCCATTGAAATATATATGTTTTAAAAAAGCTAAAAATATTTAAATATCTGCCAAATATCAGAACTATTGATGGTCGAAAGGTGAATTTAATAAGGATTAAGCCTCAGGCTTTAGTTAAACAAAATACAGTTGCAAGCTAAGTAAAAAATTAAAGTTAAAATATTTTGTTAAAATGTCCAAGGGGGGCCTGGATTCGCCGTTGGTGAAAACCAATCACAGAAGTACAATGTCACAGGGGCGTTGTTTGCGGGGGGCACTTCCCCCCAAGAATTTTCCTATTAAGTTTTTATAAAAAAAAAATAACCATGACATTTTATAAAAATATTCAACAAAGTAGCTACTATTACCCCCCCCCCCCCCTCCCCCGGTCATCAGCTTTTTAATTAGAAAAGGTGTATAAGGATTCTTGGAGCCGAGGGGCTCCAAGCATTAGTAAATAATAAGTATGCATTGTAAAAAAATTGTACTGATTTTTATTTAAAAACATTATAATACTTGTAAAAGCAGTGATCAAAGTTGGTAGCAGACTGGAGCTCTGCACGGGCCGAACTCGGGACAGGATTTCATATTAGAGATATCAAAACAGGCCGGTCTGCTGAAGTCAGCACTGCGGAATCTATCAACAAATGAACTCAACTAATAAGGCTGCTAACATCAATAATAAGACTACCTATAGTGAGTTTGGTGAAATGTGTCAAAACCACCCAGTAGCTATATAAAACATTTAAAGAAAGAAGTAGAATACATACATGTAACTGCTGTCCTGCACGAAGTGAATGTCGGTGATCCGGTATAACACAGGCTATGTCCCAAAAGTACTGCACCTTCATAACTGACTTAGTTAGTTTAACTTTAAGAATGTAAGGATTTTGCTCAAAAAATCAATCCACTGAAATAAGCTACGTAAGCAATTAATTAAATACTGTAACGATTATTCAAAATTCTTGTATACCAAAATTCCAGTTCTCTGATGAGTGTTATTCTTTTAGAGAATTAGCAGACAACTTCCTTTTCGTTCTCTTGTATTTTGTGACAAAATGTTAATACATATTGAGTTAAATGTTTTTTTTTACACAAACATTAAAAGAAAAGCATTCAGTATATAATTGTACTTCTTTAATTGGTTTTCTCAAATGTAAAAGCGAAACTCGCACTTTCTACACCAGCACTTGTAACAGGTTGAAGCAAAGTAAATATATAGGTTCTTGGAAATACCTTCACATGACATTGAAGACATGACATATATTTCACAAAATATCTTTAATGGTGCATGATTTGGGACTTGAATCTGATTTGAAATCTCACATTATAACTACAATTATTGACAAATACTTACATGCCTCTTATAATTTCAGGGTGATTTTCAAAGGCATAACAATTTCAAAAAAAGAAAGAAATGGGACAGCTAAATAACTTACATAAATTCCATAATCTTGTTTTTTGGTCCAAAATAGCAAGTGATGGTATATCAACTTTCAAATAAGATCGAAACATATTCTCACGCATTTTTGTGAGTTTTTGATGCTTAGAGAAATCAAAAAAAATGCAAGGGAAGAAAGGATCCCTAATTGGAGGTAACATGGAGGTAATCTGATTGACTTGATTGACCAGTTGGTCCATACAAGGAATAAAAAAAGTTGCTTTAGAATAGAGTCTGTGTTTTAGTGAATCAATGACATTCATTTGTTGTAGTTCTTACCCTAGAATTCAATTACCACGTTAACAATTAGCTGAATGAAAAAAAAACTTTTATTAAAAAGGAACTATTTTTAGCAAGTCCTGACTATTTTAGTTAAGTGAAATATGTCTACGAGACACTGTCTGCAATAAAGATAATTTTATTTTCAGACCAGAACCAGAAATTTGAAAAAAAAATCGGTATGCGGACTTTTCATCAAAGGACGATTCATCAAGGGACTGTTCATCAAGGACTATTCACCAAGGGACTATTCATCAAGAGACTATTCATCAAAGGACTATTCATCAAGAGGACGGTTCATCATAAGGACTGTTCATCTAAAGACTATTCATCAAGAGGACTATTCATCAAATTTTGAAGACACTCAGCAGCCTTTATCATTATATACCCAAGATATTTTCAGCGTAAAGTAATTTGATGTATTTTTAAAAGTCAGTTCTTCATCTTTGATAAAAAAAATAAATTTCAAACATATCAGTAATTTAAAAAAATAGTGATGGCGACCAGGGTTGTTAAGAGCGGTACTATTGGCTGACAAGATCGTTGATGACAGCGCGCTACATTTTTTAGCTGTTTTCAGCGCTATATTATTAAAAAAACACTCAGACTCAGATTTCATGCAAACTTCAAATAAAAACTAAATACATTGAAACTCATTTAATTGATATAAAAAGCCTGTGTCTGGTTGATTTATCGACGATCCGGACGAGCGTAAGCGTCTCTTTGAAATGACCTTTCCTGACCTCGCTAAAGCGAGCGTGTTCGTCTCTTTGAAGTGTGGCAGAAGTGGTATACCGGGTGTTAGTGATGTTTTGAGGTGTATGGTATCTGGCTGTTTGAGTGTGTATATACTTACAGTTTGTACGAACAGTTGAAAGCAGTTTTTTAAAACTTATTATTCAATTGTCTTTTGCTCGTTTGATCTTAAGATCTTGACGTTATTTCTTGTCCAGTTATTTTATTTACTGTATGTGACGAATAAAATTGTTGTATATTACAACCATGTCTCCTACAAACTTGCTGATTGCTCGAGGCAAAAGTGTCTTTGAAGCGTGGCCCCTTGGTGTTAAACGACCGATGCCAGATTTGACACAGCGGGCATGTGTGATGCTTTCACATGTTTGTGGCCTTGGTAAATGTGTACATATATGGTTTACGAAAACAGTCGAATTTAGTTTTTCTGGTGCTGTGACCGGGAGCGGAAGCGGGAGACAAGCGGGAAGAGAGAGCGACCGGGAGCTTGAGAGCAAGCCGAGAAGGAAACGGGAGCGAGAGAGAAAAACCCTCTAAAAACCCCGGCAACACAAGGTACCTCGCTAGTTCTATTATAAAGAATAAAGTATTTGGATGCAAGCAGAGTAGCACTGTAAACTTGATATAGATTGCCCTACATTTTGGTAACATATTTTGGTTGAAAATAACATCTTAAACAATTTTATTAACTTTTTTGATGAATAGTCCGCTGGATGAATAGACATTAGATGAACAGTCCTTATGATGAACCGTCCTCTTGATGAATAGTCCTTTGGTGAATAGTCCTTTGATGAATAGTCCCTTGATGAATAGTCCTTGATGAACAGTCCTTTGATGAATCGTCCTTTGATGAACAGTCCTAGAATCAAAAAATCAACCTGGTTTTGAACAAAATTAAATAGTTATTCACTTTTTTGCATTCGTAGCAGCTGAACGAAAGATGAGACAAAGACAAAGCAAAACAGACAATCGAGAATTGAATATTGACTAGACGTCTTAAGACAGCGTGAAGTTAAAATTCAAAACAAGTGCCTAAAAGAAAACCATAAGTCTCGTATATATTCGGCAGCGGTTATAAATGTCTTAATGATAGAAATTATTAGTTCAAACAATACTTTTTTAAAGATGCAAACAATTATTAAATATCCAAGAAAAAAAAGATTGAAAGTTAATAAAAGCTGGGGTGAGTTTGTATAGACAAAGCAATAGTTTGTCACTCAAACTCTAACAAAAATTAAACATAACTAATTGCATAAAATAAACTGTTATAAACTTAGGTTGAATATGGAAAGACAACAATAATTTTGTAAGCGCAAATACGCATACATACACACACAGACATATACACGTACACACACACACACACACACACATGGACACAATATTTAGCTTCGGTGTGTGATACGCCACAAGCAAACAAAAAACAAACTATTAAAAAATTTATTTTAAAGAATATTACATAAAATGATAAAATTATGCAGAAATCATAAATTTAAAATATGCAAGCTTAGTAAAAAATACAGAAAAAAGCTATAGAATTTATGGTAGCATTAAAGTTGAGCACCTGAACAAATTTACATTTTGCAACTATAATAATAAATAATTGCAAATTCGATATAGTTGAATAATGACTGGCCTAAATATAGGAAAAACTCCCGCATCAACGATAACTGAAATGGCTTATCGATTAAATATGTCGTATTTAATTTGAAGTATAAAAAAACCATTAAGAGCTACAAAATGAAGACCAAAATTAAAGATAGCCTTATTTTGAGAGAAAAAACAACTTTCAAGAATCCAAAACTGTCACAAAAAAAATACAAGAAATCTTTAAATGTCATTTAAACAATATCATTTTTTAAACTACCTCAAACAAGCCGAATCCAAATATTAATCGGTACATCATCAAGCGTAAGAGAGATTAAAAAAAAATAATAACTCAGATTCAGACGATGAAGTGATCCAGATAATGTGTTTGTTGACAAACTAACAAGTAAGCATACTCAGGGGCAGCAGTTCAGCAACAATGACAATGCAGAACAGTGACATTAATAAAGGTAAATAATACAATTTAAAAGAAAAACTGTCCACCTTTTTACATCTCTAAAACACAACTCTTCAACTAACATGCACGCAAATATGAACGCAGTAGTACTAGTCTGAACATCTTAAGACAGTCTCTGAACATCTTAAGACACCACAGTCTTGGAACCAGATACAGTCAAACCATCCCCAGCGACGTTTTGTTGACTCGAAGCAGCGACGGTTATTGCCCTCTTCTTTCTGTTCTTGGCTGCAGTCTGCCTCAGGTAGATCCTGATGAATAAGGCCAAGAAGACGACGGTCACTCCCAGTGCCCCGGCGACCGTTACCTGGCGTGGAAAAAAAAAATTTTAACTGCCCCTTTCTCGATTTTTCTTTGGGGACCAATCAATTCCCCATATCCAACCAAACTTTCCCATACCCATTCCCATACCCCTGACTCACCTGATGCCCGTAGATGATGCATGACAAGAGAATGGCAAGTCCCTGCCTGATGGTCATAATTATGGTGAACGTAACAGGTCCGAACCTGGCAATGGTGGCAAAAATAAAGAGCTGACCAACAGCAGAGGTCAAGGACAAGATGAGAACGTGGAAAGAAAAGATGGGGTGACAATACATGAACGCGAGGGCAACGGTGAGGGTACCTGTTTTGAAAAATCAATGGAAATTTTTTTCATCATTCCATGCAGCGGCTTCTATTACTTTGTTTAACATTCATCAAAATATGTAACTTCAATTAATCCCTGTAGTATTAAACAATCAATGTCATATTGATACAATTGCATTACATTAATTAACAAATAAAGCTTCAGTCAACCAGAATCCAATCAACTAATTCAATCATTAGATGTGGTATCAACCTATCGATATAACACCAACAAATATATGTAACACCAACCATTTGATGTGACATCAACCAATAGGTGTAACATCAACCAATAGATGTAACATCAAAAATACATGTAACATCAACCAATTTATTGTGACATCAACCAATAGTAAAAAGATCAACCTTTGTAGAATTAATTAGTATAACTTGAATCTTCATAGAACACCAATCAATTTATATAAAATAATAAACATGAATCCATCAATATATAACATTAGGCAATCCAATTACAATCAATCAACAAGCCATCAGTGACTCATCAGCATAAATTCAATCAATAAAATTAAAATCGCCAAAAAATAAAAACCATCCCTTGTAGTATTTATTTCCCACCTTGTTCGAGGAGTGAAACGGAAGTCAAGAGTACCGAGAAGAAGTTGACCCCGGCCATCATCTGCAGGGGGGACACCTTGTACCGGGTGAAAACTTCGTCCTGCCAGTTGGAAGTGAACGAATCGAAAGCCAAGTAGCCGAGGAGGATGACGACACCGGATATCGTCGTCGAGGTCGAAGCATGACCTCCACCTGTAGGATGACCGAAGGTCGAGGTTGATTATATCAAACTGATTGCGTGGTTTCTCGTGAAAGTCTCGGCTGAAACCTGCTCTGTTCTCATCACAGACAACGCTAGCACTTCTTAAAACATGATAACTCATTAATTTGTGAAGACTCATTATCATAACCTTTGAGCAAAGGTTAAAGTAAGTTTACTTAAGCTCATTCCTAAGATTTATTTCTTATTAAAATAGCACAACCCCAGAGCATCATCATCATCGTCATCGTCGTCATCATCATCATCACCATCATCATCATCATCATCACTACCATCATCATCATCATCATACCCAAAGAAGGTGGAAGTTAAAAAAGAGCTACCTTGGAAGCCATCATCGCTGGAGACGAGAAACAGGAAAACTCCCATGGATATGGCCGCAGCGGTCAGGTACTCGACCCACGAGTAGGACTTCTTCGATACCAACTTTCCCATCAGCATTACGGGTATCACTTTGGAAGTCTTTGCAAGTACCTGAAAAAGTAGTCTCGTTGAAGTTGTTGATTGGTAAGCAGGTAAGTAGTTAAACATTAAATAAATTGGTGCATTGAAACTTGCTAAGCCGTCTACGAATAACCTTAAAATGTAATCGATACAAATTTTACGACGTAATTTAATGACATTGATATAATTTTGTTTTGCTTTTTATTATTACAAATCAACAACTGCGGCCATGTGCTGTGTAACAACCACGATAATGTGAATTTGCATATTCAAGGAAACAAATGACTTGTCAGTGCTCTTACAGCTTAACTGCTGACATTGCCAATTAATATTATAATCAACTACATTTTATATTAAATATGATATAATAATAATACAAATTATCCACAAAGTATTATGGTTAATATTAAAAACAAAATACAACAAACTTAATTTAGTAATAATGAGTTAATTGTTTTAAATATTTTTTCCTTTATATTAATATTTTCATCATCAACTAAGCAAATTTAAATTTGAAAGTGTCATTCAAAACCTCTTCACCATATAACCGAGTTTCAAAGCCAGATAAACGTTAAGTACACTATCAAAAAACTATATAAAACATCTTTAATTTTAAATTTAATAAAATACTATCCATCCAGATAATAGATTGCAGGTAATTCAATTACACCTGCACGAGACTCACCTGAACGGGAAAGCTGACAAATTTGAGAGCTTCGTACTGACACCAGCTGCTCATGATGTTCGAGAATGATGAGTAAATATACTTGTAAGCGGGTGCTTTATGGATCGGCTGTTGGAGCACCTGGTTCCCTACCATGGCAACCAGGAAGGCTAGCACTCGATTGGTGAACACGATGAACTGTGAGTTCGTGAACCTTTCGCCCGGCTGTTTCGGATCGCTGCCGTTTGTATTTATAATGGATGGATGGATGGAGGAATCAATGAATGAACGAACCGTGCAAACAGATGGATGGATTTCAACGAGATGGATGATTGAACTAACAAGTGAATAGATGGATGGATTTCAATGCAGACAGTGCCAGTACAATAGATGAAGTATTTATTAATTTATTGCTGATAAACAGCAAGACAGATGAAGTATTTATGGATTTAATACCGATTATAATTAAACAACAAGATAGATGGATGAATTTTGAATGGACTGTTTGAATGGTCATAATGCAGATAGAAAGATAGATGAACTTAATACAGATGAATGAACGACAAGACAAATATAAACAACAACAACTGGACAATAAACTTTCTCTGGCACAAACACTCACTCCGATGAATATTCATAAACCATGACTCTCTCCTGTAGAACTCCCCACACCAGATAAGAAGTCAACAGCCCTGCGCTGTAAAAACCCAAGCTCAGTGTTTGCCTCATCAACGAAGTTTCACGGTGGGACAGAGGGGGGGAGCCGTGGGCAGACTTGTGACTGTTAATATCCTCCATGGACAAGTGGTCGTACCCCTCTACAAAGAGCCGAATCACCCTAGGACCACATCCGCTTCCTGTGAGATTAACATTAGGAAAAGAAAATGTCTATTGTCTATATTTAAGCAAAATAATTAATGACAAGGAGTGGAAAACCCCTGAAAAGACATCAATCTCTACCTCTTTTATTCTTAATAAGCTGCTAACTCAAAACAATAAAATGATAATAACAACTGAAATTTATGCAACCAGACAATTATTTATCTGGTCTGATGATGAAGCACAATGGTGATTAGTGATCCAGGAATTCCCAGCAGTGGGAATGATCATCAAGTTTTTTCTTCGATAATAGTCGATGACTGGGAAAAGGGGTATTGAAAGCTAATTTTTGAAAAAAATTCTCAACTAATAGTCAACTTTTTCCTCCAAAAACAGTCAATGACCAGGGGGCAGTCATAGCTCACTTCCTAAAAATATTCTCAAAAAACAGGCAAAAAAGACGTCAATTTTTTCTTTTAACAATGGGTATTACAGCACAAATTTTTTTTATTGATAATATGGTGGAAGGATGCACACTCCCATCTTTCCTGGATCTGTCACTGGTGAAGCAGAACATAAATAATAAAAAAAAAAAGATTAAAAACAATTTTTTACTTGATCTCTCTAAGTACTTGTTTTTCTTTACAAACTTGACGACCAAAAAGCACGGAATAAGTATGGTGGAATAACTGATCAAATTGAACACGAGTCGAACGAGCCAGTTGTCTCGCCACTGCGTGAAGCTGAAGTACGTCGACATCCAGTCCGAGTCCGTCTGCAAAATTTTCTTGGCTTCCGCAAAATTTACGTCAGAGTGCCCCTCTATGTCCTCGGTGGAATGAACGCCGCAACTAATAACCGCGAGTACGATGATGAAAAGGATAAATTGGACGTGTGCCATCTTCTTTCCTGTGGTTGTAAATAAAGTTTTCATTGAATGACAATAAAATTTCATATTGATAAAAATAACTGTTGACATTGCAATTTAAAATGAGTGTAAAAAACATTTAAAGTAAAGTCTTTTTATTTAATACAAAAAAAACTATCGCTACTACTTATATAATACTTCACCATTAATTCCCAATAACCACCCTTATGTAGCAAGTTAGGACGATTAAGTGATTAGCAGAATAACAAACATTGCGTCCTCAATATGGTGAAATTTGGGTTTAAAGCAAGCTAGATATACCTTATTTTATCCTCCTTAGCCTTAAATTAGCTTAAATTTTTAAACTTAACAACACAATAACTGGCTTATTAGTTACTTCTTAGTTTATTTATTATTTACTCCCCAAATGCTATTTACAATTACATTATTTATTACAAACTTGATTCTGGTCCCATCTTCCTCTTCCCAACCAGAAAAAAGGCTATAATAGGTAAGAAGAGCCAAGAAAAAAACGCAAATTAACTTAAAATTTTACTTATTGATTTCAAGATATGGTAATGAAATAATTTTGAAGTCTGACTGAGTTGCTGAGCAAGAAGAAGCAATCCAGACGCCGTCCGCGCAGCAGCGACGACGTAAACGTAAACAATCTGTAAGGTTTACTTTTAAACACTTGTTAATGTTGGAGCTTTTTTTTAATAAATAATAATAATAACAATAATAATAAATTAATACACTGAATTTTCAGTGGTGCATTTAAAATTATTAAAAAAACCTTTAAAAAAACTTTATCAGTCGCTTGTCATCTGACATACTTGTTCCCGACGTGAATTTATAATTTCTGCTAGAGCCGAGTCGGTGCTTAATTTTGGGTCTCCGTCTCTCCGTGTTAGTGTTGGCTCTCCCGGTTAGATGGGGATGCTGCTCTAAATTTGTTTGACACATGACTATTTTAATTAATTATACCTTGCAAGTATTACTTAAAAATTCACATTCCCACTCATCTTCCCTGGTGGCAACTTGAAAAGTCGAATTTTCAATCAGATTGGTTGGTTGCCAGGAAAGAATCAGTTCTACGACAGCCATCAACTTAAAATGTAGCTGATTGCACATTTTTGTATTTTGTTCTTCATTAATGTCTGTCTTCGACTCTTTCGTTTCTTATCGCTTCAGCACGAAATTAGATTCTATAGACGAAAGTGATGCCAGTTTGACTTACAACAGTATGGCTGCAGAATTACTACAAAAAGAAGACGAAAACCCTAACATAATGATATACAAGAAGGTCAGTTAAAATTTGCATTTTTATTTTTTGTACTGTTGTTTAAATGATTAATTTTTTACTTCAGAAACTACATTCATTAATAGTCCTCCATCCATAAAATGATAACAATAACATAATATTTATTTTAGTAAATTTGAATTGTTGAGTATTTCTTGTAACGCTATAAAAGTTTTTTTTCATATCAATGAAATCAAATAACATTAGTTCTTGGCTGGGTTTATGAGTAGCTTCCCAATATAATTAGATGACATATTTTTTCCAGATGGAAGCACTACTGGAGATGATGCAGGACCCAGTTACAGGTATCATTGTAAAGACCGTAAAAAGTTTCATCTCAAAAATACCGAGTGTATTTACAGGTAAAGAACTGATTCTGCGAGTGTGAACTGTTTGTCAAATGGATGATGTAAATGGCTGAAATAAATATTTGATGGCTTATTTTCTCTTTTTTTTTGTTACGTCTAATATATTATATCTGATAAATTTTAGATAATGGTATAAAATGAATATTTTTCTAAATGCAAAGCTAATGGTTATGGATGGGTAAGATTTAAAAAAAACTCTGGCTAATTACATTGTTTTTATATAATTTTTTAATAACTGGAATATCAACATTTGAACATAACCTTATCGTGTATCTTTTTTATGCTGTTTCAGTTAAACAGACCAGCTTCTTTAAAATAATCTAAATAAAAACTCAAAAAGCACAAAAATAAGAATTTTTTAACTATGTGAATTACTTTTTTTTTGTTTCTATTTGAAACAGATTAAATAGGGAAAAAATATGGAACTTTTATTTATGAGCTTAATCACTGTTCTTATAGTCAATAGTTTTCAGACATTAATTTTAACTTATTTGTGCTGGCCATTGATTTTATTCCTAGTGATGGTTGGCCAGTCTATTTAAAAGTCTATGAATTGTATGCTCTTTGTTATTATTTTTATTATGGAAATGCTTGAAATGGCCTAGAAGTTTTATGTTTTCTTCTTCTTTGTTTTTATCCCCACAGAGAAATTCCCAAAATAAGAACGAGTAAATTCAAACTAAATTCAATCAATATACACTTATTTAATAAAAAAAAATAATTTGTTGCAATAGGTATTCACACTTTTATGCATTATATCTAAATGTTATTCACGTAACACGTGGCTGAGTTATTATGTCTATCGATTGGCATAACTAGTCAGTCGATCATTCAATCAGTGATAAAAAAATATCAGAGCAGTTGTGAACAAATGACATTTCCATTGCATCTGCAGCAGAATCAAAGGTGTAGGAACCTAATTGAGGACATCTATCGAGAGTGGTGGTGTGATGAGCTGTGGTAGCTGGTTACTTGACTACTACTTCACTTTGAATCATCAGGCTGGTTTATAATTAATAGGTTTAATAATAACTTGTAGAAAACTATGCCATGAACAACCTCACTAACCTCAGGAAATGAATTGAAATGTTTAATTAAAAATTCAGTCATTCGAAAAAATCTATTATTTAATGACAGAAATTTGAAAAATTAATTCAAAGTTGATTATTTTATTTTATTATTCTTAAACAAATGCTTACAATTTTTTTTTTCAAATCCTACAATTTGTGCAGGTGAATATAAAATTATAATTAAGATGTAAATTACATTCAGAGATGAATCATGTCATCATTTATTCTTACAATGCTTATGTTAACATGCAAAGTTGTCTGTCTGACTTTGTCTAAAGGTTTTTTTCAGTCAATAATAATAATAGCTGTGATTATGATAATGATGATAATGAATTTTTCGTCATGAACCAGATGGGAATTTTCCCGTCCCTGAACCAAAATGCCTCTTGAGCATTTGTCACTTACGGTTGACTTTCACTTTTCATTCCCCCGCCCTCCATCACGACTGTGTCCTTGCCTGAAATGTCCTCAATAATGGAGCGGAAAGGTTAAAGGCTAGAAGAAAAAAACAGGCAAACGTGTCTACCAACAGGTAGCAAACGGTTAAACTTATAACCGATCGAGAAAAAAATATTACACAGCGCCTTTTTCAATGGGGGGGGAATGTTCAATTTATCACCGACGCTCTCTGTCTGTATCTGTATACGGGCTCGGGAGTCGATAACAACATTATATCTCTTTCAACCGAACAGCAATCCAATTAGTTGGCAACATGCTTGGTTTCATCCGACCCTTGCTTTCCCGTTTCTCTCTCTCTCTTTCTTTCTTTCTTTCACCTTGTCTTTGTAGCTTTTTTATTTATTTTTTATTTTATTTTTTTACAAAAAAAGGAGATCAGAAATGAATGTTGTTATTGTTGGTACTTGAACTTGTTAGTGATGCCCGTCTGTATTGTGACGTCAGCAAGTGGAGACGTACGGAGGACTGGGAGGGGGGCATTTCAAAATCTCGTCTTTCTTGGGTCTGTCTGGTAATTAACGCCGCCATCTGCCAAAATTGTCCTACCTTCCCTGCAAATACTTTCGAGAAACTAGTCGGTAATTTTTGGCTAATGCTGCTACGACTTTAGGGGTTTGTAGTTGTATTAGAGCTTCGCTGTTTTGGTGCTAGGTTAGCTGAGTTGGTAAAGGGTTAGCCTTGAATGTGAGAGCTTCACGGTTCGACTCCCACTCACTGCCTAGTAGCCCATGTCAACGGAAAATTTAGCGGGTAAAATCGTTCTCTCCGTGGGGCATGTAAAAGAACAGCGCCTTTGAACAAAGCGGAAAAGGCGCTCAATAAATTAGCAAAACATTTACAAAACATTTAGAAGGTCACTATTGCTATCCGAGACCAATAATTGTATCGAGTTTTGGGACAAAACATGCAATTACTCTAAAGCATAGAAACGTAATGTAATGTAAAAAATGACTTTGTTTATTACACAGAAAACCAAAGCAAAACAAATTATGTAATAAAAAATAAGAAAAAAAACAATGGAAGTACAAAATTTTCGACAAAAAAGTAAATAAACTCAAGCACATGAGTTAAGAAGACATTTATTTCTCTCTCTCGATCTCCGTGTTCAGTGTTCAGTGGATTGGATTAGGTATAGAAAAAAAAACGTTTGTTAAACCTTTCAGTATAACTTTACTTTTTCAGTACCTGAAATTATTACTAACCACTCCGCTCCTTCTAAGAAATTTCTGGAAAAGAGTAAATTTTTTAACGTTTCATAGCTGATTCGTCTCTCCACTTGTTGAAAAGCTCGCTTGCAGGAACGGCCGACTGTTAAAAATGTCTGGCTGTGCTGCTCATTCATTCAGTTGTCACCCATTCATTTGTCAGCATTGTGCTAAAAGTTCCCGCATTACGACATGGCGCCGTAAACAAAAAATGAATATTTACAAATAGAATAGATTGAAATCTCGTGATTCATTGACAAGGCCATTGTTTTTTTTGCATCATATTTTGGTGTATTTGTTTACATTGCCATGTCGCCATGTTTTTTTTTTCTTCACTCAGTTGTGTGGAAGTGGAAGCTGCCTGCCGTTTGTTTACATTCTGTTAGTAATTTTCTGTTGTTCCTTCCAGGAAAATTTATTTCATTCTGAAAACTCTATCCCGTTCGAAAGCTTTCCTAAGCATCTACAGACACGCATTCATTTATACATACATACATACATACATACATACATCCACATGCATAAATAAATAAATACATACATATATACATACATACATACATACGTTCATACATACATACATACATACATACATACATACGTACGTACGTACATACATACATACATACATACATACATACATACATCCACATGCATAAATAAATAAATACATACATATATACATACATACATACATACGTTCATACATACATACATACATACATACATACATACGTACGTACGTACATACATACATACATACATACATACATACATACATACATACATACCTACTTATATAAAATCGATGTGCCATTACCCGAATCTGCTTGCCTCCTTGTATTATTAGTCTGTGTACGTCTGCATGCTCGTTATGGTGCGTGCGGACCTTAAAAAATGAGACAATCTGTAAGGAGAGCTACTGATGTTTTTCCTTCTGCATTTTATGTGCATTATCGTTATTGTTCTGGAGCCGATATGTGCCATTTCTGTTGCTCCTAGTTCTACTCAAGCAGGTCTGACTACCTTTGAACTGGCACCGTATAACTTACGGGGATGGAGCTCTTACTAGCTGGGAAAGGAAAAACATAAAGTGTAAAAAGAAGGAGGAAAGAGAGAGAGAGAGAGAGAATTGAGTCGTGATTTTCTTCAATTTAGTCTTGTTAATCACCACCACCATCATCATCATCACCACGCCATCATCAAAATGGACGTCTTGCATCACGTGACGGCGACGATGTGGTCGTCTTCGCATATAACGATTTTTTAATCATCTCTCTCTCTCTCTCTAACGTCCGATCCGTCATTATTTCTTACACGTCATCACGGCTGAAATGTTTCTCTTTCGTTATCGCTAGACGGCCCAGATCATCATAACCAGCACCACCACCAACCTCCTCCATATCCATACTGCAATGACCGTACCTAAGAGCCATTTTCTGTCTTATTCCTTGTGTATTTGCTTATCAAGACCACCATGACCGACCACCGCCATCTTCAGCTTCAAGTTCGTATATATCTTCCACTCTACTTGGTCAATCTCGCTGGGCGTCGTCACTTACAACCTGACAAGCTGACGTTAAGTCTCTAATTAATGAACTCTTTTAGATTGTGAAAGAAAAGAGAAATACAGGTTTTTACGTGTGTGTGTGTGTGTGTGTGTATTTGTGTGTGAGTGTGTGTATGTGCAGTTTTTTCTGAAACAACTTGTTGAGGAATATGGAAAAGTAGACACACGCCCATAAACTTAAAAGTGCACACACACACAAAAACACACGCGAACGAACGAAAAGTATGAATGGAAAACGTGTGAAAAGCAAATGTAAAAGAGCGAAACGAATGGGTTTAAACTCGTCAAAGAATCTTTTCACGTTGGAAAGCCGAGGAAGGAAGGAATGAAGGCTTCCAATGGTTTCTTCAGTTTCTTGTTTTTCCGATGAAACGCATTCCAGGTGGGAAGAAAATAGTTCGATGCGTGCCATCCCTTCCTTCGTGGAAAAACTGTCATACCAGGAAAATGAGTCTTGGAGACAGTGAACGGTTTTATTGCCCCTGAACGAAATGACGTATAGTGAGTTCTTGTTTCTTGTGCGATCGCGACTGGAGTATGCATGCTGTGTGTGCAATCCTGCAAGACTGGTTGGACGTATTGACGAGATTGACAAAGTTGGTCAGATCTTGTAATAATTTGAGATACGCGGAAAAGTTGAAGAAATTGAAGCTTCCATCGTTGGCATATCTCAGAATTAGAGCCGACATAATTTCTTTTAAGATAAGTGAAAGGAGTTAGTTAACAAGTGAATCAAAAAAGAAAGTTTTCTTAAAAACATACTTTTATATAATCGATTGTGTAGGCCACATTCTGTTACATAAACAATGAGTATATTAGCATAGACAATAAATAGTTCGACAAAAATATCACAAATGATTATTTCATTAAATTTTGTCCAGTCGATCCGAAAATTTGATAG
Source organism: Erpobdella octoculata (assembly GCA_963978895.1). NCBI lineage: Eukaryota > Metazoa > Annelida > Clitellata > Hirudinida > Erpobdellidae > Erpobdella > Erpobdella octoculata. The sequence continues at coordinate 49,146,864 of OZ022238.1, read as the reverse complement.
AATGCATTGTTAATCAGTTCGGAGGTATGTTTAAATTTTTAAGTCTCTAGCTCATCAGGAAGTTAGTTCAAAATCGATTGCAGATTTTGACTACAGATCGACAGACAGAGAAGTCAAGTTAAGTAAGAGTGTGTAAAAACTGAGCAATGCGAGTAAACTCCTTGCTACTAGAGGTCACGACCTACATGTCTTTCCGAAGCCTGCAAAAGTTTTTTTTTCCATTTATGAAACAAAGCCTCTCTTATTCAACACTCACACGTCCTGTATTTGTCTGTTTATATCAATCGAGCTGAAAATTTAATAGAACTTAAAGTCCGCAGCGACAAATAAACCCGCTAAATTTCAACTCGATTGGATAACGGGAATTGTGTTTGTTGAGTGGTATAGGGTCCCAACGTATGGCACAAGAAAGCAAGCAAAAACGGTCAAGTTAATATAAAAGACAAAAGATTTAAAATAAGTTATTTAAAAATTATTTTAGTGATCAGATAGATAGATAGATAGATAGATAGATATAGATAGATAGATAGATAGATAGATAGATAGATAGATATATAGATAGATAGATAGATAGATAGATAGATAGATAGATAGATAGATAGATAGATGCGGGAGATTTCATTTATTATAATAACCAAGCACATGCACGCTATCTAGCGGAGGATCCGGTGTCTCCACTAGGTTTCGATCGACCTTATTAATAATGTTTTTTTAAGTGGATTCGAATTTGAATGCACGCGTCTCTCTTCTCAATTCAATCTGATGACTGCATTTGCTGATAAATTAATAAAACCTATTTTCCTCTCCTGGGTGGTTTTACATATCTTCGAGCGATGACATTTGTAGCGTCGGATCTGTCATTGCCATTATTATTACCCCTGTCGTCGATGATAAAAAATCTTTGTTTTTTTTCTCTTTTTTAATGGCCATTTCAACTGTGTGGAGATGATTTTGAAGGCTATTTATTGTACCATGGCAGCTTCGAGCCGTAGAAAGAAAGGGCGCGTTCAATCATTCGTCCATTTAATTAATTCACTCGCTCAGCCATACTCTGTCCAGTCCGACTCAATCGCAGACAGTCTCGCTCAGTTACATCCCAAGTCTCACTCAATCCCGTCCGGTCTCATGGAACCACACCCAGTTTCATTCATTCTCTTCTCTTCTTTCTCTTGCCATCTTTTCTTCCCGTTTCCCAATAATTCCTCGTGAAAGAAGCTTCGTCAGTAAAGAGAGGAGAAAAAAATATTACTTGGGACACTTGGCACAATGCTGCACGCTCAGCCATTCAGCATTGCGTGCCGCGCTGTTTTATCGATCGTCGCCGAGAAAGGTGGTGGTGGCTTCCATCGAATAATAACCGAATGGGACAATAATGCACACTCCACCTGAATTGTCGTGTGACACAATTGTCAACCACGTCATCGCCATTGTCGCCACGTGCCGGTTGCCGTTCGATACGCCGAGTCATGCCTGGGAACCCGAGGTTTAGGTTCGATTTCCTAGACCGGCGCTGGTAGAGATCGATATCGCCATTGCGCTTGTTGAAGGAGTCGGTTGTTAATATTTCATTTATTTTAACTCATTTTTGAATTTTATTAATTTTTTTCTAATCAACAACACACTCAACAACCGGGCATGACTTTGGTAGTTTTAAGAAACCAATGAGCTTGTCGCAAAGTTTTTTGTGGGGGTAACCACAAAATTAGAACTGTTTGCTGGAAGCTTAATTCAAAATACGGTCCCCGGTAAAAAAAAACCGAAAGGGAACATACATGCGTTGAAGGGCAACCAGAGTAAAGGTTAAACATTTTTTTCCCATTCAGGTAGTGACCTGATAACCTGGATCCTCAAAAACATGGACGTCGACGATTCAGGTGCGTCCTTTCATTGTTTCTCTTCTTTGTTTTCCATTTTTTACTCGCGTGACTTCAATGGTCGGAGCTGGCCCCAGAGACCAGTAGGGGGGAGTTGCATGGGCAGAGGTGACCCGAAAGACCAGTAGGAGGGTGTAGGGTGGAAAAAGGTGGTCGAAGAGACCAGTAGGGGGTGTATGATGGGCAGATATGGTCAGAGAGCCCATTGGGGGGTGTGGGATGGGCAGAGGTGGTCATTTTCTGTAAGTTTCAACCAAAGGACGTGCGTTTACATTTATTTTCAACTTGAGCCTCAGCGATCTAAAAAGAGTGAATGAGTGAATAATAAAATGATTGAAAACGTGCTTTTAATTGCTGTCTTCGCGCCGCCGGCGTTTTTCTAATTATCTGGAAAGCAATTAAAAACCGCACAAACTACTCTTCACTCACTTCTTTCTAATTTGATATCCACTGTTGGTCACGTGATGCGTCTTGTGCCGGAAGTGCTAATTTAGTATAGGTATTGCTGAGGATGCGATGGAAGGAGAGGAGAGGTAAAGGAGATGGGTATGACTGTCGGTGGGAGTGATGATCTATGGAGATGGGTTGTATGGACGGGGGGGGGGGTTGGCTGGATGTGGCGATCAGGGTGGTAGATATTGGAGATCAGGCAAATGGAGCAAGAAATGGATCAGTAAGAGATGGGTTAGGCATAGAAGATGCCGGAATGGATATGACGATGTTGATGATTGATAGATATAAAATGAAAATGAGGAAGGGGTTGACGAGATTGATGGACTGAGACGAAGGGAAAGAAAAGAGTTCAGCTGGATATGACGACCTGGATACTTGGTTATATATATATATATATGATCCACATCTGTTGCAACAAGAAACAACCTGGATTTTTTCACTCCCACTTGGATCTTCAACGTGTCAAAGGTGTGACAAAAAACCATGAAAGATGAGCGAAATACATCAGATTTGTCCCCCTGGTGAGACTCACATAAAACATCCGATGCTGCTGAATTTCAGGCATTTCAGTGCTCTTTTTGTTTCATTTTATTTTAACGAATCATAGTCGCGTTAGCTAACCACTAAGTTTTCTCGCTCTACCGCACAATACAGCTGAAGCCCTACATCTGGCCAACCTTCTTGGCACGTATGGATATATCTTCCCCATCGACGATCACGTCCTCAGCGTCAAGAACGATGGCACCTACTACAGGTTCCAGGTGAACTGACAAATGCCGAGGCTTAATTTTTTTTTATTAAAAAAATCGTAATTTTCTCTAAAAAAATGATTTAACTTTAACCCTCAGACGCCGTGTTTTTGGCCATCAAAGTGCATGGAGCCGGAGAACACTGACTACGGTATGTTGGTTCGATGCGTAATCCATTGTGTTCGTGCTTGCGGTTCGCTTGTGGTTGAATATGCTATTTCATCTGGTCGAGATGATTTTCATTGGGTCAACAGTGGATGACTCGTTTGCTCTCAACGTATTGAGTTTTTTTTGTTTGTGGAACCTGTATTGTTTTGCACTGGGTTTTGATTATGATGCGATATTGACGGACGCGGCTAAGAGGTTTGTTGTCATTTTAACAAAGCCCGTACGTCGTTTCAACCTGAAACCTCTTCATCATTTCATCTGCGTATTTGCTCGTCCATTCATTTTGTGACATCCATCCATGCCGTTATGTAGCATTCATCCACGTCATAGTGTGACATTCATCCACGTCGTAGTGTGACATCCACCCACGTCGTAGTGTGACATTCGCCCACGTCGTGGTGTGACACTCGCCCACGTCATGGTGTGACATTCGCCCACGTCATGGTGTGACAGACATCCACGTCATAGTGAGACATTCATCCACGTCATAGTATGACATTCATCAAAATCATAGTGTGACATTCATCCACATCATCGTGTGACATTCACCCACGTCATGGTGTGTCATTCATCCATGTCATAGTGTGACATTCATCTACGTCGTAGTGTGACATTACATCCACGTCACATAGTGTGACATTACATCCATGTCATTGAGTCATTCCTTCTTACGACATTGCAATGCACCGGTATTGACTAGCCGTCTACCTGTGCAAGAGGACCATGCAGAACAAGCAGAGACTGGAGCTCGTGGACTACGAGGCGGAGAATCTGGCCCGCTTGCAGAAGATGTTCTCCAGAAAGTGGGAGTTTATCTTCATACAGGCCGAGGCACAAGCTAAGTCAGTGCTCGATTATATTATTAGAATAATAATATAACTTACCCATCCGTTTTGAGTTACTCTTTCAGCAGAGTGGTGATATGTGTGAACGAGATTTATTACTTTCGAACTTAACTTGGTTCAAGCAATCTGTTCACATTGAAAACTTTTTTTATTAAATATATCAGCAAGTGCTTTTATAATTTATTTTGTTATTTTATGCGGTTTTCAAGCGAGAGAATGATGATTTAATAATAGGCTTTTAAATAAATAATATTTCCATTTTGTTTGACTAGAGTTGACAAAAAGAGAGACAAACTGGAAAGGAAAGTGCTCGACAGTCAGGAAAGAGCATTCTGGGATGTTCACAGACCAGCTGTAAATCTTCCACTTGTTTCTTAAATCCTTAAATCGCAGGAATTCTTTTATTTTAAAAAAAAGATTCATCCAGAATAAATGTTTTTTATTCTAAATAATTAAAAAAATTAATCCGGTGCAACTGATTTTTTTTTATTTTTCCAGCCTGGTTGTGTCAACACCACCGAGGTGGACATAAAAAAAACCTGTCGCAACGTCAAGAGACAGAAGACAACCAACAAGGTCAATGCCGTCTACAGTCTTTCATATATTACCGCAGTGGGGTGGCGATTTATATTCAATATTGGAGGGTGTCGACTTATACTCAATATTGGGGGGGGGGGTACATGGTCGGTGACCGGGAGGGTGAAAACCTGGCAAGTTTTTCTTCAAAAGTAGTTTTCGACCAGCGGGTTATCAAAAGTTAGCAACTTTTTCTCTAAACATTGGGGAGACAATACCGTCTTCCAGCCAAATTATCGTGGGAGTGGGGCGCGTTTCCCACGGTTTCTACGCCCACGGATTACCATCTACATTTTAAGGTGGTAATTTGTCATCGTTATCGTGTTTGTTATGTGAATTTTAATCACCAATTAAAAGTGGAATGCTCCAGCGACGACGTGGGTGGCATGCTGATTTGCTGACCGATTCATCATATCGGGCTGCTAAACAGCAGCTGAAGTATTCTTATTGTCAACGCCTAGTTTTTCTCTGAACACGGAGCAGGGATATTAGATTATAAAGTTATAATAATACTAATAATAATAATAATAATAATAATAAAGACGACAATTTATATAGCGCAATTTTTAGTTTACGTAAATTTAAAATTTTACCAGCCGACTTTATAGGAAACCTTACGCGGTCGTTTTGTTGCACTTTTAAGCGATCAGAGGTTTATAAGAAGGTCTTTCTCCCCTTCCAGGTTATTAACTCGCTATCAGAAAACAGCTGTTCGCTAATGGCCGAGGGCGAGCAGCTGTCTGCTATCGACTTCTTGCAGAGTGAAACGGACAAGCTGAGGAAACTGGTGGAAAGAAGGAGAATTAAAGTCTCTAAAGTTGCCGAAAGGTGATGAGGTTTTCTAATAGACTGACGACCATGATGATGATGATGATGATGATGATGATGATGATGATGATGATGATGATTAATATGATGAAATGATGATGACGACGACGATGATGATGATGCTGATGATGGTGGTGGTGATGATGATGTTGGTGATGATAACGATGATGGTGGTGGTGGTGATGATGATGTTGGTGATGATGATGATGGTGGTGGTGATGATAATGACGATAATGATGGTATACATTTTTACATTAAAAAATATAACATTTAAAACGCCAATGAAAATCCACTCTAAGCAGCAGCACCTGCTACTACTACATTAAGTTGAATTACATTAAAATAGCATTTTATGCTCAATCAGTTTTAGCTTACTCACATGGACTTTTAGCATTGAAATTTAGCATTGAAATGTTCCACTGTTTATAATTATATTAACTTAAACGATAGTTCATTCTCGTTCTGTCTATTACGTTATTTTATTTTTTTGCTTTTCTGAATGAAACACGAGCTGCGATAGGAACAAGACATTTTGGCACAACGTTCAAACTTTCTCTGTCTACGAATCAGCCTGCCAGCATTTCTAAATCCAACTTTACTTTCATTTCAAATATTTCTTCTGTTCTCAAAAAAAAAGTAAATCATCTATAAAAAACAACAACCCCACAGCTACCTCTCCTACTACGAGCAATACTCAGAACTTGACCCGTTCACAAGCCCCGTTGAGCCGAGCAATCCGTGGCTTTCTGACAATACAGACTTTTGGGAGCAGGAACACTCAATGTAAGCAGTTTAAACTATTTTGTCTGTTGATAAAAATAAAGTATTGATATTTGCGGTTAAAAATCGTCTATTCGTGCTAGTATTTCTGTACCAATTCCTTATAAAAAAAAAGGCGTTCTCCTACAGGAAAGAGGTACCACAAAGGAGAGTAAAGAGATGGGGCTTCACGGTCCGTGAACTCCTGAAGGACAACTGCGGCAGGGAGCACTTTCGAAAATTTCTGGAGAAAGAATTCAGCGCTGAGAATCTCAAGTAAGTTGTCGCGACTGTCGAGTGGAAAGGATTGGCAGGCTAAACTAAAACTAGTGTGTTGAAGTGAGAGTCTTAGAGTTCTGAGTATGCTAGTAAACCATCTGAATCTAGATTTTAAGCAAAAGTAACCCTACGTTTTATTGGGGTGGCTGGGCCCTATGTGTCATTCAATTATTTTTTGAATAAATTTAATGCTATTTGTGTTGATTTTTATACAACGTCATGCTTTCTTTGCTAACTTTCGATCCAGATTTTGGGAGGCATGCCAAAGGTTGAAGGGCATCAGTCAGAAAATGGTTTCTGACACAGTCCAGGAAATATACATGTGAGTTAGTCCTTTTCTTTTCAGCGCCTGGTTTGAGTGTATCTCTTTATCACGTCTGTTGTAGGCTGATAGTTTATACTGCAGTCCTGCTGCTACTTATATTGGCCCCGCTATGTCGCTAATTTTGTTTCCCATCGACTGAGTCAGCTCGACGGATTTCCATAAACGTGGCGTCTAATACTTTGTTAAATAGCTAATCTTGCTAAAAATTGTCAAGATAGGTATGCATGCGGCTATGTTAACGAAATACGACTAGACTAAATATGAAATTTTTGAGCCGTTGGGTTTGTAAAATCGAAGTCGAGGTCGAGATTGCGAACCGTGTCTCACCGTGAGATTCAGTTGACATCCAATCAAACTGAATCTGTTTGACACTTATTTTTTGACACACAGCTCAACAGTGTTCTACTCGTCATTCTATTATATATGTTTATTTACGAATTTATAAATATGTATATAATTGCTTTTTGGAATAATTTCTACGAACAGGGAGTACCTATCTCCATCTGCTCACGACCCTGTGAATGTGGACTGCAAGGTAGCCGAAACTGTGAAAAAGAAGATAGCTCAAAACCCGGACAGATATTGCTTTGAAGAAGCCGAGGTGAGCGCTTTATAATGTGAACTTTACAATCCGCGTGATTGTCAATCAGAGGCGTAGGGAGGGGTAGGGGAACAGATACCCTCGGCGACACTTTTGGGGATGCCAGAAATGATGAATGGAAAATTGGTTTACATGAAAAACATTTTTTTATGATAATAAGTCTATAAAATAGAAAAATATTGACAAGAGTCTTCTAAATTACTTGATATTATTACATATGAGAAAATGAGGATTGAAAATATAAGAAATTTTAGAATCAACACAGTACTTAGTTTTTTGCGCTGATTTCGAAAATCAAAACCGTTTTTACCGTAAAAGCTTTGTTATAGGTGAGTTTTTTTTTATATAAGCCTGTCGTATGACATGCTTTGATGCTTATTGCTGAAATAGTGATATGTTAAATGAATATTTTAAGACCACGTGACGATATAATTATTTAGGAGCACATATATCAGCTGATGAAGAATGATTGCTACAACAGATACCTCAGATCGGATATGTACAAGGAGTTCCTCAGCGGTACCAAGAAGAAGGTTATTAGAATTTACATTTAGGAAAAAATTCAAACGTAATTTTTGATTACTAATTATTCAGATAATTAAATTATAAGAATCCAGAGTAGTTGTAATAAACTAACTCCATAAGTAGACATGGAGGCCATCTGGAGGACTGTTGAAGCGGCCCAATATTGGCGTGATGATTGATCCCCCCCTCTCTTCCCATTTATGTAATTTTCCAGAGATTAACTCGAAGACATTGTCGCTAAATCCGCAGAAAAAGTTCTAATTACTAATTACTATGCATAACTCGCTTCTGCTTCAGAACTCCCAATTCTATCTAAAATATTAGAAAGTATATAAAATATTTATTAGGTAGGTATTTAATTGTATTTGATTTAATTATGGCACTCGAGTTTATTATATTGACGTAATTTCAGTGTTTATTATGTATTAACACGATCATTTGTCTGACGAATATCCCCCATCATATATAGGTACCCGGGTTTTAACGAATTCAGATTAGCAGCATTCATTGGGGGGAAGGGGTGGCGAGCATCGCCGGTGAGCGGTATTTGTAGGGTACTATTGATGCACACAAGACTGCTGAGTAATGACCTTTCCAGCTGTAGGGCTCCGTAAAAATATATTAGAATCTCGTCAAATATTCAAAAGAACTCAGTCAGTATGGATACAGGTCGGCCACTCCCACATAAGCTAATTGCAGTTTCTAAAATGCGGGGGCGGGAGGCTACTTAGCATATATATATATATATATATATATATATATATATATGGTCTAGGTGTGGCTAGCTCCAGCTAAAATACTCTCTTGGTTGGCCCGGAATAGCGGTGTTGTAGCGTTATTTTTTAGCGTGGAAATGATGTTTTTTTTCTGCGATGTTGTCCTAGATCACTGGTCATTTGTTTGTTGTTTATCTATTTATGCACCATTGGTTGTAGACGTAAACCGTGCACCAGACTTGCCTGTTCTTATTCTATGCAATCAAAGTAACTCATATATATATATTTATAAATATATATTTATATAGAAAAAGATTTGCTTCGTAACAAACCGTCTTTTTTCAATTATTTATTTCTGTTTAATAATTTATTTTTTCCTCGATAACTTTATTTTTAAAATCATTTAATTTTTTCTATGCATCTCCAAAAAAAACAGGTGGTGAGTGCTCGTTTCTTTTTCACGTCACGTTTTAGTTTTTATTTTTTGTATTTTTCAATATTTTTCTTTCTTTTTTTTTAAATATAAAAACGCTTTAATTCAGCTCTGCGGTTTCATACGATGATCATCATCATCATCAGCATCACGTTTCTTACATGAATAATTAATTACTTTGAATTATTTTTAGTCTGCAATAATAACTATGGTATTAAAACTAAAACTCTTTTATAAAAAAAAGTTAAAATTATTTCTAAAGTATATCGTAACTAATTCAAAATAAATTTAAGTTAAAATTAAAATTAAACATTTTAAATTACCCTATTTTAGCGCATATGACACAAATTTTAGATTAATAATTTTAATAAATCTTTTACACGTATATTTTACCAGCCCAAATATATATATAACACAATTTTAATTTTAAACTCACTAAACGAAATGTGCTGTTTATAATATATTTACTGAAGAGAAGGGCAACAGACAGATATGCCGCCGGTCCATAGTGCAGTGTGTGTGGCATCATGCCATCAAGTGAAGCAGTTTTTCTGATGATGTTATTGATGGTTCTGAAGGGCAAGAGAAATTAATTTTATAATATTGATGATGGCAGCTCGTATGTATGAATAGACGTTTCTACTTTATGTATTTTTATAATGAAGTAATGAACAATATACATGTGATGACAACAGTAAAATTTGATCACAACTGAATAGTATAAATTATTTCAGTAAAAAGTATAAACTATTTTGATCACTCGTCTAAAAAATGAGCATTTTTATTTCGCTCAGGGCACTGTGTGTGTGCACGGTTGCCTGCACACAAATGCGTACACCGGGCTCGTTAGTTATATGCGCTAAAATTAGGTATGGATTTATAGTATCATCTCATCGAAATTACTCTTCTAATTTTTTTCTTCATTATTTTAATCCCCGAATCTCTTTTTTAATTTTCTTCTCTTCTAGTCAACTCGGTCAATCATTCCCAAGCTGCCGTCATTAAGCATCGGCAGCAGCAGCAACTACTGCGCCACAGCTGTGGGCGGCAGTAGCGTCACAAACAATACCAACATCATCAACAACAATGCTACTTGATTGATTGATTGATCGATCGATCGATTGTGTTTCTTGGCTTTTTATTATTTCTTTCGTTCATATTTGCATTTAGATTTAAATTTATTTCTATTATTCCAGTTATTAGGTTATGGCATCGATGTTTTGCTACTGGCAAACGAGGACTTGAGTTTTTAATTTTTATTTAATTTTTTTTAATTTTGCTAGTAGAATCGTCATCATCATGACCCGTCTTTGGCTAGATTATAATCGTTACCCATCTACGTATATGTTGCCTTGCTATTTAGAATTACAGATATGTTAAGCAAAATGATAATAAGAAATAATCCGGAATTGTATAAAAACAAAGCATGTACAAAATATTGAGATATAATTTTTATGAACATATTATAAACATTACACTACCACGCAACAGATTGGTATTGTTAGTATTATATATTGTACTATAATAGTTATATTAGATTATTCTTATTATATTAATAATATATTTTGTTGCATTATTTTATTTTTATTAATATTATTATAAACTCATTTCTATTGTTATTATTATATTTAAGTTTTCCATAATCTCATAAAATGAGACATTCCAATGCAAGCCTGTTTTACCTGCTCATCATCAGTTTTCCAGTTCATGAGTCAAATCCGTATTAATCGGTCCTTCGTTAATAATTAACAATTAATAATAATAATAATAATAATAATAATAATAATAATAATAATAATAATAATATCCATTATATGTTTCACCTATCGTCACCTCTTCTACACCTATCGTCACCTCTTCTACATCTTCACTGAATGTATGCAGTTAATTTTTTTTTCATTTTCTATCCATTTATATTTTATTTTCAAATTATTATTATCAAAACAAAAACAAAGTCAGACGTGGCTAATACGAGATGTTAAACAAACAAACAAGCAAGCAAACTTCAAACAGAACGCCGAGATTTTTTATGTTTTTCTCATGCTTGCTGATGATGTTAACTATAAACTAATCAAACTATGCATGATAGCAAAGTGATGAGATTTATTATGAACATATTTATGTGTATATATACATATATACGTAGATAGAGCTACGGCGTCGTTTGACTTTCTTTGTTAACTGGCTTTTACGACATTTGCTTCGATAAGTGTTTTTTGTTGGCCTTTTGCCGACGGGACTTGAATTATCTGGGTTTTTTTTTAGAAAAAAAACTTATTAACGTTTGAGTTTCATTTGATTTCAAGTTTGCTTGTCCTGCACCGTTACGATTCGTTTACAGCTTTTCCTTCAGTTTGCGGGTCTTACGAGGATGGTGACGGACTGGTGATGTTTGCTGGTACTACGGGTTGGTTTTTGTTGGGTTGAAGATTGGCCAAGGTGGAAATATAAGTAAACGGCTAACTGCTGTTGTTATGTTATAACTTTTTGGTGCGTGTGCCTGCGATCAGCTTCTAGGTCAGGAGGAAGAAAAGACATGAAGTACGAAGTGGATAAAAAGACGATGTATTATATTTAAAGCAAAAAAGAGTATTTTCTGAAATCATTATTAATGTGATATAATAAATGAAACGTCACTGTTCTAGTGCTGGATTTATTAATAAATTATTAATTGAAAATTAAAAAGTTCATACCACCTGCTTCTCTAGTTGGCAATTTGACCCTGCGTGCATGTTATACGACAACTCAAAGCCGCCACTCCAGTAGGGAGGAAACTTTTACTTTGACGGCCCCGGGCAGGGGTTAATTATTCGCACGCTTGGTAATATAAGAAAATGTAAACCCGTAGAAAAGTTAAATACCGAATGTATTACCAATTAACTAAAGAATATTATTTAAAAAAAAAATAGTTTATTAGTTTTGCTAGACTTAGACACCTGGTCTGGATGGGTTAGTGCCTACTGATCCCAGGACAACTGATCCCAGGACAACTGATCCCAGGACAACTGATCCCAGTACAACTGATCCCAGGACAACTGATCCCAGTACAACTGATCCCACGGACAACTGATCCCACGGACAACTGATCCCATGGACAACTGATCCCATAGACAACTGATCCCATAGACATAAGCAACTCATTTTTTAACTCATTTTTTGACGACAATGGTGGTGATGATGCTTACGTAGCCAGCTTACTATGGCTGGCTGCATACGACAACGGTGGTGGTGATAATGATACTGGCTACTTCAATTAGTAAACGGAGAAATAATATTTAGTATAAGCGCACGAGGGCACGATACACAGTCTAAATGAAATTGACAAGTTCGTATTACTTTTCATCGTTTCACTCCTTTCCATACATACATACATACATACATACATACATACATACATACATACATACATACATACACACACATACATTCGTACATACAAACAGAAATCGGAAATTATGTATGTTAATATCAGTTTATTGATTGCAGAAACAGTGAAATATAAAATGATGCAGATATGGGATCAGTTGTCTATGGGGTCAGTTGTCCGTGGGATCAGTTGTCCGTGGGATCAGTTGTCAGTGGGATCAGTTGTCCCGGGATCAGTTGTCCTGGGATCAGTTGTCCTGGGATCAGTAGTCCTGGGATCAGTAGTCCTGGGATCAGTTGTCCTGGGATCAGTTGCGATGATCCCGGTCTGGATGTAGCTACGATGGTGGGTGATATTGTGGATAAAATAGGACGCCTCAAAGGCTGTCTTATTTTCTTTCCAAGTCACGCTTTTGTTGTGCTCTCCTCGTTGTAGTTTGAATTGAAATTTAGTAGTAAACTTATGCATAGCAAAATTATAAGGTTATTATTATTATTATTATTTTAATTTACTGCAATTTCTTCAGCTTGGTCATTTTTTATGATAGGCAGTGTTGGGGAGTAACGCGTTACTGTAGTAATAGCTGTGTAATAGTATTACAATTTTCAGTAACTTGTAATTGTTATATATCAAATTTTTGAGTCAAGTAACTGTAATAGTAATATATTTATTTTTTTTAGAGTAATAGCTCCCAACACTGATGATAGGTAACCGGTTTATTGAAATTTATGCGATAAAAAAATTCCTTCGGTTTTATTTTTTCAAATAAAAAACTACAAACTTTAATTTGATGGGTTGCATTTGTTTTACTGTATAAAGTTTTATGCCGTTACCATGCTGACTTTTCTATAAATAATTAAACCAGGCCCGGTCTGTCAAAGTACAAGATCGCCTTCCAATTTTAAAATGTAGTTTAGCTTTCGCTTAAAAAAAAAAAGCTGTGACCTTTTGCTCCTTACCTTCAAGCTTTTCCGACCAATGAGCTCAATAAGGAGTGTTAGAACAATTGCAGTGTATTTGACTCAGTCCCAAGCTCGCAAAACGTTGGACTCAAATGTCCAGCTTTTGAGCCAAGAGTGGCAGTAGGCAGGTAACTTCCACCTCTTGGAGCAACTACACAATTAAAGTTGTTTCTAAAGCAGCTTATTATAAATTTTAAAAAAATAATTTGATTGCTATAGTATACAGAGTAATATTATTATAAGATCAATCAGAAGTTTTAATGGTTGACCCATTATACCTTCAAAATCCCGTTCACCGGCACGCAGTCGAAAAGGGGCTTTGCCACCGAAGTTCGCAGGCTCAGGGACCTGACCAAGACCCAGGGCTTCGTCAACCTTATGCACCAGCAGCAGCAACAGCACGTGCCGAGCACCAGGACTACGATGCAACAGGTCGTTCAAGCTATACGAGAAGCCAGCAGCATGGGGAAACTGCCAGACCAACAACAACAAAAGCCGCAGAATGCTGCTATTGCTGCTACCACGTCAACTGCTGCGAGTACATCTGCTGTCGTCGGCGCCATAGATAGCGCTGCCACGATCTCGGTAGTTAGAAGCTTAGCTACGGGCAAGACAGCTGATCAGTTGGAGACTAAACCAATTGATGTTAGTAAAATCAATGCTGATACCACAGCTGATAAAGATGGTACTAATCCCGACACTGTTCAGAACGCAACTGGTGGCGAAGATAACCTTTTTTATGCAAATTCTCTCAAAAATAACCCAAAACAAGAGAACCCACCAAAGCCGGTCTTGCCAAACCCCGACCGTCAGCCTCTGGCAGAGACGGGTCATTCTAGTCTTTGCGAGCCGATGAGTCAAACGAGCAACGCCATCAAAGAAGTAACTGCAAAAAGTACTCCAGAAGACACTCAACGAGCTGCAGCATTTCCACTTGAAAATCAAACACAGGGTCCGAGTATAAATTCGCCACAGCATTACACCAGTATTGAAGATTTCAATAAGAACCACAACTGTAACTGTCAGGTCGTTAAAACAACGCAGAACTCTGGGCAGAAGCACTCTAGTTTCGAAGTGGATAAGCTCGACAACGATCTGAGTAAAATGAAAATATCCAAAAACTAGTCGGGCTTTAACACAAGGCCACAGGTCAGTAGTTGCATGCCCTGTCAATTGGTAAGACTCGGAAAAACCACCCTCGATGGAAGTTTTAAAAGTGTCTTGTCTGACCAATCAAACAACATTGGACTAAAAAAAAAGAAAATATGATATTGCTGAATTCTACATATCCGCACACCCAGCTGAGCAAGGTTTTATTGAACATTCGCTATATATATAGTGCAATGAATCTTTCAAGTGACCACACCTGACGAATCTTACAGGTCGTCACTTGTTAGACAATTAAGTATTCATCAGTGCACCCCGTTTTCATCATTGTTCTTGTTTATGACCGGTTGTATAACGCGGGATCAATATGTAGTTTTAACGTTCTCATCACTACGGCTTTCTCTGCATCGTCTCAAAAAAAGATTATAATAAACTTTTAATTACTAAAAAATATATTTTGTGTGTATTTTATTTCAATACAAAAAATAAATAAATAAATTGTTTTATATCTTTTTGTGCTCATTATTGGCACTGACCTATTCTATCCGTCTGCTTTTATTACCGCCGTAGTTTGTATCCTTATTTTGTATCTTGTAATTTTCGTAGCAGAGAATGCTATCAACTATTTTTATTAAATATTTGTTTTATACTATAAACGATTGAACATATTTTTGAACGACTTCTTTTTCCTACAAAAAACGGACAGGTTGATCTTTTATCGAAACCGCAATCATCGATTCATAATCATCATATGTCATATGTAATGGTTGGTTTTTTAATTTCTTGTATTGGAGCTTACATACGTGTCAACAATTATATCTTTCCATATCAGAAAAGACATCTGTCTCGTAACATTTTTTTAAAATTTAATTTAATTTCACGAGCAGACAGATGTTTATAGATTTCCGCAGATCCGTAGAGTGCTGAGCATGTTTCTCCGTTGTTGCTTTTCGATCGATGTGCGCACCCGATGTTAGTCTGCAGATGGTGTATTTGTGTCGTGTGTGTGTGTGTGTGTGTGTGTGATTGTCGATCTCAGTACAGTACGGTTACAGGTATTCCTATGTTTTTGTATTTCCTGGTCAACTGAAATTTATTCTTTTGACATTTGTTTTCTCTCATAAATTGTGGTCGCAACTTATTTATTTAAGTCTCATTTTGAGTGACAAAAACGATTTTTTCATGTTTTCAGCTTCCACAAATATTTTTTCTTTCTATAACAAAATGTACAATTTTTAATTATTATGCGTCAATGTGTGTAACGACATTTCTGAAACTAACCAAAATGATTGGACTAGTCACTAGAGCTGCTATCTTCTATGATTTTTATCAAATTTTTTATTTTGTGATATTTCATAAATTCATGTAAACTCATTTTTCAAAGTTTCCCATTCAGTAAACAACAGCGAACTTCCTAGCCCTAGAATTAGACCCTTAATATTATTTTTCATAACAAATAATAGTTATTCTATTATCTTCCACATTTCTCCATGGTTTTTTCTTAAATTTATTGATTGAAATCTTCAGTGCATCATTCACTATACATTTGAATATCTTTAATTGACCACCTGGAAATGATCAAACATGCGTAATGATAAAAATCACAAATTATTTGAATTTCTCCTCAAATAAATAAACCTATTAAATCTTTCTTTCCTTACCAACTGTGAATGCCACTCGTATACAATAATGTTCAATCTCTTCACACACACACACACACACACACGAGTTGTGTGTCGTTTTGACTTTTACGCTTTATTTGCTGTGTGCACATTCATTTATCGTCCTTGTCTATTTATTTCGTTTGCACACTTTGCATGACATTTTATTTGAGTGACTTAATAAACATGAGGTACGATGTGCTTGGATTTTCTCTATCCGGAAACAAATACGTTCGACAAAATAAAAAAAAAATAATCCCCAGACAATTGTATTTAATAGTTAAGCCTGAGATGATATGTCAAAAATCTATTAGTATTCACAAAAATTACAGGATAACAAGTCTGTCAACGTTTCAAAAGTTGCAATTTGGTTGACATGTTTATAGTTGAGCGACAATAAAAAAAATGATATCCTGATGAAAGAGACGATTGTCATTGTTTTACCTAAAATAAACCAGTCGATGTAGTTGTTCAAAAGAAATAAACAGCCTATTCACAGAAAATCGTTCCACAGAGCACGAAAAAGCATTAGGATAACGTGGGCTACTTGGGACACATCATGTGGAGGAGGTAGAGTGACTGCTCCTTCGTGCTGCCTACAATTTTGCCATGAACAACCATCTCCTCGAGTATGACATAGGCCTTGTCGATGTTCATCAGAAGCTGTATCGATTCTTAAAGGAAATTAACTTTTATGGTCTTCTTCGTTGGGTTGAATTTTTCATGACTATTACTAGGTACTTCATGATCTGATAGCTGTCATAAAAGCCTCACTTATCTCTTAAACTGGCTTTTTGTATTCTCATTTAAAATAAAAGAACACTGCTATCTCAAAATGACTACTTTCTCTCATTGGTGATGTCTGACTGTTATTCAAGAAACACTATAAAAACTAATAAAAACATGGTGTGAAATTGTGAGTGATTTTTCCAAGGATACATTGATTTCTGTCTGTAAAAAAGATATCGTTTAACAATCATGTAACATAAATATATATATGTGTGTGTGTTTGTGTGTGTGTGTGAATATTTAATAGACTTCAAATAGTTTTACGTTCAAAAACAAGTTGTTCTCGAAAAGTTAAACTTACAAAGTCGACCAAGTAGCTGCGTAATATCTCCATGTAGTTGTCGATGAACTCGAAAATGGCTATGTCGTTCTATCAAGTAAAAAATAAAAAAATAACCAGACTAGTTATAAAATTGCTGGTTGACAAATAAGCAAAAAACAAATGCCAGTTATGTCAAGAGCTGACTAGCATCACATTTCGTTTTTCTTTAATCGGTAAAACTGAAGTGAACCTCGCTAGAGTCCGCTCCAACAATAAAGAAGAAAGATGCATACTTCCTGTAAACCACCCTTTGTCCACC
Organism: Erpobdella octoculata; assembly: GCA_963978895.1. Lineage (NCBI taxonomy): Eukaryota > Metazoa > Annelida > Clitellata > Hirudinida > Erpobdellidae > Erpobdella > Erpobdella octoculata. The sequence continues at coordinate 49,129,266 of OZ022238.1, read as the reverse complement.
ATGTTCAAAAAAATTACTCTGAAAAAGTAAATTTTTTGCATTTGATTAAGATATTTTTGAAGCAAAAAGTACTTATACATTTTCCAAGCACTGTCAACTGGGCAGTTTATTTGCAATTCAGAAATACATAACCTTTTATAAAAAAAAAAAAATTGACATATGCATGAGTACGAATTTCTTGTACATCCTATAAATAGTTATAATTCTAATATTACTCATGACCTAGGACTAATTAATTGCTGGTAATCTCTAATCTAGTATCTGGTATAGTAGTATTTCTATTTTCTAGCTAGGTACATACCATCTTCTTCTCACTTCTCGTCATACACTGCTGGATAACATCACATTCTTTAAATTCATCGTCTGAAAACTTTTTGTAGCGTTTCAATAATCTCGGTTGTCCGAGAGAACTAGTTAATAAAATAAAGTTAATCATCGCAGCTGTTCTTGTTTACGGGATGATGCCAAAATTCGCTCGGCAAAAAAAAGCTATGGATGAAAAGTAAACATTCGTATTGAATTTAAAGAAAAAAATTATTTTATTATTTGCAATGTTTTATACATAATATTTTTTTTAATTTGATTATTAAAAAAATTAAAGTAATTACTGACAACGACATGCTGCAGCGTGTTGCCAATGGATCTTATTTACCAAACATTGAACTGAAAACTAAAGAAGATTTTACTTTGATCTGTTTGGTTTGATTATTGCTTGCAATTAGAGAATAATATTAATATTCTGAAATGGAAACTGAAAATTATTCAGACGAAGAAAAGGAACGGAAGAAAAAGCACAAGAGGTCAAAACAACGCGATGAAGAGCGTAGTAGCAAAAGTAGAAGAAAAGAAGAAGACGAAGGCGAAGAGACGAAAGAAGAAAGGAGAGAAAGAAGGAGACGAGAAAAAGAAAATAAAAAAATTGAGGAAAACGCTGTCGGCGACGACGGAGGAGAGGATGAAAGACGCAGAAGAAAGAGAAAAGAAAAAGATCGAATGAAACGTGAGGAAGTGACCAACAACGATGACAATGAAGAAGAAGACGACGACGATAATAAACCCAATAAAGAGACCACGAAAACTTCTCGAAGAGGAAGCAGACAAAAAAATGAAGATCAGGAAGATGGAAAGGAAAGACAGGGCGATGCGAAGGACGTGTCGAGAAAAAAAGAGCGTGCCAAGAAATCAGAAAGTGATGATGAAGAAGAATTTGAAAAGATCATTAAACCTTCTTACAAGGCCAAAATTACTAAAGAGTCAGAAATTATGTATGTAATTATTTTTTCTTCTTCTTCAAGCAGTTAATTTTAATTTTTAAAAAGTATATTACTAGTTTGGTGAAACCAATGTTTACCAATACTTATTCTAATTTTAATTTTTGATTAAGAGAGCAAAAGCCATTTGTGAACCTGTGGGAGTTTGCCATTAAAAAAATGGAGGAGAAAGAAAATCGAGTTGATCCAGGTAATATAGATATTTTGACCAGAATATTAGATCCAGGTAATGTAGATATTATGCCCAGGATATTAGATCCAGGTAATGTAGACATTATGCCCAGGATATTAGATCCAGGTAATTTAAATGTTAGATTCAAGTAATTTAAATGTTAGCTCCAGGTAGTTTAAACGTTAGATCCATGTAATTTAAATGCTAGATCCAGGTAGA
>OZ022238.1:49120104-49122604 GCA_963978895.1 Erpobdella octoculata | reverse complement strand
AATAAAACTTGGTTAAACTCTGCAACATTATGCCGGCTTTCCATTGATCTCTATTCCTATTTTGATCGTAAGCTTCCTCCCAGGAAAGAAAAAATCCCTGCCGTGTGAAATATAAATGAATGAAGTGAAATAATTCATTTTAATTTTGACTTCAAAGTTAAGAAAATTGTTTAATAATAGCAGTGGTTTGAATCCATGGTGGAAAAGAAGAATGAGTTAATAAATAAATTTTGAATCATTGAACCTACCTAAGGCAAATACTTTTTTTTTATTTAGGCACTTGAGCATCTGTGCCACAACAATTCAAAAAGTATGGAAAGGCTCAAAAACAAGAGAGTTTTTTAAAATTATGAGACAGGTTATTAGTAAAAGTAATTTTTGTTGTTTTATTTTTTATACTGTTTAAGTGAAATAGTAACAAAATCATTTAAGCATTCTAATGAGAACAAATTTCACAACAATATTTACTTTTATTTAATTTCCTTTAGCATCTGAGAGAAATGAACTGGAAGAACCACTGCGATGGTACGGCCACAAAGGTATCACTAATAAAAACACATTTCAATAAATACAAATAAGTCAGAAATTTCAAACATTCTGAAAAAGCATAATTGATATTACTTAGCATAAAAAAACTCTCTTAGTTTAAAGCATCTCTGACTTTATGAAACTAATTATAATTTGACTATAAATTATGTTTTTATTTAATTTGCATGTATTTATTTAAAACAAGATTCAGAAAATATGGAGAGGCTACTACTCGAGGAAGAACATTTTCAACTACAAAGAAAGAAAGAAACACTTCCAAGGGGTGGTCCTCATGAATGACATTGTCAGGTAGCTAAATGAACATCATCATCATCATCATCATCACCATCATTATCATCATCATCACCATCATCATCATCATCATCATCATTATCGTGGTCGTCATTATCATCGTTTATTTTTTAAACGTTGCTTTTCCGTGTTAAATAAACTAGGATCAGACATGTTCTCAGTATCGTTTTCTTTCAAAATTCTCGAATCAGAGCTGATCTATAACACGAGTTTTAAGCTATTTTTCTATTTTGGTTTCAGCTTAATAAACAAATTACATAGAAAAAGTTTTATTATCAACTTGAACAAATTGACTTTATAATTATTTTATTTCTATTTATTTTTCTGCAAAAGATGGACGCATAACTTAATTTGTCTGAAATTGCCACGACAGAGCCGAACTGAACGAGAAGATGAGGAGGATGGAGAGAGAAAGGATGATGCAGGAAAAAAGAGAAGAAGAAATGAGATTCAACGAATATGCAGAGAAACACCACTATCTTGTATCCACACGTGTCGTTCCGGGGATATACAATTCCCCCTACAAGGTCCTTATAAGAGATTTTGCTGTCGAATCTGAATTTGAAATGCGTGTCTATTATTTGATGAAGTTTTCAATAGTATCGTGTTATTTTTGTTACTAGCTTGAAAAATAAATTTTCACAGTTTACCAGTACTGGCTTAAAGCTACGTGAACGAAGCAGCAGTGTTTGGTCCCTGCTCACGGGCTTTAATAGGGCCTATGATATAAGATGGCCCCATGCTTTAAGTAGGTCCCATGTTCTAAAAGGGCTCCATGTTTTAACAGGGCTCCATGTTTTAAGAAGCTCGCTCGAATAGATTGCTTTTAAATCCTTTATATTAACTTCACCATGATATTTTGTGTGTTGTTTGTGTTTGTTAGATGTAAGAGAGTTAGAGCATTTACGATTACTCAAACTCTGATAAGGTTACTTCCAGTTTTAAAAAATGTTGATTGCATTTATGTTTAATGCTAAATAAGCCTGTTCAATTTTTCAAGTTTATGGTCTGAAATTTGGAATATAGTCGTTTTCTGGATACCTTAACAATATTAATTTAAAAATTTATAATTACACTTCAAATTGGTATACACTATAAACTTTGCTGGCTAAGGTTTCATTACAATCGATAGATGGCAGTAAAAAACTAAAAGGTAGAAAATAAATAATAATTTAAAAATTAAAAACATGATTTTGTGAAATTCTCTAAAAAGAACAAAATAAATTATAAACATAAAAGAGTGGAGTGTTTTCTTTTGCACTCATATGATCGCAACGATTGTACCCCACGCTTTTATGTTTATATTTTAATTTGTATATTTTAGAAAATTTTATAAAAGCCTGTTTTTAATTTTGTTTATTAATATTAAGTTCAATTTTTTACATTATTATTTTGAAATCATTTTCTGGAATCAGCCAGCAGCTGATTTCATCGAGTTCAAGATGAGGCAAGTGAGATTCGGCAACAACAACTCTGGTAGAACGAGGAGCAGAAAGCAAAAGAAAACGGTTTCCAATTTTTTCTGTTCAATCGCTGACGTCAACGAGGGTAGCCCTCTGCCACCACTTGTCAAGAAACCTCAGGTTGGATATCGAGATATGGAAATTTAAATTTATCAGAGAATTCTCTATTCTTCGACTGTGTTCGATTGTAATTCTGT
>OZ022238.1:49007604-49115104 GCA_963978895.1 Erpobdella octoculata | reverse complement strand
TTATTTGCCTTGTTTTGATGATAATCAAATATCGATAAGTGCACTTTCAAGAACAATAGAGTCTTCCTCCGTTTTCATCCATATCCCATCCCATCCCAATTCATCCCATCCACATGTAGTCTTGTTTATTACATTGTTACGTACACCAGAGTTACTTCAGTTACTACTTTTTATCGGTTGCTGCTCCAGTAGCACACCAAGAACAGCAATGAAATTAATTAACTCTGCGACATAGCCTGCCTCACTTGTTTCATTTTAAATATTTCTGTGCTGATATAATATGACTTTTTTTGTATGAAGTTTTGTGATTTCGGTCATTTTATCGGTCTGTTTCTTTCATCCATAGATTGATCGAATGAGTAATCTTGAAAAAAAATAAATTAGCGCCAATGAATGAACGAATACGCTGTTGTGGTGGTGAAACAGATATTTGAGGGACCGATTTGTGAATATGATTGAATCAATTGAGTGTTTTTGCAATGCAAAATTAAAATTATTATCTGTTACTCAAGTACCTACCAATAATTTGTTTGAATTGGCTGGATTGAGATAGAATGCACGCTACCTAACTTTCCTAACTTTCTCTCTCTCTCTCTCTCTCTCTCTCTCTCTCTCTCTCTCTCTCTCTCTCTCTCTCTCTCTCTCTCTCTCTCTCTTTCTCTCTCTCTTTTTCAACCCACATCTTTTTCAACCCACACCACCGACTCGTCTGAAAAGTTAAATTTTCTAACCTAACCCACATTAAATAAATAATTACAAATGTTTTTTTTTCAACTTAACAACACGCGAAGGGGTAAAAAATAAACTCAACCCACGCCCGCCTCTGGTGCTGACTCGCTCTCGGGATAAATAGCCAAAGCGGGTACCGCCTTGCCAGTAGGCAGGTACACACGCGACTATCCCACAACTGAGCCTGCGTTCCTCAGCACGGCACGAGAGCGTCTTATGGGACACGCAACTATATTTTACAAGTGATCTTTAAAAAGATTTCTTTTACAAATGGTTGACAAACGGTCTAAATCGCGCACGCGCGGCAAAGCTTTGGTGACGTTGTCACGGCATGTTTTCAGTTTTTGGAGTCAAATTCTAGTAGAACGTGCCAAGCGGCGTCAGGTTCGGTCTATGACGTTTTCTGCGTTAAATGCGCAAGTCTTGGGGCTTGAAAAATGGGGTTGTTGTGACAAATCGTCCTTGATCTTTGATTTCTGCGGAAGTGGAAACGACTGAGCAGGGGGGGGTGGTGTTGGAGACGTTTTTGAATTCCGAAATAAGCAAAGGATGTGCGGTTTTCCAATCTGATCATTTTCTCTTGTCTTCAAACTGGTTAAACCCAGGTGCGGATACAACAGGATTAGTCCAAAACGGTGTGTGCACCCCCTGTATCCGCCACTGGTTAAGACACTAAACTACCTACCATTCGAAAAAATTAAAAAATCTGATCGGAATTTTCAATAAAAAAATAGTTTCGCAATTTTAAAAAAATGATAGCCGAAAAATTCGTTGAGTGGTCAAAGCTCCCGGTTCCGTCAAGGGGTTCGCATTTGCACCCACCACCTACTTAGCTGAACGGCTTTCTCATTTAGTCAGTCACCCTTTCGGCTCTTACTCGCTCGCTTGCACGCGCGGGCGCGAGAGGTGCAGCGAATAAAAAGCGAGTAATTAACGAGCGGAGAGCTCGAGTGGCCAATTAAAATTCATAATTTGCCCGCCAAATAAGTTGAAGTCTGTTCGCGATGCGCCCGGAGCATGTGCCGTTTGCTCGTTCCTTCCTTTTCCCATGTCCTTGCTGCTCCGTGTGTGTGTGTGTGTGTGTGTCTATTTGTTTGTTTGTCTGTGCGTGCATATAAAGTCTTTATTGCATAATTATTTGTGTTGGTTGGTTTCATGGATATCTTCATACAGCAAGATATCCATGGTTGGTTTGTAGGTTAATGTTTTATTGTTAAATATGTGTTTTTGTTAACGATCTGTGACTTATTTCTCTAACGACCAAGTTTTTATTAGCGATTTTAATCATTTTTTTTCAATATCTTTCAATTATATCTAATATTTTTCTCTTTTTCTCTCTCTTTCTTTTTTCTTTTTTTTCTTTTTTCTCTCTTTTTCTTTTTTTTCTCTGCCTTTTTCTATCGGCCATTAAGCAAGCATAGTCAAGAGACCAAGCACTGCTGCCTATTCATGTTGGAGATGTTCCGAGTAATTGAATTCTTAAATATTGTATCCACTCCGATTCCCATCTGGACGAGCAGTCTCAAGTGCGTGAACATATGTATGTATGTATGTATGTATGTATGTATGTATGTATGTATGTATGTATGTATGTATGTATGTATGTATGTATGTATGTATGTGTGTGTGTGTGTGTGTGTGTGTGTGTGTGTGTGTGTGTGTGTATGTATGTATGTATGTATGTATGTATGTATGTATGTATGTATGTATGTATGTATGTATGTATGTATGTATGTATGTATGTATGTATGTATGTATGTATGTATGTATGTATGCATGCATGTATGACGAAAGCGCAGAAATGTTTCAGTCCGTGTGTATGTGTGTTCTCGCTTTTCACGGACGTCGGAAGTGGAAAGGCTTTGCAATTCGTCCGTGTGCAAATATCTGTTAAACACCCGAGCGATTACTGATTTTCCATCCTCATTTGACTTCTCCACTAGTACATTTATTTTATCTCTTCCCTTATCTTCACGGATGGCTTGTCGGTCTCAAAAGAAAGAAAACAATAATAAAAATAATAGTTGAGAAACTATTAACTCCGCGAAAACCTTCTTGACACCATTTAATCCCTTCCTTGCATTTGTTACAGCTCGTCGAACGCACATGCTCCTTATGCAACTAACTAACAGATTATATTGCTTCTTATGCAACTAACTAACAGATTATTGCCCCTTGTGCAACTAACCGATTATAGCTCTCCACGATACGAATTCTCTCAGTGATATAACTCTATTGATCAGCGATCTGGGCGATCAGCGGGGTTTTCTTAATCTGCCTCGGTTTGGCATGCTGCCAATATCTGACTCTCGAACAATTTAATTCCATTCAGAAGAAGCTTGTGTAGATTTATACAATTTCTACAATAATCCGCCACCTAGTCATTTAAAACGTAATCGCATTCACCGGGGGGGAAAACACCACCACTTGTAACCGGGTTACAAGTATATAACACTTTCGACGAAGCAATCGCACGCTACACGCTTGCTATCTAGTATCGGTTGTTGTCTCTTAAGAGAATGGGTTTAGGTTACTTTGATCTTAACTGTTTTACGTATTTTTTTAAACATACCAATGGCACAACGTCATGAAGATGACGCAGATAGTCTGCAATATAATCCGATAATTATAAAATTCCTATCGCTTGTATTCTCTTCGTACAGCAATTGTATTTACTCTTCAGTGTCGTTTTTTGAATGTTGTAGTTTGTCGCCATGACATATGACGCCTTTAAGGTTAGTCAAGTTGGGAGAAATCTCGAAATGCCCTTGATGTAGCAAGCTAATGATGTACGGTGTACGTTATCTGTTGAAAGGAGATGCCAGTAACGCCAACACTTCGAAGCAACGCATGTTTTAGAAACTAATATTTCGGGGGGTAAATGGTTCCTTCTCTCACGCTCAAGAAATATGATCACGTACATTTTGTTGGCATTTGTTCTCGTTCGTCTTGACCAAGTAGAAAAATGTTTTGCTTTTCAAAATGATTTAAACCAGACAGATATATCAAAACACCCGTAGGGTGACTGCATTCTTAGGTGTTCGCGCCACATTACTCAAGCGATATTGTCACATGGATCATGGATATACGGCTTGGTGATTATAATGCACCGCAAACTTCAGACCGTGAACAGTGAGTCTACACCTACCTACTAAACTAAATGAATGATGCTTAAACAGCTCATTTCTGTTAGCTTTCCAACCAGTGACGCCGTGACAGAATTGTTCTGGAAGATTCGCAAGACCAAACTTCTAACCGAGTGGTCAGTCCCGCCTCACCTCTGAGCCACCAGCGCTACCATTGGCTACCCCCATACGGGGTTGTTTTCGCAATCTATTATTAGCATGTTAAATTGAAACAATACAGTGGGGAAATTCGTTTAATAGAAATATTAAATATTTAAATCTTCTCTCTCACTCGCACACACACAAAAATTCGATTCAAAGAGTTGGGATGATGAGACAAAACGAAAGTGTGTGTTGTATACATCTCCATCACGTGTATACATCTGCATCACGTGTATACACCTGTATCACCTGTACACAACTAAAGGAACGTACGCCGTGCAGTGCGACGACAATGGCTTTCCGACACAATGGCATCGCTTGAAATTACTTCATCGAGAAACGTCCTCCTTTCATCGGGCACGACTTCTGGTTCTTATTAAAGAAAAGATACATACAAGACTCGAATAAATAAATAACAAATGAAAGAAGGACAAGAAGAAGAAGAAAATATAAAAACTCGAGATCAATCCCTCTGAATAATTGAGTATTGTGAATGACGGAGGAAGATGTTTGTGACGAGCTAAACTGCTTGAAGTTCCGCTTCGCTTGAGACAAAACCAAAAAAAAAATAATAAAAAAAAATTAAAAAAATATCAGAAAATCGGACAACGTTATTTATACATGTCGTTTTTGAATCAATAAATTCATTTAAGACTCAGCTTTAGACTTCCGTCGACGAGATCGTAATGCTACAAAATTTATAAAACTTACATAGTAAGGATTGTAATTTATAAAACTTACTTAGTTAGGATTGTAATTAACAAACCGGAAAAATAAAAAGATACTTGTCTACATAATATCGAAAAAATGTCATATTTAGGCGTTAACTTTTCTGATTCAATGGCGGTAATGATGATGATCATAACAAAACGATTTGCCGTTGTTCAACGGAGTGGAAAAAGGTATTAAGAACCTCATAGACATTCCAGCTGTAATAACTGTCTACGTACAGATACTGAGAACCTCACTGAGTCGGTCGGCCGCGCAAACAAATATGAGACACGAATAATACCTAAAAACAAAAGATAAGAAGAAGAACGAGAAGGAAAACTCAGTAGACCAAACGTCAAAGTCACTCGATTTCACGGAGCCTGTCACCAAGCCCTGGCGTTGAAGAAGCAGCTCTTCGGAGCCAGGTCTACCAGACTGCCGGCATTTTGAGCCAGGTTGCCGCTCGGATAGCTGGCTATCATCGGCTCCATGGCGGAGCCGTGAGAATGGGGATACGGATGATGGGCGTGATGGTGCGGGTACAGTGGACTTGAGGGTGTGTTTCGAATGAACGGTGACGCTGCCGGGTAAAGGTGAGAGTTTGGGTGGTAGGCCGGGTGATAATGAGAAGAAAGGCCAAAAGAGGCCGGACTGGCAAATGCCGTCGTCGACGACGTAGGGACCATGCCGGCCAGCGGGTGGAGTGGACTTCCAGAAGGGTTTCCCGCGACGCCGAAGTTGAGCGAAAAAAATCCTCCTCCCGAGCCGCCGTTCGAACTGTTAGCCGGACTGTCGCCGGACAGATACGACTGGAATGATGATTGAAAGTGACTAGTCTGTCTCGGCTGGTTGTGAGAGAAGAACTGAAAGCTCAGCGGAAGAGACGGCGACGGAGCCGACGCGTCGTCGACTAGCGACGACTCTGATTGACTGACGTGCGAGTTGTTCTGCTGATGTGATGACTGTTGTTGTTGTTGTTGTTGTTGACCCTGAAGATTAGTGGGCGAAGAAGAACATCTGTACACTTTGTCTTTGTTTTCGACGGCCGAGTTCGTAGGACTAGAGCCGTTCGGAACGGGAAAATTTAGCGGTACGTTGTGAACGGATATGAACGGCGGCTGAGAGCGAAGGTTGTGAAACTTCTCCGCCATTTCAGAGCCGTCTTCGCTTTTGAGGACCATGCTCAGTTGGTCCACCGTTATTTCTCCGTCTCCGGGACTGCTGCATCTGCTCGATGAATCGCTGGACGGAGTTCCAGGCGGAGTCGAGGAAACGTTTTTGACGAAGCGCGACTTGGTTTGATTGTTCTGACACGGTTGTCCGTCTTTCACTAAAACCGGAACGGCAACCCTCTTGGGGGAGGAGTTAATGTTCTGCTGCTGACCTCCGGGTGGCTTGCACTGGACAGCGTTGTTGTTGGCAGTAGTGGTACCACTGCTGAGCAGTGTTTTGGCGTTGTTCTGATGCGAAGCTGACGAAGAAGAGGAAGAAGATATGTGCTGACTGAGAACCGCCATGGACGGCTTCTGGTCGACTTTGTCTCGATCTTTCTGAGCTTTCTTGGTCTTGTAGCGGTGGTTCTGAAACCATATCTTGACCTGGGTCGGCGTCAGTCCGATCAGATTCGAAAGATGTTCTCTTTCTGGAGCAGAAAGGTATTTTTGCTGCTTGAATCGGCGTTCCAGCTCGTAGATTTGTGCCTGCGTGAAGAGTATTCTGCGTCTCCGGCGCTGACTAGAAAAGCTGAAAGGTATGTGGTGCTGCCACCTGGCTAGCGGATTGTGGCCGACGCCGGCCGAATGACTGAGATGACTCTGCAGAGAGTGGTGTAGCGAGTCGGTCGATTGCTGAAGACCGGCGCCAAACGTAGCTGCAGCCATGTTGGTCACGTGGTGCGTCATAGCGGCTGAAACGGCTGCCATTGACGGCGCCATGCTGCACGTTCCGCTGCCCATTAACCTAGAAACTGATTAAAAAAGTGATATTAGTTGGCTAATGATTTTTTTAAATAATATCAATTTACTGAAGTAATTAATTAATAACTCAGCTTTCTTACAATAAGTATGCATTACAATAATTAGTTATAATAATATTATTACGTAAAATTATTACAATTAATAAAATTAATGTCAAATATCCAACTCGTTAATCTGGGATCAGAGTTGGCTCCGTTGCCGTACCACGGACTCCCGGGCGAGCCGGCTCTGACGGATTGAAGCGAGTCGGCCAAGCCGACGTTAGCCGAATTCCCGTGCGTGAAGCCAGTGTCGCTAGATCCGTAATGGTTCGAAGCAAAAGCTCCGTGGTGGACGGAAAGCGATCCGTATCCGTAAGGACTGCCGCCCATTTGCGGGATGTGATTCATGACGCTGAAACTTTAGCTGTCTTGCTGGAGAGTGCCAGGAAAAGTATGAGCTATGGAAAGTCAAAAGGTTAAATTTTATTTTCAACGTTCAAGGAAAATAGAAAAAAACTTTTTTAAATTGACTAAATATTGCGTGAAATTTTAATAAGGAAGATTCTCGTGTATCAATTTCCTGTCTTCACAGTTGCCATAACAACAAAGGTAACCAAGGAATCGGAATTAATTAAATATTCAATAATATCTACATCAGAGTAAAAACATAAGTATTTTGTATGCAGTTAATATGGAGACGATGTGCTAATTTAGAACAGATATTGTTATGGGTTGAGAAAGAAAAATTAAATGTTTTTGGGATTATTTGGGAGAAAAGTTTATGAATCCTCAAGAAACAGCATAAAACAATTAATTTTTATGATATTAACTTTGTCTTTAAGTTATAAAAACATTTAAATATTAGCTTTTATTTAAAAAGAAATTATGGTTGTGTTATATTGTTAAACAACACACTTCATTTGACGTCATATAAACATACTAGCGGGGTTACCCGGCGCTGTCCGGGGATTTTAGAGGTTTTTCTATTGTTTTTCTCTCTCACTCCCGTTTCATCAATTGTGCAGCAGAACGGATAGCAGCAGTACTTTAATATTTGAATTTTGACATTTTTTTCCTTGACTTTCATACTTTAGTTGGCAGCCTTCCTAGAGGGATTAAAACAGAGGTGACCCATGTGTTGGATTGGGCTGGGTTGGGTTGGGTTGGGCTGGGTCTAATTTTTTGTTAACATGCGTGGGTTGGGTTGAATTAAAAAAAATATATATTTATTGAAAAAATATTTTAACTGTGGGTTAGGTTGGTTGGGTTAGAAAATTTAGCTTTTCAGGTGAGTGGGGTGGGTTGGGTTGAGATGGGTCACCAAAATGAATCCTTGAGGTTTTGCCTTTGGACATCATTTTTTGTTTTTTTTTTGGCTGATGGCTTTGTTGCCATATTTTTTTGTGTCGATAAAAAAATATAAAAAAAACAATCTTAACAAAATTTGACATTGAGGAAGTCCTTATTGGGAAAATTTTGTAAGCAATTTAAATAAACATCGGTTCATGATTTTAAGTTTTGTGGGCGAAAAACGAGAAAAAAAAACAAAAACTCGTCACAATACCGGGTATAAAATACCGGGTAACCTAGCTAGTCTATAAAATACATTAAAATAAAATAAAATAAAATAAAATAATTTCCTCTGCTTTTTAAATGGCGTTTGATTAGAAAAGGACATTTATTGCATTTAACGAGTCAGCTTGAGAATAAACAAACAATGAAGTGTACGAGCGAGCGAACAAATGAACGAACGAATTCATATTATTATTATTATTATTATTATTATTATTATTATTATTATTATTATTATTATTATTATTATTATTATTATTATTATTATTATTATTATTATTATTATTATTATTATTATTATTATTATTATTATTATTATTATTATTATTATTATTATTATTATTATTATTATTATTATTATTATTATTATTATTATTATTATTACTAGCAGTGCCCGTAGCGGCTTCGCTCGCATGAAATTAGAGAGTTTGAACCGTGCATCCATAGTAGAGATCAATTTTTTAGGTCTCGGCTCGGCCCGTCGACAACTTAGCCCAGCCCGTTTTAAAAACCCAAACTCCTGGCCCGGCACAGCCCGTCTGAATTAGGCCCGGCCCATTTTTACAGGCTTAGAAGTTCTATATACTTGATGAAAAACTTCGGCCCGTCCCACCTTGACTTCAGGTTTGGCCCGGCCCAACTGAAGACCCTAAAATCACTAAAATATCTATATACTTGGTGAAAAACCTCGGCCCGTTCCACTTTGATTTAAGGTTTGGCCTAGCCCGTGTGAAGACTCTAAAATAAAAGCTTGGCCCGGCCTGTGATAAACTGAACTTAGCTACTTTTAACCGGCACAAAACTTCAAAATACTAATTTTTACATTTGTAGCACTTACAGTTTGTGAGTAGCAGTTATTTTGAAATCAAATAACCCTTTTTTCCACCCCACATTTGATGTCCTGGAAACCAAATTTTTAAAAAAATGTTGAAACACTTATATCATAATTTTTTGAGTAAATACTAAATACTAATTTTGACATCTGTAGCATTCATAGTTTTTGAGTAGCAGTTACTTTAAAAACCAAAGAAACCTTTTTTCCACCCCACATTTGAGGTCCTGAAAACCAAAATTTCAAAAAATGGTGAAACACATATATCCTTATTTTTAGAGTAGAAACTAAATACTAATTTTTACTTTTGTAGCATTAACAGTTTTTGAGTAGAAGCTACTTTAAAAACCAAATAACCCAATTTTCCAACCCACATTTGAGGTCCGGGAAACCAAATTTGTAAAAAATGGTGAAACACGTATATCTTTATTTTTAGAAAAGAAACTAAATAATAATTTTTACATCTGTGGCATTTACTGTTTTTGAGTAGCAGTTACTATAAAAGACAATTTGCCCTATATTCCACCCCACATTTGAAGTCCTGGAAACCAAATTTTCAAAAAATGCTAAAACACGTATTTCATTATTGTTGGAGTAGAAACTAAATACTAATTTTTACTCCTGTAGCATTAACAGTTTTTGAGTAGAAGCTACTTTAAAAACCAAATAACTCAATTTTCCAACCCACATTTGAGGTCCGGGAAACCGAATTTTCAAAAAATGGTGAAACACGTATCTTTTTATTTTTCAAAAAGAATCTATATACCAAATTTCAGAAAAAAACTTTAGAAAAAATTTTAGAAAAAAGGTTGTTTTCCAGTTTTTTCCCCTCAGGAGCAAAATTTTCAAAAATCCTTTCTTAGCGGATGTTTACGCTATAAAAGTAATATAAGTTCCAAATTTCACGTTCCTAGGATGAGGCGTTTGAGCTCGGCGTTGATTATCAGTCAGTCATCTGTCAGTCAGTCAGTCAGTCAGTCAGTCAGTCAGTCAGTCAGTCAGGACATGTTCTTTTATATATATAGATTATTATTATTATTATTATTATTATTATTATTATTATTATTATTATTATTATTATTATTATTATTATTATTATTATTATTATTATTATTATTATTATTATTATTATTATTATTATTATTATTATTATTATTATTATTATTATTATTATTATTATTATTATCGTCATCGTCATCGTCATCGTCATCGTCATCGTCATCGTCATCGTCATCGTCATCGTCATCGTCATCGTCATCGTCATCGTCATCGTCATCGTCATCGTCATCGTCATCGTCATCGTCATCGTCATCGTCATCGTCATCGTCATCGTCATCGTCATCGTCATCGTCATCGTCATCGTCATCGTCATCGTCATCGTCATCGTCATCGTCATCGTCATCGTCATCGTCATCGTCATCGTCATCGTCATCGTCATCGTCATCGTCATCGTCATCGTCATCGTCATCGTCATCGTCATCGTCATCGTCATCGTCATCGTCATCGTCATCGTCATCGTCATCGTCATCGTCATCGTCATCGTCATCGTCATCGTCATCGTCATCGTCATCGTCATCGTCATCGTCATCGTCACCGTCACCGTCACCACCGTCACCACCACCACCACCACCACCACCACCACCACCCCCACCCCCACTCCCATCACCATCACCATCACCATCACCATCACCATCACCATCACCATCACCATCACCATCACCATCACCATCACCATCACCATCACCATCACCATCACCATCACCATCACCATCACCATCACCATCATCATCATCATCATCATCATCATCATCATCATCATCATCATCATCATCATCATCATCATCATCATCATCATCATCATCATCATCATTATCATTATCATTATCATTATTATTATTATTATTATTATTATTATTATTATTATTATTATTATTATTATTATTATTATTATTATTATTATTATTATTATTATTATTGCAGCACGGAGGAGAAGATCTAGGTACGTATAATAATATAATATACGTCAAAGAATGCAAGTTCATTTGCCGCACGTCATACGCACGCGTCGTGCAGATTTCTGGCAAACATTTGAAGTACTTGTGCTCTACGAGGACATGAAGGAGGAGAAGTAGACATGAAGACATGAATGAATGAATGAATGAATGAATGTCCGTCTTTCTCGTGGAGATGTCGGGCATAACGTTTGAAACGATGGCGCGTGCCGTGGCGTTACACGGATGACACGGAAGTTGAAGGTTGAAAGTGGGCTGCTGAGTTTAGATACTTCTAGATTGTTGAATTTGTTTTTTGTGGGTTTTTAAGTAATGCGTGTGAAATTTTTAAAGGTTTTCTGATGATTTATTAATTAATTGGAATTAATTGATTATTATTTATAACTTGGGAAATTAGTATCGAGACTAGATTAATTCGTTTAATGTAGACAACTTATTGGGACTACTTTTTATAAGCTCGCTGGCTATATGGGAATTTTTTAAATTTATTGAACTTAGAAAAACTTTGAAAAATGGACACGATACGATATACTACTTAACGGTACTGTATTTGTGGTACGTTGGTTCAAAAAGCAATCCTTAAAACTCACATCCCCTGTTTTGCTTTTTTCTCCATTCCCCCCCTTTACCTTCCCCTTCAGCTCCCCCTTCATCCCCTGAACTGGTAATCCAAGAAATTCTGTGATCTTAAAATTTGCTGAAGCGGTGATTTATTGTATTTACATAATTATTTCTTGAATTCCGTAGCGAATTACTGAATTTAAATAACTAACGCGTAATGGATTGTTGACAAGCAGATATAAATAAGTAGGAAATTTATTAAAAAATAAAGTAATTGAGGTAACTTATCGAGCAAATCTTGTAAACCGAAATAAGCAGTTTATACATGAATTCAGAGATATTTAGTCAAAACAAAAACCATCAGAAAACTACTAACTGATTAATCATTCTTAAAATTAACTTTTGATTTAAAAAAAAGCAATTTACAATTAAACAATAAATGGGGTTTTTCCTAGAAAACCCCAAGAAAGTCGTCGTGACGGTTTTTCACGATAGATGTCATTGTAATAATGTAATAAAAGAGAGCGAATAATGAATACAACAAGACATTCAACTTACTTCTTTTTCTTCTTCTTCAGTATTCCTTCTTTGGCGTAAGTTGACTGATTGACGGATGTCGCTCGTGAGATGTCAAGCGGAAATGATTGATTGGGATCTTCCGTGCCCGAAGGGGAAGAAAAAATCAAAAATTGCCGACCAGTCAATCAACGAATCAAAATAAAAAATCCATCAGTTGTTTGTTTTGATCGAATCAGCTAATCGAGCTAAGTAGTCAATTTATCAATCGATGAGAGTTTAATGATTTTTTTAAAGCGCTTATTTAATTTTAAGAGTTGTATGATGATCATTTGTTTAAAAGCGCCTATTTGATTCAGAGTTGTATGATGATCAAAAATGATGATCCTGGTGAACAAATTCAGTACTGATGCGACCAGTCAGCGGGATGATGGCGTGTGGGGGTGTCAGGGTGGCGAAGATGATGGAGGGGGGGTGTAGGGAAGGAGAATGTTGAAGAAAACGCAAGTCCAGTGTGCAAATCCAACCTCGATTGCTTCAGTGTTTCGGTGATAACAAAAACACCCATTTGATTTTGGCAGCTAAAATGCAGACTGCTTCTATTTCTTTTCTATAACTCAACTTTTTCTTCTTTTTGAAAAACCTTTGAAAAGCATGGAATTTAAGATTTTAAAAAAAAATCATTTCAAATATTGTCACTCACTAGATAGCGAAGAGAAGATCAATAGAGTGTTGAAATCCGTACAATGCAGTAGGCCGCTACACGTTCTGAACTAACTAAAACTTACAGAATAATGCACTGATCTTCTCAAATGAATCCTCATCAAACAGTTAAGCAGAAAACGAATTTAAATCAATGTTTGGTTGAAAGGAAAACCGAGCAAGATGGAGAGGGATAGGCGAGAAAACTTCCATATTGGACGGACAGAAAGAGATGTTTGAAGAGACAGACTAAGTAGTACTTAACAGTATCGAATGATACAAGAAGTTAGAGGATGAAACTCGATGAGAGAGAGAGAGAGACAGAGACAGAGAGTTGAGCAGGGGGTTCTTCTCTTCATAAGCGTAGAAAAGGGTGTACTTGAAATTCTTTGGCCACTAGCGTATTTAAACGAGTGCGCGACCGAGCTGCCTGTAACGACACTGGAACGACTCTTTACTTCGCCCTCTCCACTTTCTCTCTCTCTCTCTCTCTCTCTCTCTCTCTCTCTCTCTCTCTCTCTCTCTCTCTCTCTCTCTCTCTCTCTTTCTCTCTCTTTTTCTCTCTCTTTCTCTCTCTCTTTTTTTCTCTCTCTCTCTCTCTCTCTCTCTCTCTTTCTCTCTCTCTCTCTCTCTCTCTCTCTCTCTCTCTCTCTCTCTCTCTCTCTCTCTCTCTTTCTCTTCTCTCTCTCCCTCTCTCTTTCTCTCTCTTTTTCTCTCTTTTTTCTCTCTTTTTCTCCCTTTCTCTCTCTTTCTCTCTTTTTCTCTCTGTTTGTTCTCTCTCTCTCTTTTTCTTTTTCTCTCTCTTCCTCCCCCTCTTCCTCTTCTTCCCACATTTTCTATATCTATCTCTTCTGTTACATTCATCTACATATTCCTTACTATCTCCTCCTATCATTAACGATGCATCGTCACTGGCTACGGACACAAACGAAGTATGAAATTGAAATAAATAACTTTATATTAGACCTCTCTAGTTAGATGTGCTCTAATTTTCTAAGCGTCTTCGCTCCATCACAACTTAACTTATTTTGAAATTTAAATCATCAACATCACCGTCACCCAATCGAAATAAAACCATTGTCGTCACCGTCGTTGTCTACGTCACCGTCACCTCCGTCATTACCGTCATCGTTGTCATCATCGTCGTCGTCGTCGTCGTCGTCGTCATCATTGCCATCGCTTTCTCCTAATTGATGGTGTCATTACTGCTAGAGCGTCGGGCGTGCGCCTTGCCGAGCAATTGAAATCTCGAGAGCCATTGAATATTCAAACTGACCAATGACGGATCCGAAAGTCTAGAGTCAGTCCCCTCATTGGTTTTAAGTATTTTTTTCGGCCACGCCTTTCGTAACCGATTGGACGAAATTTTAGTTGCCATGGTGAACGTTAGAGACATCGTATGCAGTTGAAATGCTTTAATTAAAACACATTAAACTGTTTTCAAGAAGAAAATTAAATTTTCAAACAGATTCCGAAATTCTGAAATGCATTTTCACCCGAAAAGTCCATCCATCATGTTTGTCAATAAAGTTCACGTAGCAAATGGGACTGACCAATCATTTAAACTGTACCCCCATTTTCTGACCAATCACTTAAACTGTACCCCATTTTATATAGTTAACACATTCAAAATTGTAATTTCCGATAATGTTGAAAAATACTATATAAGGCTTTTACAAAACTTTTTTTTTTACCATTCACGGGACAGTTTCAACAGTTACTTCAAGATTCAAATAAAAACTTGAACTCATTACAAAAATGACCCCTGACCCCCGAAATAACCCTCTCTCCATCCCCTCCACCAGTTCTTCGCGATGACTACAAATATGTCAGTGTTGCCGTTTGTGACGAAGTTATTTAAATCCTTACAAAGTAGATGGCAAGCGAAAACGTTTCTGCTAATTGCTCGTAAGCTACCAGGCGAATCAATCTGTGAATCTGTGAATCTGTGTTGGTGTTTGTTTCTCTGGTGATCAAGAAGACTCAGGACTGAAGACGGTGGAGATGGAGGATGGGGGTAGAGGGTGGTTCAGTCTGAGATCGAGAGAAAGGTAAGGAGAAAAAGTGAGAGGTAAGAAGGAGGATAAGAAAATATATAAACAAAGTGAAGAATAAAGCGATGAAATGATTATTAAATTTATAGATTTCACGCAACAAACAACCCACAAATGATTGAATGATTCGTTGGTTTATTGATTAATTAGCCTAATCACAATATTGATTGTTCGATTGTTTGATTGCTTGATGATATATTTAAAAAACGTTCATCCAATTAATCAGTGATTGAGTCAACCAACCAACATACGGAAACGGAGTTGAATTTTTTTTTTAGAAAAATTATTTCCAATAACATAACACGTGACAGAGAAAACCAGAAAACATGTTGAGGTCTTAATGGAGGGATGAAATATTCAAGTGACCTTTCGTATATGTGTGCCTCCCGGCTGTTGCGTTTTAATCTTTTACCCCCCCCCTCTCTCTCTCTCTCTCTCTCTCTCTCTCTCTCTCTCTCTCTCTCTCTCTCTCTCTTTCTGTTTTCCATGTCACTTACTTTTCTTTATTTTTTCCTTTTTTTATTATTCCATCGTTTTTATTTTTCATGAAAAATTGAAACGGTGAAAAAAACATTTAAAAATTCATTACTACATACCCGGAAGCGGAAGGGGGAAAACGAAGCAGGTCGAGCTTTCCAAACAAACAGTGTTGTTTTCCACTAGTAGTTTAACGACAGTTTCGTACTGATTTTAAATACCAACATATGCAATTGCTTTAAAGAAGAACATTCTTAACATCTGATCTCTGATCGCTAAAAATGCAGTATTCTATTTCTTCCAGGAAGCAGACGATTTTTCTGGAAAGGTTTAATACGAAGAGGGTACCGTCACCTCTCCCATACCAAACTCTATGTTTATGACCATACATACATACATACATACATACATACATACATACATACATACATACATACATACATACATACATACATACATACATACATACATACATACATACATACATACATACATACATACATACATACATACATACATACATACATACATACATACATACATACATACATACATACATACATACATACATACATACATACATACATACATACATACATACATACATACATACATACATACATACATACATACATACATACATACATACATACATACATACATACATACATACATACATACATACATACATACATACATACATACATACATACATACATACATACATACATACATACATACATACATACATACATACATACATACATACATACATACATACATACATACATACATACATACATACATACATACATACATACATACATACATACATACATACATACATACATACATACATACATACATACATACATACATACATACATACATACATACATACATACATACATACATACATACATACATACATACATACATACATACATACATACATACATACATACATACATACATACATACATACATACATACATACATACATACATACATACATACATACATACATACATACATACATACATACATACATACATACATACATACATACATACATACATACATACATACATACATACATACATACATACATACATACATACATACATACATACATACATACATACATACATACATACATACATACATACATACATACATACATACATACATACATACATACATACATACATACATACATACATACATACATACATACATACATACATACATACATACATACATACATACATACATACATACATACATACATACATACATACATACATACATACATACATACATACATACATATATACATACATACATACATACGTTCATAACATGCATAAGGAACACATACATAACATACTACACCTTTTTTCACGCCTGAGGCTTGATGGCCAATTAGCAGAGAAGCGTTTGACCAAACATGATTGTCTCCTGCCATTCCTACTTGTGCTCGTGCTTTTATTGTTTATCCGTGCGTGTGCGTTTGTTTGTTTGTACGTCGGTGAGCACGTGTGAGAGTGTGTGTGTGTGTGTACAGTACAGTCGTATATACTTAGAATCCTGTACAATACTCTGGTTTTGTGTTTTGTATATCTTATTTAATTTTTTATTATTGATTCATCACAAAAGATTTTCTAGGTTTTATTGGTCTATCTATGTGCATTGTATTGTTTTAATCCTCCGTTTGGAAGGTGTGCGCACAACATTCATGCAATTTTGATTGCTTGCTAATTCCGAAATCGATGTTTTTATCGTCTTTAATTTCTAAAGTTATAAATAATTTAATTGCTATTTATACCAAGAAATGCTGCGGATTGAAGCTAAAAGCAGCACATCGATTAGGTTTGTGGAAGTGAAAGTTATTTTAAATTTCTAAATTTCTAAAAGATACATTTATTTAAACAGATAATCAGGAATGCGGATGCCAGGAAGCTTGAAGAACTTACATGGAAAATTTAATTTGGCGTATTATTGTCGAAAAAAATTCATTCATAAATTTCTGCGATATGCAAAAACAACTGTTGGAGAGAGGGGATGGGGGTCAGGGGCATTATTTTAGCAAAACGTTGGGGGGGATCTTTCTAAGACCCACAAAGTCAAAAATTTTATTTTCGTTATGTCATACTTTCCTCCCAAAATAAAAAAAATAGCTGATAGGTGGGGAGGGGGATAATTGTAGATACTTTTTCTAAAAAATGTTTCATTTTTTTCTAAATATTTTATGCTTTTAAGTGATGTCGTGAACATTATAAAAAACATGTAATGATTTGTCAATAATAGCAGTAATAATGCAATAATGCGAAATTCTTAATCAGAATCAAGTCACAAGTTACGCACGGTTAAAGTGGGTTTTTCGATACCAAGAGTTTGTGTTGAAGCAAAAATTTTTTCTGTAGTTTTACCACGTCCATCTTTTTGTGTTGTGTTGTGCTGTGTTGTGTTGTGTTGTGTTGTGTTGTGTTGTGTTGTGTTGTGTTGTGTTGTGTTTTGGATCCGTCGCATCACTCATCACTGAAATATAGTTTCGCTTGAGTCACTTTAGCTGTGCTGCAAACTTTCTTGTCCAGTCTGTCTTGTTTGCTAGAAATAGTTTCACTTTTCATGTCGCTGCTTGGTGTTTTTTGGTGCGAACAGGTTTATAAGTTGTGTCGATTGTAGTCTTTTTTTAATGCGCTTTTCTTTAACTTCACATGTCAGTTGAATCATGCGACAAAAAGTTTGTAATCACATTTCGACCAACTTTCTGGTAAGTATCTGAACTTTTTAAATAATGG
The DNA here is from genome assembly GCA_963978895.1 of Erpobdella octoculata. Taxonomy (NCBI): domain Eukaryota; kingdom Metazoa; phylum Annelida; class Clitellata; order Hirudinida; family Erpobdellidae; genus Erpobdella; species Erpobdella octoculata. Next base: position 49,096,890 of record OZ022238.1, on the reverse strand, counting down.
TAGTATTCTGGATACCTTAACAATAATAATTCAAAAGTTAATAATTACTTTAAATTAACAAAAGCGATGTGCTTGGCAGGCAGAGAGGTTTTCCTTACAAACAGTCGATAATATATCTAGTTTTAAAATTAATTATTAATATGATAGTAATATTATTTTTAATAAACTATTATGATAACATTTAAAAAATGAAAGATTCATAAATTTAAAAAACAATAAAGACCTAAAATATAGAAAATAATAATTTAAAAAAATTAAAACACGCTTTTTATTAAAATGCTATAGAAGTACAAATTAAATTTGTAAGCAAAAGAAATTTGACATGACACAACAGTATGTTGGGAGAAGTCAACCGCGGCACCCTGCCAATAACGTTGAAATAAAATTATTTAACTTCATGCCGCCCGTTAACAAAAGGTGTCGTGCTTATTAATGACAGCCTGTGTAAGGCGCCCTCTTTTGCATCGATCGAAAAGATTGCAACCTACGCTTTTAAGTTTATAATTTATTTTGTACTTCTTAGAGGATTTATAATTTTTTAAAATTATTATTTCTTCCTGGTTTGATTTGTTGTTCGTATAAAATTGATTGCAGTGTCGTGTTGGCATTCTGGTTTTGTTTCGGTTTGTGTCATGACGTCGAGTTGCTTCACTCGTGCTGATAATTTAATTAAACATTTAAATTTAATGACAGTCTTAATTATTACATTCAACTGTCCTGGTTAATAAATACATTGTTGCTATCAACAATTTTATTGCACTTAATAAAAAAACAAATTGCTATAATTAATAAATAATTACAAGATTTGTTAGCTAAATACCCGGCTGCACCACCTAGAAATAAGCTAAAATAGCTAATTTTCTCAATTGTTTAATACCTGAGTTAACTTGTTCCAATTATTAACAAGTAAAGGAAAAAACAGTTTTTCTACATAAACTTTTATTTCATACACACTCGATTTAGAAATTCGAAAAATATTTAAATTAAGTTTTTTTGTTTTTTTTTATTTGAATCATATATTGTCATCCAATATAAAGCTATGCTGAAAGTTTCAGCTTCCAAGCTAGTCAAAAAGCTGGTTAAATTTTACTTGCAAGATTTGCATACAGAGAAAGACATCCACAAACAGAGATTACAAGTTGAATAAAAGTTTTTAAAAATAGTCCCAAATAATTATTAAATAGCTTGTCCCAATTATAAAAAATAGTCCCAATTATTAAACAAGTTGACCCAATTACTAAATGAGCTGTTCCAATTAATAAATCAGCTGTTATAATTTTTTATCTCACCAGGAAATCGGGGTTCGCTGACATCCGTCGATAAATACGCTGACAGGCCAACAAATAGTTCCGCGTCAGCGCATTTTCACGCCCTAATGACTTCTAAGTACTTGTCTCCTCTGACTCCATGACTCTCTTTCTTCTAATCCATATATATATATATATATATATATATATATATATTATCCATATATAAAAAAACAAAGTATTTTTGTTTGTGTCTGAATGTGTGTTTGCTTATCACATCCGAACCGCTGGAGCACTTTGAATGAAATTTTGCATGGAGATATTAGTTATTATTGAAGAAAACGTTTTCAGTTATTTTTAAGACATTCGGTTCATTATTGTACTTGTTATCTTTAAAAAAACGAGAAGAAACTAGAAAAAACCCGGCCACGCCGGGTTACCTTGCTAACATAATATAAATAACAATAGTATTTAAAGTAATAAAATTATGTAAATAAATGTATGAATTTAAAAATCATTCAGTCTGCTTTATTTATTTATTGAAAAAATGCCAGAAGGGCACTAACACTAGCATGAGAAAAAAAACAATAAAAGAAAATCACAAACATCCTCAGTCATGGATACAAGGAAACAGAAACCATCAAGAAGTGACAACAACAAAAAACCACCTAGATATTACAGAATAGCAGAAAAAAAATAATAACTCTATCTGTAGTATAAGAAAGTGTCCAAATTAACTGAATTCAATGATTATTTAAATGAAGAAACGCTGGAACAATTTACAATCCCGGCGGGAAGAGAGTTTCTTTATTTCCAATTTTTCTTCAATTTATTTCTTAAATAAATCTTTTTCATTTATTCTTCTTGCTTTTACTTTTTCATTTTTATTGATATATTTCTGCCGTCCCTCCAAAAAACTAATATTTCATGTTAAGTCATACCGCTTGTACAGTTGTACAGTAAATACACACCTCATATACAGTAAGTACACACACCGCACATATACAAAGAATACACACATCACATATACAGTAAATACACATATCGCATATACAATAAATACACACATCACATATACAATAAATACATACAACACATCAACAGTAAACACACACCACATATACAATAAATACACACACCACATATACAATAAACACACACAACACATATACAGTAAACACTCACCACATATACAATAAATACACACATCACATATACAATAAATACACACAACACATATACAGTAAACACACACCACATATACAATAAATACACACATCACATCAACTATCACATACACATCATCAGCCACACGCACACACGACGTAATAACGACGACGACGACGACGCTGATGAGGATGACATAAGGACAGTCTGAGCGGTAATTGAGGCATCAAACAGCGAGCGTGAATACGTGACGATTTCAAAGAGCAGTGGCTACAAATTAAATTCATACACATTCATATATTTCGAATACATATTCATATATTTCGAACTGCAACAACTTACTGACATTAGTTTGTTAGGCAGGCGCCAGAGCTGAAATGTTGCAAATGCAACGAAGTTACAGTAAACGGATGTTATGTTAGCGCATGTGCCAGCAAATGTAGGGCCCCGGACCGACATTTTGAGGGCTCATTAGCTCATTTAGGTGGGGTACTAACAGGGGTACCTGGTATTCGATATTTTGTACACACACACAAATTGAAAGATGTATTTCACATCACAAGTGCCTGTACGGTCAGCGTGATCAACTGTCTGATTGCGAGTCTTTTTGTCGGTGTATGTGTATGAGGCGTTTTGTCGTCCTTTTTCTTGTCCCTGCTTGTTTGTTTGTGCGATTCAATTCGCTAACAAGACGTCGTTAAATTTCGTTCTCTTCATGCGCTGATGATGACGGATCCGCTCTCCATGTCGTCGGAATTTTTCCGCCTGATGACAGCGGTGATGATGGTGATATTTATGGTGATGGTGATGATATTTATGGTGATGATGATGATGTGTATGGTGATGATGATATTTATGATGATGTGTATGGTGATGATGATATTTATGGTGATGGTGATGATGATGATAGTGATGATGATGATAGGGATGAGGATGAGATGATGTTGATGATGATGATGATGATGATGGTGATGATGATGATGATGATGATGATGATGGTGGTGGTGATGATGGTAATGATGATGATGATGGTGATGATGATGACGATGATAACGATGATGACGATGATGACGATAATGATGATGGTGGTGGTGATGATAATCATAGGAATGATGATGATGATGATGTTGTTGATGATGATGATGGTGGTGGTGATGATGATGATGATCGCAGGTTCGTTATCTGACACGGAAGACATTTTCTGCCGATTTCGTCACGTGGAAGCATTGCAGTCCACGTGATATTAATTGGTGATTGTGTGGGCGGGGGGATGGAAGCGGAAAAAAAAGAAAAGGCAAAAACTGGAAAAAACTACGAAAAGGGAGGGGTAAGATGATGAGTATGAGTGGGGCGATAGCGACGAGGGCCGTAAAATTAGAAAATTTGGTCTGCTCAGAGGAATTACAGGTAAACATTAAAAAAACGAAAAAAAAAACGACAACATAAATGAAAATAAGCAAAAAAAATTTAAGTTCAGAAGAATGGGGGTTAATAGACTATAGACATTAAGGAGGCAGGGAGAAACCCCAGAAAAAAAGAGAGAAAGGGAAAGAGAGGTAGAGAGAAAATGAGAAAAAGAGAGAATGGGAGAGAAAGAGAGAGAAAGAGACATAGACACAGCAAGGCAGACATAGACACAGCAAGGCAGACATAGACACAGCAAGGCAGACATAGACACAGCAAGGCAGACATAGACACAGCAAGGCAGACATAGAAACAGCAAGGCAGACATAGACACAGCAAAGCAGACATAGACACAGCAAGGCAGACATAGACACAGCAAGGCAGACATAGACACAGCAAGGCAGACATAGACACAGCATGACAGACATAGACACAGCAAGGCAGACTTAGACACACAGCAAGGCAGACATAGACACAGCAAGGCAGACATCGACACACAGCAAGGCAGACATAGACACAGCAAGGCAGACATAGACACACAGCAAGGCAGACATAGACACAGCAAGGCAGACATCGACACACAGCAAGGCAGACATAGACACAGCAAGGCAGACATCGACACACAGCAAGGCAGACATAGACACAGCAAGGCAGACATAGACACACAGCAAGGCAGACGCAACAAAGCAATCAGCACACAGGCGCATGCGCAACTCTCGAAGATTTTTTTCGGCGAGCGGGCACTCAGAAGAGCGCTTTGTACTTGGCTATTTTAATGGAGCCCCGTCAGTTCGAAAGCGTGTCCGAGTGGGTGGGTGGTTGGTTGGGTGGCTGGGTGGTTGGGTGGCTGGGTGGTTGGGTGGTTGGGTGGGTGGTTGGGTGGAAACTGGGAAGTAAACTTGTGGTTAATGGTTAGTTATTGGGTGGTAATTTGGGGGTGAATGGCCGGTGATTTGGTGGTAGTTGGATGTTAACATGAGTGGAAGGATAGGTGATAAATGGGTTGTACCAGGTGGTGAGAGGGGGATGAGTGGGAGGTGACTGGGTGGTAAATAAATTGTTTGGGATGGTGAATAACTGAGTTGAGTGCCTTTATTGACTGTGCATGGGTGGGCATGGGTTTGGTTGACCCATGGTGTTGGATTGGGTTGGGTCAATTTTTTTGACAGAATCAAAAAAATAAATAACTGTGGGTTGGGTTAAAAAATTTATCTTTTCAGGTGGGTCGGGATGGGTTGAAGAAGTGGTGGGTTGGGCTGGGCTGGATCGCCAAAAATGGACCCATTTCCACCTCTGTAACTGTGTATATGAATTTTTCGTGACGATGGCCAGTTATCTTGTACAAATTATACGTCAATATACACGAATAAAAAAAAAGTCCTGAAAAGTGGGCATCCTCGGAGAAGAGCAAAAGTGTCCGTTCTTCCGGGACATGCTACTATAGACCAGATAGAGATTTAAGAAATTCAGTTCCGAGCAAAAGTGTCAGTTGCTCTTAGCAGCCGCTCTTAAGAGATCCGTTCTAGAGGACTTTTACTGTACATAATTAAATACATTAATGAGCGAACCAACCAAGAACAGAGTGAACCAGCCAAAAATGAGCGAACCGACAAACGAACGAATGAACAAACTAACGATTGAATACGAACTGAACGGGTAAACAGAGGAACAGATAAAAACGATGAATGGAATGAGTGAAGATGGGGTGGGAGGGAAATGGGAGGAGGGAAATGGGAGAGGGAGAGGGGGTAGTAGGATGCACGAGCGAACCACTTTGGCTGGAAGTTAAACAATTTCAGCAAACATTCATCTCGTAATCATTCTGCGATAGATATCACGTGCAACCATCTGTGCAGTTCTTCATACACGCACATCTATACTCATACATACATACATGTGCATCTGTACACATACATAAATACACATCCATACACAGATATAAGCTATTATAAAAAAAAGAAAAAAAGACTTGAACCACAACTCCGCATTGCTTTTGCAAGCAAGTCCCAAGCCTGGAGAAAGGAGGAGGGAAAAGTTAAAAGGATCAAATTATGATCCACGACAGGAAGTACTTAGGTGCTTCCAACATACAGCCATTACAGTCTTAAAACACCTGGTGTAAAGGACTATAAACTATTACAAAAAAAGACATAAATGCACATCCATAATCCATACACATACATACGCGCACATCCATACACATACATAAATGCACATCCATACACAGACATAAATGCACATCCATACACATACATAAATGCACATCCATACACATACATAAATGCACATCCTCACACATACATAAATACACATCCATACATATACATAAATGCACATCCATACACATACATAAATGCACATCCATACACATCCATACACATACATAAATGCACATCCATACACATACATAAATGCACATCCTCACACATACATACACGAGCATCTGTACACATACAGATTCAGACACGTGGATGTGGAGTGACTTCTATGGGGATGTGTACTGTGTACTGTGTTGGTGTGTGACCTTATGTTTTGATTGTTGTATGTGTTTTTTAGAAGAAGCATCACTTTCACAGCTCGAATGACAAAATAGGAGATAAAAAATAAAAAAGAAGAAAAAAAAATTAAAAAAGAAGAAAAAAAAAAGAAAAAGAAGAAAAAGAGCGAAAAAATAAAATAGTTCTTGACACGTCCGTTTGTCTGTCGGAAGTTTCTGTTACGTCATCGTTAGGGAAGTTCTTCAGCGCCATGTTTGTTTGTTTGTTTGTATGTCCTTACATGGATGTGTGAATGAATCAGGATGCTGTAATACGTAATAAGCTTGGTATTTTCGCGATAGTTACTAACCAAATAATACCATTTTCTTATTTTCTTTTTTTTCCAGTAAACAGTCAAAAGGTTTTTTCTTTGGGTGTGCTGCAGGGTTTACAAGCTCCACGGTACCCCATGGTGCCCCACAGTGCCCCACGGTGTCAGGGATGCCGATGCTTGATTAGTGGCTGCGTTGAGGGGCAGCATATCTGTCTCATTAACTTTTATTTCAACTTTTAGTTGCCCAGCAAAGGAGAATTGTATAAAATATCGCAATTATGTTTAGAGGGATTGACGATGCCCAATGGTTTACTGGTTTGCTATTCAAAAAGTTGACAGTTTCAAGATTCGTGTTAAATATGACGCTGTCATCTTTTTTAATTCTGACATAATTTAATTTTTATGCGCTTGTTTATAACCAATTTTTTGAAGGGCGCATTATGAATAGCTGTCACCGCTTTCATCTTACGTCATACAATATTGGCAAACCCTTACTTTGACTCACTAATACGAGAGAGCGAGAGAGAGAGAGAGAGAGAGAAAAAGAGAGAGAGAGAAAAAGAGAGAGAGAGAAAGAGAGAAAGAGAAAAGAGAGAGAAAAGAGAGAGAAGGAGAAAGAGAAGAAGAGATGTAGAGAGAGACAGACAGATTTGAACACACATACACACTCACACACGCGCATGGAACCACAGACGTGGCAAGCACTTGAAACACTCGCTGGGCTCTCCCGAAGGACACTTGAATGCAACCAATCGCAAGGAGTTTCTATTTTTGTCAACCTGTGACCCACTCAAGGTCTAGGATTATTGGGACATCTCTTATTGGACGATGGGAGGTTAGAGGGGTGAGGGAGATAAAGAGAGAACAAAGAATGGATGGAGAGAGAAAGTGAAAGAGAGTAAGGAATGAGAGAGATAAAAAACACTGGAATAAGTAAGAAATATAGAAATTAATAAAAATGTATGTTAATTTTCTTCTTTCAGTCACTTTTATTATTTCACAAAGGCGACACGTGGATATGTTATAATGGAAGGCTACATGGAATCAACTGGAAATTGTGTACTTTGTAACAGTCGCTAGAGTGCTTTGTTAGCTTATTTTATAGAATTAAACGAAACGAGCTAGTCCATCTCAACTCTTTCCAATATCTCCTATCTTTTTTGCTCAAGTCTCATCTACTTATTTAAATCGCATACGGTTAATTTGACAATTTTGAAACAAGATGGCTATTTATAAATTTTGTAAAATTTAAATTCAAATTTAATTTAGTTTTTACAGCAAACGGCCTTAATTTCTCTCAGGCATTTTGGAGCTAAGTCCTTGATCACCAGGCTGCGGATAAAGGAACAAACAACAAAAAAGATCATCCTATCAAGCAGAACCCGAAACAGAGCCCGTCTGTAAGCATCATCATCATCACACTCTCTAACACTTTTCAACGACTAAAAGATTAAACACAGCAAGATGAAACTCAAAATTGCTCAAATCTCTCACCAGGTGGCGTTCCATTTAAATGCAAGTTATTTTTATTGAAATGTAAATGTTTTTTTTGTAAATGTTTTGCTAATTTATTGAGCGCCTTTTCCGCTTTGTTCAAAGGCGCTGTTCTTTTACATGCCCCACGGAGAGAACGATTTTACCCGCTAAATTTTCCGTTGACATGGGCTACTAGGCAGTGAGTGGGAGTCGAACCGTGAAGCTCTCACATTCAAGGCTAACCCTTTACCAACTCAGCTAACCTAGCACCTGCTAGGTTTGTCTTCCTTGGACTCTAGCTGTATTTTTCCACAGCCGCCCAGATGTCTGATCAGTGTTGTTCCCAAACTAGCCAGAAGTGGGAATAAGAATTACTTCAGTTCTTCTAGTTATTAATTAACAAACATATTGTTACGATATTCCTAACCGTTAACGGGTTCTTAAACAGGCTTCGTAATTTATTGAAAGATAAGGAAATAAAGCTTTTATATGTGTCTTTTTCTACTTTGAAATAGCTTCATTTTTCCCTTATGTCGACCAGCGGTTAATAAACAAATAATTCATTGATAAAAATATATCAATATAGATGAGCAGAACTCTCGGGCCTCGAATACACTAATGCAGTAGAACATGGCTTATGCGACTCCCCGTTATGCGACTTTTGTGCTTATACGACCTAAAAATTTTGCACGGATTAGAACTCCCTATCTCTTCCATATTTCAATATTTCCTAAATACTGCTTAATCAGTCTTTCTGATGTAAAAGGCAATAAACTATTATAAAACATACTTATTTTTGTTTAATTTAGAAAAAAAGTTTTTGTCGGGGTTTATTAAAATTGTGAATGAATTATTATTAAATTACATTGTTGTCGTGGTTGTGAGAAACTATGCAAAGCAGTGAAAGCAGATGATAATTTACCACTCAGTTTTAATTTTAGTCATTTGCTGCCCCCAATTGAAAGAAATAAAATGAAATGAAAACCAAATTTAAGTAATACTGCACCTGTCTAAATCTAAAAATACGTTCAATAGATGTCGCAAATTTCAAATGCTCTACCGAGCAATATGGAAAAATAATAAAATACGACATTTTTTTCTCTCTAGCGGCGAGTAATAAAATCAGAAAAAATATTTGCAATAAATTGAATGCTATTATGATATGATCGCGATTTCTTCGAATAGTACCTAAAACCTTTCTGGTTTTCAGAATTTTCAGATTTCGCAAATGAACTGGTTTTTCTGTTCTAGTTTTTCTGACATAATTCTGACAAAAAAAGTAGGTAATCCTCTCGTTTCTACCTTTTCGCACTATCTCCAGATTTGAAGGAAACCTGTTTTTTTCTTCTCAACTTTGCCAAATAGCTTTGAGTGTCTGAGCCGACATCGCTCGCGGCATCTCGCGGAGCAACTTTAGAAACGGAATCTGGCAAGAGCATGGCAGCGGAATCGGTGGTAGAATCGAGACTGCCGAGTTTCTGCGAGTAGGAAGACCCGGTTGTTGAGAGAGAAGACTTGGAACGAATGGGAAGCGTCGGCACTGAGTCGGGAGTGGCGGTTTCAGCAGAGGGCAATAGAGAATGAACTTTATGGACGGTCGAATGTTCTTGTAGAGTTTCGACTCCAGTGGTCGTCTCTAAAATTGTCGATGACTGAGCTAAGTTGTAATTAGAAGTAGCAATATTCGTAGGAGCGTATCGCCGTGACGGTGAGTCGGGAACGCCTAGTGCAGTCGTAGAGCCAATCTTTCCAGTTTCGCTTGTTGTCGAGTAGTTAGCAGTAGCATGGCTAGCTTCTTTTTCCATTAGATTTCTATCGTTTATGCTTTCTTGGAGAAGTTGAAGTATCTGCGACAGTCGTACGTCGATTCCTCCGATTCTTGTGTTTATGGTCATCATGTCGTTGCGAAGGCTTCGATTCATCTCGTAAAATGTTAATTTTTCGAAGTCATCAGATTTCTCATCGGTCGTTGTTTTCGTTGGAATGATTGATGAAGAAGCATCTTTTTGTTGCGGTTTCGTTTGTTCTTTCGTGCCTAAGCATGCATCTGCCGGTGCTTTCGGGGCAGCTAAAAGCTTTCCCCACCTCTTGGCTAGTGGTTGCTTAGTTGGCGCTGATGTAGCCGAGTTTTTTCTTGTGATCGACCCGGATTCTTGCTGTTGGTTGGTAGCAGCAGATGTGACAGCGTTTTCCAAAACTCCTTCGACCACGGGCCTGAAAACGGGACTGTAATGCTTGGACAGGTTGGGTGAGCCACCGAGCATCGAAGATTGTGGAACTGTCGATGGTTTACTGTCGCCAAACATAGAGCTGGCAGGTGAAGAAAACATATTAGCGTTGGTCGGAGAAGCCGAAAGGCCAGAGTTAGCCGCCAATTTCCACAGCGATGGCCGGAATATTTGCGTAGGTTTTCCACTTAGCGTTTCTCTCGATGAAGCAGCTTGGCTATCGGCTAAGCTGCCGCGTTTTGAGTGTCCGGCGCTAGCGTTTTCGCTACTCTCTTCGCCTCTTTCTTCCTGCAAGCCGGTCGGCGCGTTCAGCTTAACGTTGCTCGTGCTGGCTACGGTGCTCATTTTGCGAAACCTGGATATCAGCTTCCTCACCGGGTGGTTCATGGCCAAATCTATCGGCGGATTGTCCTTCATCCTCTCTGCCAGTTCTTGTTCTCTCAAGACGTCTGCTATTTTGCGAAAGATGAGCTGGAAGAAAATAGTAAAGTTTTAAGCATTTAAAATCAATTACCTTAAGATGCGCGTGTAGTGAAGTTTGTATCTGTAGGTACCGGGGCTACGGTATGAGTCATATGAGTGGCTCCCTCCCATCCCATTAGTAGGGCCATTTACTGATACGTTATTTGACTGTCGTACCTCATTGTTTGTCCAAAAAGGGTCAATAACAATAATTGAAGAACGGGTAATTTTGGGGCTGCGTTTTATGGCCAGAAATTTTTTTTATACAAGATCTTCAAATGGTAGGGGACGCATAAGCAGAAGTAGGTTGCAAGGAAGTACTTGAGCATGTCGATAAAATGTTTAACTCTTTCGCCAGGTGCGCTGCTTTCAACGTTGGTAGGCCTAGCGACAGTGAAAAAACTTAAAGATGGAGAGGAAGTAAAGCCATGGCGTAATTAGAGGTAAGTATACATTAGGAGAGATGACAAATATAAATAAAACACAAAAGTGTATAAACATTTTGAAACGCAAAAAATAAATTCCCATAAAGCTGCCCCCATTCTCAAATAAACACCGTCCTGCCCACTTACCCATTAACTCATTCACCCACCCAGCCACCCACTAACCCGCTACATACATACAAACGTACCCTTTTTCGAAGGTTGTAGGTCAATCTGAGATTCCTGGCAAAGGAGTTGGCAAAGGACTGGTAGAACTTGAGAACTTCTAAAAGGGGCTCCCGCTTGATAATGTGAAGGTTACAGTAGGTCAGGGCCCTGACGTTGGCCCTGCATTGGCCTACGGTTTCCTCCTTCCAGAACATGTCGCCCAGTGAGTCTCCAGCGCCTATATTATAAACAGAAGATTCAAATTTGAAGAGAAAAAACAGCTAGTTTTATTTCTAAATGCGTTAATTGTTTTTTTTTTTGGGACCAAATACTGCAGATAGTATTTTTAATTCAAATGAAGTTAAAACTTTGAATGAACCAAATATTTAATAAATAAAACATTTAAAAGCAGTGCTTTATGTAAAATTTTGCCAATTTTGCCAGCTGCTTTCGAGAGTTAGCTAAGACACTTTTAGTGACTTTTAAATTACCTTAATCCTTAGTCGAGACACATTTCTCTATTTGAATTGAAAGACTTGAATTAAAATAATCGTAAGCGCGTTAAATATTCATAATTTGTATCCTGGATAATGTCATAGAAAAAGAATTTTTGTGCAAAATTTGAATAACGTGAAGGGTGTCAAAAATTGACTGAATAAGCCTTGGGCGGTACACGCGTGGTGAGCTAAATAAAACACCATGAAAAACTGGGGATGCCATCTTATTTATAAGGGGGTGACATTTTTCGTCGAGGGTACTTGCGCGCCATTCAAATTTGCCAGAATTTCTTCTTGATCTGAAAATTAGCTGCTTCGGGTGTAAGATATGCGAGTATCGCCATGTAATCACACCACTTAAAGGTTGAAGCGAAACTGTCTGAAGTCGTGTTCGACGTCCTAGTTGCAAAATCTCATAATTATTAATGTACCAATCCCATCAGACATAAAACAGTCACTTTAATTACTCGACTTTCTCGACGTTATTTAAGTATGATTAGAAAAGTAATAAAAAATATTACCGGTAATATACCTGTTCCGAGGTTCATACAAATGCAAAGAATGTGATGATGACGATGACGACAATGATGATATTGACGATGATGATGATGGCGATAATTATTATGATGATGTTATTGATGATGATCATTATAATGATAAAAATACCTGTTCTGATGTTCATACAAATGCAAAGAATGTGATAATGGTGGGGATGATGATGATGATGGTGGTGGTGGTAATGATGATGATGATGATGATGATGATGATGATGATGATGATGATGATGATGATGTTGAGGATGACGATGATGGTGATGACGACGATGACGATGATAATGATAATGAATTGGCGACTTCTTTTAACATTCCCTTAGGGAGCAATCTTTAGAGTTAAGCGACGAGGGTAATATAGAGAGTAGAGCTAATTTGACAGCTAATGACATGACCCAGTGCGCCGAATAAGCATCATGTCACGTGCATAACAATATAATCACAGACTGGTCTTCTTTCTCTTCCGGAAAAGGAAGCGCCACGTGCTCCATGCAGCGCCAGTAATTAGGATGAAATTATGAAATATGAATTTCTTTTTCTTTTGTTGACATTTTATGCCGAGCATGAATTCGTTTGTTTACAATCGAATAAAATGTTTTTTTTTATTATTATCGTCGCAATTAGATTCGATGTCTTGGAAACGTGGCGCCAGTAGCAGATAAGGTTTGCTGTACAATGCATGCGATCGAAGAGTGAGCTATCAAGTATTGATCTATTGCGATGATATTGCTGGCGACGAAGATTTTGCGATTATAGAAATTGTCAGGATTTTCATTTTTCCAAGATATTACGCAAGAAGGTACTGCGTAAGCTAAAGGGTCAGATGCAAATATGGCACTGCCTATGGTTGAAGAAGAAGAAGAAGAAAAAAAGAAGAAACACAATAAGACAGAAAGAAACAGAACATGATTAAATTTTACTCTTCGGGGAGATCAGTAAATTTAAACTGAATAAATTAGAAATTTATTATATTACTAGCTGGGCTAACCGGCGCTGCCCAGGGGTTTTTAGATGTTTTTCTATCTCCTATCTTTCTCCCTCCCTCTCTTCCTCCCTCCGTCTCTCTTCTCTCTCTCTCTCTCTCTCTCTCTCTCTCTCTCTCTCTCTCTCTCTCTCTCTCTCTCTCACACACACGATCCCGTTTTCTTTTCTGCTTGCTCTCCAGTTCCCGTTTGCTTTCCGCTTCTTCTCCCTTTTCCGTTTGCTCTTTCGCTCCCGCTTGCTTTCCGTTCCCGCTAGCTCTCCTTCTCTTTCTTCCTCTCCCTCTTCTTAAAGGTACCTATTGTACTTTAGAAGCGTCTCCTGAAACTAGGCTACTAATTGAAATTCTTATTATATTGCTGCTATATATTTCTGCATTGAAAATCAAATTCGTGTAAACGTTCAGCAAAATGATAACTCACTCAAAACAGCAACTATCTCATCGTCTTGAAGAACCTCGAGCGAGCCCGAGGCGATGAAGCATAGCGACTCGAGACTCTCGCCTTGGTGGAAGAGCATATCACCGGGTGCCCAGTGGCTCAGGTTGAAGTGAACAGCCAGGGCTCGAAGACAGCTCTCGCTGGCAAGCCTGAATGCAGACTGCTCGTAAAAGACTTTCCTATTCAGGTGGACGCAGATGTCTGCCCGCATGTCGGCTGGGCAGTAATCTAGAACCTGAAAGAATACGAGAAGAAGCATTCAGTTTATTTTCAACTAGCAGAGATACCCGGCGTTGCCCGGGTTTTTTAGAGGTTTTTCTAATGTTTGTCTCTTTCTCTCCCGTTTCCTTTCCCACTCCTGTTCGCTTTCCCGTTTTCGGTCGTTTTCCCGCTGCCGGTCGCTTTCCCGCTGCCGGTCGCTTTCCCGCTCTCGGTCGCTTTCCCGCTGCCGGTCGTTTTTCCGTTCCCGGTCGCTGTCCCGTTCCCGCTCACGTTTGCTCTCCCATTCCCGCTCACGCTTGCTTTTCCGTTCCCGCTCGCTGTCCGTTCCCGCTCGCTGTCCGTTCCGGGTCGCTTTCCCGTTTCTATAATAGACAAACTAACCCACAAACATTCATATATATATATATATATATAGTCTTAGCAAATCTATTTTACGTTTTATAGGCTAACAGAAGTTATGAAAGAATGGAAAAGAGAAAATGAGCGTGAACGGGAACGGGAACGGGAGAGCAAGCGTGACCGGGAATGGGAGAGCAAGCATGACCGGGAACGGGAGAGCAAGCGTGAGCGGGAACGGGAAAGCGACCGGGAACGGGAAAGCGACCGGGAACGCGGAAAGCGACCGGGAACGCGGAAAGCGACCGGGAACGCGGAAAGCGACCGGGAACGCGGAAAGCGACTGGAATCGGGAGAGCAGGCTTGGCAGGAAACGCGAGCAAGAGAGAAAATCGATAACAAAACTTCTGAGCGGGAAAGCCACCGGGAGCTGGAAAACGACCGAGAGCGGAAAAGCGACCGGGAACGTGACGAAAACGGGAAAGTGGAGAAGGAAACGGGAGCGAGAGAGACAAACATTAGAAAAACCTCTAAAAATCCCGGGCAACGCCGGGTAACCCCGCTAGTCTATATATATAAAAATGAATGTTTGTATAAATATTCATGTCCTTCATGCATTGCTACACCATTTATCCGATCGTAATGAAATTTTCCTTTCCCACCTGCTTTCCCACTCCTGTTCGCTTTCCCGTTTTTGGTCGTTTTCCCGCTGCCGGTCGCTTTCCCGCTCTCGGTCGCTTTCCCGCTCCCGGTCGTTTTCCCGTTCCCGGTCACTGTCCCGTTCCCGCTCACGTTTGCTCTTCCATTCCCGCTCACGCTTGCTTTTCCGTTCCCGCTCGCTGTCCGTTCCGGGTCGCTTTCCCGTTTCTATAATAGACAAACTAACCCACAAACATTCATATATATATATAGTCTTAGCAAATCTATTTTACGTTTTATAGGCTAACAGAAGTTATGAAAGAATGTAAAAGAGAAAATGAGTGTGAACGGGAACGGGAGAGCAACCGTGACTGGGAATGGGAGAGCAAGCATGACCGGGAACGGGAGAGCAAGCGTGAGCGGGAACGGGAAAGCGACCGGGAACGGGAAAGCGACCGGGAACGGGAAAGCGACCGGGAACAGGAAAGCGACCGGGAACGGGAAAGCGACCGAGAACGGGAAAGCGACCGGGAACGGGAAAGCGACCGGGAACGGGAAAGGGACCGGGAACGCGGAAAGCGACCGGGAACGCGGAAAGCGACTGGAATCGGGAGAGCAAGCTTGGAAGGAAACGCGAGCAAGAGAGAAAATCGATAACAAAACATCTGAGCGGGAAAGCGACCGGGAGCTGGAAAACGACCGAGAGCGGAAAAGCGACCGGGAACGTGACGAAAACGGGAAAGTGGAGAAGGAAACGGGAGCGAGAGAGACAAACATTAGAAAAACCTCTAAAAACCCCGGGCAACGCCGGGTAACCCCGCTAGTAATTTATAAAAAAGGATTTGCAAAAATCTGGAAGCTACCAAATAATAAAGAACTTGTGCAAAACCTGAATCAACCACTAACTAACAGTTTTTAAATTAACCAATTTTAAAGTTTATTTTGTAATATATATATAAGGAAAATAACCACTACAAATCCTTAAGTCAAATAAAAACTTGGATGTTACAGTTTCTTCGTTAATTTTTCATGCCTTTTTATAAATTTTTGTAGAGAGCTTTGATTTGATAAGTTAACTGCGACAAATTTGAGAATAAGCTCTGCTTCTGGAATGATGTGACCTGTAAGTTTGTAATAACTTTCATATGCCCTGATTAGATGGACGGCCCAAGAGTCCAAAAACGTAGGATCGTCGCCTGGCTCCAATGACAATACCCTTGAAATATAGCCAAGATCTGGAGATAGTAAAGTTTTCCATAAGGGGTTTTCATCTTGAAAATCTGAATCTAAAATATCACGAATCCAATAATCAGAGCTTGCAGAGGCAAACATAACTTTGAACAATATTTTTATTTTGCTCGTTTCTAAGCCAAATTTGGCAAGATCTTGCAATACATAAATCATACTAAAGCTTGGAAGTTGATTATTAGGAACATAATAGTACAGTAGTCTGTGTAGAAATTCAGCAATTATCGGAGCATTGTTTTCAATTAATTCTGGATCGTAAAACAAGAACCATTCGTCAAAAACGTTTGGTTTCCAAAAAATATGTTTCATTGATTCTACAATTCCTTCAAGTGTCTTAAAAGAACTTACTATCTTAGAGTTTAGGGATGAAGAAATCGAAAAGAAATTGTCAAAATCAAAGCGCAATCCTAAATACTTAAAACTTCTAGAGTGCATCCACTCTAGAGGTTTATCAAAGTCTGGATCTTCAAAGTCTGGTTCTTTAAGGTCCAATCTGCTTATGTCCAAATAAACTAATTCAGGCAATTTGTCAATCATGTTACATAATAATTGTAGTTTATATTCATTATTAAACTCTTTCAAAAAACTGTTTTCACTCAGATCAAGCCATGTTAAATAAGAAAGGCATGATATTGAGTCAACAAGCTCCTCTAATGAATTTTCAACAAATGTGCTTATAGCCAATTTTTGAAGACTAATAAAATGGGAAAACTTGCTAGTGGTATTTCTTGCATACCAACAACCAGATACACTCAACATTTTTAAACTCTCACGAGGAAAGTCAATTTTAAGAATATCAATTAAATCTTGTTTTTTGTTAACATTATCCGAACAAACACAACGCAAAGAAAGTTTCAATAAGTTAGGACACAACCACGTAGATTTGTCTGTATCATATTTGCGATAACTCGTAACATCTGGACAAAAAACATCTAACTCTAAATCTTCTAAGTTCAAAGATAAAGATGAATTTGTACAAAAACTATTATACAATTAACCTGACTGATTAAACCTAGTCGTCATATCGTCAAATTTTGAAACACCACCCAGCGAAATACGAGTAAAATTTCCTCTGTCCACTATGATTTGCAAAGGTTGAAAAAATTTGTTTATGTCAACCTCTTTGAGTATTATTTCATGAAAGCTGTCAAATTTTAAGAAAATTGGAATAATATACTCGTGTTGTAATTCCCTTCCTATTTCCTGGCCTTTTAACATTATATTTTCAAAAAGATTTGATGAAAGTTTCACGTTTTCTTTAACTTTAAAAGGAAGACATTTTATTTCAGAAAATGGTTCAAGAAAAACTTCTTTGAAATTAAATAAAATAAAATTTGTGCAAGAAATTTTCAGTGGAAGTGAAAAATGTTGGTGAGGACTCATCTTAAATTGTTGAGATTTTGTCTAATAAAATGAATTGGAATGTCTTTTTATAAAATTAACGTTTTGTAGAGCTTGTTTTTCAACAATATTTAAATATGTGAATAGATATAAATATATATATATATATATATATATATATATATATATATATATGTATAAAAATATATATATATATATATATATATATATATATATATATATATATATATATATATATATATATATATATATATATATATATATATATATATATATATATATATATATATATATATATATATATATATACTAGCGGGGTTACCCGGCGTTGCCCGGGGTTTTTAGAGGTTTTTCTAATGTTTGTCTCTCTCGCTCCCGTTCCCTTCTCCACTTTCCCGTTTTCGTAGCGTTCCCGGTCGCTTTTCCGCTCTCGGTCGTTTTCCAGCTCCCGGTCGCTTTCCCGCTCAGAAGTTTTGTTATCGATTTTCTCTCTTGCTCGCGTTTCCTGCCAAGCCTGCTCTCCCGATTCCAGTCGCTTTCCGCGTTCCCGGTCGCTTTCCGCGTTCCCGGTCGCTTTCCGCGTTCCCGGTCGCTTTCCCGTTCCCGGTCGCTTTCCCGTTCCCGGTCGCTTTCCCGTTCCCGGTCGCTTTCCCGTTCCCGGTCGCTTTCCCGTTCCCGGTCGCTTTCCCGTTCTCGGTCGCTTTCCCGTTCTCGGTCGCTTTCCCGTTCCCGGTCGCTTTCCCGTTCCCGGTCGCTTTCCCGTTCCCGGTCGCTTTCCCGTTCCCGCTCACGCTTGCTCTCCCGTTCCCGGTCATGCTTGCTCTCCCATTCCCGGTCACGGTTGCTCTCCCGTTCCCGTTCCCGTTCACGCTCATTTTCTCTTTTACATTTTTTCATAACTTCTGTTAGCCTATAAAACGTAAAATAGATTTGCTAAGACTATATATATATATATATATGAATGTTTGTGGGTTAGTTTGTCTATTATAGAAACGGGAAAGCGAGCCGGAACGGACAGCGAGCGGGAACGGAAAAGCAAGCGTGAGCGGGAATGGGAGAGCAAACGTGAGCGGGAACGGGACAGCGACCGGGAACGGGAAAACGACCGGGAGCGGGAAAGCGACCGGCAGCGGGAAAACGACCGAAAACGGGAAAGCGAACAGGAGTGGGAAAGCAGGTGGGAAAGGAAACGGGAGAGAAAGAGACAAACATTAGAAAAACCTATAAAAAACCTGGGCAACGCCGGGTATCTCTGCTAGTACATACATAAACACACACACAGACACACATACATGCACATACACATACATACATACACACATACATACGCACATACATATATATATAGTTCCCGCTCGCTCACCCGCTCCGCTCCGCTCATTTTGTGACGGATTTCAAATTTTTTTTATTTATTTTTGATTCACCTTGACTCTCAAGGTTGTGTGCAAATTTAATTACGATCGGATGAATGGTGTAGCAATGCATAAAGGACATTAACATACAAACATTCATTTTTATATATATAGATTTGATTTTCAGTGATCAAGTTTTTTTTATGTTTTAGTTGATAATAACAATATATTTAGAAAAAGATGTGATTTTTGGCTTATAAATATTTAAATCTAAGGCTGAGTTTAAGTTCAGCTATACTGGCAGCGGTACTGCAATGAAGATCAATTTAGTACACCAAAGTACACTTAGTTGGAAGTCCACAGCTCTTTCCTATATTTACGTTTTACATTCCACGTTGATAACAAAAGTATGAAATAACGATTCTCATGTAAATTCCCAGCTTTTCCCAGTCTCAGCGACAATACCAAACCTTGCTGGCATCGATACCCTTGGTGATGGACCAAGTCGAGACGACGTAATCAAGGACTCTCTCGCACAGGCTGCCGGGAACGTCGTGAAGTTCCATGAACTCCTTGACGTTCTTGAGCATCTCGTGGTAGCGCCCCGTCGAGGAGTACATCTGTTGGAAGATCGTGGTGACGTTTCCAAATATCGTGGCGTATAGTAAAGCTGCCAAAAGAAAATTTAATACAGACTTTATCAAAGATTGATTGTTACATTAATGTAATATTTTGATAAAAATAACTCTGTGATTTTTAGTAAAACGTCTTTTGAATACCACGTATAAATATATTGTGGCTTATGGTAAAGCTGACAAAACAAATACAGACTAGCTATGATTGATTGTCACATTAATGTAAAATTTTGATATAAATAAGTCTGAGATTTTTAGTAAAACATCTTTTGAACACCACATTGCAGAGAAAATGTTTTAAATTAAAACAACTAATGCGTTCTACTAATGAGTCGTGAAATAGTTTTTTGTTTGCCAGTTTGGCGTGAATTCTAAATAGCAAATGCAACCTATTGGAAAATAAACATTTTTTATTATTTTGAAAAAATAAAAGAAATAAACAAGGATTATCCGTGGGTTTCTTTTTATTTTGTTTTTTTTTTAACTTCGCTTCGTTTCTGCAAGCAAGTCCCATGCCTGGATAAAGGAGGAGGGAAAAACAAAAAGGGTCAAATTATGATCCATGACAGGAAGTACTCCGGTATTTCTTACATACTTCTATTTGAATCTCAAAACACCTAGTGTAAAGGAATATAAACTATTTAAAAAAAGATCTTTTTTTTATAAGACCCATCCCAAAACATTTACCCAACCATGCATTATAATTTCTCTAATTTTACGCTTCCCAAGTCTCAGCGGGTACCGGCTAGTGTAATCATAAAATTGTTTTTTAAAATTTGTTGAAGCTTAAAAGTTTGAAATTGAACGCACGCAAGCCACACTAATTTCGCCATTGAAAAGCAGACCACCCATAGTTACTTCGTTTATTGATACGTATTAATTCTAAAAGGTTTTGAAAAAAACAATTATATAGCAAAACGAAACTAATAAAATGAAACACGTTGGCTTAATGAGTTTTATTAACTTTAATTAAAAGCTATTCAGAAATCTAACTGGTTCATCAAGTCTATTTATTTTCACTGGACTAATTTTGTCGCAAGATGACATAATAGAGAAATTTTTCGACATAATATTTAACATCTTATAAAAATGTTTACTAAAATTAAGTTTATCTGAAATGACTCGACAAGCCCCCAGACTAGTCCACGGGTCGGGTCGGGTCAACAAAATTGGACCCGTGGACAACTCTGCAGGCCATTGGAGTTTGCTTACATCCGAAGATCATCATGCAGATGGTGAATATCTTTTCCGATTCCGTGTAAGCGGCCACGTTACCGAACCCGATGCTGGTCATACTGCTGAGAGTGTAGTAGAGGGCTGTGCTGTAGGCCATGATCTCAGAGGGCCCGCCCATCCAGACCTTGATAAAATTAAAACATTAAGTGTTAATAACAGTTTGAGACAGCAATTGTCAACAAACTGTTGTTCATTTAGATCATCAGGTTCATTTAGATGTCGTTAAGTTTTGTCAAATAGCCAATCGTTGAAGATAACCATATGTGTACTACTATTAGACATGGACTCCTATATACTAGTTATAATATAGGAGTCCGTGTATTAGAATATTACTACTGCATAGGAATGGTTTGGGCTCAGTTTGGTTTTTTTATATAAATTATTGCAATAAAATATAAACAGAATTCTATTGCGTAGAATAAATATAAAAAATTATACTAAGCATGCCTCATTTAGTATTTAGAAACAGAAAAAATGGCGCAAGAAGTTATAACGTAACTGTGATCACCCAAACGCTAAATTTCATTTCAGATTAAAGCAAAACAGAACAGGTAAGCTTCAAGTTGCTAATCAGCATCGAACCTTATACTATACGACCTGTAAAAACCCACTCCTCGCCTTGCTTTACGGACCAAAGACCCCCCATCGCTTTAGGCCTATTGAAACCATTTCGTCAGTAAATCACCGGCAGCAGTATTGGAACACGCCATTGATGAGCATTCATCTGATCAGATACTCAAGGTACAAGATAGCATCGGGTCACGAAAGCTCTTCATGCTGTGTATTCGTTAGAAAGTGTCATCTCATACCGAAAGTATTTACCTTTATGAGCTCAAAATAAAACACTGTGAAAGTTATAATTACATTTTGATGTAGACGTTTATTAAAAAAAAAGTTTTTCAACTCTCTATTGACTAAAAGTAGCACGATCTTCTTAATCCTTTCAACATTGAGAGTTTCATTTTCTATTTCCTCAGTTTCAAGGTGCGAAACGGCTGTCCATCAACCACCAATGCTTTAATTAGTGGCACCCATCAAACGATATCAAACGGCATGTCGCCACTGACAAAAGCACACCTTCGCCGAACGACGGCTGCATAGGGAGTCGTGCACCCGTGAAAATAATTAGAGGGGGAGGTAAAAGAAATGAGCTACATGAATTCAATTTTTTAGAATTAAGTACATTTTTACTGGAAAGTCTACAGGGAACAGTACTGAAATTGTCGGATGGATGAATGCGTCTCATTCAATAGATGTCGTACTAGCATAAAAAAATATTTTTACGGTAAATATGAAAAGAAAGAAAAAGAGAGAGGGGGGGAGAAAGAAAGAGAAAGAGAGAGAGAGAGAGAGAGAGAGAGAGAGAGAGAGAGAGAGAGAGAGAGAAGAAAAGAGAGGAGAGAAAAGATATCACCATAGCGGCATGATAACATATTCAACATATTGTTATACATATATCATGTTATTATTTTCCTATTAAATAATTAAATTACGCCACATGAAGAATTTATATAAATTAGGATATCTATACAAAAAGTGTGTTTTGGCAGTTTCATTTATTATTAGATCGGATTTAATTACAATAATCGAAACTGATTCAGTCTAGTTAAATACTAATTACTTATTCTCGAACAATACGCAAAAGGTAATTGTAAAACACAATCTAAAGAACTTTTATACGATTGGTAATATCGTAACGATATAAAAATATTCCCATTAAGCTAATTGTAATATTTGTAATCATTAACAACTACATAACTGCTTACAATCTGTAATAAATTATCACAAAAAATAATAAACCAATAATTACTGTTTAAAATTATTTGACTTCTTCAATCCCTGATTACAATTCCTCGTAAAGAAAATAAACGACCTCCCATAATGACGAGTTCTCGATACGACAGCATGTAACGATTGAACAAAAATGAAACACTCAGTTTTCTCTTTCCTTTGCAAAGCCAAAGAATTCATTCAAAGAAAACAAACAAATTCAAGTCTCTAATCGAGAAACTAAACTGTAATACTTTTCTTCTTCTTCTTATTCTTTCCTGTTTACACTTTTCTCAATAGCGAAACCCGGAGAAAAAGGATGAAAAGAAGGAAAGGTGATTGGATTGGACGCCTCGTGTCATCGCTCAGGTGGGTACGTCGTTATTAAGACAAACTCAGGTAGGTAGGTAGGTGTATCGGGACGGCGTTATTGACCGCCGCGTTAGACAGGCGGGTATAATACGGGCATAAATGGAAGCTCCTATTTGCGGGAAATGAAAGCGTCGTAAGACGGAGATTATCGATTGTAATCATGTAATTATAATTATAACAGAAATTATTGCTATTCAAGCCGTTCGATTTGCTAATACGAAAGCTCTTCGTGAGATTGTTCTCTACGATGACTAACTGATTAATTGATTAATCCGGCGATTTATTTGTGTATTTATTTATTTATTTGTTTATTTATTTATTTATTGTTGATTGAGTTGTAATCATTTTCTTTCAAAATCTTTACGCAAAAGGTAATGTCAGATTACACGTTTCAGTTATCATGAATGCAATCATGAGAATTTTATTACAAAGCTTTCGCCACATTTAACGAGTGTAACGGATTGGAAAAACAGGTAAATAAACAGGTGAACGCACGCTTTTGCAGGTAAATGGCTTATAAATATTAAGTGAGAGACAAATTAGTCATCAACTACCTGATGAACTTTCGTGGCAGAGTCAGTCGCCTCTTGTTTCGACCCAGTCGTTCCCTCCTCTTCAGGCCGAGGATCAGAGGTTACATTCCTTAAGTAGTAGTCATTCTCCAGCTCCTTGGCGAGTCGTTGAAGCCAGTTGTAGGGAAGACCCTTGTGGGCTTCTAAAACACCTTTAATAAGTACTTTGTGAAGAGTATAAAAACATTTGAGACAAGTGAATTGGTGTGGCTCGGTTTATGGACTGATATAATAAATAATACGCAATGATATAATTATTAATTAAATAATACGCAATGATATAATTATTAATTAAATAATATGCAATGATATAATTATTAATTAAATAATACGCAATGATATAATTATTAATTAAATAATACGCAATGATATAATTATTAATTAAATAATACGCAATGATATAATTATTAATTAAATAATACGCAATGATATAATTATTAATTAAATAATACGCAATGAGCGGCATTTTTATCGACTGGATCTTCTCGCCGTTTTTCTTGAATTTAGGACGCTATTAACACTACGAAGGTCAATTGAATTGTTAGGTATAAAAACTCTATAGTATTTTTTTAGTGGTTTTTATTTTGTTATTTAGAATTTAAATAATTAATAAGAAGCTTAATTTTATTTTTACTATGGATAGCCACTTTTTTATTATTCAAGTTATTTTATTTTATTTGAAATAAAGATGTAAGAAAATACTCTATACTCAAAACATAATTATATTTCAACTTTATTTCGAACTGAAACTCATTAAAAATCGACAATGATGAACAATAATAACCTTAATAATAATAAGAATAATAATAAGAATAATAATAATAATAATAATAAAAATTACAATAGTAAAATAAATGTCAAGTTTCCAACTAATTTTTTTTGCACTCATATCGCTTCAAGCCATATTTAAAAAAAAACAAAAAATGAAATTTATTACGACACGAGTAGACATATAAAATATTAATTATTAGTTAAAAATAGACGCTATTAAAGAGAGAGAAAACAAGAGAGGGGATGTCACTCACCTATGGAGTACCAGATACAGGCAAACCAGTGAGCAATGAGTACGAACATCACAATTAGCAGCATCAGCACCGAAGCTCCGTACTCGATGTACGAGTCCACGTGCCTTGCCACCCGAGGTATTCGGAGCAGACGGATCAGGGTCAACTCGCTGAAGACATTGACCCAGCCCTGGTTTTGAGTCGAAAAAATCTCATATATATGTAAAATTATAGGATTTATCGATTTTAAGAGTTGTGCTGAAATTCGGTTGCACAATTTTTAAAGGGTGTGCCTATTCGCACGGCAGAGTGTACGAACAAACATTTTGTCTATTCGCAGTTTGCGTGCCGTCAAAATTTACTCGTGCGGCTGAACTTTACTTTGAAAATTATAAGAAACTTTTCCAGCTTTTCAAAGTAGACATAGGCGCCAATAGCTGCAAGCTCATTCGGTAACCTTATACTAACTCCGTTCGGAGGATGGTACAGGGCTACAGGGGCATACGCAGCAGCCTTAACCACCCACTTCAAGCAGTACTTACAGAAAAACAAACGACAGATTATCAAAAATACATTGATGTAATATGTTTGCGACTGATTGGATCCGAGACAGAGTTGTCATACACTACGGAGTGCGAATAGACACTTTAAGTTTTAAATTAATAATTTGTTTGCATTATACCTCATATTTGTTTAGCAAGATTGAAATTTCAAACGTATATTTGTACAAAATCCATGATAAAATAAACGCTTTTAAAATTTTCATATGTTGCCATAACTAGTTTTTTTGTATGTTAACAATCAAAGAATCGTGTTACCGACCCCGAATGTGATAAAGGCCGAGAAGATGTCGTAGGGCAAGCAGGCAAAAAGATCGACGATAAACCATTTTTTGAGGTAGGTCGACCGGATGACTTTCGGGTCGGACACGACCTCCCCGGCCGGGCCGACGAACGTAACGTGGAAGTTCAAGAAGACGTCGACCCCGAAGAAGACGTCGACGACCGTGTCGGCGCAGACGAGCAGCAGGTTCTTCGAGGTCTTGCTGTGGAAGGAGGCCGTATAGGGGGAGAGGACGCAAGTGTAAATGGTCAGGAAGAGGACCAGCCAGTCCCAGGAAGTCTTGAAGCGGGAGTAGTGGAGTATGATGTGCGGTGGCGTTCTCGGGGCTTCTTGTTTGTACCAGGGCACGGCTTGGTCGCTGCTGGTCTTTTCTGCACTCCAGCCACCGTGAGTGCTGGCGGCGTATGATTGACTCAAAAGAGTCAGAGCAGATACCGGTTGCTGTGGCTGGGTGTTTTTCGAAGCTGGATCTTTCTAGAGGTAAAATACTTCAAATTAATGAGTTTTCCGTTATGTGACTTTAAAAGGTTATATAAATACACAATTAATTAAAATAATCGTATATTATAAAATTAATATTAATTAAAATAA
The DNA here is from genome assembly GCA_963978895.1 of Erpobdella octoculata. Taxonomy (NCBI): domain Eukaryota; kingdom Metazoa; phylum Annelida; class Clitellata; order Hirudinida; family Erpobdellidae; genus Erpobdella; species Erpobdella octoculata. The sequence goes on along the minus strand of OZ022238.1, from coordinate 49,070,854 downwards.
TTGTATATTATAAAATTAATATTAATTAAAATAATTGTATATTATAAAATTATTATTAATTAAAATAATTGCATATTATAAAATTAATATTAATTAAAATAATTGTATATTATAAAATTAATATTAATTAAAATAATTGTATATTATAAATAACACTATGATTTAATAGTATTTACGTCGACCCCCAATTAATAAATAATTTAAAAATATGTAAACCAATTTTCTGTCTTCGCGTACTTTTGTAAAAGTAGAAGGAGCAACAACTCGAGAGGTCGAGTCGAACATGCTGGGAATGAGGTTGATATTCTTGCTGGACTTCGGCAGGAGAGAGGAAGACTGGAAGTCGTTGGGCTGTCGTCGCCCGGAGAAGTCGTTGTTGTTGTTGCTGTTGTTGCTGTTGCCGATGACATTGTTGCCGGTTGCGGTGTTGTTTGGGAGGCTGCTGGGGACTGCGGCGTTGTTTGGGGTGGTGGTGGTGTTTTGATTGGTCGAGTTGTTGTTGGTCAGGACTTTGTTTCTTGTTACCGAGAGGGCGAAGCGGGCAAACTTTCCTAACCCTACAGCTGAAGAAGAAGTTGAGGAAATTAAATTAGCAATTCGTTCTTGAGTTTTAAAGTTCAACATTTCTCTGATGCAGCGCTAGTAATTTTGGGGTGCTGGTTGTATAGCGGTGAGGCATTTTCCAGTGGAGCTGAGTGTTGGCGGTTCAAATTTCACCGGTTCATCAGCCTCTGAAAGGGGTGTGGGTAATATAGGTAGGTGTATATATATGGCAGTTTTTGGTTGTTCTGTAAAAATGGGCCACGAGTGAGTAAAAGTTGGATAAAAAGTTGGGTAACTTTTTTGTTAGCTCAAAACTCATTTTATACAAGTTGAAAGTTTGATAAGAAGGCTGTAAATTTCTATGATCGAGAAATAAACTCTTTTTTAATTCAAGGAATATTTGGTAGCGAAATTTTAACTCCGCTTTCAACTAGACCTAAATAACGGAAGTTTCACGTGAAGTCCCGCAAATCGCACTGAACGAATAAAAAGAGATTATATATATATATATATATATATATATATATATATAATAATATAGAGAACACTGTTGTTGACTTTTAATAAGTATTTTATTTAATCTTTATTAGCGATTATGATACTTTATATTGTACCGAGTGTCCTTGACCGTTATATTACTTGTGGTTTCCTGTGGTGAAGTTGTGCTACTTTTCGATTAGTCGTTAATTTGATAGAAACAAGAACATAACAATCACCATTAATTTCATCATAAACACTGCTGAAGCATACATCATCATCATCATCATCATCATCATCATCATCATCATCATCTTCTTGTTCTTCATCATCGTCATCGTCATCGTCATCGTCATCGTCATCGTCATCGTCATCGTCATCGTCATCGTCATCGTCATCGTCATCGTCATCGTCATCATCATCATCATCATCATCATCATCATCATCATCATCATCATCATCATCAACATCATCATCATGATTATCATCACAACCAACCCCACCACCACCACAACCACATCCACTCCCACCACAACTCCCATCATCATCATCAACATCACTGTAGCATTCGGCGTCGTTTTCACAGCTGCAATCGCCATCATTTTGATCACCACCACCATGACGACCTCCGTAGTTACCATGACAACCGCCTCCATCACCTCGCAGTTTCCATGTAGAAAAAATGTAAAAAAAAATAAAGAACGAGGAGAAGAAAGGAAAAAGAAAGAAAGAAAAAAGAAAGAAAAAAAAGAGAGAGAGAAAGAGTGAGAGAAAGAGAAAGAGAGAGAGAGAGAGAGAAACAACAAAAAGTATCCTGCAACAAAACGACGCGGTCACGTGATCCCCTGAGGCGACTAATAAAACTCGGCTTCGAACTTGAACGACAGACGGCTAATATTCGATCGTCGCCATGGAAACCGTTCTACCTGTGAGCGATCGAGCGAGCGAGCGCCGATGCTGCTCCAGCTAGCAAATCGTAAGTTCATGATTTATAAAAAATAAAAGAAAATAAAAATAAAAAGATGAAACAAATGATACATGCAAACGAAGCAGCTAACAAAAAAATTTACTTTGATGTCGAATAGATGAAAAAAAGTGTGTATTTTTTAACTTTCTGAAAGAAACTTCCCGACAGCGAGTTCACTCACGCTCGTTCCAGGAACAGACTGGCTGTCATCTTCACAGACAGACTACGTATGTGACTGTGACAACCGAACGCACCTCTAATGAAAAGCGCTCAGGTGTAATAACAAGTAATACAGGTGAGCCAAGGCAACTTACAAAATGGAGCTAATCCTTGTTATTATTATCATTAACGCACATTTTGAAAAAAAAACGAATGGAGAAAATCATAATAAAGAGGAAAAATTTAAATAAGAAAAAGAAAAGATATAATGTCGAAGAGAAATTGATGGCAGGAATACAATGGGGAGACATGCCGGAATCTGCGTGGACTTGAATGAAAGAAAGGAAACAGATGTAATTCACAAGAATAATTATTTATAATTACAATACTATTTATAATAATAATAATAATAATAATAATATAAATAATAATAATAATAATAATAATAATAATAATAATAATAATAAAATAATAATAATAATAATAATAATAATAATAATAATAATAATAATAATAATAATAATAATAATAATAATAATAATAATAATAATAATAATAATAATAATAAAATTAATAATAATAATAATAATAATAATAATAATAATAATAATAATAATAATAATAATAATAATAATAATAATAATAATAATAATAATAATAATAATAATAATAATAATAATAATAATAATAATAATAATAATAATAATAATAATAATAATAATAATAATAATAATAATAATAATAATAATAATAATAATAATAATAATAATAATAACTTTAAAAACAATAACAACAAATAATACTACATGTTTTAGTTTAGCACATTAGGACTGTTCCTGTTCATGCTGCATAAAAATCCTAAAATTGAAAACCATCAGCCATTGGCCAATTTGTGATGATTTTTCAGTAAAGAAACAAAATTATTTTTAGGAAAATATTTTTTACATTAACTACCACCGGTTAAGCATGAGAACAAATTATTAAACTATTAAATTATTGTTTACTTATTTTAAATTAAAAATAAATTAATCAGGAGTTAAGTTGTTTTAGTTTGCTTGAATGTTATTGAAATATTATCTATTAGGTCGGTGATAGACTCAAACCACCTTAAAAGTTAAATTTTCTTACCCTACCCACAGTTAAAATGTTTTTTTTTTAAATTAATTTTTTCCAACTTTTTCAAACTAACCCAACCCAACACATGCATGTTTTAAAAAATGAACCCAACCCAACCCAACCCAGCCCATGCATGTGTCAAAAAATGGACCCGACCCGACCCGACCCAACCCAACCCAATCCATGGGTCAACTCAACCCCTGTCCATCTCTGCTACAACACAAAAACTGAGCATATTAGCGGGAGAAGGAATCACCGCTAATGCATAATTGCAGCTCATCACGTGCTCTTGTATTGACAGTATCGGGGGGGGGGGGGGAGCGGGAAGGGAAGAGGTAAAGCAGTGCTTTCTATTTATTTTGAAAATGACGACGACGACGACGATGGTGATGATAATGCAGTTTATTTGTTAGTTTTATACTTCCCATTGCTATGATCGATACTCCATGGACGAGGCTGATAATTGAGAAACAGAGAAAGTAAAAAGGACAAAAGAAGGGAAAGAAAGAGAAAAAGTAAAAGAGAGAGAGAATGAAAGATAGAGAAAAAGACAGAAAAGAATGAAAGAGATAAAGAAAGAGGGAGTGAAAGAAAGACAAACTGAGATAGAAAAATAAATGATTAGAGATATAAAACGGAATAATGTTTTTTAACGTCAGGTCCATTTGCCAATTATTTTCATATAATCTCAATCAAATAAATTAAACTTTTTCTGTTCATTTCATTGTTTTTTTTTACCTGTGTCTTGGTATTTTATTTTCGACTTCATGTTTTGAGTATTTAATTTATTCTTTTTATTTGTTTTTATTTATCTTCCACCAATCTCTTGTCCAACTGTCGTTCTCTTTCCGACAAATTGTACATCTTTCTTCGTTGCCCAGTTTGGTTATTTACCGTCTCCGTCAGAAGCGGATCCAGAAATTTCTGATCGGAAAATGCATGTACGCTATTTCCCAAAAACGTTCTCTCACTTTCAGACTTTTTTCTCCTAAAAATCAGAGGGAGTAACCTTAGGTACATTTCGATAAAAAGAATTCAAAAACTCTGGTCATTTTCCAAAACAAATTGAAAAACTTTGGTCGATAATCTAGTGGGAGATGTATCCCCCGTTCCCCTGGATCTATCCTGGCCTTGACCTGCAACTACAAATTCATCACAGAACAATCCCCCGCCCTTCTCGGTCTCGTCAAAGTCGGCGAATTTGTGTCGATATAAGGATGAGCGGGGGGGGGGAGGAGTTATTATAGGCAACATCAATATCCATGTAAGTGCATGTTAACGATATTGACTATCGAGGTCAAACCGATATAATTGACATTGCCAAAAATAATTCTCTTTCATAAAGTATCATTTATAATCGTGGCTTAAAAATAGGCACAAATGCTCATCATCAGCTTTTCAGACAGGGGCACTACTACATCGCAGAGCACGGGAAAAGTACGGGTTCTTGACCTGGGAATGGCGGCACTTCGCTACGGTCGGGTAAAATAGTTATTCGTGAAATTAAATTAAGAAAGTTGAAAATATGTCTAATGTCGAATATGTCTGTGAGTTTCCATCATTGATTATTATTATTACTCATTCACGAGGAATCGCTGGCGCCAGCGCTGAGCAAATATTATATATATACTATACACACACATATATATATAATCGGGCTAAACTTCGAAAAATAGGCTTGTTCCTCATGATAATGCATTTGATTAAAGTTTGAAAAGTTTTTGAAAAAAGCAATTTTTGTAATTAAAAATAATAATTGTCTATGTTTTCAAATAAAAACAAATAAAATACAATTAAATAATTCCTTGCATATGTAAATTCAAAAAATGTAATTTTAAAAGATTTTTTACAATAAATGAGAAGCCGACACATATATAATGGACTTGTTTAAAAACCTTGTTTTTTACGACTCACATGTTTTTTTATTTATTTTATCTCCACCTCAATCCACCTACATCTACCTCACTCCATTTCATTCCACCTCACTCATTCTAACTCAATCTCACTCTATTTTTCTCCACATCTCTATCTCTTTTTTTCTTGTCCCAGTATTTCTCGCATACAAAATCTGATTCTGTCTCTTACCTCCAGTGTCCAGCTCGATGGGATGTTTGGAAGATGTGATGTCCTTAGTTATGACCAGGACGAGGACCGTTATGTCTTTCTCGTTCTTGATCGGCGATGTCTTTATGGAGAGCCACATTGGTTTGGCTGTAGGTGGGGGGAGGACATTTTTAAATCAATCAATAAAACAATTATTATTATTATTATTAAATTATTATTATTATTATTATTATTATTATTATTATTATTATTATTATTATTATTATTATTATTATTATTATTATTATTATTATTATTATTATTATTATTATTATTATTATTATTATTATTATTATTATAAATTTTATTATTATTATTATTATTATTATTATTATTATTATTATTATTATTATTATTATTATTATTATTATTATTGTTATTATTGTTATTATTATTATTATTATTATTATTATTATTATTAAATTATTATTATTATTATTATTATTATTATTATTATTATTATTATTATTATTATTATTATTATTATTATTATTATTATTATTATTATTATTATTATTATTATTATTAAATGTATATTTATAATGCGCTTTTTAAAAAAGTCACAAAAGCGCGTGATTAATTAATGAATTTATTTAATCAACATTTGTTGACAAAGAGTAGGAAAAAAATTTGGGAAATTCAATCGACCTCTCAACTAATCAGATGTCATCTCTAACCGTTCTTCTTGTACAGCAGTATTTCTGTGTGCTCCAACAATTCACTGTCAAGCATCGCTTGTAGCCGATCTGTCGAGTTTTGGGTAGTCAGGTCGCCGTTCATGATCGACAAGTTAGCCGACTTCTGGAGGAGCTCGTAGCGACTGTAGCCGGTCAGTGAGCAGAATCCCTCGCTAGCGAAGACGATCGGGTGGTCGACGATTCGCGCGTTGGCTACTACGAAATTAGCATCTGAAAACGAAAATGGTGTTGTTTTTTTTTGTCTAATTGCGGAATGATGGTAAACAGTCAGAGCTGAGCTGAGAAAAATAAAAACAAAAAACAAATTGAGAAATGAAGAGTAGAAAAATGAACAGTCGATATCTATTCAAGATATAAATAGCAATGGAGAAAAAAAAGAAAGGAAGGAAGAAAGAAAGAAATGAAAAGAGTTCTAAAACTAAAAAAGTGAAGAAGAAGTTAACGAGGGATAGAAGGAGAGAATGAGAGAAAGAAAGAAACAAACAAAGAACGGATGGGTGAAGAGAGAATGAAAGAAAGAAAAAGAAAAATAAAAAAAAAGAGAAAAAGAGAAAGAGAGAAAGAGAGAGAGAGAGAGGGAAAGAGGGAGAAAGGGAGAGAGGGAGAGAAAGAGAGAGAAAGAAAGGGAGAAAAAAAAGAAAGCTAGAGATGAAGACAAAAGCAGAATACTTATAGAGTTTCCATTTTAATTCTCTCACAGCGTTAATACCACCGATTAATTCATTAGCTGGGCAAATCTGCAAATCTGATTATACTGTAAGAAAAAGCTTTTAACATTTCAAGCGTGGTTTTATTTGGTGTTATCGAATTGAATCATTAAAGCGTATTTAAGTTGTTATTTTTCAAAAAAAATTATTAAATTCTTTTGTTTGAACTTCAAGAAGTATTTTTCGCAAAACGATTGTATATTTCTTGATAACTAACTTTTTATACTTTTTTTACTCAAAGCGGAGAAAGAAACAAAATTTTGAACAACAAAATGTTTATCACAATATATATATATATATATATATATATATATATATATATATATATATATATATATATATATATATATATATATATATACACATACATATTGTATATATACGTATATATGACAGGTCAATAAGTAGATACCTCCTCTAAAAAATTTCAAACGCTCACACGAAAGATATCCATGTGTTTCTTACCTCAATTATGAAAACTTTTATTTTCTGATTTAAAAAAAAATCCATTTAATAATGACTAATGGACCAATTAGGAAAGAAAAATTAATTCTCGTTAAAATTATAAAATTAATATTTGAAAAATCGATCTAATTGGGAATTCATGGTGATGATGATGATAATGATGATGATGAGGTTGACGACGACGACGACGACGACGATGATGATGATGACAATGATGACAGATCTTACAGACGACTTTTTCCATTGAAATTAGTTTTTTTCGACGCAGAAATTTTGTTAATTAAAAAAAAATATTTAGAAATTTTTATAACAATGCACAAATAAAATAAAATAAAAACAATTGAGTTTTTTTTTTAAATTACGGAAGTTTTATGGAAATGCGGAAACGCAAAGGAAGCAGCAGCACTTCCACTTCCACAGAACGCGGACACATAGGAGTACGAGAGCTTATCGAAGTGGGGGGGGGGCTGAACTAATTATTGCCCGAATGGCTGGTCGATGGATACCAGGGAAGAGCAGGGTCGTCCCTCCACGCCGTCAAGGGGTATTGAGGGATCACTTGATACCCAAAAAAGACATTTCCATGACTGTTTGAAGGTCATTTTTTTTTACTTAAAATTTAATTTTTGGTTTTTCAACAGGCTCATTGAAATTCTGTGAAAACATTTTAAATGATTCAAAATAATGAAAATCCTGATTTAATCAGGATTTCAACTAAGTAAATATACTAAAACGTAATCTGTCATAATAAATCACTTTTGATCAATTTATTTTGCTTCTTTGTTTATAAAAATACTTCCTAAGTACAAAAGCGTTTTTATTAAAATATTCAAAAATATTTTCTTTTCTGTTTTTCCTGGAAAACAAAAATGTTAATAATTTGGTCCACATTTGTTGCAAAAACGTAAATTTTTAAAAAGTTGTTTTCAATATGATTATTTAGCTCTTTTTGATCATTGTATTTGTAAAATCTTGCAATCAATTCAAAGATATTTAAAACAGTATTACATTAAGTTTAATTAAACTATTCATTTACTACAGCATTAACGTTTCCCCAACATGGATAAAAAAATGTCTGTTTACGTGAAAAAATGTATTATAAGTTTTTACAATAATAGTTTGTGTTTGTGTGTGTGTGTGTGTGTGTTGAGCCCATAGTTAAGATATAATGTCAACGCTAAAGAAGCAGTTTCAGCCAACATTAGCCAACTGACAGCTCGTTCTATAAGAAATTAGCAAAACTACATTTATATCGATGTTTATAGGATGCCCTCTGTAAAAATTGTCATTGCTTTGTAATGTGATTTGTGTGTGTCTGTCTTTGCGCGTTGACGCGAGTGTGTATGTACGTGTGTGTGTGTGTGTGTGTGTGTATGTTTCAGATTGTAGAAAAAGTGTTTTTATTAATAATAATGATGACAAAGATGGTGGTCTGTTGTAAGAAGCATTTTGGAGAAAAGTGACACGCCATTTCGTGAAATTGACTCCTGGAATGAGACATTAGACATGGTGGCGCTAACTCGGACGCAGATTAATATACAGCGCATGGAGATTGGAAAAAAACAGCATTTGATGAATGTCGGGAAGAGACAAAACATTATTTATTTGGGAAAATCAATAGTTGTGGAAGTTATTTATAAAAAAAACAATTGTTATATACCGATCGATAGATGTATTCAAATACCAACACTTCCCTATATGGATGTATTCATATATCTACACACCTTTATATGGATGTATTCATATATCTACACATCTCAATATGGATGTATTAAAATATCAACACATTTTTATATGAATGTATTCAAATATTAATACATCTCTTATATGGTTTGCAAACATTCAAGCAAGCAAACAAGCAAGACCGCCGGTCAAGTCAAAACGTTTGTCTGATCATCCGTCAATGGCGGAAACTTACAATTGGTTTAAAGGTAGTCCTCAATTAATCTTTGTTTTGACTGGCTTATGTGCTTGAAACAAGAGACAGAAAAGGAAAGTGAGAAAGAAAGAGAGAGAAAAAAGAGAGAGAAAAAAAAAAAGAGAGAGAGAGAGAGAGAGAGAGAGAGAGAGAGAGAGAGAGAGAGAAAGAGAGAGAAAGAGAAAGATAAACGGTAAGTTGCAATGCTCTTAGCAGTACGAATTTTCACATAATGGTATGATAATAATATGAACTAACTCTGGTTCTCGCACAGTCTGATGACATTTTCAATGAAAGTATTCTGAGGGGCGACCAGGCAGCGGCGTGGTGGCATCACGTGGTTCAGGTGGCCGGGGTTCTATTGGTCGGAAGTTCCATCACACCTAGATCAATTCGTACAGGTGTGCCTTGCTTTTGTCGTCTGGTCAGTGACTTGAAATCTAGGAGTAAATAGTTTCATTTCGATTGTGGTTTGATATGCTTAAAGAAGAAAAGATAGGGCAAGAAAGTAGAATAGGAAAATATGAAAAATGGGCGAATAGGAAGAATGGGCGAATAGGAATAATGGGCGAGAAAATAGAATGTGCAAATAGGAAGAATGGACGAGAAAGTAGAATGTGCGAATAGGAAGAATGGACGAGAAAGTAGAATGTGCGAATAGGAAGAATGGGCGAATAAGAGTTGGTGAGCTATTGATGCCGTAATGGCTAGTTTTTATGCAGAAAATACAATTGAATTGTATCATAAAAATGTTAATGTTTATTATGTTCTTAATAATTAAGATAATTACTGGTTTAATAGTTAATCGATAAAATATTTGATTGGTTATATCATTGCCGTATCAATAAATCAAATTCCAACTGACCTCCAATAAGCGATAATATTATAACTTCGTTTGATGAACCGAGCAAATTTTCCAAATCAAGCCTCCTTTAAAATTTTTAATGTTCGTAATGCTTTTTAGCTCAACAAAAAATATTTCTCTCGTTTTAAATCGATCTAATAATTTTATGTTTAATCGAGAAATTTTTTTTCCATTAAATTATTTCATGTTTAATCAGTTTTATATAAGACAGAAGACCAAAAACGGATGGAATTATGCCGAAAAACAAAGCTGATTATAACAAGTTGACATCTGTTTCAAGATATCCGTTGTGGAAAAGCATGCACCTTGTGCTCCCCGCGTAGTGTATATATATATATATATATATATATATATATATATATATATATATATATATATATATATATATATATATATATATATACACTAAATGACGAGTTGTATTTCTTAGAGCATGTCTCAAAGATATATATATTGTTTTTTTCCAAATTTTAAAATTAAACTATTCAATAACATGAAAAACTAGATAAGTTTTATTCAAATTCGTTCATAAAATATACTTTAGAATATACATACATACTTATTTTTTAAAAATAACGTTAAATAACCATCACAATTATACAGATTCAATTGAGAATTGTAATTTCTACGGCTGTGACGCTTAAAGTCTGCCAAGCACGTCCTTAAACTTCGGCATTCCAGCTTCGAGCAATCCAGCACGGCACACACTCGCGCGCTCCTCTGCAACTAAACTTCATTTCCCGCTGGCGTTTCGGCGGGAAATTCAATTTTGATTATGTCAGCTTCGATTGGCCACGCACGTGTGTGTGCGTGTGTGTGTAGGAGCAAGTGTGTGTAGGAGCAAGTGTGTGTGTAGGAACGTGTGTGTGTAGGAGCGTGTGTGTGTGTCTGTGTAGAAGCGTGTGTGTGTGTAGGAGCGTGTGTGTGTGTCTGTGTAGAAGCGTTTGTGTGTAGGATCGTGTGAGTTTGCGTGGGCGTCTATGTGACACACCATGCGTAGAAACGGGGAAGGATGTGGTGGAATAAAACTAATAAAAGCCACCGCACTATGAAACCTAATTGGAATAAGCGCTAGCTTCAGAAATCTGAACGTTATTCTACAAGGACACCTTGGTCTGCCCCCTGTTCCGTCCAGAACACCGCGAACATACGTTAGACACCCATAAATATTTCTTAACCCAAAGAGAGGACTGGCATTGTTGCCCATACTGGCCCTGCTTCACACGAAACTGCGATCGAATCGAATAAGATTGCGAATTTCTGTAAAATTGATGGGACGCAAAATATTCAGATAAAAACTGGTGATCATAGGGAGCCTAACCCATTTGCAACCCGCAACGAGTTTCTTTTACTTCTACAAAAAAGGATTATCCCGCGGTCGAAAAACACTTTTAGAAGAACATTTTTTTCATTCTACTCACGTATCACAAAATATTCCACTTTTAATCATCCCCTTCGAGATAATTTATTGGCTCCAATTTAGGCGATATAAATAACTAATAGCAGGACTCTGGCATACGTACAACAAGAATAATTAAATACACCTACCGCATTGACAGCCATCGTTTCATAATTGGTCACACAAGAAGACAGCCCTCGTTCGTTCCAAGTCTATAGTTATACCGAGTAATGCAGGTGAGTGGTTACCTGTGCGCGGGAAACGGTAAAAATAACAGAATTTGTATTATATCTTTAAATTACTATTTGAAGGTGCAATTGAAATCCCGTTTTCATTACTTAGTACTATTGTTATCGAGGAAATGAATCTGAAAATAACTTACTTTCCGGAGAGAAAACGTGTTCATTGTTGATAGTTTTATAATTTTTTACTTTCGTAATGTACTTCAAAAAAGCTAAAATTAGAAAAAAAACTGTAGGTGGGTCAAAGGAGAAGTCCCTCCCGACCCCCAAGCCGGAACAACATTTTTTTGAATAATTTATTCTTAATTACCTACTATTTCTAGCTAGTTGTTCTGTCGATTGGTTTTTAATGGTTTAATTTGACCATTGTTATTTTTATTGTATTTTTTTCAGTCTCCCCATCGTCCTTACTCAAATTTGTTGATCTGATTAGGCTTTGGTCGAAACCCAGAAACCCAAATTTCGTTACCGCTTATCTTTAAAAATTGTGTAATCTGTCAAGAAATGTAACACTTTACATCAACTTTTTACATACACGTGCATTTCTGTTTAAAACATCGTGTTTTTGCACTTCATTTTTTGCTTCAGATTAAAATTTCAAAATTTACAGCTACTAGAAATTTTAGTTTACAAAAACCATTAGAACGTTTTATGTTCTTTAAATCTGTTTTTTTCTTCTTCAGTTATTCGTTAAAGAGCTTACAGTTTTATTTTACGCTTAAAAATTTATTTACATTAAAAATTTATTTACATTAAAAATTATTGTTTTACGCTAGAAAATTTAGTTTCCCAGTTTAAACTTACTATTTACACTTTACACTTGCTATTTAAGCTTTACATTTTACAGACGCGTAAACATATTTTTGATTCGCAATTCACTGTATCGAATTTAAATTTAATTTGTCACTCTACATATAACTAACGTAACACCGAAAGACAAAAAAAGCCTGAAATCACGAAAGCATCATTTTGTTCGGGGCCATTACCCGCGGATGCAAGGAGGTGGGGGTCAGTGTCAGGTAGTAAATCTCTTGTGGCACGTGTCTGCTGGTGGCTGGCCCTGGTAAGGATGGAAGATGTTTCACTGTTGTAAACGGGTCAATGGGTGCTGTACAGAGGTCATATGTCGGAGATTGATTGGGTGGGTGGGTAGAGAAAAAAATGAATGTATGTTTTCTGTAAGTACGTGTGTGTGTGTGTGTTTGTGTGTTTGTATATTTGGAACACTGTATGTATGTGGGTTTGAAACGCGTGTGTATGTTTATTTGAAACACGCGCGTGTGTGTATGTGTGAGCAAATATTTAAAAATTAAAGAAAGAAATAATTAAAAACATAATATTATATTATTCATTAGGAATAGTTGTTTTTCAAACAATACAAATTTAAAGAAAAATCACAACGAAGAATATTTTTTTTTAAAAACATCCGACCTCAGTGATGGCGTGAATATACTGCACTCTGTAGGTCAGTCCCTGTTTTTGAATCTCCCTTACTAGAGTACTGCACGGGTTGAATTTTTGCGGCCCGGTCCGCGACAAGTCGCCAGGCCAAGTCCGGCCCGATCCGTTGTTGCAGGCATAAAATCCCTACAATTAACACAACAAGTTTGGTTCGGCCCGTTCCTGTCCCGACCCGTTTGAAGACCCTAAAAATCACGGCCCGGTCAGGCCCGTGCAGTACTCTATCTCTTACTTCTTACGGTAAAAAAAAGATATCCATGATGCCATTGTGGATGTAAAACTGTATTGGTGGAAGAAACTCAGCTCAGACCTTACTAAAAGTCGCTGGAGATGAGTAGAAACGATCCGTCGTGCTAGAAAATAAAATGGATGGTTGGATGGATGGATGGACGGACGGATGTTGAAACAAGTATAGGAAAAAACGAGTTTTTCAACACAAACTTTGATTTCAAATACACTCGATTTAGAAATACGAAAGATGTTCAAATTAAGTTTCTTTTATTGAATCATGTATTGTCATCCAATATGAAGCTATGCTGAAAGTTTCAGCTTCCTAGCTAGTCAAAAAGCTTGTTAAATTTTAATTGCAAGATTTGTGTACAGCGAAAGACACACACATACACAAACAGAGATTGTAACCTAAATAAAAGTTTGTAAAAAAATACAACAATACTAAAAAATAAAACCTTTCAAGCGCACAACAAAATGAAAAACAAAACGCAAAATCTACGAAACGGATGAGTAATTGCAGGCAGTAAATGAAATTTTTATTCCGTTTCTGCTTTTCGTATCGAAGGAAAAACGCGAGCTCTTTAAAAAAAGAGACTGGCGTTTCAATTAGGGAGAGGGGCGCAAGTGATTTTCACTCCCTCCAGGATGATTGAAAACTTTTTTTAAATAAATTTTTAGCACGACTAAACTGGCTGTAATTAATTACTTAATAACATTTCCACAATGATTCGAGCCCAAACACAGTTTGCAGGTTGCAAAAATCACACACATAATCTGATCGGAGCCATGTCTGTAAATTTCTTATTATGACATCTAACACGTGGAACCAATTTGGCCAGAACACACTTGTTGTATAAAATTAAATTAAACAAGAGAAAAATTATATTTGCATCTTCATCTCTCGATGCAGGTAAACCGAGAAATTGACAGTGCGAGTTGGTTTTCTGTTTTCTTAATAAACTAGCGCTATTAAAGACACACTACCCTTATTAAAGAAAAACTCATAGTCTTGTTAGAAATTAATCAGTGGTGTCGCCTAACGACTTTCAAGACAAAGAAGGACGTTTGTGTTTTCCTAATATAAAGATATCAGAAGAAAGAAGAACAAGAGGTCACAAGTTCAAACTGGAAACACAAAGATTCAACGGCAACTGCAGAAAATATTCCTTCCTGACCAGATCGACTGCAATTTGGAACAACCTCCCTTCGAAAATCGTAGAAGTCGATCAACTTAATGAATTTAAAAGATTAATCGACTGTCATTTCGAAATAAGCGACATTATGTACAACTATAAAAAGGATTTTTAATAATATATACATACATTTATTTATAGAACATATATATGAACAATATTTTATATAATTCTAGATATGGGCATAGAGACATATAGTTTGCGCCCATCATTTCCTTTATGTTTGTTTATGTTTAAAAGTTTTATCCGACCGCAGCTCAACTCGTCTTTGAGAGAACAACTTATAAACTTTGAAGTATAGCTAATCAGTGGTGTCGCCTAACGACTTTCAACCAGATGGCGTGGAAGTAACTAAAAATGAAAAGAAAGCGCCAAAAAGTTGTTCAGGCTGAAACAAAACACTTTAAGATAAAGATAAAAGGTAAAGGTCGTAGCATTAAGGCGCCATTTCGTCGGATACACTTCAGCGGCGCTGGGAACGGCTCGTGCATATGGGGTCACACAGTTTTACACCCGAAGGCCGACGGGGCTTTTAGGTTTTTAGGTCATCCCTGGTGTGCCCTGCCACAAATACTTGAACAGAAACGCACGTGATTGAGCTGTTTTTCTAGATTGCTATGTTGTCGTAGGAATCGAACCTTCGATCGAACCTATGACTCTGAAGTCACAAGACGCTCCCTCATTGCTCAACTGAGCCGCAAAAACCTATATTCTCCTGATAATTGACTCTCGATTCGACAAGTTGCCCCATCGGTCAAAAGCAAAGCGCACGATTTATAACAAAAAAATGTCTTGCGTGTACTGAGATCGATCAACCGGTTGAATACGAGAATGAGGATCATGCTTTATATTGTTTATATATGTTCTTTTCACGATTTCTCAACGGAACATTTCAAGAATTAAGAGAAAATAAAAACACGGAACGATAAAATAAGCGGTTTGCTTTAAAATTCTCATAACTGTTGTAACAGAAATAAAATTCAGCTTCTATTGAACTATAGAATGCGATGCATTTCCCACGATGCAAAACACCAGCTATGTAAGATCGCTCTAGCGATTTGTTGACTGTTATTTAGCGCATCTCAAAAGCGCTTCTCGTATATGCGCCTGGAGGGAATCGTGCATAAAGAATGGAAACGAATCCACCTGCCAACCATACGTCGTAACAAAATAAAATTTCTTAAAATAAAAACCGCTCTGATCACAAGAAAGAAGAAAATGACAAGACCACATGTTGTGCTTGCGTCTGAAACCGCTACTCATTTCTTTTTACTCCACGACGGTTTAAGGCTATTTAATTTCTACATGCGTTCACTGCACACATACTATAAACTGAAATAATTGATTGAAATTTTGAATAATTGATTGCAATTTTGCACTCAACCGAATTATCACAGCGCCGTAAATTTTGCGAACAAAACCTGACCCTCAGCAACAAGTAGCTTGTTAATGTTTATTTATCCAAATGATAAAACTCAAAGCCTTGCTTCTTGTCTTTGCTGGATACAGGGTACTCGCCAACAGTCGTGTACCACCAGCTTGTGCCACCCGTGCCTAGGGATATGGATATCATCGGCCTGATAGAGAACTTCAGCGACAACGGTGCCCCCCGACAAAGCACAACGCAACATCTTGCCTAAAAACTACTCGATAGATTTATAAATGCTTTAAGTTTACAACAATTTGAAGTTTTAATCTATTAATATTATTACCGAAGTTTCAAAGCTCTGTTGTAGTTTTGTGTTTGAACGCGTAGAGTTTTTTTTTTAAACATTTCCAGGAATAACTTTGAGAAAAAAAAACCAACTACTCAAAAACAGTTAATTTTAAGCTCTAAAGCACAAGCAAATACGCATCCATTCAATCATCTTCAATCTGTCACATAAATTTACTTGGTCTCCTCGTCATCGACAATCTCATGCGAAGCATCGGGATAGACGTTAGAGAAGCCAATGCTGCGTAAAATGCACGGCAGTGCTTAAGCCGGATGTTCAAAAATGTTTTCAAACAGACTTTCCAGAATTCATCATTTGAAGTAGGAATAAAACTACACTTAAGCCAGGGTTGTCCAAACTTTACGCTACTGTTGGCCGCATAAAAAATGTTTAGACCCTTGGCGGGCCAAGCAAATTTTAGCACTTAATATGGCATAATTATGGTATATGTATGCCATATAAAACAGTTATAAATTAGTCCATATATATATATATATATAAGACAATTATAAGTGTTAACCAAGAAATACAAAAAACACTTCAGTGGTAACTGCTATAAACAGCTATATTGCTATAATATTCTTCTAACATAGTGTCATAGTATTTCAGTTAAAGTTAAGTAGTAAGTAAGTCTAGTATTCTACTGACTTAGTGTCTTAGCACTAAGACTAGTGACAGTCATTCGATTGATTCTGTTCAATTTCAATCTAATGATCCATTCTATTCTATTAAATGAAATCTTTCTAATCTAGTGCAAGCACTGCGGAAAAGGTTTTTCTCTAACAATACCGGCAATGTCAACATCAATGCTTGTGGTGCCATGTCGGATACAAAAAACGAGATTGTCATTGTGGAGACTGATACATTTTTTTGGCTTGACGTGTTTCATGATGGAGAACGCTGCTTCACAGATGTCGGTGCTTCAAAGCATTGAGCACAGCTTCAAAGCAAAGAAACGTAAATTTTGAAAACGATCATGGCTGACCAATTTCCAAATTTCTTCATACATACACTTCTTGTTCAATAGAAATTGATCGGTCGGCAACTCACGAAGTTCAAGCTGAAAGCTCGGATGTTGATTCTCAATAGATTACCATTGGATTAATGAACAATGCAATGTCGACTCTAATGTTCTCGAAATCTGAAAATCCGGTTGAGATTTTGTCACTTAACGTACCAATGATATAAGCATTTCAGTAAGTTCAAAACAAGATGGAAAGTGAGTTACATCATTAATCCGCACACACGTGTGAAATAGACCAAGCATCTTGCGAAAACAGTCGACATTTGTCCCAACAGTGTTGCAATGTTCTGCTTCTTTCCTTGCAATTTTAGATTGAGATTGTTAAGGTCCTATAAATAAAATTGTTTTTTTTTCAAACTTGGTGGCGGGCCGCCAGTTGGACAACCCCGACTTAAGTTTTTCATCACTACGGGTTAATAACAAATGAAAACCGTCGTATTGTGAGTTATAAATGGCTGTTACATACAGTTCTATGTTTAGAGATCATTCCAGCAGGACGACATTATAATATGACCTGTTATACAAATTTGAAGCAGGTATATTCTGTCTCTCTGTGTCTGTGTGTCTATGTGATCAACTGGTTTCATGTTTGGAGATATCTGCTAATAATTAAGCGGTGCTAAAAAAAATCATGTTATATTGGGATCATGCATTGCGTGCTTGTAATCAGGTGCACTACACAATGTCTATAACTTTCTCAAAGATTTGTAAACACAATGTCAGCATTAACACTATCAATACTATTAAATGCTAAAGGGCGACTGCATATCTCAAAACTACATTCTTCGGTGACCACACTGTCTACCTGTAAACATTACTGCGAACGTAAATAAGAATGTTTTCTTAGTTTCATCTTCTCCTTTCACTTTCTCGTCTGCTTATTGATTTCCATGGTCTCGACGGGGATTAATGAAAAGTCATCATTAATTCCGGAGAAGAACTCCTACGTACCTTTCCTTGTTGTTTCCTGGAAAATCATAACAAATACGTTTCTAAGCATTTTTTTAAATTTCTCTCTTTCTCTCTCTCTCTCTCTCTCTCTCTCTCTTTCTCTCTCTGTTTTTCTCTTTTTTTTATTTTACAAGATTTCACCTAAACAGACAACAAACAAGTGAAGCTAACTAAAAACCATGTAAAGATTATTATATTCAACAAATATATTCACAATAAAGTGAATTTTTAATAGACTAAACTCATAACCGTATCAAATTGATTCATAATATGATATATTAATAATCAAATTGATTTATGATCAATTAAACTCACAACCAAGTAAAAGCATTACAATCATAAATTCCTAACCGAATATAAATATATTCATAATCGTCTATATTCGTCATCAATTAAATTCACAACAGATTAAAAAAAAATGACAAGTAATGAGACATGTGTACAAAGATTAAGGTTATCGCGTCAACTGTGACAATAAATTACGTCACTGAGAGAGTTCGAAAAATACAATAGCAGGCAAAACCACCAGCAATATGAGAAACAGACTGTTTCCGATACAATCCATAACCGTCAAGCCTCCTCTTCTGTTGTCTGTGCTCAGCGAAGCGAGCCAATTATAGGCGTAATTGTGATGGTATTAGGCTGTAAAAATAATTTGCTATAAATCAGAGACGAAAATAATCTGAGCCGAACAATGGCAGAACTCGCTGGCCCGCTAGACCAGCCTGGGCAGCGTTAAATCGTGGCCAGCCTCTCACATGAATCGAATCGGCATATCTCAAACATTTTTCGCACAAATTTCGATTTTTTTAAAAATATTTCGTATTGATGAGTCTCATTTAATTTTGTTTAACCCGTTTTTAGTCGCTGAAATTTTCGATTGTGTTTTTTAAAATCGGAATATCCGACGAGAATTAAACTAAACAAATAAAAAAAAAACAGAAATCAGATAACTAATTTATACTAACAATAAATGAACTCAGAAACTCTAATTTTATGAGTAATTAATTTTTTAATTAGTTATAAAGCGGAATGACATCGTAAATCAGGAAAACTTCATCGGGGAACTACTTGATAATAGAGGGAACTTTCAGAAATCTTAACTTTCATTCCTCCGAGGGAAACTCCGGCCAGCAAACGATCATGGACGACCCCTCTTACAACGATACCACCAGCGAGCTGATGAACCGCACCAAAGTCAACAGCAGAAGCACTGTTGATGGAAATCTACGAAACGCCGGTAAAGGGTCTGCGCCTTTCTTGAACTACCAGGATATGACCAGGCTTGTCTCCAAGCAGTTCGCTAATGGTCAGTCTTATTGGAATCATGTCTGGTGGTGCTTCTAGATGAATCATTTTTGCAAAGCGTTTTTCAATATGCAAGACGTTTAGTCTATTTTTCAGGAGAAAAAATGAACAAAGTATATGTTTTATAGAAAAAAATTTAGCACAACCATACTTGTGGTAGGTGTAAGCAAAAATCTTGCTGCAATTTATTTGTGTGGTGAAAGATCAGATCACTTCAAATCTCTGCGTAAAACCGAAATTAATTTTATAATTTAAGAAAGCCATAAATTATCAACTTCGACGACAATCGGGAATCGCAGACTGAATTTTTTCAATTTTTTTCAGATATCAAAGAACGATCAAAAGCCACGACTCCTTCGACTTACTTCGCTTTCGCCATCACCTTCGTTGCTTCTGGTCTGACATTTTTCGGCATCCTCAACACATTTCTGGTGATTCTCTACAGGATGAATACGACCGATCTGAATGCTGGAATCGGATGTCTCAGCTCCAGCAACACGATCTACACGAACTTACAAGGAAATACCAATCTTTACTGGGTCTTGGTCACAGCTGGACTCTGGTGCTCTTTACCGGTTAACTGCGCTTTAAGACTATTTATTGAATCATCAGTCGTTTGTCTTTTAAATTTTGCAGACAGGTTTTACACGATGCAATTTTACAGTTTCATTTCGGTGATCTATTGAATCCATCATTTGGTAGTGAAGAGTTTCAGAAATGGAAAAAACATGCTAAACATTTTATTGAAATGTTAAGATAAAAAATATAACATAGCTTAGATTATTTCATATATTTTTAGCCGTTTCTTCTTGGAATGCTCATGGAATGCTCCAAGATGTCAAGTCCAGCAGATTATTCTCACACCTTTGACCCTATGGTGCGAGGGGACAAGAAAGGGGTAGCTAAAGAAATGGTGAGTGTTATATATATATATATCATATATATATTATATATATATATATTAAATAACAAAAATAATAGTTACGTGAGTGTTTCCTTGTTTAATCCAAAGAAATGTAAAATGGATGCCCGATTTTTTAATGTCACAACCGTTTTAAAATGTTTTAATTAATATTAAGTATTTCATCTTGATGTTTCAGTTTCTGACAAAATATATGATTTACCTAAGATGTTTTGTAATATCTAAGAATATATATATAAAAGTATTTTAAATCCTACTGATATATTTATTAATGATATTTGTATAAATCACGTATCACATTGTAAGTTATTGGGAGTTTATTTGAACAGTTACCTATCATCCTCATTACATATTTAACATATTACTAACAAAATTTCCAAAAATATTGGCATTATTAAGCAAATTCGTTTATTCATAACAAAATCTGTTGCAACTATGCTTTATTACTCATTGATCTATCCTTACTTTTGATATTGTAATATTGTATGGGAGCGACCTATCCCACTCACATGAATAAGCTTTTTATTTACTTTAAAAACAAGTGGCACGAACTATATATTGAAACTACCTCTGTTATTTCATGCTGAAACCAAATTCAATGAAATTGGCATGTTGAATATTTATCAAATTAATCATTACTTAACCTGCGTATTCATGTTTAAATATGAAAGAAATATGTTACCTACTGTATTTAATAATTTTTTCATGACTCGTTCAAATATTCATGGTTATAACACGCGCTTTTCAAATAACTAATTTTCTGAACCTGCAAAAACTAACCTAAAATTGTTTTTTTTCTATAAATCGTGGTCCTTCCATCTACTCGAGAATTCCTTCTATCAACAAGACTACACTCTTTTTATTTAAAAAGGAATTGAATCCATTTCTTCTGGCAAATCCAAAGTTGTCTACTTTTTCATATTCTTCACACCTATTACAATAGTTTTGACTCTTAAATCTGACACTATCACTTTATATAAATTATTTGCCACGTTTCTATTGCTTTTCGTCTGTTAAAGGCGGCTCACAAGCGGGAGAAGACTCTTTGAGACTCTTCCTTGTTTCCATTTGCTTATTTCCTCGTTCAGTTTGTCGGTTTATATGTAATGTTGAGAGTTTATGGTTTGGAAACTAAATAAAAAATAATAATAATAAAAACAACACTATTGATATTAATGATGACGACGACGACGATGATGACGATGATGATGATTGAAGTTTTCTAAAATTCGCTTTGCAAATACCGTTTGATGTTTATCGTTTAATGTAAAATATCAATTGTACATAACTTCTTCAAATCATGTTTTTAAAAAATTTCTTATTTATTAAAACCTTTTTTTGACTTGTTATCTTTTTTTTAAATATTTTAAGAAAACATTTAAAATCCTGACTCTGGTGTCTCTGATAGTCTCTCTTCCGCTAGGCTTCATCTGTGCAGCCATCGACGTAGCCATGGTAAGTCTGATGTTGTCATGAAAAGCTGCTTTAACCAGTTCTTGTAGTTTTAATTTGTGTGCCGTATTGGTTGTAAAATCGAATGTAATCGTTGATACAAGTTGAGTTTCCGAGAAACTCGAAACGTACGTCGTTTTTAAGACAACAACTGCAACAAGAGTTTACCTAAGTATTTATTAGGAATGTCATGCTTTCGGGTCGGGTACCCGTGACATCCCTAATATTTATTGATTACTAGAGGTTTGCCCGTCCCAAGGACGGATGTTTTAGCATTACGATGAACACATTTTGAATTAATTTAAGTAATTTAGATATTTTTTTATTATTTATTTATATATTTTATTTGTGTAATTATTTATTAAATTAATAAAATATATAAAAAATTATTTATATAATTATTTATTATTTATTATATATATAAATTAATTTGCCATAGATACCAAATCGTCACGCAAAAAATTCTTGCACAGACATGGGCTATTATATTATATACACTTCAATTTTTTTTCAAGACCGCTAATCAGATTTTCTATCCTATCGTCATTTCTTTAGTCATACGTCTGCGTCAGTAACGGTCAGAGCGAGCAGATCAAGTTCGTAGCTCCGCTCTGCGTCTGCCTCGTCAGTGTCGTCGTCTTCATTCTCGTCCTTCTCAACTGGCGTAAACTCCAGAAGCAGAACAGTAAGAACGACAACTACGACAAGAGGAGCTACGCCCTCAGGATTAGCCACACTTACAACAACGTGACCAGCGCCGCCGGTACACCAGCTACAGCTACGCAGCCGGAGGTCGCCGATGTACCTGCTCCTCCATCCACATCGGCACAGGCCCCGCTCGTCGCTCAGGTATATACATGAGACTTGTCCGCTATATTCTGGTTTTATTTTGGTTAAATTTTTGTCGAGTATTTAATCTGTTTTCATTTACTAAGTGATTTAAAGTCTCAATATCATTATATATAATAATACTAAAAATGTACATCTAATATATATTGACAATATAATTTTATGAATATCTGCTTAATTTTATAAATAATTGTCGTATAACCTGGTGTTGATCCCAGGTACAGCCGGTCACCCTGACCACAGCCGTTCCACCGGTAAACTACGGCCCGGTACTTGTTCCTCCACTCCTACCACCTCCACCTCCACCGGCTCCCGTGGTAAGAAGCTATTTTGGTGGTTTTCATTGTAACTACCATGAAATGATGAATTTTTAATTAACCATCATAAATATAATTTTTCTTAGAAGCAGTGAATATTATTAGATTTCAATTACCGTAGGTATTGCCGCCTCAATATCAGAATGCCCATTTAAATTCAAAAGCCCACATTGAGATTAGCAAACGTATTATAAAAAATTATAATTAGATAATTTAATATCGGTACCTTTAATATTACTGTGAATATTTTTAATAATAGCAGTATTTATCATTAATGAATATTACTATTAAACATTCTGATAAGATAAATAAAATAAACAAAAATAATAAATAAAAAATAAATAAACGAAATTAGATGAATTTTGTCATTATCGACGCATCACAAGACTGTCTTACTAATTGAGAAGTACACTTTGCGTGGGCGTCCGGCTGCCACTCGGTGCATTGCAATACAATAAAATAATTGGTTGACGCCATTTTCTTTCTTTCATCTTTAAATGGCGAAGAAGCGTTTTTTGTGATTGTGTGGAGCTGGAAAGAACCGACGAATACCTCACAGATCTTTTGCGTTCAACTGAGGTGGTCTTCAAGAGCTGTTCGTTTCAAAAAATAAAAACAGAAACTTCAACTCGATTTCGATATCTACGGACACAAATTCATTCTTATATACTTCAAACAATTCGATTAAAAATAATCAGCAATTTATCGCATATTTTTTCACACTTAATTTAGTTTCCATTTAATTTTCTTTCATGTTTACACTCGCTATCTTTTTTTCCAGTTTTATCCAAGGAGGCCGGGTCCCGTACTTCCGGTCAGAGCCGTACCCTACAGGCGCCCGATGTTTTACCAAATGCCAAACTTCTACAACTGAAAGTTCAACCGGATGTGGGTTTCATCTCCCAATTGGGAGCAAGGGATAGATGAACTATGAACTCTATCAATTCTTTTCAATTGTCATATCGTTAGATGGAGGCTTTCTATGCTATGATCGTTTTATTTATTTATTCTAGATCTGCTTCTGCTTCAAACATCTTTAGAGGTCTTCTAAGGATTTGTCGACCCACTGTCAAAGTTAAAAGTTCGAAATTGGGTTAAAAGCTTGTTTCATTAGTTTTTGTTCTATATTTCTTTAAATACTTCTATATCTTTCTGGTTTTCTCCATATCTTTGTTTTTCAATGTTTGAAAAAATGCACTCAGCCTATAATTGTTTGTATTTAAAAAAAAACGTTTTTTTATATATTTTTATTAAAAAAATGAACTTGGTCTATATTTTTTCAAATGCCCAGTCGGTTTTTCAGTCACTTATTTTTATTTAATCGGGAAATGCTTTCAATCTAACACAGCGAATGTTGTCGTTCAAATTGTCGATAAACCTGGTGAATTTCGGTGAAATTTAGTACATCTTGTAACTTTTCATTTTTCATTTATCATAGTTTTAAGCTATAATATTATAAGTCGCTTGAATAATTATAATCTTTATTGTTGTTTTTTTTGTTATGGTTTAAAATCTTTAACTTTCCATGTTTTTTACATTAAAACGAGCCTAAGTCTCATCTGTGTGTTCTGAAACTGTCCAATAAGCTGAGTTATAAACAGACTAGTTTCTTGAATTTTAACTTTTATTTATAACTTTTAAAGTCAGGTCGCCCTCTTTTGTTGCCCTATATATGCACTAGAAGTGGCCCCGATAGAAGCAGATACTTTTATTTTTTTAAGTGAATGGCCTATTTACTCCCTAATGGTACCAAGATCCGCTTATACCGCTTTCATCTCAACAGCTTGCTGTGGCGTAAGATAATTTTTTTATTTTTCTGTCGGAACAATTTCGTCGCCAGTGCTGAGGGAGGTATGTTCTGGCACATTCGCAGGTCTGTCGATCTTTATGAGGCTCTTTGATCGACAGAGCTTAGCGAAAAAACAAAGAATATGAGATATATGTTAACAGCAGGCGTACATTTTACCTTTATTGTGCAAATCCTTTGATCTCTCAGAGAAAGAGAGAAAGAAAGAAAGAGAAAGAAAAGGGTTTAGAGAGAAAGTGAGAGAAATAAGTTCGAAAATGGGGCGCTAACTTATTTTAGGAGTTCTGAAAAAATCGTGTCACATAATTATTTGATTGTTTATTATGTTGTTTACGTTTTTCGTTTTTATTTTTCCTTATTTTATTATGATTATTACTATCATTATTTTTTTAATGTTAGGTGACTCTGAAATTCACAAAAAAAAACAATAATAGACTGAAAGACAACAAACACAAAAAGTTAATAAACACTCAAAGTTGTCAAGGCAACAAATAGCGAAAGTAAACAAAAAGTTACGACTTTTATTGCTCGGAGCCGATAGCGTTAATACAAATTCAACTACGACACGGCTAGTAAACGAGCTAAAGCTGTTCATAGAAGCATATGATAAAGCAGTTAAATTATTTTATTTAACTGATAAAAATAACTTTTAATTTAGAACAACTGTATTATAATCAATTTAGTGTTTGTATGACTAATTCGGAAATAAACTAAGAGCCAAGCTGGACCAGAAGATGGCCAATGGTGCAACTACTAAACTCAGTTCAGGCGGCACAGCTAAGCATCACAAAGGGGTAGGAGTAGGTGCCAAATATGTCTTGACCAAAAGTAAGTAGCTAAGTTTTATGTGAAATTAGTAGGGATGTCACGGGTAGTACTTTTTGGAGTTTTCGGGTTCGGGTTCGAGTTCGGGTTTGTGAAACTAGAGTTTTCGGGTTCGGGTTCGGGTTTGTGAAACTAGAGTTTTCGGGTTCGGGTTCGGGTTCGGGTTTGTAAAACTCGAGTTTTCGGGTTCGGGTTCGGGTTCGGGTTTGTGAAACTCAAGTTTTCGGGTTCGGGTTCGGGTTCGGGTTTGTAGTTTTCCAAAAACCGGGTTCGGGTTCGGGTTCGGGTTCGGGTACTGGCTTATGATTTCAAATTCCCGGATTGATTTTAAATTTACCTAGTGTATATACATATACAAACAAGAGCGATCAATTCATCCATTGGACATTACACGTATTGAATAAACTCTAACAAGTTATTTTTTTAGCTTTCCAAATAATGTGATTTCTTTGGCCAAAGGAGGCTTAATTATTTTAGTTCATTCGCGGCTCAGTCCGGCCAGATAATCAGGCGGATTAGTAGTCTAGCTTACACACTCACCAATAAAATGACCTATTTGTGTTATTTGTTACGCAAAGATGATAATACAAAACTTGTATGGCTTGCGATTAGTATAATACGTTACCGCTTAAATTATTGTAATTTATTAATTTGTTTCGCTGCTCGGTCCGGTCGGGTAATCAGGCGGATTAGTGTTCTAGCTTACACATTTGCCAATAAAATGACTGTGACGCATAGATCATTTATAGACTTTGCCAGTTAAAGTTTAGGATTATGCAAGATTATCTTTATAACAAAGGGTCTTTGTTATATCAGAAGAACTTTGAGTATATGAATGAATAAATATAAGGTTATATAACTGAAGTAAAAAGTTTAGAGTCATGGCTATCCGCGATTTCTTCGACCGAATGAGGCTTAATTATTTTAGTTGGTTCGCGGCTCGGTCCGGCCTGATAATCAAACGGATTAGTGGTCTAGCTTACACACTCACCAATAAAATGACGTATTTGTGTTATTTGTTACGCAAAGGTGATAATACAAAACTTATACGGCTCGGGATTAGTATAATATGTTACTTCAACAAAACTTGTAATTTATCACTTTAGACGAAGACCCTCTTTTGTGGTAGAAAGATAACAGAACAAACTTTCCAAATTTAGCGGTGATCTCTAAACGCTACTTGGAACTCCGCCTTGCTTTTGCAAGCCAGTCCCAAGCATGGAGAAAGGAGGAGGGAAAAGTTAAAAGGATCAAATTATGATCCACGACTGGAAGTACTTAGGTGCTTCTGACACAGCCGTTTCAGTCTTAAAACACTTGGTGTAAAGGACTATAAACTATTTATAAAAAAAAACGCTACTTGGCGGCTCCAGTTACCAGCGTTCTATCGGAACAGTTGTTCAGTGGTGCTGCAATTATTTATGAACCGCTAAGGAACTGATTATCAGGCAGGACAGCAGAAAAACTGTTGTTTATGAAGTACAACTTGCCTGAAATCGGTTCCTAATACTATATCATTTTTAATAAACTAGAAAAGTTATGAAAACTCTGTTTGTGTTGCTATTTTTAAAACTGGAATAAATATTTATTCACTAAAAAAATTTATTTGTTCACAACTCCGAGTTCGGCTTATAAATTTTCGGGTTCGAGTTCGGGTTCGGGTATCAAGTTTTCACATTTTCGGGTTCGAGTTCGGGTTCGGGTATCAAGTTTTCACATTTTCGGGTTCGGGTTCGGGTATCAAGTTTTCACATTTTCGGGTTCGGGTTCGGGTATCAAATTTTCACACTTTCGGGTTCGAGTTCGGGTTCGGGTATCAGAAAAAGACCGGGTAGTACCGAACTCGGGTTCGGGTTCGGGTACCCGTGACATCCCTAGAAATTAGTAATCAGTAGTAGTTGATTTCATTGTTATTTCAACTTGACGATTTTTACCGTGGCGTAAATCCGCAGGTATATAGCCCGTAACAGTAGTATTTCGTGGTATTTATAATTAGATTGTGAAGTATTAATATCATTTAGAGGTTTTAATTACACAATAAAGTATTATATTTAATATAAGGTATTAATTACACTATTATTATGTGGTATTAATTATAGCATGAGGTGTTTATTACATTATGAGTTATAATTGTTATTAGGAGATATTATTAAGTTATAAAATAAGACATAATTGCAATACGAGGCATTGGTTACATTATTTGGTATTTTGTGTGCATTGCTTTCATTTCAGAGAAAGGTTGAGTTCGCTAGGGTAGCACGATTTTCTATCGTAGAGGAGTTTCGTCACTTGTAAACGTCGTTTATTTCCGAAAAAAGAAAATTCATTATGGAAATATACTAAAACAGAAAACTTAAAACAAATTGTAAAGTTAACAAAGCATGAAACGAAATTTTTGAAACCTTTCAGTTATAAACCCTTTCTACGAGACTCCCGAACCAACCACAAAAATGTCAGAAAAAAGCAGCGAAAAAATCGGTTTTCTCAGCTCTGACAAAAGGTTTGCACAAGCAGTCGAGGACATCCCTGGACCGGCCGACTACGACGTCGGCTCCAAGAACTGTGCCCCAAAGCGGAACTGCCCCAGCGGTTACGGAGTAATGCACTCCCTGAGCCGTCGGCTAGAGGACGAGTGCAAGCTGTCTAGCAGCTCGGGACCAGGGCCGGCTGACTACGAGATAGACGTCGGCGTATTAAAGAAGAAAAAAAGTTTCAACAGGGTCTGCTCAGAATCCTATCCTACTCTCTATGGAAAAGAAGTAAACTTGCTAATGTGCTTTTTATTCAGCTTTTTCAAATCTGCACCCATTTTCAGGGTTAAAAATTCAATTAGATTAGCGTCTTCAACTCCTGTGACAAATTGATATTTAAAGTAAAAATATCACCGAAATGTCTGGGTTTAATAATTATATTTTAATAACCTGAAGGACGATTGGTTGGGGCGCATTTCGATATCCATCGGTGGATGTTAGTCGAAGTTCTCATGAGTCCTTCCAATAGATTTGCGTCACAAAAATTGCGTACTTCAACCCGTATGCATACCGGTCAGTGGTGTAGCGTAAGGAGGAACGGCATCTTTTGAGGGAGTAGAAAAAAAGTTTTTTTTTTGGAGCGGAACATTTTAAAATAGGTAAAAATTGATTAGATTCTCCACCACCGGTCATCCATCGACTTTGTTTGAAGGTTACCTCTCAGAGCGGCTGCAACCCACAGTACGCTACTTATTACAAATGGAATGATTATTTCCAAGATTTTCCAAAACACCATCGATTCAAAACGACGAGCACCTTAAGTAGTCTCAAAACTGTCGAAGCTGCGTTTGGGTTATTCGATGTGATAAGCAGATAGCTCAGCATTTAAAATAAAAGGAACTTTTGCTAAATTTTTGGGTTTAATGTGACAAGTTGATATTTAAAGTAAAAAGAACATCAGCGAAATTTTTGGGTTTAATAATTTTATTTTAATAATCTGAAGGACGATTAGTTGAGGCGCATTTGAGATTTCATCGATGGATGGATGTTAGTCGAAGTTCTCATGAGTCCTTACAGTAGCTTTGCGTCACAAATTGCGCTACTTCAATCGTATGCATTCTGGCCAGTGGTGTAGCGCAGGAGTGGGAAAACATCTTCTAAGGAGTGCCACATTAAAAACTGGTTTGTTATCGTGGGCGCATATATATTTTGTCTATTTTAATAAAAATTTACAACGTTTGAAATGATAAAAATTAATTAATATTTTTTAAAATTCATAATAACCATGTATTTGTCATTTTAATTCATCTTCACACTGTTTTACATATTCACATTGCCTATTAAAACACGAACTGAAACAAAAAACTGAATAAAAATAAGATTTTATTATTCATAATCATTTCAACAAAAGTTTATTGTTACTATTATAGTAATTATGCAGAAGGAACTTAATTTGCATGCAATCTGACCACAGAGTACGATTATAATCAATAAGAAGTATGTAACTGTTCACAGTTTTAGATAATGTTCCTGAAGTGTGGAACCAGTTTACTGGTTGTGATCCGCATGCCTGCTTTCAAATTGCAGTCAATCACCATCGACCTGTTCTTAGATTTGTTTATTTTCAGACTTGAAAAAGCCTGCTCACATATATATCTTGACCCAAATAGTGACAAAAGTTTTTTAAGTGTGGAAATGCTGCTTCTGACAAAGATCCATAAAACTTTAGCAGAGTAACTGACTTGAACTTCTCCTTCAAGACATTATCTGCTTGTATGTCAAGCAGCTCCAGCTGTACCTATATTCTCTGGGGCTGAATCAGCGTCTGCACTAAATGGCGAACGCCTAACTGCAGTTCTCTTTGATAAAGAAATACTTTCAAATTTTGTTTTCTGCTCTGGACACATAATGTTTGCTGCATCTGACAGCATTCCTTGATGAACTCGTCGTCAGAAAAAGGCTTGTTTCGTTTTACAATCTTATGATACAGCACCAAACTGGCTTCGTTTGCAGCATCTTGTATTACAGACTGTTTGGTGAAAACCGTTTGCTGCTTCTTTAAATTGTTAACCAACTCCTGGCATTTGTTTTTCTTCGTTTGTTAAATTGTGCCCGAAATCCAAATGTTTTGTTTGGTGGAGTTTTTTTAAATTGTACCTTTTCAAACAACCAAGAAAAAAACTTCGATATAATTTAAATTTAAATCGAAACCGATAATCAAAATAACTATTTCAAAAATTTAATGAAAATTCTAAACGGGCGGGCCGTATTTTGCTCACCTCTGGAGTAGCGTAAGGAGGGGTGGCACTTTTGAGGAAGCGTAAAGAAAGTTTTTTGGAGCGGAGATTTTTGAAAAAGGTAAAAGTTGATTAGATTCTCTCCATCGGTCATCAATCGTTTTTGTTTGAAGGTTACCTCTCAGGGAGGCTGCAACCCACAGTACGCTACTTATTACAAGTGGAATCTGATTATTTCCAAGATTTACCAAAACACCATCGATTCAAAACGACGAACACCTTAAGTAGTCCTAAAACTGTCGATTCTGCGCTTGGGGTGTATTTCTTTCGTGGAGTGTGAACGGTTCATTTAGGTTTCTTATCCGAGCAGGTAGATAAGGCACTTTTCGTGGAATGCTGGGAAACTTCCATTTCTCCATCTCAATACGCCTCAAACGAAAATCATCCCGCGCTTCCCTCGTTCATCGATTTTTTTTTGGGGGGGGGGGGTTCCCGCCACGGGCTGCTGAAACCCACGCTACGCCACTGAACCCGGCAAAAGGTTAGCCTTTTTACAACCCTCCCACCCCCCATCAATGAACGTCTGAAGTGTTCATAATTTTACGGCAGCTATCAATGAATGCTCGATAACTTCGATGCAATCAGAAACCGGTACCAGCATTTAACACTTCAGACTCAGACAAAAAATCTCGTTTAAACACCAAATTATGTAAAAAAATGCTTATATTACAACAAGAAATCATCAACAGATGGATTGCTCCAGCGGCACACCGGGACCAAACCACTACAACGTCTCCCACCATCCTGTCGTCCACTGCTGCTACTGGCGAAGCTGCCGGTGCGTATTCGCTTCGCGATACTTTCCTAAGAGCTGCAGCCAGTCCTCCGACGAGCCGGGACCGGGCTACTACTGCGTCAACGACAGCCTCGTTCGACCCACGCTGCGGGTGCCGGTCTGCGCCAGCTTCAAGTCATCAGTGCCGACTCTGTACGGGTTGATCAAGCTGGCCAACTCTTCCAACAATCCTGGACCTGGGTGGTACAGTCCCAAGAATCCGTCTAGAACGTGCATCGTTCGAGAGCAAAGTTTCTTCACGGGACGCCACATGCTGGCGAAATACGACGTCAGAGAGACGGAAAAGAAATTCATATCCCCGGGACCGGGTGACTACAAAATAGACAGATTACCTAATTTATGCTCCCAGAAAAATAATCCCTCGGCGGCGTTTGTCCGGCCGATGGTGGGAAGCTTATCCAGGAAGCGCAGTGGAGTCGAGAAACGTCCGGCTCCTTCCTCCTACTTCCCAAAGCTGCCAAAGAAGCACGTGTCTTTTCATAACAACCCACCGGGGCGCCGTGTTCTTGTGACCAGGGTGTGAACAATTCTGCATTTTGCATTCTGCATTCTGCATTCTGCATTCTGCATTCTGCATTCTGTGTTTTACAATACAGGTGTGCAGATCTTCTGTTCATTTGAAAGCAGGAAACATGATGCTTTCAATGTAAATTTTATTTCCTAATAAAATTTAATTGTTTATTTCAACTAACAAGTGAACATGTTGTAAATAATTAATTTTAATTTCAATTTTAAATCATTTATTCAATTGAAGTGCAAAAATTTTTTTCCAATTATCAAAGTATCTGACTTCTATTTCTAAGACGCCAAAACAACAGAGAAAAAAAAAAGTAAAGAACAACTTTCCCCCGCCCACCACAACCGCCGCCACCTCATCCCCTCTCGCCACTATTAAGTTACTTATTTACGAAGCACTTTACACCCAAGTGGCTCACTCACGTCCTACCCATCAAACTGACGCTAGTCTTACATGCAAGCGTGTTTACTGTAACTATTTTTTTCTTGTTTTTTTTCTCTTTCTTTTTTTATTTTAATTTTCTTTTTCTTTATCATATCTGTTCCTAATTCGAAAGAGACTCCGATCTCACACCTATGTAGCTCTAGCGAACACACTCACTAAGGTCAAGGACGAATGAAAGAGGTGTGCCCGACTCGTATCTGACCCATTGACCCGGGTGATCTCGGGTCATACGATACGGATATGTCTATTATGAGCTCAATCAAATAATAAAAAAATCGGTTTTTAACTTTCAATTGTTATTGAAGTGATTGTTATTGCATACACACAAAAAACGGATATGTTCACTGCGATATCAAAACGTTTTCTACAAGCATCTTCCGTTCATAAAATATAGATAAAATGTAATATTATTTTTTTTTATAATTTCTTATATTAAAAGAAATTGGTTTTATGCGCGGTTTTATGTTTTGTCGAAGCTTTTTTAAATGCTTGAAAAACAAGAAAATATACTTGCCCTGGCGAGCACATTGGATGCTTGGCTCTCTCAATGAGAAAACAGGCACATTTATATTAAATTAAACTCTAAAAGTTTCTACTTCACGGACTCGTCGTACATCCCGTGTACGTGGGCACGTGTCTGTGTGTGTATGTATGTGTATGTGTGTCTGTGTGTGTGTCCGTGCGTCTACGTGTTTGTGCAGAATAAAGATTAATTTCACGACAATTTCCGCCCAGATCGCCCCGATCCGGACATCCTAACCTGGAGAAGGTTTTAATCTGAAGCTGAACCTTATAAACTGGAAAGAGAATCATCATTTCCTGAAAAATATAAGAGGCTGACTGTGCTGAGAAACTTGATTGCAGACGGGGGGGTAGATGGTGGGCCGACCAAAGTTATTCAGGGTTAGGGGGCTGTGGGTCGGGATAAAATCGGTAAACCAGTCGCGTTCATCTTCCTTCTTTGGGGCTTAGGAGGGTAGTAATACACAGACGTGGTGCTTTAATCTTGCGGAGGACGTGTGTACGCATTGGTTATTATGTATATGTGTGTATGTGTGTTTGTGTGTGTGGGTGGGCGGGTGTGTGGGTGTGTGGGCGGGTGTGGGTGAGTGGGCGGGTGGGTGGGTGTGGGTGAGTTAACGGGTGGGAGGGTGTGTGGGTGTGTGTGGGGGTGTGGGTAGGTGAGTGGGTAGGTTAGTGGGTAGGTGAGTTAGTAGGTGAGTGGGTGGGGTGTGGGTGGGCGTGGGTGTGTGTAGAATTGATTGTGGTTTTCATTTTGCCCGTGTGAATGGTACCTGTAAACTTATCTTCATTAGATCGTCGACTTAGCATAAAATGAAGAGGTAATATAGATTGTAATTGTAATATAGATTGTAATGAATGATTGCTTAACGCGTGCAGGCGGTTGAATGCTTTCTTAATTTAAAAAAAACAACAACTTTTTAATGATCGCAGAATCTTACATGCATACGGAAGCAGGTAACGATTTTTGGAAAAGATAAACAAAGAATTAGAAAACGAAATCGAAAGGTAGAGAGAGATGGAGGAGAGAGAGAGCGAGCGAGCGAGAGAGAGAGAGAGAGAGAGAGAGACGAGTTAAAGAGAGAGCTGCTCAATATAAAAGAATTAGGTATATATGTGTAAACAAGCGCTAAACATTGTTATTGTTGTCTCTGCAAACTCTCTTCTGTGAGAATCATCGAACGAATTCGACGTAATTTCGGATTAAAAGACCGACTCGCCTGTCCAGCAGTTTGTTTATGCGTGGACATCGAAAACTCAAATTAAGTTATAGCGTACCAATCATGATAATAATTCAATTATTAACACTTTTTTAATTTTTTTCCAGTTAATAGTTTAACTTTGAAAAAAAAATAGTTTATTAACTGAAAATTTATCCGAATGCGTGTTTTTGACAAAAGTTTCGGTTGGATGAACGCGATTGGGATGATGAAGAACGAAGATCCGGTCGCCATTTGTTAGTATAAAGAATAAAAAAAGTTTATTTTTATAATTTTGAGACAATATCATCTCTTTCTTATAATCTCAATTTAGTTTAATATTTTTAAAATGCGGTTTTATCATTATTCAATAGTACGTTGTAAAGTCATTCGCACACACTGTTGAGTTATTCGTACACATTCGTATCGCATAGTTATATTCGTACACATTCTCGAGTTATTCGCACACATTGTTTTAGTTATTTTTGTTGGTTATTTGTACGTATTATTGAGCTAGTTGTGCTGTATACATAGCTACAAATGTGCTAGAAACATTTCTTTTGATGGCCATGCGACTGCCAGAACTTTGATTTATATGAAGAAGAAGAAGAAGAAGAAAGAGAAGCAAAAAGAGAAAGGTAGAAAGAAAATGAGAGATAGTAAAGCAGAAAAATGTGTTTGTTTGTGTGTGTATGTGTGTGTGTGTTGTGTATGCGTGTGTGTGTGTGGGGGGTGTGTGGGTGTGGGTGTGGGTGTGGGGGTGGTTGTGTGAGGGTGTAAATAAGTGAGAGAGAAAGAGAGAGAGAGAAAGTAAGTGAAAGATAATATAATACTCCGGCGTAACACCTGTGCTCAATGCTTCGCTTGTGCAGTAATGCATAAGTGATATAAATAATAAATAAATATTATAATATAATAAGCATCACCTGGTCACTCTTTCAACTTTGTTGACAACTCTCATATTTCATTAGTTTTTCAACGCATTGATGTTGTTTACTAGGGCATCTGTTTTTTTTTTGCTTCTCCCTGCATTCGCCACGGGGTCATCGGGTTAAAATATACTATTTAAACCCCCCCCCCAAGATTTGTGTTTGTATATATAAGGATGCATATTATTAAATTATATAAGAATGTAAATTTATCTCGCTGAGTTTATTAATTAATTTGTTGATTCAGCTCGCAACTTGCATGTTTATTTAATTAGTTTGTCTTGCTGGAAAAATGTAATCTTTTTTTTAAACTTTTTAAAATTAATTTGTTATTATTATTATTGGGTGTTATAAAATTATAAACGATTTAAGATCAAAGCCCCTTCTAGCCGCCAAGCTGCAATCGTATTAACTACACTTTATTAACTACACGGATCGAATCACAGTACTTCATTAGTCGCATATCTGTGCATATAGAACAAAAGAGAATAAAAAAATAAAAAAATTCAACTCATATGATTCTCAAATTCATATCTGAAAATCATAGGATGCTACCGAATCCAATCAAAATTTGACACTTGATGTTAGCTGCTGAAACTTTAAAGAGCTAGTTTTACAACACACATATACACACAAACACACACCCCCAACATACAAACACACACACACACACATATATATATATATATATATATATATATATATATATATATATATATATATATATATATATATATATATATATATATATATATATATATATATATATATATATATATATGCATATATATGCGGGAGGACAATGCTTCTTTTCTATTTGATGCAAGTTCTCGATCAAGAGCACGTGGATATATGAAGTGAATATCGTAATGATTGAAAACGTCACATATTATTATCGATATTTCACTACGGGAGGTCTGCCTATTGAGCAAAGTGTCAGCTGTTTATTTATTTGTTTTTCTATTTATTGGATTAAAGTTATAATTAAAAGTATGAAAGAAAGTTACAAAGAATTGTTCTGTTCTACTAACGAATGGCTCTCTGTCTTTCTCTCTCTCCCCTCTCTCTCTCTCTCTCTCTCTCTCTCTCTCTCTCTCTCTCTCTCTCTCTCTCTCTCTCTCTCTCTCTCTCTCTCTCTCTCTCTCTCTCTCTCTCTCTCTCTCTCTCTCTCTCTCTCTCTCTCTCTCTCTCTCTCTCTCTCTCTCTCTCTCTCTCTCTCTCTCTATCTTCCTCTCTCTTTCTTTTTCCTGCTACAATTGCTTATTTTCAATTTAATTAAAAAAAAATAAAACAATAAAGTGCTTTTGAAAATGAATTTGATTGTGGACTTTCCCGCTGTCTCCGCCCCCCCCCCCCGGCCGGCCAAATAATAAATAACAAAAAATGAAATGCAAATTTTAATCAAATAAAATGTATATTCACTCAATGAACCCAATTTGTATATTAACTATAGCTGTCGACACCTCATTGACTGTGTTGTTTTATCTCCTTTAATCGTTTTATCATGCTGTAGGTACTGTTCCCCCTGGTTGGGCAATGGGCAACCAATCAGCACTGTTTTTCCACATTTTTCAATCAATTTTTCTATTCCTGGGCCAGACTTGCGAATTTTGTTGACTAACTGTCTCGTTTTCGTTAGCCGTTGTTCGTAATATTTGAAAACTGGTTTCACAACCAGCTGCAATGTGTGTGTGCCGTGCACTGCATTCTCCTAAATTTAACCTCTTCCGGAAGGTCCATAATTATAATTATTTCATGTTTTACGGCTCATCATTATTGGAATAATCACTTTCTTCCTCTTCATCAGAAATCTCATCGGAAGACTGTAACTACAGCGACTGTAGTAGTAATTTGACAGCTTTGATCATGTTGGTTCCTGTAAGCGTTGACGAATTTTGCTCACTAGCGATTCGTGAAGTTGTATTTTTTGAAGTTATTTACAGGACAATATTTCCCGAATTCTATTCCTGCTTCTTTCGAATTATTAACTAAACGACTGAGCTTTCAAAATTATCTCACCTCGAAGAATTTCCTGTCATTCTAACAAATCTCTTGATGATTCCAATTGTTTCGCAGCTCGTCTTTTTTTGCTGTTGCAAATTTCGTTTTAATTCAGTTTTCGTTAACAAAAATATCACTGGTGGCAACTCTCATTTTGCTGGGTTTTTTTGTGTGCTGGAGAAATTTTTGCTTTCTCTTTCTTACATGCCGTGTTCTTTTTGCAGGTGCAGTTAAAAACGTTGAACAAATGGGGTCACATGTTTGTTTGGGATATTTTAACGATGTTGGAAGCTCACGACCCCCCCCCCCCCCCAAATACCTGCTCCCCAATGATGCTGGTGAATCACTTTTCCACGTACTCCTTTAATTTGCGTAAACTCCAAATATGTTCTTGAAGGTACTCCAGCCCTTAAACCCCTACTTCTTTGGTCGTTGGTTGACCTTAATCCGCGTCGGAATTGATGATGGTAATGATGATGATGTAAAACGCTACATTAATCGCTACAGAAATGTCTGTGCATAAGTTTAGATAATCCTGCATCATAAGCGTGCATAAATTTAGATAATCCTGCATTATTATTATTATTATTTGTGTGTGTGATGAGCAATTACATCGCCGATAATTTTGTTTTTACTACTAGGCGTTCATTTGTCAGCAGTTTGAAAGAGAGTGGTTCAAAATCCTCCCATAGGTGGGTGTCTGGCGTTGTCACACGTCTAAAAGACGGGTTAAAGATGAAGGGTAGCTAAAGGTTAAAAGTTGAAACTATTTTCAATTGCGATCTCTCTTGTTCGTTCAGCAGCTCTTGTACGTTTAAATGTGTCCTTGAAGTTTAGAAGACGCCAATTTAGATAGAACACTGACGTTTTCATCAATGACGTTTATAATGGTTCAATTACGTACTAGCTATGCAATGCCATTATGGCATTCTTTCATCGAATAAATTTTGACCTTAAAGAATTTTAAGAAAACCAATTAATCTCCATTCATATCTCTCGCGAAGTATTACGCCTACTATACAATAAGTTGTCATTAAGTAATTTGCAAGGAAAGTTTACAACACCAGTTATAGTCAATAAGCAATTGGCAATTACATTTAGAAATATAATTGGGACTCTTTAGAACGCTAGGGGTGAAATAGAGTGCTTAAGGCTGGTTTCTGTGGTTTAACCTTTGAGCAATAAAAATTGGAGGTAGCCATGACCTATTGCTGGCTTCTCTCTCCCTTTCCCTTTCCCTTTCTCTCTCTCTCTCTCTCTCTCTCTCTCTCTCTCTCTCTCTCTCTCTTTCTCTCGCTTCCTCTCTCTAAGTTAAACTCTAATCCGGCGTGCCTCCATCATCGTCTGACTCAATTTACACTGTTCGAGGCTTTGATCAAGTCTCATTCATATGGGAGATGAATTTTTAAAGAATATCAAGAAGTGCAGTTACGCGAAATTATCCGGACGCCGCAATTAGCATCCCACTTGATCGCTACTCCTACAAGGGATTGATTGCTTTTAATATGCATCAATCGAAAAAACAGTGCATATTTGAGGCGCTAATCTTCTGTTTACAGTTACGTTGCACTGCGCAGCGAGCATTGAGAGTCTCAGAATCAGATTCATTTGATTGTCTCTTTGAGTGCTCGTCATTCTCGAACAATGGGCTCAGTCGGCTGTTTCCTGTCCTAATTCTCAAGTAGGTGTGAATGTAATTATAAATGTAAATCTAAACGTAACTGTAAATGTAAATATAAAGGTAAATGCAAGTGTAAATGCCAATGCGAGTGTAAGTGTAAATGTAACCTTAAGTTTGAGTGTGTGTAAATAAAAATGTAAATAAAAATGTAAATAAAAAATGTAAACAAAAATGTAAATAAAAAATGTAAATAAAAATGTAAATATTAATGTAAGTGCACATGAAAGTGTTTCTGTAAATGTAATCGTAAATCTAAGTGTAAGTATAAGCAAAAGTGTAAATGTAAACATAAGTGTAAGTATGAATGTAAGTATAAATGCTTAGATGTGTTTAAACTTTATTGTGATCACGAATGTAAATGTAAACAAAAATGTAAATGTAAATGGTAATGAAAATGTTACTGCAAACATAAACATAAATACCAGTAATGAACACACTGTGCCAGAGCCATCCTTGCAGTGATATTCTCCCACGTGAACTATGGCTAGCTAGCTAACTACATACCTTGATACTTTAGCACAAAACAAGACTTGTCCAAATGTGAGAAACTATCGTCCAAGAATAGCAGTAATAAAGTATTAAAAGCTTTTATAGCGGCCGATCCTAGTTTAAAGATCTAAGTACTCAAGTAAACACAATTTTATATGAGAAGAAAGGTTCCGATATATAGACTATTTAACACGTGAGCCAAAACGTACCGGTTGTCTTTGACTTATTATTATTATTATTATTATTATTATTATTATTATTATTATTATTATTATTATTATTATTATTATTATTATTATTATTATTATTATTATTATTATTATTATTATTATTATTATTATTATTATTATTATTATTATTATTATTATTATTATTATTATTATTATTATTATTATTATTATTATTATTATTATTATTATTATTATTATTATTATTATTATTATTATTTTTTATAATAAAATAATACTAAAAATAATAATTACTATTACGTTTATTGATAGTGAGAGGGGGAGAGAGAGAGAA
The DNA here is from genome assembly GCA_963978895.1 of Erpobdella octoculata. Classification (NCBI taxonomy): domain Eukaryota; kingdom Metazoa; phylum Annelida; class Clitellata; order Hirudinida; family Erpobdellidae; genus Erpobdella; species Erpobdella octoculata. The sequence goes on along the minus strand of OZ022238.1, from coordinate 49,031,272 downwards.
TAACGTAATTCACTTGTTTGTTTTTAATCTTAATGGCAAAAGTCTTTCGTCTTTAAATTCTTAGCGAAGAAATGAAAATAAGAATTATTTCTTAACTGACGAAAATGAGTGTGACAGTGCAAGCGGGAGAAATATAAATTAAATGATAATTTACGAAAATACAGCCGCGTAGCCTTGGGGCCCCCGAGGGCTCGGCCTCCCCACAAACTGTTGTGGACCCCCATTCAAATTTTAAAATTAAAAACTGTATATTGCAGTTTATGTGGAAAAGTATCTCTGACTACCCTCTCCCCGGTCATCAGATTTTTTGGAAGGAGAAAGTGTTTGGAAAGAAATCTGTGAAAAGAACCTATAAGAGAATATTATGAACTTTTAAATGCCCCTTCTTGCGAGTACTGAGCCAATATGTCATCGAATAAACAACTCACAGATGCATTTTTAATAACTTTCTTTTTGGTACCCTGATTTATACACCGTCCCTCCCTTCTATACCATCCCCATTCCTTTTAAAGTCGTGAGCAAGACATCTTTTAAGCTATATCTTCTCGTGAATTGTTCGCTTCAATAAGAAATCCTCATCTAAAGATGTATTATATATCAACACTTCGATGACACATAGAAATATTGCACATCTATTTGTAGGTATCTTGTGGTTTTTTTAAACTTTAGGCCTTTTCGGGTATATGAACTAGCTCCTGTTGTGGTATTTGAGTTACATTTTGGATAAATGAACTACCTTCTCGTGTCTTAATTTCTATGCTATATGAACTAACGATTGAGGTATATGAGCTACCTATAGAGATATATGATCTATCTTTTGGGGTATTTGAGCTATCTTTTGGGGTATATGAGCTACCTTTTGGGGTATATGAGCTACCTTTTGAGGTATATGAGCTACCTTTTAGGGTATATAAATAGCCTCCTGTGATATATGAATTAAATTAGAACGTTACATATTTGGAATTTATCTAATATTCACCAAAAATGTGATCAAGCCATCTCCCGTTGGTAACGTGACCAACTTTAAAAAAAAATAAAGTGATTATAGCTTTATAATTTGAAGTCAAGGCGTTGATGATAACGATGACGATAACATTGAATGAGTATCGAGCGTTTTAGTTTGTTTACGTTCAGGAATTCGGGAATTCAGGAATGTCCTTATTGGGAGATCGACGCTTTTCGCTTTTTTTGATGTCGGCCATTTGTCGGTTGGTAATAAAGCAGAGAAGAAGAGAGTGGGGAGGCGAACGGAAAGCATAATATGGAAAAAAATGGATGTTCGTTCCGTGCCATAAACCGCAGGTGTTTGTTTACATCTGGAAATGATGGTCAGCGGATGGTTGGTTGTCGATGGTTGAATTATTGATTAGTTATCGATTGAACTCCCCCCTCGTTTGATTGCCGAGTGGGATGGATGGATGGATGGATGGACGGACGGACGGACGGACGGATGGATGGATGGGTGAAAAAATTGCCTTTCTCAATCTCGATTATAAATGACAAGATAATTTGTTTAATAAGTAATGATCAATAAACCTGTAAACAGAAACGTGGAACGTGTAGTCGTGACCAGGATTCGAACCCATTTGTTACGGCAGATTGGTTTCGCCGGGGTGTCAAACGGAGGCGATGATGAAGAGAGTCTTTGTTCAGATGTGTAGATGTTTTGTTGGAAACATTTGATGATAGATGCGATGATTGGCTGTGGAACGAAAAAGAAAAGGGATAAGAGAGATAACATATAAGAGAAAAAGTGTGAGAAAGAGAGAGAGAGAGAGAGAGAGAGAGAGAGAGAGAGAGAGAGAGAGAGAGAGAGAGAGAGAGAGAGAGAGAGAGAGAGAGAGAGAGAAAGAGAGAGAGAGAGAAAGAGAAGGAGGGAGAGATAAAGAGAAATGCTTAAAAGTAAATATATAATGAAACAAAAAGCGAACATTAAACCAAGATGCACCCTCTGGAGACATCTAGCAACTAACTATATATGAACAGTGAACTTGCAAGCAGCAAGTTTTATGTTTGTCTCAGCACGTCGATTGATGAGGTCACACGCACCTGGAGATGACCAGCGTCCTCGTGCACACGCACACACACATACACACACACACGCTTACATACACGGACATGAACAACAAACACGCACACACATCTATTCCCAATCACACTCGTAATCACACACACACATAAATACACACATACACAGCACACACACGCAAAAAATTCAGGACTAAGCGAGACGTGGTGAGGCAAAGAAACTGGCATGGCAGCCCTCTTTCCTTTCTCCGGTCTAGCGTGATATAGTACCCCGTGTCAACTCATTATTGGACTGGATTTCTTTTCGCCACGGCACGAATAACGTCTCCTACGGTTTGTTCCTTTTCTTTCCAGAGATTTGCGACTGTCCAAACTCGTAGGAAGATAAGAAGCTAAACGAGCGGACTCATCCAGTGCGGGAAGCTCCCAAATATTTTTAGGATGAAAAAAATGAAATTCCATGACCATGTTGCTTCAGTGATTTCTGTCGACTTTATAATATCATTTAAAAAAACAAATTAAATTCGTTATTTTACACAACTCGCCAGATGGACGACCTGTCCACAATCGGCCACGAGTGATATAATTGAAGAGTGCATCAATAATCCCGCCTACCTGGCGTTTTACAGCTTCGACTCGGTTTTGAGACGATCCACCGAGAGGCCCCCAAGAGTGCTAGGCGAATGACCGTCCAGGCGCAATGGGGTCGTTAAGCAAAGCTCGGCTTATAAAATAAAGGTTATTTAGATAGCATGAAAACCGAACCCGTTTATTGTAGAACTAGTCGCATAGTCACTTGATAGAGCTAGTCGCATAGTCACTTGATAGAGCTAGTCGCTTAGTCACTTGATAGAGCTAGTCGCTTAGTCACTTGATAGAGCTAGTCGCTTAGTCACTTGATAGAGCTAGTCGCTTAGTCACTTGATAGAGCTAGTCGCTTAGTCACTTGATAGAGCTAGTCGCTTAGTCACTTGATAAAGCTAGTTGCTTAGTCACTTGATAGAGCTAGTCGCTTAGTCACTTGATAGAGCTAGTCGCTTAGTCACTTGATCGAGCTAGTCGCTTAGTCACTTGATAGAGCTAGTCGCTTAGTCACTTGATAAAGCTAGTTGCTTAGTCACTTGATAGAGCTAGTCGCTTAGTCACTTGATAGAGCTAGTCGCTTAGTCACTTGATAGAGCTAGTCGCTTAGTCACTTGATAGAGCTAGTCGCTTAGTCACTTGATAGAGCTAGTCGCTTAGTCACTTGATAAAGCTAGTTGCTTAGTCACTTGATAAAGCTAATCGCTTAGTCACTTGATAGAGCGCTGAGCTATACCAAAGCCAAAAGTCGAATGACGGCGCTGGTCGGCTAATTCAAAGCCGTGTCGAATCGGTTCCAATCTGACTGCTCAGTCTTCTTTATCGGCGGCGGCGAATTCCTGAAATGTCAAAAGAGAGTTGAGCGTCAACAATTCAACTGTCGCTAGAGTCATTAAGTTTCTCTATCTGTCTATCAATTCTTTTTCGGTGCGGCCGTGTCTGCGATTGTGACGCTTGACAGACAGACAGACAGACGTCTCTCTCTCTTTGTATGTATGCTTGCCTTCTTTTCTGTACGTTTAACTTCTTTTGTACGTACGAGTATGTGTATGTGTGTTGATTTTTGTGTACTGCGTAACAGTAGTATGACGTCTGTACTGTACTGCAGCGTACAATGTCGGGCTTTCTTTCCTTAATGAATCGAGCAATAAGAAAACTCTAACGTTGACTAATTGCTCGTCTGATTTCGAAGTTTTGAAAAATATGACAGCTCGCTGTGGCTGAATGAAAATGACTGAGAGGGGTCAATGCGTTTTTTTTAGTTCTTTGAGTATTTCGAGAAAAAAAATAATTCAAAAACGTCAAAAACGAAGAAACATTGAAGATCGTAAATCAAAAATAATGCAACAATCGCAGGTTAAAGGTTAAAAGGATTTAAAGAGCTTCCCAGATCAGAAACTCGTCCAGCGCCCGGATCGCAGGTTCCACCCCCCTCCCTCTCGTTCACCCTCACCATCCCTTCTTATTCTTTTACCGGCCTCCATAGGGACTATAAATTATCCAGTGTCGAGGGCTAATGATGTTTTTACATCTGCATATGCGCGCAGTCCTTCCCAGTTTCGGCTGGCTGGTCGGAGTTGCTCGTTTGTCGGTTCTTCTCTCTTTTTTTGGTCCGGCAGCAGGTGGAGGAAGGAGAAGGAAGAGGCATGGCTGGCGTAATTTAATGTCTCAGGGGAGTTCTCGTCTGATCTTTTACTCAGAGGTGCGGTAATTTCTGGAGAAGAAAGGAGGAGTAAAAAAGAAGATTTTGAAGAAAAACCAACAATAGAGTTTAAAGTTGTTTTTTTCTTTTAGCCGAAAAGCCAAATGAAAAATTGCTAAGCCCTGAGGATGTTCGAAGAATATTTTTTCATTTGCTGAGCCGCTGGCGTGAAAATTTCTGAAATCTTAAAAAAATGTTTTATTTTCATAATTAATGTGTCGTGTCTGAGGTCAAGGCGGTTAGGTCAGGTTTTAATTTCTATCCATCTGACGGATCTTCGTCACTATTACTTCGGCGACGTAGACTAATATGACTCATTCGATTCATACATAATTAATTCATCGCTCAACTATATATATATATATATAAATATATATATATATATATATATATATATATATATATATATATATATATATATATATATATATATATATATATATATATATATATATATATATATATATATATGTATATAACTGACCGGTAATAAAATTTGTATAAAAACATGGACAAATGCTCTCATTATGGGCTACTGGAAGATGAATCAACATCTTTCAAGGTGAAGTCCGCTGAAGGCAGACTCGGGTGGATTCTGAAGAAGTCCATAAATCAGTTCTCCGGCATTGACGGGGAGTGTCGGAGGAGATCAGAGGCACCCCTTTGGGAGGGTTGAATAAGGACTCTGACGTCAGAGAGATGGGCGTGTTTGATCGATGAGAAGATGAATTTAATTGCTGTCCGTCCATTCGATGAAAAGAGTCGTCTGTTTGAATTGTACTTGTTGAGCCGCTGAGAGTTGCGGGTCAAACGTTGAGTACGCGTCGCCCCAGCTGCTGCGTCTTTTGAAGTAGTAAGATGATGATGATGATGATGACGATGATGATGATGATGGTGGTGGTGGTGGTGGTGGTGATAATGATGATAATGATGATTATGATGATGATGATAATGATGGTGTGGGGTGGGGGTGGTGGTGGTTAGTGGTGATGGTGGTGATGATGATGATGATGATGATAATGATGGTGGTGGGGTGGGGGTGGTGGTGGTTAGTGGTGATGGTGGTGATGGTGGTGATGATGATGATGATGATGATGATGATGATGATGATGATGATGATGATGATAATGATGGTGGTGGGGTGGGGGTGGTGGTGGTTAGTGGTGATGGTGGTGATGATGATGATGATGATGATAATGATGGAGTTAGGATCATACTAATTTTTTTTTGAGTACATTTTTCACTTTCTCGTAAAGGAAAACATTTTTAACAATAAACACTATCACACGCGCACAATAACAAATAACACACGCACACACAGACAGACACAGACACACACACACTTCCCCATTAACTTTATCTCCCTCTATTTGCTCTATAATTTCCATCATATTTTCTGCGCCGTTTATTAATTTCTCTTTCGGTACAAATGTCAACAGAGTGATATTTTCACTTTTCCTTTTCAGTGCATCCTTGCTGGGCCACAAAAAGTCCACTTTTTTTTCTACTTTCACGCATCTTTATTCTCTAAAACAACTCGAAAACAATTTTTTTTCTCTTCTTCTAACTTTCTCTCTCTCTCTCTCTCTCTCTCTCTCTCTCTCTCTCTCTCTCTCTCTCTCTCTCTCTCTCTCTCTCTCTCTCTCTCTCTCTCTCTCTCTCTCTCTCTCTCTCTCTCTCTCTCTCTCTCTCTCTCTCTCTTACTATATCTTTCCCACAACCTCTTTTTCTCTTTTCTTCTTCTCTCTCTTTCTTTCTCTCTCTTTCTCTCTCTCTCTCTTTCTCTCTCTCTCTCACTCCCTCTCTCTCTGTTTCTTTTCGCCATAATCAACAACTAAATACTTTTCGTATTCTCTTTAATATATTTGAATTTAGTTTTAAATTATTATTATTATTAAAAGCAACAATACGAAATAATGCTTCCATAAATTTTCTCCAAATCACAAACCAAATCACAAATCCTGCTTCTCTTCTTTACGAACACTTTGAAATAAAAATTAAAGATTAAGAAAGTCTTTTGAACTTTAGAAGACGAATTTTTTATTTTAGATTTCGAATGTCCGTTGTGTTTTGTTTGATGGAAAGAACGGGAAATGTAACTTACAGGAAGGATGTAACTCAGAGTAGGAATGTAACTTGTAATGGTGTGTTTACAGTGCTGGCCTAACAAAAGAAAACAGCATTTGGTCGCATAGACAATATAAAAATCGCTGTTTCAAGTTTTCACTTTTTTGCACCATAACAGAAATCATGAAAATATCAAGAAAAAGTAAAATGGGAAGAGAATGGAAAGAGAATGGAGGATCACATAAACTAAAATGGGATCGCTGGGACGATTAGGCACAGTCTTGCAGACAATGTCGTTAATTTAGTCCTTTGATTACATTCCCATGTCGTCTTAACAATCGGTTTCATGTTTTGCTAATCATTATTATCATCACCATCATCACCAACGTCACTATCGCCGTCACCATTACTATCACCATGAACAACATCGCCATTTCCATCTCTACAAACATCATCATTATCATCGTCATCGACATCGTCATCGTCATCGTCATCGTCATCGTCATCATCATCATCATCATCATCATCATCATCATCATCATCATCATCATCATCATCGTCATCATCATCATCATCATCATTATCATCACCGTAACGTGAACATAAAACGTGTACTCAAAACATCGTAAAGTCGTTAATAAATACACTACGCTACAGGTCTTATCGAATACGACATCTTCTTGTTATTGCAAAATCAATGATACATACTTTTATTTATTTCATTTATTTATTTATTTATTTATTTATTTATTTATTTATTTATTTATTTATTTATTTATTTATTTATTTATTTATTTATTTATTTATTTATTTATTTATTTATTTATTTATTTATTTATTTATTTATTTATTTATTTATTTATTTATTTATTTATTTATTTATTTATTTATTTATTTATTTATTTATTTATTTATTTATTTATTTATTTATTTATTTATTTATTTATTTATTTATTTATTTATTTATTTATTTATTTATTTATTTATTTATTTATTTATTTATTTATTTATTTATTTATTTATTTATTTATTTATTTATTTATTTATTTATTTATTTATTTATTTATTTATTTATTTATTTATTTATTTATTTATTTATTTATTTATTTATTTATTTATTTATTTATTTATTTATTTATTTATTTATTTATTTATTTATTTATTTATTTATTTATTTATTTATTTATTTATTTATTTATTTATTTATTTATTTATTTATTTATTTATTTATTTATTTATTTATTTATTTATTTATTTATTTATTTATTTATTTATTTATTTATTTATTTATTTATTTATTTATTTATTTATTTATTTATTTATTTATTTATTTATTTATTTATTTATTTATTTATTTATTTATTTATTTATTTATTTATTTATTTATTTATTTATTTATTTATTTATTTATTTATTTATTTATTTATTTATTTATTTATTTATTTATTTATTTATTTATTTATTTATTTATTTATTTATTTATTTATTTATTTATTTATTTATTTATTTATTTATTTATTTATTTATTTATTTATTTATTTATTTATTTATTTATTTATTTATTTATTTATTTATTTATTTATTTATTTATTTATTTATTTATTTATTTATTTATTTATTTATTTATTTATTTATTTATTTATTTATTTATTTATTTGGTTAATTATTTGGTTTTTTATTTATTTTTTTTGTTTACGTATCTTTTTGTGTATTCATATTTTCCTGATCATCTTTTAGCTTCCTTTTCATTTTCTTGCTCTGCGATGTCACACGCTTACAGACTTCTTTATTGACTGTTTCCAACTGATTCGATTATGGGACGAATTCTTCAAAGAAAAGAAGGATTGTTGTTCGTAAACAAAACTACCAACAATCCAACGAACAAATAAGCAAACGTCCAGCAAGGAAACAAACAAAAAAACAAACAAGCAACGAACAAGCCAACGAGCGAACGAACGAATGAACAGATCTACGAACGACTTCACGTCAAACGGCTACATCAAACGGCTAAAAAAACTCTCTCGCTCGGAAAAACCGAAACTCAGAAGACAACAAAAACACTCGATAATTATTTGACCTCGAACACTACGGAATTAGGTCACGGAAGTGACGGAAGTAGGTCAGGGAGGAGGGTAGAATTTCTTCTGGCGCTTGCCTCCCGGAAGTTGATTCTTGAAAAAAAGTATTTTGGCATTCAATTTGCTCGCAAGCACTCGTATTCAATACCGTTTCTTTTATATATCTCTCTTTTTATAGCTCTGTTTCTCAATTTCTCTTTCTCTCTCTCTCTTTCTCTCTCTCTTCCAGTTCCTCTCTATCACCTCCTCCGTTTCATTCTGTCCTTTCCCTCAACTGCCAGCGTCTCCACTCAATCCAGCGACTCTCTCTCTCTCCAATCTGCGATGGAAACGTCTGATAGGAAATTTCCAGCGAACACGCAACTGGAAGCGTCGCCTCCGTTATTTGCAATTAATCCATGATTGCTTGTTTGATTGATTGATTGATTTATACAATTTTCGATTGATTTTTACAACTCTAATATCTGATTAATTATAATGATATTCGGCCCAGTTCGATAAATAAGAAGTTTTTGTTTGACATATTTAAATCAAGGACAGTCAAGATGGGCGTCATACTCTCTCACACAGAGTCACACACACACACATATGTACACACACATACATACACAAACACACGCACACACAGTTTGTCGTCTTCAATAAGAAAATTTGCGCGTTAAAATCTATTTCCTAATTTAAAACAAGTAACTTCAAAAAAGTACATTTGAAGATTGAAAACGCCACGGGGGTTTTCCCAGTGTCCATTTTTATCAGTTTTTTCCACAAAAGAGACAAATGCAGTTGAACTCAAGAAAACATCCTCAATGTCAACACATCCAATGCAACGAAAAACAATACACAACAACATATTCTACATTACAACGAAAAACAACACACAACAGCATATTCTACACTACAACGAAAAACAATACACAACAACATATTCTACACTACAACGAAAAACAATACACAACAACATATTCTACACTACAACGAAATGCAATACACAACAACATATATACACTACAACGAAATACAATACGCAACAACATATTCTACACTACAGCGACAAACGATACACAACAACATAATATACACTACAACTTCTACAACACAAAAAACTCTACAACTAACCATTAGAGCGCACTCACGTTTGCGACTGGGTGTGTTTGACATCGGGTGTCAGGATAATTATTACCGGGGGTTTCGTTTGACCCGAATGCCAAAGTTGAAAGGTTCTAGAAAGGTCAAACTTAATTTCTACAAAAATCCTGGATGTTAACGTTCCATATTAATATTTTATTTTTCGATTATGTTTCGTTTAAAATGTGGACTAGCATCAGAAAAACAGGTAAAAACAAAAATACATAGGCAGGCATACACTCACCAAGACTTACATATATCGACAGGCACACACTTACACGTACTCAACGCACATCCAACAGGAGACAAAAGAGATTAATAAAAACAAGTCAAATGAAATGAAACATGTGACCAACTGATTACATCGGCAAATTTTCCACCACAAATTGGACCCGAGACTTCAAAGAAAAACTATTACGTTTTTTATTTGTGTTTTTTTTGTGTTTTATTTTGTATTTTTATGTTTTTTTGTATTTCTGTGTTTTGTTTTGTATTTTTATCTTTTGTTTTTCGTTTCTGCAATTTGTTTTAATTCTATGTTTTATTCTGCATTTTTTGGTTTTATTTTGTATCTCTATGTTTTGGATTGTATTGGTATGTTCGTTTCGCATTTCTGCAATTTGATTTTAGTTCTTAATGGAACTAAAATGTTTTGTAATTTATGTTTCGTTTTAAGTTTCATATTTTGTTTTTGCTTTCGTATATTTTATTTTTGCGTAGTTTTATTTTTTAGCGTGTTTTCTTAACAGTCAACTTGCAATTGTCGATTGTTTTCTTGCCCCTTTTTCTCTTCCTTTTGATGCCGCTCTACCAAGAAACCCAAATTACACACACTGTACGATTTGTAAATAATAATTTCAATAACTCAAATTGTAAGTAAGTTGTTTATTTGTAATATTTATTTGTAAATAAAACATTTTTGAATATATTTTTTCATTTTATATGCCTGAAATAATAAAATTTTAGTCGAAAAGGCAACAAATGCCAAAAATCGAATTAAAAAAAATAGCATATCAAAACACGACAACATTTTTAAACGATCCTCCCACCAACGTTTGATTATTAATTAGTATGAATATTTATTAAATCAATATGAACAAATAATAATATGAATATTTATCAACACCAATTCTTAAGTTTGATTGATTTTCGTCATTTAAATAAAATTTTATCAATCATTAAAAATTTCCTCGAAAACTCGACGCGCATCACTGATCACAGGAAGTGGCGCCATTTTCTTTTTGAGTTTATGCACTGATTCATAATAATAATTCATTTATTACGTTTTCTATGTTCGCATTGTTTCCATGCATGCATGCATGCATACTTCAGATGGGAATCCAACATAGCCGACCAGCGCCAGCGATCTTTTGTAAACAAATAGAAATAATGGCGCGAAAGAAAATTAAAAGCGGAAACGATTTGATGGGTTTTATTTTCTTTGCTGCGCAGTGTAAACAATTTCGCCCCGAATAAAAAATCGGCCGATCCGCTCGTGAAGGTCTCCAGGCTCCCAGCATTCCTAACCCCCACACCCACCGCACCCCTTTATCTCCCTCTCTCCCACCCTTACACACAGACACAGACACAAACACACAGACACAAACACACACACAGTGTCTCTCTCTATATGCTGCCTTTTCACTCCTCAGTTTTGTCTCTTTCATACTCGGTTTTTACTTTATATTCTTTTGCTTCTCTGTCTCATACGCATATTCCTACTCCTGCTCCATCATCATCATCATCATCATCATCATCATCATCATCATCATCATCATCATCATCATCATCATCATCATCATTATCATCATCTCTCCAGCAGTCTCCTTATTATGAAGAGAAAAATATTCCAAAAAGCGCATAAGTACAATGAAGGACAGAACGCGTCCACTTTTTGTGCCATAAATTGGTCCGGGACTGCAATTCTGGTAACCATAGTAATTGTAGGCGCTGCTCCAAACAACTTCGGCTGCTTAATTTCGGTAGCAGTTTTATATGCTGTGACGTTTTTCAAGACTGCGGTGATGATGATGATGGTAATGATGGTGGTGATGGTGGTGGTGGTGGTGGTGGTGGTGGTGGTGATGGTGATGATGATGATAATGATGATGATGATGACTACGGTTGCATATGCTGAAGATGGGTGAATAAGAAAAGGGGGCTATGGTGTGCCCACTACTGCCCAAATAATTGTTTTAGGGCTAGTGAGAAATCATTCTTCCTTCACTCCTTTTTTCCTATCCCCCTCCTTCCCTTCCAATTTTCCACCTCTTCTTTCTCCCCATCCCTCTTGCAATGTTTTCCCTCCCCATTTCTCTCTCTCCTCTCTCTCTCTCTCTCTCTCTCTCTCTCTCTCTCTCTCTCTCTCTCTCTACCTCTCACTCTTCCTCTCTGTCTCTTCCACTCTTATCTCTCCATTCATCTGCGAGGCATCATCGCCAACCGTCATGGCGTCGGCTTTCGTCAAAAACATCAAAAAGCTTGTTTTTCAAGAAAACTTTCGAATTGCCAACCGCGGGGGAGATTTAACAGGTTGCCGAGCGGGGCGGCAAAAGGTGAAACAAGTGCACGAGTGTACGTGTGTACGTGTGAACTTGATTGTTCACGTGCACTTGTGTGTTTGCTTGTTTGTTTTGTAACTTATTAGTTGACTATAAGGTGACCGAATTATTTGTGTGCGAGATCGTCTGTTAACAAGTGGGAGTTAAGTGCTGCTGTAATTAAAACCGACTAATTTAGACTACCATTGAAGACAAGGGGCACCTTAGTGGGGTGGGGTGGGGATGGGTTAGAAATTAGGACTGTCGGGGGCATCTTCGTGGCTGAACTACATCGTTTTGGTAGTGACAATCAATAGAGTCAAATGTTACTCATTTCTTGAAGGACCATTTTTAAACTAAAAAACAAAATAAGAATTAAACTTTAGTAGGAAGAAAAAAAATAAATTAAATAATAAATAAAAAAAAATTAAATAAATCAATAAATAAAAAAACTTTTTCTAAAATAAATCTCAAGTTTTTACAAATTTCTCAAGTCTGACGTTCGCACTCTATAGAGCTGCATTGAAGGTTAAATAAATCTTTTTTATTCAATGCACGGTTTCTCTGTTTCCCCCCAAATCTTCATCTTTTCCTTTTTCGCCTTTTCTTATCCCCCTTCTCTTTTTCTCCTCCTCTCTCTCTTTCTTTTATTTCTTCTTATCTCTCTTTTTCTGTCTCACTCCCTCTTTCTCTCTTTCCCTCTTTCTATCTCTTTCCATTTCTCTTTCTCCTTCTTCTTCTCTCTCTTTCTCTCTTTTTCCCTTTGTCTCTCTCTTTTTCTCTTTTCCTTCCCTCTTTTTCTCTCTTTTTTTTCTTTTTCTCTTACTAATTTCTCTATTTCTTTCGCAGACGTCACCTTAAATAAGCGACTCGTTGAAACAAAATGCTTACCTCTGAGCGATAATGAGGGCACGGCCGCAGTTCAAAGATGCCTGCTAATTGTTCTATGGCGGATGTCAGCAGATAAATCTTTTACATCTATCGTTCTATCTATCTAAGCCTTCGTCCATCCATTTATCCATTTATTCATTTATATATCAGTGGTATCGCTCTTATCGTCCGATGATTGGCGGTGATTTCCAACTTCAAAAGACGCACACCTCTAATATTCGTCTTTTAATTTTTATTTTAATTTATTAATTTTAATTGGCTTGTAATTACGGAAATGCGTTTCTTAAAATGTACAACGAACAGTTTCAGCTGTGCAAGTTTATGGATTCGTCGTAGTCATCGTCATCGACGTCATCGTCATCATCATCATCATCAAGATCACCGCCATCATCATCATCATCATCATCATCATCATCATCATCATTATCATCATCATCAATACTTTCTAGTATTTACATCCCAAGTAGACCATTTGTCGGTAATCACCAAAGAAAACAGATACACTTTTAACAGAACAATCCATTATCCGACCGTCAGAGAGGAGATAGGAGATTTAATCTAGCTAGCTGGTTGGCCGGCTGTGTGTCCATCGAGTATTCCCGCATCGTTCATCCATTATCATTCATCGCCTTGTTATTCTTTGGCACATCAGCATCTCTCATCCTATCTTGTCTTCCATTTCTTCCAGTCTATCTATCTATCTTTCACTTTTTTACTCTTTTTCTGTTTCTGTTTCTCTCTCTTTCTTTCTCATTTTTCTCCTTTTCTATCTCTCTTCCTCTTTTCCTCTCTATTCTCTTTTTCTTTTTATCATTCTAAGGTCTCTTATCATCGCCAGAGTCTGAGCTGATGTGCCTTTTCAATTTCTTCCTGATTTATCGGTTGAAATGTTACAAGTCAGTAAAAGGAAACATAAGTCAGAGCAAAGAACAATGCATAGAACATGCAAGGACATGAATCTACATTTCCTGTTGACAAACTCATAATGTTTCAAACGTTCTTTTTTCTTCATTTTTTGTCTTTTATTTTTAAATTAAATTACTTGCCAGTTGTGAAGTGTTCTCCAATGTTTGAACAGCCATCCTAATACACTTAATATCTTATTTGCACACTTTTTTGTTCCAATCGTCATCACCGACCGTCATCGTCGTCGTCATCATCATTATCATCATCATTATCATCATCATCATCACCACCATCACCACCATCATCATCATCATACTCATCATCATCATCGTCGTCGTCATCATCATCATCAGCGTCATCATCATCGTCAATATCATCGTCATCATCATCACCATAACAATTTTTAGTGTGGAAATAGTCTTTAGGCAACCAATCACTGACCTAACTATTACTTTCTCGTGGGTCCATTTTACAGAACAGCTAGACGCAGACATCTTTAGGCGCCCAGCCACAACCCTGCGTACGCCAGCGTGATTCGAGCCGCCGACTCTCAGGTCAACAGGAGAATGCTTTGTCGCTATACCACCGCTATATCATAATAATCATAATCATCACCATCATCATCATAATAGCATGACGAGTCGCGCCACAGCGTCATCTGTCGTCGTCTTGAAGTTATACATAAGTCTTGACTAGTCGCATAAACCTGTCTGTTGCATAAAAAATCTAGCCTCAATGCCTAATATTTATGCCAACATACAAGAATTAGGTAACATACATACATTCATACATACGTACGTACATACATACATACATACATACATACATACATACATACATACATACATACATACATACATACATACATACATACATACATACATACATACATACATACATACATACATACATACATACATACATACATACATACATACATACATACATACATACATACATACATACATACATACATACATACATACATACATACATACATACATACATACATACATACATACATACATACATACATACATACATACATACATACATACATACATACATACATACATACATACATACATACATACATACATACATACATATATACATACATAATTCAATCAATCATCAGTCGTCAACTATACTCGTATCAGCTAATCGATTAAGAGAAACAACGGCAACATAAAATTATTTTTAATTTTTATTACTCCAAATTTTTATTTATTTATCTTTTATTATTATGTAATTAAATAAAAGTTTTATTTTTTACTGAATAAATTAGAAAAAGCCATAATACGTTCATTTTTTTATATGTTCTAAAAAGCTAAGTTTAGCGTGAGAAATACGAAGTACGCCCATTCTCGCCAAGTCTTCTCATTGTTCACATCAACGTTCGTCGTAAATGCCTTGATACCGTTGGTATTAGTTAAGTGGGTGGGGGAGTGAGTGAGTGAGTGAGTGAGTGAGTGAGTGAGTGAGTGAGTGAGTGAGTGAGTGAGTGAGTGAGTGAGTGAGTGAGTGAGTGAGTGAGTGAGTGAGTGAGTGAGTGAGTGAGTGAGTGAGTGAGTGAGTGAGTGAGTGAGTGAGTGAGTGAGTGAGTGAGTGAGTGAGTGAGTGAGTGAGTGAGTGAGTGAGTGAGTGAGTGAGTGAGTGAGTGAGTGAGTGAGTGAGTGAGTGAGTGAGTGAGTGAGTGAGTGAGTGAGTGAGTGAGTGAGTGAGTGAGTGAGTGAGTGAGTGAGTGAGTGAGTGAGTGAGTGAGTGAGTGAGTGAGTGAGTGAGTGAGTGAGTGAGTGAGTGAGTGAGTGAGTGAGTGAGTGAGTGAGTGAGTGAGTGAGTGAGTGAGTGAGTGAGTGAGTGAGTGAGTGAGTGAGTGAGTGAGTGAGTGAGTGAGTGAGTGAGTGAGTGAGTGAGTGAGTGAGTGAGTGAGTGAGTGAGTGAGTGAGTGAGTGAGTGAGTGAGTGAGTGAGTGAGTGAGTGAGTGAGTGAGTGAGTGAGTGAGTGAGTGAGTGAGTGAGTGAGTGAGTGAGTGAGTGAGTGAGTGAGTGAGTGAGTGAGTGAGTGAGTGAGTGAGTGAGTGAGTGAGTGAGTGAGTGAGTGAGTGAGTGAGTGAGTGAGTGAGTGAGTGAGTGAGTGAGTGAGTGAGTGAGTGAGTGAGTGAGTGAGTGAGTGAGTGAGTGAGTGAGTGAGTGAGTGAGTGAGTGAGTGAGTGAGTGAGTGAGTGAGTGAGTGAGTGAGTGAGTGAGTGAGTGAGTGAGTGAGTGAGTGAGTGAGTGAGTGAGTGAGTGAGTGAGTGAGTGAGTGAGTGAGTGAGTGAGTGAGTGAGTGAGTGAGTGAGTGAGTGAGTGAGTGAGTGAGTGAGTGAGTGAGTGAGTGAGTGAGTGAGTGAGTGAGTGAGTGAGTGAGTGAGTGAGTGAGTGAGTGAGTGAGTGAGTGAGTGAGTGAGTGAGTGAGTGAGTGAGTGAGTGAGTGAGTGAGTGAGTGAGTGAGTGAGTGAGTGAGTGAGTGAGTGAGTGAGTGAGTGAGTGAGTGAGTGAGTGAGTGAGTGAGTGAGTGAGTGAGTGAGTGAGTGAGTGAGTGAGTGAGTGAGTGAGTGAGTGAGTGAGTGAGTGAGTGAGTGAGTGAGTGAGTGAGTGAGTGAGTGAGTGAGTGAGTGAGTGAGTGAGTGAGTGAGTGAGTGAGTGAGTGAAGGAGTGAGTGAGTGAGTGAGTGAGTGAGTGAGTGAGTGAGTGAGTGAGTGAGTGAGTGAGTGAGTGAGTGAGTGAGTGAGTGAGTGAGTGAGTGAGTGAGTGAGTGAGTGAGTGAGTGAGTGAGTGAGTGAGTGAGTGAGTGAGTGAGTGAGTGAGTGAGTGAGTGAGTGAGTGAGTGAGTGAGTGAGTGAGTGAGTGAGTGAGTGAGTGAGTGAGTGAGTGAGTGAGTGAGTGAGTGAGTGAGTGAGTGAGTGAGTGAGTGAGTGAGTGAGTAATATTACACTGATCTTGCTGTAGTTTCATCATCATCCTTAGTCTTCCATTTTGCATTCCTTATTGGTTATACTCCACATCTACTATCATCATTACCTCGTTATTGTTAGCAGCACTGATAGCTAAAAAAAAAATTACGACCTCTTCACGAGTTTTTAATGACAACTCACGATTGCATCACAAACACTCGAACTTATACAACCCGGTCCAATCTTGAACGCCATCACTATCATTACTACCATCATTGTTGTAACTGGATATTTTATATAATTTTAATTATATTTGTTTTTTATGAATTCATATGGTTTAATTCTAAATTTAATTGCTTCTAATATTGTGACTTTCTGAGTATGTCGTCTTACGTTTGACGCGATTTACAAGCGGACGTCAAACTAACACCGACTCAGTAAGGTCAGGCAAGAGAGATTCGCTAGCACAAGAATGATTCGCATGGCGGTGTTTACATGTTTTCAAATGCTGTTTGTATAATTTGTTATTTATTACTAGTTAATTTAAAACAAAATAAGTGAAAAATAACTTAAAAAATTTCTTGTTGATGAATTCATCCGTCAAGGTCGTCTAGGACAACCTTCATCGTAAAAACTAAAATATTTGCTGTTTCCTTTTTTTGTTTTTGGGAAATTGATCAATAGACGTGGATAAATAGATATATAGATAGAAAAAAAAGATGAGAAGAAAGAGAAAGAAAGAAAAAAAAGAAAAAAAGAAAGAAGTATTGATATGAATAAATTTTTTTTTCCAATAATAGAGCAGATACATCATCGTTCTTTTCTCTTCTTATCCGCCAGTGATACACTTGCCAAAATTGTTTACGATCACCGCGGGATTTTCCAGGAATTTGGAAAACATATAGCTAAAAAGAGAATATAATAAGAAAACATGTCGATAATTTATGCGGGTTTTATTAGAGTTTTTTATCGATCAGCAGCAACCGGTTCCGGAGCAATTTGCTGGCTTTTCCGATGCGAGCAACAAGTGCTATAAATAGATCGATACCTAATATTGATCTTTCAACCTTGTAGCATTAGGATATAACAGATTTCTTTTCACGGCTGTTTACGTATATTTCTATTAATAAAAATTTATTTATAGTACATCATTATGATCACCACCATCATATAAATCATAGATCATCATTTGTCAATCACGAAAGCTTTTGTTTGCAGCAAACATTTTGTGAGTCAGCAGATGACTGAGTGATAGTTCCATATGACGTTCCTTGTATATTAATTTATAAGAATTATAAATAATACATATATTTATTGATAAATGTTTATATAAACAATTATTTATTATATATAAGTTATTAGCTTCTTTTATTTATTTATCTGAATTTTTAATTATTTATTTGAATCATTCAGTTTAAATGACTCAAATCCTTCCTGATGAATGTTTATTATTTTGTTTCACAGAACCGATCTTAGGCAAGGCAACAGAAAAAAGAAAATATAAAAAAACATCTTGAAAGGAGAATAAAACAAAAGCAAGCAAACTTCAAAAAGTTTCTTGTCATATACAAAGTTATTCATAACGATGTTCAAGATGCATCTACGATCTGCTATGCTAACAATAATCATCATGTTTCTGTTCCTTGCGGGACTGATCGCCGGCACTGGCGCCAGCCCAGTGATAAGACTTTCTGTTCTGGAAGAACAACCACCTAGGACGCTGGTGGGTAAATTGCGAGAATTGATCAAACTCGACGACACCGTTCCGAACAAAGAGGATGTGTTTTTCGTGTTCAAGCACGCTAACCGGATGCCTTACAGTTTATTTTCTATTATACACAGTAGCGGCCATCTGGTGACCACGAGGACCTTGAACCGAGAGAATCTCTGCCACAAGGTATCGCACAGTCAAAGCCCGTTCAGCGGCGACGAGTGCTTCTTCCAGCTCGAGATACAAGTCAAACCGTCTAAATCGGCTGCTGCTAGTTTCGTCGCTAAAGTTCAAGTCGAATTGGTTGACATTAATGACTACACGCCGACGTTTACACAGACTGTTTACTCTCTCGAAGTGAACGAAAATTCACCAATTGGAAGCCTTTTCAAAATACCTCTAGCCATTGACTATGACGCTGGAATGAACTCCATCCAAGACTACCGTCTTCCGATGAGTACCGATGCGGATTTTCCGTTCGCCTTGATTTACGCCAACAACGACCTCGACTACGAAATGGAATTGAATCTGAAACTCATTTCGCCACTCGATAGAGAAGCTGTATCGGGTTACAGGACCATAGTGACAGCCGTGGACGGCGGAGAACCGCCGAAAAGCGGCTCGATGACAGTTGACATCAAAATTTCCGACTCGAATGACAACCGGCCTACGTTTGACTCGGTTACTTACAGCGTCGATGTGTCTGAAAATCTCGGTGTCGGTACAACGATCATGAGAGTCTACGCCGAAGATGCAGACGTTGGTCTCAACGGCGAAGTTGTTTACAAGTTAGTAGACTCGAGCATGGCACTTTTCGGTGACATCTTCAGGATTGAAAAAGAATCAGGCTCTATCGTTTTAAGGAAAAGTCTCGATTACGAATCGGTAAAGTCGTATCTTATGGTCGTCGAAGCATCCGACTTGGGAACGGTTCAGTCGGCGCCGAGTTTCGCCCGAGTCTTCATCAATGTAGTCGACGAGAATGACAATTATCCTCAGATTGCCGTTAACTCTATGGACGTTTCGAGTCGCTATGAAATCGAAGAAAACGCACCTGCGAATACCTTTATTGCTTACCTGTCGGTATCGGATGCTGACGACGGAAAGAACGGCCAGGTGACGTGCTCCATTTCGAAAGTCACAGCACTCGATGGTGATAGTTTCGATGAAGATGAAGATGGCGACGACAGCGAAGACACTGGTTCTTACTTCAATGACGAAGTAGATGATCAAATAACGACATTGAACGGCAGTCGAGAGCATGTTAGGCAGCGAAGAACCAGCAACTCCAAATCCAGGCTGAACAACAATCTCAATGCCGAAGTCATATCGTGGTTTCGTCTCGAAAAAGTATTCAACTCTGAGTACAAACTCGAGAACACGAGATCTCTCGACAGGGAGCTGGTCTCGCATTACCGAGTGGCAGTCGAGTGTAGCGATCAGGGCTCGGAGCCGAAAAGCAGCTGGGTGACAATCAAAGTCAAAGTGCTCGACAAAAACGACAACGCGCCGGAGTTCGACGAGAAACACATCGAGCTTCAGGTGAGTGAGACAGTCCAGGTGGGAACTCTGCTAGCCACAATAAGTGCCTCTGACCGCGACGAAGGTGCCAACAGCCTAGTACATTACCTACTAGAGCCTTTGGCTTTTTCAGACTTAGTAACAAATTCAGATGGGTCGACAGATAGCGCTATTCGCACAATTAACCAAACGAAGACTAACACCGAAGCAAACATATCTAAGTATGTCAAACTGGAGAAAAACACCGGTCACTTGTTTGCCATTATGGCTTTTGACTATGAGACGATGCCAACGGATCTGAGATTTAAAGTGACTGCTCATGATCACGGCACTCCACGATTGTCCAGTTGGGTTCCTTTGACCATATTCGTGAACGACAGAGATGACGAGAAACCGGTTTTCGACCAGCCGAGCTACACCTTCACGATCTCCGAATCGGACGTCAGCGGGCATCTTGTCGGCCACGTCACAGCCGTGGATGCCGACGTTGCGAGCGATTTCAATAAAGTCGTGTACACTCTCGTGCCTAGCTTTGACGCAACAGCTTTTAAAATTGACCCAAAGTCCGGCACCATCAGAACATCAAGCAGGGTTGACAGAGAAATCAAAGACTTGTACAACTTTGCCGTCTTGGCATCGAATCCTTCTGACACAGCTGGCTCGGGGCTGTCGGCCATTGTTAACGTCTCCGTACACGTCCAGGATAGCAACGACAACCAACCGATATTCATCTTTCCAGAAAAGTTTCGTCTCAGCCGGATAGCAGTTCCTCTCAACGCAGAGCGTGGATCGGCCATCACGAAGCTGGTTGCAACCGACAAAGACACAGGTGAAAATGCTTTACTGACGTTTTCTATTGTGAGTGTCGAAGATTACAACGATGGACGTGAAACTTCTGGGATGTTCACAGTCGATGGGACTTCAGGCGATGTCACAAACCTGGTCGCTCTCGAAGCCGAAAAAACTTACCGATTGCGATTTTTGGCCGAGGACGGAGGTAATCCACCTCTGTCGAGCACAGTCGAGTTGCTTGTCAGCGTGAATGGATCGCTGTCGACTAAAGGCGCTGCTCTGAGATCCGATAAAGCTTTAGCGAGTGGAGTTGATGATGACAGACTCATGTGGTTTGGCTTAGAGCACAGATACTTTCTGCCGATGCTGCTAGCCGTGTGTTGCGGCGCGATTGGAGTACTGGCTTTGGTCTTGGCCATCACAGTTTTCATAATGTGCCGAAGAAAAAGAACGAACGAAAGAAAAGAAAAGAAGAAAATCGAAATGAGAAGGAGCGAATCCTTTCTCAACAAACGGGACAGGACGGGCTCGTACAGCTGCGGCAACACCTCCTGCGAGGAGACCGGCAACTATCGCTGGCCTGAAGGCGCCGAAGAGGGTGGCGGTGATAACTGGAAGAAGGTCAGCCGGGTGCCCAGTCTCAGCTCGAAGAGGTCGTGCAGCTCCGACAAGCACCTGCCTTTCGCCAGGAGGGAAACGGACGTCAAAAATACGAAATCAGACGGAAGCAGCAACAGGCGCTGTCCAGGCGTCGGAAGGTGCGAGAGCGACCGAGGCGGCAGCTGCACCGACTGCGAATGCTGCAAAGACGGATTGCTCACCGTCGCCGAAGATGGATTCTGTCGCAAGGTTGATCTTCGGTTGCAGTTTTTGTAATTTAGGCATAGTTTTTGTTTATTACTAAAAGCAAATTAAATTTAAATTTATTTTTTTGATCTTCCAGGCAAGATCTTGCTGCCAGGTCAACCAGAAAAAACCCAAACCCGACCTCTCGAGTAGTGGTCATCTTTATCCGCCCACGCACGCCCATTGCCATCACCACCGTCAGCACCAGGGTCAGTCTAACCATCAGCTCCCGCCTGCTACACAGCACCACTATCCAGTTCACCCAGAGCTACAAACTTGCTACCAATCAGACTGCGGCCAAGTCAGAGGGAAGAGAAAAGCACCCGGTACTAGGCCGAGAAGAAAAGTTACCCAGTTTCCTACGGGGAAGGTGATTTTTTGAAATTATTTTATTTTATTTTGTCTTATTTTATTTCATCTTATTTTATCGTGACGTCATCATTATCATCACCGTGATCAGAATTCTCTAATTCACCGCCATCACCGTCGTCATCATCATCATCACCACCACCACCATAATCATCATCACCACCATCATCACCAACACTATCATCATCATCATCACCACCATTATCATCAACATCATCATCATCATCACCACCATCACCACCACCATCATCACCAACACTATCATCATCATCACCATCATCAACACCACCACCATCATCATCACCACCACCATCATCATCATCACCATCATCAACACCATCATCATCATCATCATCATCACCACAACCACCCCGCACGGAACATTTTTACGTCTCATTTCAACCCAGCCACCAACTCCATTGTCCGTGCAGTGTTGACCAAAGAAATAAAACACCCAGTTTAAAAAGCCATGAAATTAAAACCGTCAGACAATGGCCGCCGCCGCCGTTGTCTGACGTTTTGTCTCTCTGGAAACGCTCTGTGGCACCGTTTCCATAGAAACGCTCCATGGAAACGAGAAGGTTTCGTTTGTTCACGTCCGTCAATCCGTCGGCGTTGTGGTACTAATAAGATTTTTTTACTTGTCTGGTGGGGTGGGGTGGTTCGCATAACGGCGTG
Organism: Erpobdella octoculata; assembly: GCA_963978895.1. Lineage (NCBI taxonomy): Eukaryota > Metazoa > Annelida > Clitellata > Hirudinida > Erpobdellidae > Erpobdella > Erpobdella octoculata. The sequence continues at coordinate 49,008,501 of OZ022238.1, read as the reverse complement.
TGCGGTCCGAGTTGTTTGTCTTACAAAAATGAGTCATAGAGCAGACGTGAAAGCCTAACGTTGATAGAACCATGTTGAGCGGTCAAGTTTGTATAACTACTCGAAATTATTATAGCAGATAATAGTAAACCCGTAATAAAGTTTAACCCTAGGTCGTCAAATCTTTATAACAACACATTCTGTCAACCGGAGGTGTTAGACACCCAGCTTCAAATATGATGACATTATGCTTTTTAAAGTATTTTATTGAATGTATCTAAGCAAGATGTGGTCATTAAATAAAAAATTAATAAATAAACTAATAAATAAATAAAAAGATGTGATCATTGAGATGACACTGATAAAAAATTACAATTTTATTGTTACCAAATAAAATCTAAAATGCATAAATTGTGACTTGTGAAACTCATGATTGCTCTGTATATCTATATTTCATCAACATATTCTTTTCCAAATCTTATTTTTATTTTATTAATAATTTATTTTATTTATTTTATTTTATTTTATTCGAATTCGATTTTATTTGGTTTAATATATGAGAAACAGGCTCAATTATACCCTCTGTGGTGTTATACATCCCAGGTTGACGACATAGGGTTAAATAATACCCCGCTTACCTCTATCCGACTTTTATCCGCCAAGCAGTCCCAAGCTACCCTGTTCGTTGTAGCACATCCATCTCAAGGCACACCCATACCCTATTATTCACCCCTATCCCCACTAACCTCGGGACCACCTACCGAATGCATTTCATTTCCTTCCGCTTTTCGAGAGCTGCTTTTATTGCGACATATTTTCGTAATATTTTGGTTTTTAGTGAGAAGGTTTGACTTGTCAGTCAGCGATTCGAAAGTCAACAGTTTTGAATGAGTGCACGAGTTATTGTAACTTCTTATA
>OZ022238.1:48920104-48997604 GCA_963978895.1 Erpobdella octoculata | reverse complement strand
GTTAAAAGGGTCAAACATGATCCACGATAGGAAGTACTTATGTGCTTCCAACATACAGCTATTTCAGTCTTAAGACACCTGGTGTGAAGGACTAGAAACAGTTATAAAAAAGTTCTATTATTTATTTAACGATTATGAAATAATAAGCACTTAACTAGACTATGTGAGTGTTAATAACTGTAATCGAAACGTGTCTAATTCAACACTTATGTAATCTGAAATAATAATTGCTAACAATCATCAAATGAGACCTATGAGCTACTTTATTTCATTTCCGCATGCCTGTTCATCAGCTACATTTCAGTTGATTTTTATTTTTTATTAATATTAATAAATTAATAATTTTTTTTTTAAATGCTTCATAGGTTGAAGGAGGTGACGCCAGCAGTGGTTCTGACGTCAAGCTGAACAGCTTCGGCGTCGCCGCCAAAATCGTGCCGCGAGGCGACTACTCCGAGAGCGACATGAGCGGCTCGTGCTACTACGGCGACAGCGGATTGGACAGCGACCAGATCCAGCCGGCCACCCATTCTTCGTAGCCGGAAGGAGAAAGAAATAAAGAAATAAAGATGGAGAACAGCAAAAAAATATAATAAAGCAGAAGAAATTGATATTACGATATCGGGGTTTTCATATTAAATCTACCTCTTGCCGTAAAACCTTATTTGACCAGAAAGAATTTTCTGTCAAAAAGTTAACAAACAGACAGTTATAGCCTCAGCAAATGTGTTCAATTTTTTGTATTGTATTGTAAACTGCTAACGGTTTTTATTTTTAATTTGTTTAAGAAATATTTATGTAAATACCTCCTCAAATCATGGCTAACTTTTCTTTATATAACGTTTCACCATTTTTTTTTTACTCGAACATGAATGGACAATTCCGGCCACTTCATAAACTTCGTAAAATATCACTCAACTCCACCGGTAGTCGATGGCGCCATCTTGCAAATTTGAATTTTTTTACTTTCCTTTCATTTGTGTTTTCGTTATCTTTTTTTTTGTTCCAGCATCCGGTCGCTGGAGATCCGTTAAACCGTCTGATATATTATATCGACACGAAGGAGAGGTTCGCGCTTCTAGAAAATGCTAAATAATTCAAAGACGACTGTAAGTGAAATTTGCGATCTGCACGTGCTAGGAATGACGTTAAAAATAAAACAACAACTTGACCTCTTTGTCTCTGCTTAACCTATGACTTTGATAGACGACCTTGACCCGCTTAAAGGTCATTACATCATTAATTAGATGTGTTTGTATTTGTGTTTCCTTTATTATGATTCGTTAATTAATGTTTTTTGGGGCTTGTTATTATTATTATTTTTAATTTTATTATTAAACAGACGAGTTCACCACGACTTCAAAAAGAAGTTTGTGTAGTTTTGGCTCATTTACTTGCCAAAAAAATTACTATTTGCTTTTGCGGCTTTCACTAGAAGCAGTAGTGATGTGTATAATATGAGTTGTTTTCTGTTTTCTCGCAACAATTTATTTTATCTCTGCTAATAATAATTAATCAAAACACACTCGGTGGAAATTTGCCCAATTTATGTCATAGTATGGTCAAACGTTTGAAGTGTCTCGTCAAAATCTTGGATTTTCAGTGTCTTGGATAGTAGAACCTTTCGTGGACTTTTTCCGCTTCAAAGAAGTTTCAGGTGTCAGTAAACAATAGAAGAAAAAGACCAAGTACTTTTAAGGTATCTCTCTCACCTGCAAAAATATATAAATCAATAACTGCTGGCTGTATAATTTTTTTAGTCTGTTTCGTAAGCGAATATTCTATTTATTATATTTTTAACGCTGTTCAAATAATCTGGACGGTTTAAAAATTATATGTGGCGCTTGTTTGCCCGATCGCCCCGATCTCATCTGATTTGCCGTCCTCTGTGAAATTGGTCAGGTAGGCATGGAAGAATGTCGCCATGACGACTTTCGACAGGTATTTTCATTTGCATTTGTCGTTTCCTGTTCGACGTTTCTGTCGCACTTCGGTGTTCACTACTACTGCATTGCTGCTGTTCGTTTATTTGTTAGCTGGCTGTTTATTTAAAACGTGTTAAGTTATTTTGATGTTTTATTTGTTTTGTGTCGTTTTTCTCGGGGGGGGGGGGGAGGTGGACCCCCGATGTACCATACTTTTGGACGGGCCTGTGTCTTCCTTTCTCGGCGTGGTAGTTCCTCCCGCAGCTGGTCTTGAATGTACCTACTGTTCTTGGTTGGTGTTGTCGGTTTCTATACTATTAATTTTTTTTTCAAGCTTTTTGTATATTGTTTTTGTACTGTTTTTAAAGTTCAATTTCTTTCATTTTATCATCCATGATGGACTCAAAGACAGCTGACATTTTCTTAAAAGAAAAAAAATATAGAAAATACTTATCTTCCCTGACATTCATACAAGTCAGTTCTCTGATAATTGCATTTCGGCTTGACTGTAAGAGTCTTGATCGGCTTGGATAAGCTATATATCCGCGAATGGTTGAAGAACCGGTGACAAAATCCAGAGGGACTCCCCAAGAAGTATCAAGAAGTGACGGGATTCTAATTCATCGGTGACAAGCGAAGATATGAAAACAAGTTTTCTTTTTTTAAACGCACTTCAATTAATTTTCTTTTTTTTATTTTTAGACATTTTATCTCGCAAAAATGTGCGTTACTACACGTTTTTGTTCTGAAGTGAAGTGTTTGATCTTGCGAGCGATCTGGTGTCTGTCAGAAACGATGGCCTGATTAAATTTTTTTTACTCCAAATAAGATTGTGTGTACGTGTGTTTAGTTGTGTGTCTGTGTGAATGTAAGGAAAAAAGTTTTTAACGCTAATTATATTGTTTGTTAAATTAACGCCTCCGGATGTGAGACAGCGAGCGTGATTGTTTGTCTTTCGTTTGTTTACAACTTTTGTCTTGTTAATGATTTGCCTCACAAGCAGTAAAAGCTCTATTTAATAATAATAATAATAACAATAATGAATCTATAACCATTCATATTGCAGTTTTTCTGAAAAAAAATATTGTTTTTTTAAATAATTTTAACAAACTTCAGACGCGATTTCTTTTCTAAAGTTTTTTTTGTTTTATCTGACTTGGAAAACTTTCTATACATGTCCTGAAATATCGATCATTCTTTATGATGTTTATTATTGGTTCTGCGCGTGGTGGTCGAACATTTTCTTGCAATTCGCGACTTCGCTAAGCCGGGACAGTCTTTTTGCTATTTTATTTTTTTTTCACCAACACCATGACTGATCTTGCTTGAGGCAAGTATCGGTCCATCTCTATCATCGTCTGTATTTGTATGTATGGCTGTTCATCTCACTTCCTTTGTCGACTTTTATCTTTCAGCAAAAAATTGGATAAAGAGTTCAACAACAAATCGTTAAAATGGCCTTTTCAGACGTCCGAGTATTTTGCACTTGCGAACTTTTTATTTCGTCGCTTCACTTTATTCTATTGTCGTTCTTCCGTCGGCTGCTATGTTTAGGACGAAATTGTTGACCGGTCGCGTTCTCATTCTGAAGCAAAAAGACTTTTGTATCTATATCGTTTTACAGTGAATAAGAAAGTATCGAATGTTCTGAATAGTAGTAGTAGTAAGTGTCTTTCTGATCGAACAAGTGCAGAGGAATTTCGATTTCGAATGCACTTTCGGGATTGGATTTCGCTCGTATGAATGGCACTCCGACAAGCTCTACAATTTTTGTGCTTTAAAACCTCAGACGCTAAGTCTCTCCTCCTGTCATGTTTTTCGTTCAAACTTGTTAAACGTTAAAATGAAATTGATTTCCAATTTGAATAAGAAGCAAATTCAAATGAAAACTGGTAGTTTATCACACCATCTAAAAGAGTTAGTTAGATAAATAGACAACTTCAAACTTTAGAATTACATTATTAACCACTTACTACTTTCACGCGTGATAAAACGATCATCGTTGTTCTCGGCGATTTCAACACTGGCGAACCTGACCACGTAATCGATAATAATGGTCATAAAATGTAATGAAAATGTAAGGAATGTCGACTTTTATAACCTGAACACATAACATCAAAATTAAACGCATCAGCGTGGGTGGGAGCGACATGAGTTCACAAATACTTCGTGATTCAAAATCATAAATTAACTCAATCAAATTGTTAATTATCATTTGAAAAACTATTGAATTGGTATTAAGATTTCTGTAGTTTCTCTCAAAAAAAAATAATCTAAAGAAAAAAAACCAGATCAAGCTGAACTGATACAAAACATGTGATAGCATAGTAAGTACCTACTATGGCAGCCCAAATGAATGGAGCGCCACTGAAGTGAAAGCAAGCACTGCTATTGTTACCATAGTAGTGCCTTCATTGTTGGTGACGTGTGGTGACTTTCATTAGGGTGACAGAGCCGCAAGTTATCGACAAGTAGCAAACACCTCTCTCTCTGACATAACACGTGGGTGAGAACTGAGATATGTACATAGACGTACATTATTGTACATAGACGAGCACCCTCTTATGCACATCAATGAAAGAATAAATAATCTTACATGGAAGTTGGCACAGATAGAACGTTTTGAAGCAGAAACCTCTAGTTTGCGTAATAATGAAAATAATAAAAAAATTTCTTCAAGAGTTCAAGAAGAGATGCTGAAAAAATAGAGATGACAGAACTAACGAATCAGCTACAAGCGCTACAACACGAGCAATACGCAAGAAGGCCAAATTTTTCTTTTTGCAAATTACAGAATTCCAGAGCATAAAAAGAAAAAAAATGGCAACAGCAATTTAGTTAAAAAACCAATGCTATTATATTAAAATCTCACAAAAATGTTAAGATGATACTATTAAACTGGCTAATTCCAGATCTTTCTCAAAGGGCTGTTAAGCAATATCTCGACACCTTAGTGACTTGACAATAAGCATTTTCATAATATATTCCAACATATGAATGTAGTTTTATATTTAAAATTACAAGAACGATCCATCACATCCACAAACAAAACATTTTAAATTTAATAACGGTAAAGAACTTAAGCGTGGAGGAGACGGTACTAGTGTAGAGAGAGGGAGGAGCGGAGATTTGAGGAGCGGCTTAGAAGAAACAGTCGTCTGCCGTGACGGACGAATACTGTTAGAATGCGATGAAGTAAATAAACGAAACGATAAGTAAAGTGAGAGCCGTCATTTCATAGATGCAACAATCTTATCAAACAAATGGGCAAAAATATGTAGCAGTACCAGCTTTGATGGAGCGACACCTTTTACCGTTCTGTAACAACAGCATGCTTAAAAATCGTGGTTTTATCATAGCCGGCATCAATAATTTTTCGTAAAATCCTATAAACATTAATCTTTACTTATCCTGCTATAGTATTATTTAAAAAAATTACACATCACCACATTACCAACATCAGCTCTGGTCTTATGAACAAACAATAGCTATTAATAGAATGTTGTTGAATATATATACAACACCCCACTGCGTGAGTATGAACAACATCTACATATGAACGTTTCACAGCAATTTAAATAAAATATTGTCTTCACAAGCTAAAAATAAAACTCAAAACAAAAGCAGAAATAAACGTAAAAAACAGAAGCATAAATGCAGGAGGTGAGTAATCAATCCGATCATTTCCATAATTTATTAATTTATTAATATTAGTCGATCACAAAGCGAACAAGAAAAAACCCAGACGGTCACATTGGATGGCCGTGCCGTAGATGGATGAGGGGTGGTGGGGAATTGGTGCCCCGATGTTAAACAAGAACTAAAAAAAATGAGATGGAGGCAAGAAGCAAATGAAAACATAAGAAAAAAAAACAAAAATGATTACGGTCATAATCAAAATTACAGAAGTGATGATGATGATGATGATGAGGTTTACAGCTTGCAGGCACACTGCTGACTCTGCTGCTGTGCAACCTGCTGCCTGTTGAGCCTGCGCAGAGAAGCGTTGCCGTATTGGATGCCCGAGCCCAGTCTTTCTGGATCCATCTCACCTAGAACAGAATTAAATCGACCATCTTATTCAAATTCTATTAAACATATACTACAACAACTGTTAAAAAATTACAACTGAGTAACAATCGTGTAAAAATATTACAATATAGTTAGTTAGATGAATTTCTACTTTCTAGCAGTTTTAGTGAAGTTTTAAAAAAGTTTAACTTGTTTCATTTGGTGTTTTCTCATCACTGCTGATCACTATAACAAACAAACACTTTAATAGACTTAGATCTATCAACAAGCTGTCGCTTCATAAAATTTGGAAAAGTTATTCGAAACCTAGCCACCAAAACATTCTCTATACAACATTACCCCATTTGATTTATTTTCACCAAGTGTTTGTCAAAGTCATTATTACTCATTATAACACAATAATCCCTTTTCATACTCTCTCTAAGAATTCCTTCACCCGAGAGAAAGAAAACTTCAACTCACCTGACTCGATCTTCATTAGAATATTCCTGGCACACCTGAGAAAGGTTTCTTCTACATTCTCACTCGTCATGGCAGACGTTTCGAGGAACATCAAGTCTTCGATCGGGTCAAAATATAAAATACAATTTACAAATAAATAAATAAATATATAACTAAAAAAACAACAAAAATTAAAAAAAAATGATTTCGCTTAAAAAAAAACTTCAGCGTCATCCAGCCGTCCCCGCTTTTTTTAAAATCATTACTCCGGCACCTCACCATTTTCCTGTGCAAATCGAGACGCCTCGAGAAAGGTGACTTCCCTCTCCGCCTCCAGGTCCTTCTTGTTCCCGACGAGGATGATGACGATGTTCGGACTCGACAGCGTTCTCGCGTCGTTCAGCCAGTTTCCGAGGGCGTTGAAGGACTCGCGACTGATCCGAGAACGTCATCAAGAAAATTATAAAGATCGATCAACTGTTTAAATACTCCTCGTAATCATAATTGATTGTAAAAAATACTCATTTAATTCATGATTAATTGTAAAATATACTTATTTAAATCATAATTAATCCTAAAATACTCATTTAATTCATAATTAATCCTAAAAATACTCATCTTAATAAATTGAAATATGTTTATTACTTTACCATCATTCTTAAAACATCTGTACATCCTAACCTGTAATATTACCATCATATCAGCTTCTTACCCATCCATCCTCTTATCATCCCTACCAATAATATCATCATCATTATCAGCAACTTCCTATGACCACCGTTTACAAACCTATCCTACCCTATCATCATCATCATCATCATCATCATCATCATCATCATCATCATCATCATCATCACCAGCAACATCATTCCTACACACCTTGAAACGTCATATACCAGGAGAGCACCTGCAGCACCCCTGTAGTAGCTCCTGGTCACTGACCTTCAAAAACAAAAAATAAATTATTCTATTTTTAGAACGACTAAAATTCTGGTTATTAAACTCTGAAAAACCAGATTTAGTTAATTAAAAATTTCTGGGTTTTAATAGTTTTAAGTTTGAGTTAAACAAAGCAAAAAAACCACTCTTTCCAACCTCACATTAGACATTGCCATTGGATGTCATTGAATTAACCTACCCAATCACAGATGACCTGGTCTAAATGCTAGCCTTAAGTCTGGCACTGAAAGGCGATACTGTGCCACCTTACATTCTACCAGGCCGCCAAGGGGACAGAAAAAAAACGACAAAGAATCTACCCCCCCCCCCCGGAAAACATTATACTTACATCGATATTGTAATATAATAACCTTATTATTATAAAAACTTGTTTTTGGTAATACTTTTCAAAAGAGATTATTTATACAGTTTGAGGACCCTGTGCATTTTCGTGAAATTCATTTTACCATAGCAATTCATTTTACCATAGCAATTCATTCCACCACTGCAATTCATACCACCACTGCAATTCATACCACCACTGCAATTCATACCACCACTGCAATTCATACCACCACTGCAATTCATACCACCACTGCAATTCATTCCACCACTGCAATTCATTCCACCACTGTAATTCACTCCACCACTGCAATTCATTCCACCACTGTAATTCACTCCACCACTGCAATTCATTCCGCCATTGCAATTCATTCTACCACTGCAATTCATACCACCACTGCAATTCATTCCACCACTGCAATTCATTCCACCATTGCAATTCATTCCACCACTGCAATTCATACCACCGCCATTGCAATTCATTCTACCTGAATCTTTCTTGACCGGCAGTGTCCCAGATTTGAAGTTTTACGAACTTTCCTCCGACATTGACGACCTTGCTCCCGAATTCGACCCCGATGGTGTGGCTCGAGTCTTGTCGAACTTCATTTTTTAAGTTGAAAAAGTTTAAGTACATTCATTTTTGAGTACCGCTTGCATGTATGAACAGACCGACGGTGGCCACTTAACAATGTTCGCAGATCGCAGATGATTGTATAATTTAAAAATATAAATTCAGATTTGTATTGACTTAACAAATTATTTCTGGACAATAGTGAGATCAATCGGTATCATTAAATATCTCGAGCTATAGTTTTATTGTTATTTTGTACTGAAACAAAATCATTGCAGACAAATAATTCTAACCAGCAATATGTGTTTCTTGCAAAAGCAAAAGCAAAAAAATAGCAACTGGCAATGACAAACAAATATAAAGTGATGTACTTTAATTAACAACTTGAAATAATCTATAATCTCTCCATGAAAAATTAAAAGTACACCATAACAATATTGCAAGTATATAAGCAAATATTTTATTCAAAAAGGTCTTGCTTATTGCCCAATGGATATATAAACTATGTAGTAATAATAAATACACATATAAACAATAAAGTTATATTTACAAAAAAATTATAAATTTATATTACAAGCTCTTTCAGCAAAAAAAAGCTCTTACACTTGTTTTCAATGAACTGATGTAAGAGACAAGATTTCCCGGTTCCCGCACTACCAATGATGAGAAACTTGAACAGAAAATCTGATTCCAAAAGTTTAGACATTACTTTACTATCAATTCATCAATTTAATAAACAAACACGTGACCTCCTTATAACAATCACGCCCACAAAAACTTTATAAAACTGGATTGAATTCCTAAAATAAATGTAGTTTAAAACTGTCAGGTTCTAGACTGGATTTATAAAATTATCTTTTTAGGTGATGCCAAGTTGTTTAAGATTTTCAAGTCTCTCTCAAGCATAACTTTTCTTAAATAATTTTTATGAAGTGAATCTTTTGAGTGACATGACTACTTTAAATTTGTTTTAAAATTTTTTAGACAAATTAGCAACCGTATGTTTCCGTCATCACGTCAGTGTCTGCTACAGTTCAGAATAAAGCGTCTTTTTATTCAAATTCAAATCACGACCTCAAAACGCAAATACAAGACGGTCGTTAAGTCAATTTATGTATAGAACACCGACCATTGTTTACAAATTATGCAACTCGAACTTCTCTGACATCTTGTAGGCCAGAAGCCAGAGATAATTGCTTAGTTTGTTTTTAATGTATCAAATAATGAAATTTTGTTAAAAATTTAATAGTTTGTTATTTTTAATAATTTTGTATATTATTTTTTAAATTTGAAATGCTGCTGTTAATAAAGCTGTTACGTTTTTTACAGGTTCAGTTGACAGCATGCCAGGGAGCGTTGTTTTTTACCGGATTCATTTGACACGCGCTATAACACGGACAGCTCCTATTGGTCCAGGCTCACGCCATCTTAACGCTTAACTATCTACCAATTGACCCCTACTGTAACCAGCGGGGGAGGTGCAAAGAGGATAAGCTCCCTCTACGTACATTTTGTGTCCCTCCACTAAAAGTTAGGATTGGCCCTCTCCCCACTCAGCCCCGCCCCCGTAGACAGAAGTAACAAAATAAACTATTTATTAATTTATAAAGCTTATGTTCTTATATAATATATACTTTTGGCGGGCTGGGTCTACTGCTGTTGAAGTCGTGAATATTAGTTTTAGCTAACAAGGGCGTTTTTTTATTCACCAAAGCAATTTATTTATGATCTATCAAATTTCTCCATTACGCTTTTTTTAATCACCTGATGAACCCTGCTCTAAACCGTAGTCTTGGGCTACAAATTATCTTGTCTCGGTCATGTCCTTTTTAAATTTGGTTTAATCAGTTTAATGGCATATGTATATGTATATTGGTATGTAAAGTCAAAGTCTCGGTCTTGAAAAAATTACCCTGGTCTCATCTCTGTGGTATGGTGGACGGATGACTTTCAGCAAAGTTTGAAAAGCTTCATTAGGGGGTGGACTCATCTATCAGATTCTGTGTCTGTCTGTGGTTTCCTGCCATGTGCTGATTTTTTAAGCATTTTTGCACACCTTGTTCAATTTTCTTGAACAAACCTTTAGAAATGAGCGAATCTGAGTCTGTCTATAAATAAATGTATTATGAAATGTTTCAAATTTGCCTCTTCCCCAGCCTTTTAATAAAGTGACACTACTGCATATAAAAGATCAGTGCCATCATGTTTTCTTGCTAGAAGTAATAAATTTAAGAAAAAACGGTACTCTATTACTCGAATAAAAAACATGAAATAATACAATAAATTATATCTAAAACATTTAAAATCTAAAGTCATTCAATTCAGCTTCTTCTTTCTTTTGATTTGCCGCATCCGATTTTTACTTTCGATAATCTCCTGAGATTGTTTCTTCAGCAGATGTCTTGCCATCTCTTCCTCATCTTCGTCACTAAATTCTAAATTTGCAGATGAAAAATTATTCATTTAAGAATGACTCTGGAATTTATTGATCAAACATAACCATCCAAAATCGACACGAAATTCAAGTTAAAGGTTTTTTATTAAATGAAAAGTAATAAAAAAAAAATGTACCTTCGTATTTAGAATCGTTGATATTATTAGACTGAAGAGATTTTGTGTTTATTTGGTTGGACTTAAAACCAGCAGCTATGCTATCCTTAAAAAAGTTAATAAAGAAATTCCCATCTATTTATTCATATAATTTGTAACAAATATTTATTTAAAAAATTAGTTTAATCAGGTGATTTGGAAGAGTCTCTTTAAAAATGCACATCGGCTAAATATGTTTTGACATTGAACGAATACAATTATGAAATCAGACTTTATAAATTAGACGAAAATAAAAATAGTTCAATCAATGAACAAAACTATTGAAAAATAAACAATTTTACTTCGAGTATGGCATCTAACAGTCTCTCCTCGCTATATAAACTCATCAATCTTTCCTCGCAAAAGTCAAGTTGGTCTAATATGTTTTCGTCTTTGCCACGGCTGGATTTTGGTTCATAATTTTGAGGCGTCTGAAATAACAAATGTAAACAATAAACTCATCTTGTTTCTGCTTATTATAAACACATATACAAAAATAGATAAATCAAAAACAGTATGTAAATAATTTGAGTCATTCCTACTATCTGTAGGAATAATATAAGTCATTCCTACTATATGCAGGAATAATATAAGTCATTCCTACTATTTGCAGAACTTTTAACTTCTCAATGAGATGTTCAACTCCAGCTTTGGCTTCCGTCAAAAGCTTGCTGTACTTTTCAAGATTTGCCTTGGTGTTTTCCTTTGTTCTTTCCTTTTCATTTAGTTCTGTTTCCAAATTTTCTTTCAATTGTTGATCTCTGAAACAAAGTTGTTTTTAAGCACAATCATCTCACACAATGAATTATCCCAAGTACTCTGTTAAGGGAGAGTCTATAAATATCCCCAATATAATTTTTTCATGTTTAAGAACATTTAAATGAAATAAATTAAAAAAAAATCTTACATGTCAAAAGCTTTCTCATCTAATGAAAACTGCAGTTGCTGAAGTTCGTGAAGTTTGTCTTCTTTTTCCATAAGTAGTTTATCGATTTTTGCATCGTTGTTTTCTTTCATTTCACTGAGTTGTATTTGTCTCTCTTTCTGGTTTTCAAATCTTCTTACAACCTCCTTTGTAGTTTTATGATAAAAAAAATGTTTAATTTTCAAAGGTTTTTGTAGTTTCATGATAAAAAATGTTTTGTTTTTAAAAGTCTAAGTAGTTTTAAGATAAAAATGTTTTATTTTTAAAGGTCTATTTATTTTTTTATGTGCCTAAATGAATAAAATGTCCACATAAGATCGACAATTTGAAGCATATTTCCACGTCGGCAAGCAGGCAAGCATTGTAAAAAAAAATCAGTTCACTGAAAGATTCTGTTTGGTTCAAATACACTCTATTTTCAGTATTTCATTCCCTTTTTATTTTCATTTTGATTTTAAACTTTGAAATGGCTTCTTTTTACAACATCGACATTTCAAAAATGGTTGCTTAAAAAAAAATTTGACATCACAGATGAGCAGTAAAGCCCAAACAATTTAACAAGTTTTAAAATTATTTCCCTTGAATGATTCAAAGTATTTACCGCTAACCCAATACCAGCATTGGCCTCCCTTCATATTTTTTATATTTATTCTTTAAACACCACAATAGCACAAAACAACCTTTGTATCGGAGACTCCGGTAGCTTCTTTAATTGCTGAGAATGTTTCGTCGTAGGTTTTCAACTTGTTCATCGTGTCCGGCATCTCCCCAGAGTACTCGGAAAGATAACTACCTGCAATGTTCTGCTGGTCCTTCTAATGAGAAGAAGAAAAATTAAATAAATAAAAAGATTTAATAAATAAAAAGATTTGATAAATAAAAAAATTTAATAAATAAAAAAATTTAATAAATAAAAAAATTTAATAAATAACCATCGTTTTTAATGGAAAATTCAAATGATATAATTATAATTATATTTATTCTTCTCATCCTTATAATTATTTTTGTTTTTATTATAATTATAATTTAAATCTGCTGCATCTGTTTATTGAAAACGTTTGCTTGGCCATCAGCCAGTCCAATCAAATCTACTGACCTGTTTGTGCCTGAGGTTGACCACCTTGTGTTTCAAATCATCTGCCTCCTTCCTTGCTCTCTCCAGCTCACTCTCTCTCTTCTTTTTCTTTAATTGGTAGTCCTTCTCTCTCTTCTCCAGTTCGACTTTTGCTGCTTCTCTGCCAGACAGAACGTCGCTCTGCATAGATTTCAGTTCCTTCAACTGACTTCTCAATCTTCGATGAAGATAATAACAATGATTATAATGGTAGCGATGATGATCACGATCATGATACAATGTAATAGTGAAGCTGATAAAGAAGCTGATAGTAATGGTGATAATGATGATGATGATAATCTACCTGTATTACTCAGAACTTACCTTTTGATTTCCAATTCTGCTTCGTCAAGCACGTTTCCGTAGGTGGTTTGCTCCTCTTCCAGTTTGGATTTGATTTGATGGTACGTGGACCTGATGTGTTCTGCTTCTCTGCACTTCATGTTCGTCTTGTCCACCTGGTTTTCCAGCTCTCTCAGTTTCTGTTCCAAGATATTATTATCTCCGTAATTAACGAATATTAAACGATTTAAGTTATTTCTTTTATAAAAATTATTTTTAACTTTTCCTAATTATTCTGATTTTCTATATTTGTAATTATTCAATTAAATAATCTTTTAATTTCAACCGATGTATTTTACGCATTTCAAAGTTTAGTTTTATCGATTTGAAATGGGAAATAAACGTCGCTTACGGATCCATTGTCCAATGAGGTTTCGGCGTTGAGCTCCCCGTTCTGCTTCTTCAGACTCTGAAGCTCGGTTTCTTTCTTCCTGGTTTCACATCGAGCCATGTTGAGAATGTTTGTGGTGTCGCAAGTTTTCTCATCCATCATTCCGAGAACCACCTGGAAGAAATAAATAAATAATTCATTTAATAAATTCTTAATAATTAAGTTATTTATCTAATTTGAGTATTTGTTTCAATAAGAGAATTACGATATTTATTTATTTGCTATAAAATTATTTTAAATAAAATATAGAATTGTTGTACATACAGAATGAAACTATTGTACATTTGGTACAAAACTACTGTACATTTCGTACAAACTATGCACATTTGATACAAAACTATTGTACCAAATGTACGAAACTATTGTACATTTTGAAAAAACTATTGTACTTTGGTACAAAACTATTATACATTTGGTACAAAGCTATTGTACTTTGGTACAAAACTATTATACATTTGGTACAAAGCTATTGTACTAGTATTACAAAATTACTGCACATGAAGCACAGGATTATTGAGTATGTGCTGAATGCATTTAAAAAAAATAAAAATCTTAATTGAAACATAAAAAAACATGTAAATAAAACAAACTTAAAACCAAAATAATTAAGTAAATATACAAAAATTAAAATTAACACGAACAGAAAATAGTAAAGTAATGAAAATATAAAAAAAAATATTGTAATTAAAATATAATAGAATAAAACAAAAACGAATTATAATTTATCAAAAATCTATTAAAAATAAATTAATTAAAAAAATATTTTTAAGAAGCTTACATCCGGAGACCTGTGAGCTAAAAACTTTTTTTCTTCAGGCAGTCTTGTTATTTCCCTCGAGACCATCATTTCGTTTGCCTTTAAAAATAGATATCAGCTATACAATTAATTAATTAGTTAGCATACTTAATTAATTATTAACATACCTATTCAATTGTTCATATACTTGATTAATTATTATTCTAGTTAATTAGTGATATATTTAATTAATTATTAATGTACTTAATTAATTATTAATCTACTTAACTAATTATTAATCTACTTAATTAATAGATAGTCTTAAAAATTATTAATTAGAACAAAGATAGCAATTCTATTTCAGTTTTAATTTTAATTTTAGTTTTTATTAAATAAATAATCAGTATTATAATAACAGCATAATAATAATATTATCAATATTAATTTATTAATAAATCATAATTACAGCAAAAATAGTCATACAGTTTTCAGTTTAGCAACTTCTTTTCTTTGCTGCTTGTTTTCATGTCTCAGTCTCAAAATTTTCTCTCGGTTCTCTTTTAAGATTATCTCAGAATTGTCACAAAACGCTTTCTTGTCACCAGCTACAGCGGTCAGAGCAGTAAATAACAGTAAAAAAAAAAGAAATCAACCATTGAAAAACAGAATATAATGTAAATGTTTATCAACTATAAAAATAAACAGTTTACCTGAAAGTTGAATCTTCTGTTTCATTTCTTCAATTTGGCAGGCAATCGTGCTCGATCCGGCCGACTTGGAAGGCATCCTTGTGCTTAAAAAATACTTCCCTGTAGACTGTAGACTTAAAAACAAAATTGTTTTATGAAAGTTGTAGCAAAGTTTTTGTTTTTCTGAAGCAAAGTACTAAAACTGAAATGAGCCACAACGTATTAGGTATGTATTCATTGATATATATCTATGGATGTATTGCATTCACAGGAACACTTTACTTTCCGTTGCTAAGCAGCCTTTTTCTGAATAGTTATTTTTATTACTCCCAGAAGATAAAATACAAAAAAACATTTTGGTACTGGTACAATAGTTAAATAATAAATACTTTTTTTTAATAAATAAACAAAGTAGATTATTGCTTTTATTACTCACACTTTAAAATGATGTGCGAGATCATGCAGGTGTTATCAATCCATGGCAACCATCGCAAACGCGGTTGACGATTCCAATCAAAACAACAAGCCTTACCTGTTTTCTTCAGCAAAAACAAGTTCTTATTAGGATTCGGTTTTAATTTTTTCAAAAACTCACAAAAATTGTTTTAACCAGCAACCGTATAAAAAAAGAGAAAAATGAAGAAGAACGGAGGTGGTGCCGACAAGAGCAAACAACTTCCGAGAAGACAATCTGTCCTCGCCGCTTCAAAACAAAGCTCCACCACTAACAGTAGAACTAGCAGTGCTTCCAGCAAGCGATCGCTGCAACGGCGTCAGTCGTCAGTTATAACCGGAGGTAGTAACAGCAGCAGCGGAGTGGGAAGCAAACAGCTGACACGGGGAAAGTCAAAGTCTACATTACTCAAAACACTGCTTGGAAATACTGACAGTTCTAGTCTCGTGAAGGATCTGTTCAGTGAAAGAATCGAGGAAGAAACTCCTTCTAATTCCAAGTTCTTCAGGAGGACAAGGGCGGAAGATCCTCACTTCAATGCCCCTGCCGTTCCAAGACTTGTCGAGTTGGGTTTAAAACGGATTGTGGAAATTTTTCATGGTTAGTGTTTAACCCATGACTTGTTTAACCCATTTTTTATCCAGTACTGTGAGTGCCCCGATGCCGGGGCTATGAGGTGATTGCCGCTCCCAAAACATTAGAGGGGTTCTTTAATTATAAGTTAGGGAACATCCATTAATTATGTCAATTTTTCACCCTCCCCCTTGTCAACAACTGTCAAACTTTCAGTCACCTCTCTAACAAAATTATGTCAAACAAATTTTACTCCCCCCCCCAAACAAAAACAACAACAAAATAACTAACAATATTTTATACGGCCGGCTTTTATGCTAAAAATAGAATTGTACGTAGCTATTAAAAGTTCTACAAATAAATTTTTAATATAGTTTTTAGTGTTGCGTAACAGATTTCCAGTGATGGGCACTTTAACTACTGTAGTTGCAACTACTGTAGTTATAACTACATTGTTAGTAGTTATACAGTAGTTATAACTACTTTTGTTTTTAGGTAGTTGCCATGTAGTTATAACTACTTTTATGATCTAGTTAAGTAGTTATAACTATTTACGATTATTTAACTACTTTTAGTTAGGACTGAAGCAAAACTAAACTAGGTATGCAAAAGCGCATTAAACCAAGTTATGAAACCAATAGTAATTGCCATCGCTGTACGGCAAGGGGAGAGGACAACATACCTGGGTCATCTCATTCCGACTATAATTGGATTGCGATGAAAACTTGAAAGATCAACAGACAAATTGGTAGCTCCTCTTGTGGAGGCCTTGACCTCTGGCATCAAGAAGCGCTTTCAGTCTATATTAACAAACGATGAACACTTGATTACGTCTGTGCTTCTACCACAGTTCAAGTTAAATTTCCTATTGGAAGGCAAAAGATTGGATGTCAAACGGAAAGTGCTAACATGTATTCAACAGCTTGCAGATTAGACTACTGAAATTAGTGGAAACTGCCGACAAGAAACAGCTGCAACCAGGGGCGGCGCCAGGAATTTTGTTCTGGGGGGTCCAAAATGTCCAAGGACAAGTTGAAGTGTATATATACATATACATATATATATATATATATATATATATATATATATATATATATATATATATATATATATATATATATATATATATATATATATATATATATATATATATATATATATATATATATATATATATATATATATATATATATATATATATAGTTTATAGTCCTTTGCTCATTTTTTTAAAAACTGAAATAGAACTATGTAAGAAATAAATACTGAAGTATTTACACTACCAGATTTAGTCCTGTTTTTCTCTAATTTATCTAGGTTTGTTATGGCAAAGCAAAGCTCCAATAAAAATGGAAAAATATTTGATGTTATTACTAGTTTTTTCAAAAATTAAAATTTATTCAACTAACACGAAGTAAGAGTTCAGAAAACGAACGAAGCTAATAAAATTATTATTCAATAATATCATAAAAGCAAAAACATAGTTTGAAAAAGGAAGAAAAAAAAAAGAATGCCCGCCGCAGGCGAAAAATTGTTTGGACTATTTTTAGTCTGCAGTATTTTTTTGGTATTTTTAATAATTTAGTAATGAAAGAAAAGAAAGACTGCAAACTGAAGATAGTCAAACTCAGTCTCAAACCAGTTAAAAATACAGTGATTAACCCAATGAGATTCAAGTACCCCCCCCCCCAGTAAAAAAAAGTCTTTGGATTTGCAAAAATCCCACGGGTGACACCTGTCGGAGCTGGGGGGGTCCGGACCCCTGGACCCCCCCGCCCAGCGCCGCGCCTGGCTGCAACTGAATTTAGTAGACATGAAGACGAGGATGATTTGTATGAGTTTGCCTAGCAAAGAACTGGAAAATTATCTGGGATCTAAAGCATCAAATGTTCAATCACTAAAGGATTATCTATCTATACAAAGCGCGTTCATAAAATCAAATTCTACGCTTCCCAGCAGCTCAGCTGTTGAACGATTATTTAGTATTGCTGGATCATTCCATTATTACCGCTACAGAGATGCAAAATGACTGACACTTTGTTTGATCGTATGTTATTTTTGAAGAGCCGTTCTAGTTTTAACAATTTTTCTACTTCTTTGTGATTCAAATTTTATGTATGAATAAAAAAACACTTTGTTTTCATTATTAAATATTATTTTATATCCATTAAAGACAAATTTGTTTTGTTTTTATTTTTATTTGCATAAGTAAATATACATTTTTATGTTTTCTTAAAAAGTAGTTGAAAAGTAGTTCACTACTTTAGTAGTAGTTAACGAAGTAGTTATAACTACCTCTCTTCTAAAGTAGTTAACATGTAGTTATAACTACTTCCGTCATGAGGTAGTTGGTAGGTAGTTATAACTACAATTGAAGTAGTTAGTGCCCATCACTGCAGATTTCAAATTGACTATAACAACACTTGAACTTTATGAACAAATTGAGAATTTTTATTCTAGCTTCAAACATCTTCCTATGGGGAATTCAAATGGTCCTTAATTGTTATAATGGGCATAGTGGTTGATTGATCAATTTCTTGTGGAATCGATACTCACGACAAGTCAACATCATCTTCATCTAACCATTCTGCGCTTAACATCTCTCCTCCATGCGCAATAATTGCCATCAGATCTCTCTGTCTTTTGGAAGCCACTCGCTTTGGTCGAATTCTTTGCGGTTGACGAGCATGTGGTAATTGCCTAGCCTTAAGATCGCATTGTCGGTGGATGATGGCTGGTTAGGCAGTAAAGGAGTGCGGTTTTATTTTATATTTATGAAGATAGAATAGCAATTATAAATAAAAAAAATTATTACAAGGTAAGTCACCATAATTAGGCCCTTGCCCTCAGATCACCCCCATCCCGGTCATTAGCTATTTTATGGAAAAAAACTCAGAGGTCCTTGGGAAAATGTTGGACTATGACTATGCTACAGTCAGGCTCGTCAATTCAAAGGGGCAAATGGCGGTCATTCTCTTCTCCCGACTTTGAAGTGGCCCGTGCTGACGTTGAATTGGATTCTCTCTTACTTTAAAATGGGTTCCATAGATTTGAAGGAGGTCTAATTTAGGAGGGAAAAATTAAGAAGTCGTTCAAATAAGTTTTTAACAAACGTTTCACAAATCCTCCCGGTCACCAGCTATTTTAAAATGTAGTAGGTAGCGCCAGTCGAGCAATGTTATCTATCGCAGTAAAGGATCCACTAATGTTTTTTGTGGGACTGGGCACTCCTACCATGCCCCCCTGGTACTGAGTAGCTGGGAACGACAATAATGTTATGTTACCTACTTACTTTTACGTTTTTTTTATCCAGAGCACACTGACGTACTCGAAAAACTACCTGAAAAGTTCAAGGTCAGAGTACTCAGCCAGCTCCCGACCGATCTCTCTCTGACGGTTACCGCAAGAGTCATCAAGGACGAAGGATATTGGAAGCGCAAGTGCCAGAGTCGCTGGAACATCTGCGACTTGAGTGAACACGGTGGCTTGTGGAAGCAACTTTACATGGAGAAGACCATGCAAGAAGCCATTGAAAGTTTTATTCCAGGTTTTATCAATATTATTTTAATTGTCGAAAATAAAAGGCCATATGAACAAGAAAATAAGCTAAAACATGCCGTTATTTTGATAGCATCGTTTTCATTTGTCACTTCAAGTACAATGCCGATGCCGTGCCATTACAGTAGAACTCCAGAATTGCAAATGTGGAAGCTCGATCATCAGGATGTTGGGGCAGAATATAAATTCTAGTGCTTTTAATATAAACAACATATTATATAGATTAACTATAAACTTTAATAATAAGTTAAAGAGTCCTTCTTTCATTATTCATAACATCTTACATCTAACTCTAGCACAAGAGGTATGAACCACTCATCGGAAAAACCTCTGATTCTCTGTGATAAAATTTGTTTTTCTGAAGAGAAATGCATTGTGCAACCTTCCCGCTTATACAAAAAATTTTATATGGCAATAAAAACAATGCATAAAGCTATATCAAGGTATTCACGTACTGTGTAAATAAATAAAAAAAGTTTTTATTGAAGGGTGGAGCAGGGGTTCGCGGGCGGGGCCGGTGCCCCTTTTAAATCCGCCACTGTTTATCTAGTTTTGTTTTTGCTTTTGTTTCTAGCTAAGAACTTTTTTCAGGATCTTCAGATATTGCCGAGCTGAACAACCTCCTAGAACTTTCTGCAGATTTCATCAACAAACTCGAAATCACCCAACTACACCCGAAAAGCCTAAAAACAGATCAGCCTACAGTCTCTACTGAGACTAAACAGCAGCAAAACAACAACAACAGCAACAATCATCAGTATCCCGATAGATTCGATCCCATTTTCCAGCACGCGTCAAAACTAAAAGCTCCGCAGTCGCCAGAGGGACACGATGAAGAACTGGATCACTTCGACTTCACCAGTCTCCTGCCCATGCTACCTCGACTGAAAGAACTTTACATACAATGCGCCGTTAAGAACTGCGGCGTGGAGTTCCAATGGAATCTATTCAGACTGTCGAGTCAAGATGTGTTTGCACTAGCCAGAAGCGTCTCACTCTGTCCAAACTTGAAGTAAGAATTTTTACATGTTAAAAAAGTCACGACCCTTAATCTGAACTAACCATAGCCAAATATTCCAGACATCTTACAATAACGAACAGTAGGATGGACGATGCCGGTATCAAGACCATGTGCACCCAGCTGAAAACTCACAAACATCTCAAGTCACTGAACTTATCGCACAACATCATAGGCGACGGTGGAGCCAAACTACTGGCATCAACGCTACTCAGCGGTACCGTCGCTAAACTGGAATCGTTGGATCTGTCCGACAACGCAATTAAAGAAGTCGGTGGAAGAGCTCTGGCACATGCTCTACTTACAAACCGGAGCCTGGCCGCGCTCAGTCTTAGAATGAATGGTATGGGCGACACAGTTGGGGCCGAGTTACTTTCTGCACTCGAAAAAAATATTTCCCTAGAGATTTTAGATTTAGCTGGAAACAATTTGGCAGTTGCAACAATTGAAGCGCTGTGCAAACTACTGAAGCTCAATTTGCAATTGAAGGAGATGGATCTATCGTGTAACGCATTTGGAAAGGTATAGTAACTTTTAGTAATTCAAGTTGGATTGAAAATTATTTATATGAGTCTATTCTAATGCTATCTGTAGACCTTATATAATTGTTAATTGGTCTCTTTTTGTCAACCTGACACAAAACGTTGACCCGGTCACTCTTTTATGAGACTGGCCAGACCCAACTCATACCAATTCGAAAATAAAAAACCCCGCAAAAGGTTGATAACTGGATCAGGAACGACCGGAGATAACTCGTTCTGCTCCAGCAGAAAACCCAGGGCTGGATTAATTTACTAGTATTAAACAAAAATGTATAAACATCTATCATTAGATCAAACTATCTGTCTAGAATATATTTAATAAATTAGTTTTAGAATCATCAATAGATCGTTAACTGAACTTTTTTTAAATTAAAAACAGGAACACGACGCCATGCTCGAAGAAGCCATGAAAGAAAACAAAACTTTGAGAAAGATCGATCTTCGGACATCAGTGGGCCGAGAAATTGAGTACATCATCAGCGAACTGTGCGAAAGAAACCTCGATGCCGTTGAAAACGCACATAACAAATACTTTTAATTGCTAACAAGTATTTAACCAAAGATGGCTTATGGTGTATTATTAGACTGGTTACATGCACAAAAGAGAAATACCCATTGTAGTTACAGATGGCTTGAGAGAATTGACTTTTTTAAAAATATAAGCTAATTAGTTGGAGATCAGGTATATATCATTTCAGCAAAACATTTGGGGGCAACTTTTTCTCAGCGCACACCAGTTTTTCACAAAAATCACCAATTTTTGAAACGCCCTTTTCAATTTTCCTCCTAAAAAACAGATGACCGGTTGGATGTACTTTTTCAAAATTTTTATTAATAAGCCACACCACTTCAAGGAACCCAATAACCACAAGGGGCCAACTTCACCTTCACAGGGATCTAGTTTACCCATAATCTCTCAAACTTCAATGTCACACTTATCAGTCCATTTTTTTTTGGGCTCCTTTTCTATCATTTTAAGGCCCAAATTACATAAGGGATGGCCTCTCTGGCCCCAGAATTGACGTCCCTGTTGAGATTCATTCAGATATTACGTACAGAATTGCACCTCGTACATTTTTAGACTCCCTCTCATATGCATACATACACGTGGCTGCCTTGCACCTCCCTTGCAGTGTAAAAATAATGCGTAAATCAGTTGCCATTTGTCCGGGAGAGAGAACAAAGCCAAGGAAATGTTCAGTGCCGATAATTTTAATGTTTTCTCCAAAGGGCAATCAATTTTTTCTTAAAACATGAACTATAACCGAAGGAAGAGTAGTTTCGTATCAAATTTAAAAAATCTAAATAAGAGGGAGGGGGGTAGTTGCAAAAATAATTTTGCATGTATTTACACCATATAGAAAGGTACATAACAAATGACAACCAACTACTTAATTATAAATATAAAAACCATTGCTATTTCATTTTATTTATGAAGATAGAATAGCAATCTATATATATAAAAGAACATGTCCTGACTGACTGACTGATAATCAACGCCGAGCTCAAACGCCTCATCCTAGGAACGTGAAATTTGGAACTTATATTACTTTTATTGCGTAAACACCCACTAAAAAAGGATTTTTGAAAATGTTGCTCCTGAGGGGAAGAAACTGGAAAACAAACTTTTTTCTAAAACAATGTATATCTCGAAAACCAAAAATGAGGAGATTTTGAAATTTGGTACATGGATTCTTCTTGAAAAATAAAAAGATACGTGTTTCACCATTTTGTGAAAATTCGGTTTCCCGGACCTCAAATGTGGGTTGGAAATTTGGGTTATTTGGTTTTTAAAGTAGCTGATACTCAAAAACTGTGAATGCTACAGGAGTAAAAATTAGTATTTAGTTTCTTGACTCTCAAGGTTGTGTGAAAATTTCATTACGATCGGATGAATGATGTAGCAATGCATAAAGGACATGCATATATACATAAAAACATTCATTTATTTATATATATATATATATATATATATATATATATATATATATATATATATATATATATATATATATATATATATATATATATATATATATATATATATATATATATATATATATACTAGCAGTGCCCGTAGCGGCTTCGCTCGCATGAAATTAGAGAGTTTGAACCGTGCATCCATAGTAGAGATCAATTTTTTAGGTCTCGGCTCGGCCCGTCGACAACTTAGCCCAGCCCGTTTTAAAAACCTAAACTCCTGGCCCGGAACAGCCCGTTTGAATTAGGCCCGGCCCATTCTTACAGGCCTAGAAGTTCTATATACTTGATGAAAAACTTCGGCCGTCCCACCTTGACTTCAGGTTTGGCCCGGCCCAACTGAAGACCCTAAAATCACTAAAATATCTATATACTTGGTGAAAAACCTCGGCCCGTCCCACTTTGATTTAAGGTTTGGCCTGGCCCGTGTGAAGACTCTAAAACAACGGCTTGGCCCAACCGGTGATAAACTGGACTTAGCTACTTTTAACCGGCACAAAACTTCAAAATACTAATTTTTACATTTGTAGCACTTACAGTTTTTGAGTAGCAGTTATTTTGAAATCAAATAACCCTTATTTCCACCCCACATTAGAAACTAAATACTAATTTTTACATTTGTAGCATTTACAGTTTTTGAGTAGCAGTTACTTTAAACACCAAGTAACCCAATTTTCCACCCCACATTTGAGGTCCTGAAAACCAAATTTTCAAAAAATAGTGAAACACGTATATCATTATTTTTAGAGTAGAAACTAAATACTAATTTTTACTTTTGTAGCATTTACAGTTTTTGAGTATCAGTTACTTTAAAAACCAAGTAATCCTATTGTCCAGCCCAAATTTAAGGTCCTGGAAACCAAATTTATAAAAAAATGGTGAAACACGTATATCTCTATTTTAAGAATAGAAACTAAATACTAATTTTTACTCCTGTAGCATTAACAGTTTTTGAGTAGAAGCTACTTTAAAAACCAAATAACCCAATTTTCCAACCCACATTTGAGGTCCGGGAAACCGAATTTTCAAAAAATGGTGAAACACGTATCTTTTTATTTTTCAAAAAGAATCTATATACCAAATTTCAAAATCTCCTCATTTTTGGTTTTCGAGATATACATTGTTTTAGAAAAAAGTTTGTTTTCCAGTTTTTTCCCCTCAGGAGCAAAATTTTCAAAAATCCTTTCTTAGCGGATGTTTACACTATAAAAGTAATATAAGTTCCAAATTTCACGTTCCTAGGATGAGGCGTTTGAGCTCGGCGTTGATTATCAGTCAGTCATCTGTCAGTCAGTCAGTCAGTCAGTCAGTCAGTCAGTCAGTCAGTCAGTCAGTCAGTCAGTCAGGACATGTTCTTTTATATATATAGATATATATATATATATATATATATATATATATATATATATATATATATATATATATATATATATATATATATATATATATATATATATATATATATATATATATATATATATATATATATATATATATATGTTATTTTTTATCTTTGATTTAAATTTAAATTAAATTGACTGTTTCCTATAAAAGAAGCTCAAAAAACTGTCAAAAACCTTATTTTTATAAATATAGACTAGCGGGGTTACCCGGCGTTGCCCGGGGTTTTTAGAGGTTTTTCTAATGTTTGTCCCTCTCGCTCCCGTTTCCTTCTCCACTTTCCCGTTTTCGTCGCGTTCCCGGTCGCTTTTCCGCTCTCGGTCGTTTTCCAGCTCCCGGTCGCTTTCCCGCTCAGAAGTTTTGTTATCGATTTTCTCTCTTGCTCGCGTTTCCTTCCAAGCTTGCTCTCCCGATTCCAGTCGCTTTCCGCGTTCCCGGTCGCTTTCCGCGTTCCCGGTCGCTTTCCCGTTCCCGGTCGCTTTCCCGTTCCCGGTCGCTTTCCCGTTCCCGGTCGCTTTCCCGTTCCCGGTCGCTTTCCCGTTCCCGCTCACGCTGGCTTTCCCGTTCCCGGTCATGCTTGCTTTCCCATTCCCGGTCACGGTTGCTCTCCCGTTCCCGTCCCCGTTCACGCTCATTTTCTCTTTTTCATTCTTTCATAACTTCTGTTAGCCTATAAAACGTAAAATAGATTTGCTAAGACTATATATATATATATGAATGTTTGTGGGTTAGTTTGTCTATTATAGAAACGGGAAAGCGACCCGGAACGGACAGCGAGTGGGAGCAGGAATGCGACACGGAACGGACAGCGAGCGGGAGCGGGAATGCGACCGGCAGCGGGAAAACGACCGAAAACGGGAAAGCGAACAGGAGTGGGAAAGCAGGTGGGAAAGGAAACGGGAGAGAAAGAGACAAACATTAGAAAAACCTCTAAAAAAACCCGGGCAACGCCGGGTATATCCGCTAGTATATACATAAACACAGACACAGACACACATACATGCACATACACATACATACATACATACACACATACATACGCACATACATATATATATAGTTCCCGCTCGCTCACCCGCTCCGCTCCGCTCATTTTGTGACGGATTTCAAAAAAATTTTCTCTATATTTGACTCCCCTTGACTCTCAAGATTGTGTGAAAATTTCATTACGATCGGATGAATGGTGTAGCAATGCATAAACGCCATTAACATATATACATATATACATACAAACATTCATTTTTATATATATAATATATATTTATATATATATATATTTATATATGTATATATATTTTTATATATATATATATATATATATATATATATATATATATATATATATATATATATATATTTATATATATATATATATATATATATATATATTTATATATGTATATATATTTATATATGTATTTATATATGTATTTATATTTATATATGTATTTATATTTATATATGTATTTATTATATATATATGTATTTATATATATATATATATATATATGTATTTATATATATATATATATATATATATGTATTTATATATATATATATATATGTATTTATATATATATATGTATTTATATATATATATATATATATATATATACATATATATATATATATATATATATATATATTTATATATATACATATATTATTTTTAATCTATGATTTAAATTTAAATTAAATTGACTGTTTCCTATAAAAGAAGCTCAAAAAACTGTCAAAAAACTTATTTTTATAAATAAATATAGATATAGATAGAAGACAGATTAGAACTTGTACTATTACCGAATTAGAATTGTTTTAGAATGAATTGTCATCTTTACCAGCCATTGTCGCTGAAGCTTTCAGCCATCGATTTTGTTATATTTAATTTTAACAGAACTTTCTTTGTTGAAGAAAAACTACCTAAAAAAGTTCGGAAGAAAAATTCAAATCTGCCAAATCATTTTATTCAAGCTGTGATTTCAAGGAGCCAGAGTTTCGGCGAAATATATCAATCAAGTATTGTTCCTCTTTTGAATAGGAATAAACACCAAGTGGATTTAATACTAAAAGATTATAATTACCAAGATCAAACTATGTTCACTAACTTAATCTTGGCAAATAATTTCGACAGAATTTTTGTTTCCTCCGAGCACAGGGAAAGCGACAATTTTATATCATGTCCAAAAGACTTATTCGAAAACTTTAAATGTAAAGACTTTTACGCATTCCATTTGGTTGAGTTGAGTTTAGACATCAGCTGCTATGACCACATCTGTGATTGCCGTGATTTCCCAAACGATCAACGCAGGTGGTCTTGTATGAATCTACAAATACTTAAGTTGCGTTGCGTCTGTACTGACTCTAAGCATCAGTTGAGACATTTTTACGACGATTGGGAAATTAGTGAGTTCATGGCCTGTGATTTTGATACCAAAAAATTTAAAATTCTAGGCTTATCTTGCTGTGTCTTCACCTACACATCATATAAATTGCTGAAAGAATCTTGTAACCTTGAAAACTTGATTTTGTTCAATATGGCCGGTGGTTCATTACAATATCTGATCGAAGCATTATCAGGTCATTCAAAACTGGAGCAACTTGATTTGAGCGATACTGAATGTTGTCGAATGATAACCAATTCAGATCTACAACTGATATACGAATTAATTGATAACTTACCTCGTTTGATACATCTTGACTTAAGTCATTCGCAGGTATCTTACAAAACACGCATTGTATGGTCCCACGAAAGACGATTCCAATATTTGGGACTGTGCTTTGATCAATCTAATGTTTTGAAATGGTGGACTAACTTAAATTCAAAAGTCGTTGGAACCTTTGATAATTTTGACGGGATTGTAGCTTCAATGAAGTGCAATCTGGTTAAAAAAAACCTGTACAGATTGAGTCTTAAACATTTGCGCCGTCTTGCTAAAAATAAAAACAATCATTCGGGCATGAAAGAAAATCAATCTGTCATACTTGATTACCTTCGTGATGGATTTTATAATCATGGCAGCAATTCTTTATTGAGTAAGGAGACTGCCAAGACGTTCTGCTGTTTAGTGGCAGGTGGCATCTTGGACAGAAACATCAGATTTTTTTTAAAGATATTTGTTTACGAAGCAAAATACACTCGTCATCGAGTAGCGGGATTGATCTCAGAACCTCTTTCAGATGTCATATGGCGTGAGCTATTGTTAAACCTCAATTGGATTACAAAAGTTTTTTCCTATTACAATCGTAAATTTTGTAACAATTCAGAGTTGGCAAACCATCTGATAGAGGCCTACAATAAATACCACGACTTTACAGGGTGTATAATCCCTCGTGCAGATCGTATTTTGAAAATTATCAAAAACGAATCAAAAGATAAACAAAAAGTAGAAGAAATCTTAACAAAACATGCCAAATTAGAGTTGATTAATCAAGAAAAAAAATGAAAAGAGCAGAACTTGATGACGCAGTGAAATTTACACATTACACAATTTAACTAAACTTTTTTATCGCAAAATTTGAATAAACTAAAAAAACAAAAATTGAAATAAATTAAGAGATTTCACGGCTTGGCAATGTATTTAATTTGTTATAGCTCTTTGTAATACTTTTTACCAATGCTTTTATTAACTCGTCGGCTCTGTTTCTCTGTCTGTCTGTTTCTCTGTCTGTTTCAAATCTTGCAATCAATTTTCGAGTCACTTCCTGATGATAGATTTTTTTCAAATTTTGCATACATGCTCAAGATAGAAGACAATGCAATATTCAATTATTAGTTTTACAATAAGTCAATTAATTTAGTTAATTTTCTTGAGGATTTTATCGAGGGGTTTCTTGAGGGTTTTCTTGAGGGTTTTCTTAAGGGTTTTCTTGAGGGTTTTCTTGAGGGTTTTCTTGACCACAAAACGCTAACCGACTGGCCGACTATTTTACCAAGTTAACACGAACCACACTCACTGACCGCGATTCTCAAGCGTGTACGAAATTTTCATGAAAATAGTTGAGATATTTAAATTCGATGCTTTTTGATGATATTTTTATTATTATTACCAATGCTTTTTTTATTAACTCGTCGTCTCTGTTTCTCTGTCTGTCTGTTTGTTTCTCTGTCTGTTTCAAATCTTGCAATCAATTTTTGAGTCACTTCCTGATGATAGATTTTTTCAAATTTTGCATACATGCTCAAAATAGAAGACAATGCAATATTCAATTATTAGTTTTACAATAAGTCAATTAATTTAGATAATTTTAATTAATTTCGATATTTTGATATAATTAAGATATTTCGACTTTAACATAAAATAAAAGAGTAATATAAGAAAAAATTGATTGCAAAATTTGTGTTTTAATTACATATAAGAGCATTGGTTTTAAAAATTCGTTTTTAATTTACTTGTTTCCATTTTATTCAGATCTGATTTGTTAAGTTGTTTGTTTCAAATTTCAAAAGACACAAAAAGCTAAACAAATCTTTACGATACAAGCAAAGATAAAGTGAATAAACTAGTGAGCCTTAAAAAACCAGGGTTTATCACAAATTCCTTTTGTTTCTGGATTTGATGGCTTTTCATCTATCGCAAAAAAATTATTTGAAAATGACATCTTTTTAAATTTATATATTCATGTTTAATTTAATTGTATTTTATTTGTTTTTGTTTTAACCCCTAAAAAACAAAAACGGTAAATAGTATCCTTCGAGGCACTATTTACATTGCAGTTGTGAGTGATAAACAAGTAAAGTAAAAAACGAGTTTTTTAACACAAACTTTGATTTCAAATACACTCGATGTGTGTATGTATACAAAAGATGTTCAAATTACGTTTTTTTTAATTGAATTATGTATTATCATCCAATATAAAGCTATGCTGAAAGTTTCAGCTTCCTAGCTAGTCAAAAAGCTGCTTAAATTTCACTTGCAAGATTTGTGTACAGAGAAAGCCACACACACAAACCGAGATTGTAACCTAAATAAAAGTCTGTAAAAAACGAGTTTTTCAACACAAACTTATATTTCAAATACACTCGATTTAGGAATACGAAAGATATTCAAATTAATTTTTTTAAATTGAATCATGTATTGTCATCTATATATATAAAAATGAATGTTTGTATGTATATATGTATATCCTTTATGCATTGCTACACCATTCATCCGATCGTAATGAAATTTTCACACAACCTTGAGAGTCAGGGGGAATCAAATATAGAGAAAAATTTTTTGAAATCCGCCACAAAATGAGCGGAGCGGAGCGGGTGAGCGAGCGGGAACTATATATATATGTATGTGCGTATGTATGTGTGTATGTATGTATGTGTATGTGCATGTATGTGTGTCTGTGTTTATGTATGTATGTATGTATGTATGTATGTATGTATGTATGTATGTATGTATGTATGTATGTATGTATGTATGTATGTATGTATGTATGTATGTATGTATGTATGTATGTATGTATGTATGTATGTATGTATGCATGTGTTTTTTTACAATATTTCGGCACTAAATGCTCATTCAAAGTATGTATGTGTGTGTATGTATCTAGGTATGTATGTATGTATGTATGTATGTATGTATGTATGTATGTATGTATGTATGTATGTATGTATGTATGTATGTATGTATGTATGTATGTATGTATGTATGTATGTATGTATGTATGTATGTATGTATGTATGTATGTATGTATGTATGTATGTATGTATGTATGTATGTATGTATGTATGTATGTATGTATGTATGTATGTATGTATGTATGTATGTATGTATGTATGTATGTATGTATGTATGTATGTATGTATGTATGTATGTATGTATGTATGTATGTATGTATGTATGTATGTATGTATGTATGTATGTATGTATGTATGTATGTATGTATGTATGTATGTATGTATGTATGTATGTATGTATGTATGTATGTATGTATGTATGTATGTATGTATGTATGTATGTATGTATGTATGTATGTATGTATGTATGTATGTATGTATGTATGTATGTATTTAGAATCGGATCTAGGGGGGGGGGGAACTGAGAGCGAAAAAATGAGCGGGAAAGCGACAGGGAACGGATAACGACCTGGAGCGGGAGCGCAAGCGGGAAGGAAACGGGAGCGAAAAAGAAACGCATTAGGTAAACCTCTCGCTCGCTCCCATTTCCTTCTCCGCTTTCCCGTTCCCGGTCGCTTTTCCGCTCCCGGTTGCTTTCCCGCTCCCGGTAGCTTTCCCGTTCTCGGTCGCTTTCCCTTTCGATCGAGAACGGGAATGGAAGAGCAAGCATGAGCGAGAACGGGAGAGCAAGCGTGAGCGGGAACGGGAAAAGCGACCGGGAACGGGAAAGGGAATGGGAGAGGAAACAGGAGCGGAAAAACGACCGGAAGCTGGAAAGCGACCGAGAACGGGAAACCAAACGGGAACGGGAAAGCAAGCGGGGCAGGAAACCTGAGCGAGAGAGACAAACATTAGAAAAACCTCTAAAAACCCCGGGCAACGCCGGGCACCCCCGCTAGTATATCTATATATATAAAAGAACATGTCCTGACTGACTGACTGACTGACTGACTGACTGACTGACTGACTGACTGACTGACTGACTGACTGACTGACTGACTGACTGACTGACAGATGACTGACTGATAATCAACGCCGAGCTCAAACGGCTCATCCTAGGAACGTGAAATTTGGAACTTATATTACTTTTATAGCGTAAACATCCGCTAAGAAAGGATTTTTGAAAACTTTGCTCCTGAGGGGAAAAAACTGGAAAACAAACTTTTTTCTAAAACATTGTATATCTCGAAAACCAAAAATGAGGAGATTTTGAAATTTGGTATATAGATTCTTTTTGAAAAATAAAAAGATACGTGTTTCACCATTTGTTGAAAATTCGGTTTCCCGGACCTCAAATGTGGGTTGGAAAATTGGGTTATTTGGTTTTTAAAGTAGCTTCTACTCAAAAACTGTTAATGCTACAGGAGTAAAAATTAGTATTTAGTTTCTACTCCAAAAATAATGAAATACGTGTTTTAGCATTTTTTGAAAATTTGGTTTCCAGGACTTCAAATGTGGGGTGGAAAATAGGGCTAATTGTCTTTTATAGTAACTGCTACTCAAAAACAGTAAATACCACAGATGTAAAAATTATTATTTAGTTTCTTTTCTAAAAATAAAGATATACGTGTTTCACCATTTTTTACAAATTTGGTTTCCCGGACCTCAAATGTGCGTTGGAAAATTGGGTTATTTGGTTTTTAAAGTAGCTTCTACTCAAAAACTGTTAATGTTACAAAAGTAAAAATTAGAATTTAGTTTCTACTCTAAAAATAATGATATACGGGTTTCACAATTTTTTGAAAATTTGGTTTCCAGGACTTCAAATGTGGGGTGGAAAATAGGGTTATTTGGTTTTTAAAGTAACTGCTACTCAACAACTGTAATTGCCACAGATGTAAAATTTAATACTTAGTATCTACTCAAAAAAAAAGATATACGTGTTTCATCGTTTTTTGGGTTATTTGGTTTTTAAAGTAGCTGCTACTCAAAAACTGTTAATGCTACAGAAGTAAAAATTAGTATTTAGTTTCTACTCCAAAAATAATGAAATACGTGTTTTAGCATTTTTTGAAAATTTGGTTTCCAGGACCTCAAATGTGGGGTGGAAATAAGGGTTATTTGATTTCAAAATAACTGCTACTCACAAACTGTAAGTGCTACAAATGTAAAAATT
The DNA here is from genome assembly GCA_963978895.1 of Erpobdella octoculata. Taxonomy (NCBI): domain Eukaryota; kingdom Metazoa; phylum Annelida; class Clitellata; order Hirudinida; family Erpobdellidae; genus Erpobdella; species Erpobdella octoculata. The sequence goes on along the minus strand of OZ022238.1, from coordinate 48,965,318 downwards.
AGTATTTTGAAGTTTTGTGCCGGTTAAAAGTAGCTAAGTCCAGTTTGTCATCGGCCGGGCCAAGCCGTTATTTTAGAGTCTTCACACGGGCCAGGCCAAACCTTAAATCAAAGTGGGACGGGCCGAGGCTTTTCACCAAGTATATAGATATTTTAGTGATTTTAGGGTCTTCAGTTTGGCCGGGCCAAACCTGAGGTCAAGGTGGGACGGGCCGAAGTTTTTTATCAAGTATATAGAACTTCTAGGCCTGTAAAAATGGGCCGGGCCTAATTCAGACGGGCTCTGCCGGGCCAGGAGTTTGGGTTTTTAAAACGGGCTGGGCTAATTTGTCGACGGGCCGAGCCGAGACCTAAAAAAATGATCTCTACTATGGATGCACGGTTCAAACTCTCTAATTTCATGCGAGCGAAGCCGCTACGGGCACTGCTAGTCTATATATATAAAAGAACATTTCCTGACTGACTGACTGATAATCAACGCCGAGCTCAAACGCCTCATCCTAGGAACGTGAAATTTGAAACTTATATTACTTTTATAGCGTAAACATCCGCTAAGAAAGGATTTTTGAAAATTTTGCTCCTGAGGGGAAAAAACTGGAAAACAAACTTTTTTCTAAAACAATGTATATCTCGAAAACCAAAAATGAGATTCTTTTTAAAAAATAAAAAGATACGTGTTTCACCATTTTTTGAAAATTCGGTTTCCCGGACCTCAAATGTGGGTTGGAAAATTGGGTTATTTGGTTTTTAAAGTAGCTTCTACTCAAAAACTGTTAATGCTACAGGAGTAAAAATTAGTATTAAGTTTCTACTCCAAAAATAATGAAATACGTGTTTTAGCATTTTTTGAAAATTTGGTTTCCAGGACTTCAAATGTGGGGTGGAAAATAGGGCTAATTGTCTTTTATAGTAACTGCTACTCAAAAACAGTAAATACCACAGATGTAAAAATTATTATTTAGTTTCTTTTCTAAAAATAAAGATATACGTGTTTCACCATTTTTTACAAATTTGGCTTCCCGGACCTCAAATGTGGGTTGGAAAATTGGGTTATTTGGTTTTTAAAGTAGCTTCTACTCAAAAACTGTTAATGCTACAAAAGTAAAAATTAGTATTTAGTTTCTACTCTAAAAATAATGATATACGGGTTTCACAATATTTTGAAAATTTGGTTTCCTGGACTTCAAATGTGGGGTGGAAGATAGGGTTATTTGTTTTTTAAAGTAACTGCTACTCAAAAACTGTAAATACCACAGATGTAAAAATTAGTATTTAGTTTCTATTCTAAAAATAAAGATATACGTGTTTTACCATTTTTTGAAAATTTGGTTTCCAGGACCTCAAATGTGAAGTGGAAAAGGGGTTATTTGATTTTAAAATAACTGCTACTCAAAAACTGTAAATGCTACAGATGTGAAAATTAGTATTTTGAGGTTTTGGGCCGGTTAAAAGTAGATGAGTTTAGTTTATCACCGGACGGACGGGCCAAGCCGTTATTTTAGGGTTTTCATACGGCCCTGCCCAAATCTTAAATCAAGGTGGAACGGGCCGATATTTTTAACCAAGTATATAGAAATTTTAGTGATTTTAGGGTGTTCAGACGGGCCGGGCTAAACCTGAAGTCAAGGTGGGACGGGCCGAAGTTTTTCATCAAGTATATAGAACTTCTAGGCCTGTAAAAACGGGCCGGGCCTATATTAGACGGGCCGTGCCGGGCCAGGTATTTCGGTTTTGAAACGGGCTGGGCCAAGTTGTCGAAGGGCGGAGCCGAGACCTAAAAAATTGATCCGTGCAGTGGGTACTCTACTATGTATGCACGGTTTAAATTCTCTAATTTCATGCGAGCGAAGCCGCTACGGGCACTGCTAGTATATATATAAATGTTTGTATGTATGTATGTATGTCCTTTATGCATTGCTACACCATTGAGAGTCAAAGGGAATTAAATATAGAAAAAAATTGAAATCCGTCACAAAATGAGCGGAGCGGGAGAGCGAGCGGGATCTATATATATATATATATATATATATATATATATATATATATATATATATATATATATATATATATATATATATATATATATATATATATATATATATATATATATATATATATATATATATATATATATATATATATCCCGGGCAACGCCGGGTTCCCCGCTAATCCAATATAAAGCGATGCTGAAAGTTTCAGTTTCCTAGCTAGTCAAAAAGTTGATTAAATTTCACTTGCAAGATTTGCGTACAGAGAAAGCCATACACATACACAAACAGAGATTGTAACTTAAATAAGTTTGTAAAAAATATGATTCGTGTTGTGTGGTGAGGTATCTAAGAATAGGGAAAGCATCACATTTTTTGTATATCTATATTACACTTTTTAATATGGGTCACCGGCATGGTCGGCGATTGCGGGAGGACGGGGGAACAAGTCCCTCCATTAAATGGGCTGAGGGACAGTATAAGCATTGCTCCCCAATAATAGTTTTAAGAAACTTACAAAGTCACAGAAGAGAATAATTAATTTAATAAAACTTTAGTGTTGAAGAAACAAAATTGTTCCGACAACGGCTTGCAGGAAGGTTTGATACTGAATCGTCTGACATCAGTACATACCTCAGATTAAAATCAACTTTACTTGACGTAGAAGAGCTCTCATGAGCAGCTATCTTTATCTGGATGTCCAGACTTTGTATATCCAGCTATCAATTTTTCACAGTCAGTGTATGTGATTTAAAAAAACACTGTATACTCTCCAAAAGGTTTTAAACACCGCTGCCAGACTTGTCTTTGCGTCGTGTAGGACTTGTCATGTTACTCCGCTACTGGACAAGCTTCAGTGGTTAAAAATTCCGGAAAGAGTTACTCTCAAAATATCAAATATCATCTTCAAAGCCATGCTCTATGGCTCGCCGGAATACATAAGCTCTCTCCTGGTCACTTCAATTACAGTTCAAATAAGATCATCTCTCCGATCAGCTGATCTTCTTACTCTCATCATCCCCAGATCCCGTCTCACAAAGTTTGGAAACCGATCCTTCCATGTTGCTGGACCTTTTATTTGGAACGCTCTTCCACTGGGAGTCAGAGAACATTCGACCTACAACAACTTTTCCACATCTTTGAGAACTCACCTATCCTTTAATATGACAATTTAAACATTTATCATTTCTGCGACTGTTTTTGCTTGCTGACTTGGTATTGAGTGCTTTTTATAATCTTTTGTCTGATTTTAAAGCATTTTAAAAATTGGAAAATAAAATAAACGACTCAAATCAGCACATCACGTGTTCAGTTCCGTATGGAAAAAGTGTAAATGTCCAACTTCAAGTGGCTCTGAATGGAGAAGATTTTGAAGATACCGGTCTTAAATTCACTTATGCCGATATTTCTACACTCATGTGATGTCTGCATTCTACATCAACACAACAATAAAAGAAACCCCTAAAAATAATGATTTAGAATTATAATTATTAAGGAATGTATAATCGAAATACATTGTTTTACTTTCTTATAGTTTTCTCAATATTTTTATATGTTCACATTATTTATAAAAAAAAATGTATATTGTGATGAATAACGTAATAAAAACTAATCAAGAAGATTTTTGTTTCCAATAAATCCTAATAATCTTTCAAATACATTTTGTCGTCATCAAAGCGTTTTATTAAAATTTAAGCAAAACAGAAGCGCTAATTCTTCAAAATAGCCAGAGATGTTCCCATGACCGACGTGTCAACATACAAGAGAAAAAACAAATTTTAAATTTTAAAAATGTTTTCATGAGCATTAGTAATCCAGGAGCTGCTTTACAGACCCGCATACACTTGGTATAGGACAGAGTTTGAAGGTTTTTTCTAGTAGCAGAATCATATGGCTTTAAAACGGCGCTAGGTGGATTGAGAAATTCAAGATGGAGGCTGATATTATTAAATTTATTGTTTTAAAAATCCGACAATATAAATACGCTTAATTGCTATGTAAAACTATTTTTTAAGACGAAAACTTTATTTATGCTAATTATGATATGAACTAGAAGTAGCCGGTAAAAAATGATGGATCTTTTTAAATCTCATTATATATTATTTTTAGATTGTAGCGCCACAAACCCCACTGGAAAACAAATGCCGGATGCTAAAAATTTTGTAATTTACCTAAAAAGTAGTCAATTTTTCTTCTAAATTTGGTAATTTGATTTTGTTAAGTCAAAAAATTAAAGAGGCTCTCTATATCTTATCAATAAGACCTGCCATTCCACACATTCTCCACTTGTTTGGTGTCAAGGAAAGTAATATGCATCGGTTACCCTGTATTCCTTCTAACGACGAGGATAACATAAATGATGATACTTCTGACTCGTTCTCTGACACAAATACTTTGGCTGTTGAGGCTGCTCCTGACGAATCTCATTGTAATGTATCTGATGAAATTCTGGTCTCTTCTAATATAGCACAGCGAAAACGCAAAAATTGATGGTGTATTCCAATAGTATAAATGTTATAGTCTCTGTGATTTCATTAGTCACAAGTGATCTACTTCACCGCCATAGGGGCCTGTCCATCCATAACAAGGGCCCACTAAAATCTCTCGGGCTTCAACTTCTCAGAATATTTTCTATCTTTTGGGAGCCCAAAACTACGTCAGGGGCTCTGGTCCCAGAATTGACGTCCCCGTTGGGATTGTTTCATGTTACATACACAATTAACTACAGATTTTATTATCCCTTCCCGTCGCTCCTCGTACATTTTTAGACTCCCTCACCTATGCGCACATAAGCAGTGGTATCGCAGCTTAAAAATTTCCATGTTCTTGACATAATAATTTACCATTTTAATTCTTGCATACATACTCATTCAATGGAACACCCCTATCCTCTCTATAAAAATCATTCATTCCAAACAAACCCCCTCCCAGGGCCGGATTAAGTTCGTCGTAGGCCCTAGGCACCAGGGCCGTTTTAAGGTCGTCGTAGGCCCTAGGCAACAGGGCCGTTTTAAGGTCGTCGTAGGCCCATAGACACTAATAGACAGACTTATCATTTAGATGGAAAAACGGCGAGCAGCTAACGCAATATTACATTACAGGTTCAGTTTTCTTCTTGACAGATCTTGGTCAAGTGATGAAATAGTTTCAAAAGCAAACGAATTAATTAAGATATATTCATCAGAAAATAAGTTGGTCAAAAATTTTCCAAATGTAAATATTGCCATTCGAATTTATCTTTCAATTTTTGGATCAACTTGTGAAGGTGAACGATTTTTTTTCAAAACTGAAACTTATCAAAAATTATCTGTGGTCGACGATGGGACAAGAACGATTGTGTTCTCTTGCATTTCTTTCAATTAAAAACGATTCAAAGCGGGAAATGTCATTTGAAGATGTTATTTGTGAATTTGCTCATGCAAAGAGCCACAAAGTTTATGTAGTTGAATCTACTGTGTATAACAACTTAACTAAAAAAGTTTCTAATTATAAAAGTGATTGGTTTTGAATTTCGTTTTTTTGTCGTTTTCTCTATTTGTAATCACTCAATAAAAAATGGAGACAAAATTAATTTTATGATTTTTCATAGGGCCCTAATTGTTCGTAGGCCCTAGGCAGTGCCTACACATTATATGAATGGCACCTTGTTACAAGTACTTCCCAGGGAGGCCTGAATTGCAACTTTATGTATTTATTATTTAAAGCCCGTTAAAACAGACCAGGTCAAAATCAGTCCAGAGAAGAACATAGTTTTAATGCAGACTTGTTCCATGAAGGAAATGCCACACAATAAATCCACCAGCAAAAATCAAACAAGCTTTCTTTAGATAAAAACATACAACAATTTTCAGCAATAAATTTTTATTTGCCTTTTACAGTTCTAACGAATGAACAAATTTAAGCCAAGAACTCGTATGGGATGGGCTGGAGAACGATCGGCTTGTTGTATTTGCTAGAAACAAAATGGCCGGGCCTGGGTTGGGCTGGCTGTCTTTTGCAGTTGACCTTCTCGTTCCTCTCCTTGGCCTCTTTCTTCAGCTTTTCGTTTTGGGCGACCCTCTTGACAAAGTCCTCTCTGCATGCCGAGTGCTTGATGTGCTCGACTCTAACGTTGATGCGCTTGGCAAGAATGCGCCCCCTGGTGGATTGAGAACAGAATTCAACCATTAATCACCACATAAACATTTATTAAATATAACACATTTATTAAATATAACACATTTTCTATTAGCACAAAAAACTTCTTAAAAATTGTTCCCAAGGCATGAAACACAGACAATCACAAGAAAATTGTTGTGTGATTAAATTGGGATAATTCAATTTCACCCTCTGTGATTGAATATAACTTTCATTGCTAAATAATTAGCTAAGTACATTGCCTTAAGGGTGTTGAAACGTTGAACGTTAGTTGGATCAGACTGTGTCTCTTATCACAACACTAAAAACATAAGGACTATAAATATCCACAGAACATGAATATTCAGAGACCTCATAAAATGTTCAAATGACACGCATTGAAGTTTATCATCATCTCCAACATTGTCAACATCCTGTTTGAAATTTATCACTATTTGTCCTAAGCATACTAACTTCACTCTCTTGTTGACGATGACACCAACGGCATGTGGTGTAATGTTGTAAACAGTACCTGTGCGTCCATGGTAAGACTTGTGTGGCATACCTTTTTGAACCGCACCATTACCCTTAAAAAGAAATAATTAAATGTAAGCAACATTCTCAATCACAATTCCTTGGCATATTCAAACGACTTAAAAAATTGAGAAGTCGTACCTTAATGTCAACCATATCTCCCATTTTGTAGGTCTTCATGTAGGTTGAGAGGGGAATGGAGCCATGGGTCCTGAATTTGCGGGAGAAAAGGTGCCTGGTACCCCTCCTGTAACCTTTTGAGTTCGTCATTTTTCAGGCTGCAATATAAAAACCAATTTAGATGGTAAATGCAATATAAAAACCCATTTAGACAGTAAAACAAAAATCTATTAATTTTGTACATAAATTGTTCCCGAGGCATGAAACACAAGCAATCACCGGCATACATTGTTGTGCGATTAATTCGGGATTTGTTCAATCTCACCCCTTGTGATTGTATAAGACTTTCACAGCTGAAATTCAGCTAAGCTTATTGCCGAAAGGGTGTTACTGTAAAAATTGAAATAGTTTTTAAAACAAATTTCAGGTAGTTAGATCAGTTAACGGTATTATCATAACTGCATGGACATATTTGCTAACCCTGGAATGATTGCAAAACGCAACCATCCAGACTTCTCAAATACCGCCCAATACGATTCAAATGACACGCATTGATGTTTTTCGTCATGTCTAACAAACCGAACAAAAAATAAGCAAACTTTGACACAAATAAAGAGATGTTCCCAAGGCATGAAACACTATCGCCCACCGATGGACGAAGTGTGATTAAATTGGGATTTTTTCACTTTTACCCTTTCTGATTTAATAGCACCATCATCGTGATAACACTAGGCCAGATGCCCGAAAGGGTGATAAAACGACAAACTCCATGCACGAGTCTCCGGTTTTCTACTAACTGCAGTTCGCGACAGCACAAAACCTATACGATCCCTATCACAGTCAATCGAAAATTGAATTATTCTAGACATTATTCTAAACATGATGGCAATAATCCGATTCGAGAAATACCCTGACAATTTAAAACAAAAACCGCTCACCTTTTGCGAACGGCCTAAAGGAAAGAGAACTTGTAGAAAAAGATAGCAAATGGCGTAGCAAAGAAACTTGTAAACGTTTGCCAGTCATTTTTAAAACAATTCACGAAAAAACTTTTTAGTACAAAATAAAATTAAAAATTTGACAAATTATAAAAAAAAATAATTTTCTTTTGTATTTTCAGTCAAAAATAAAAATGAACGCGGCTCACTTAAAATACACCTGACTCCTGGTTGAAAACACGGCTCGCCTAACTTGCTTCTAGAGCATAACACCGTTATGTTTACAGTGTTTAAACAACTCTGGCGTATTTGAAAGTTGAAAATAACTCTTATTTACAACTGCAAGTTAAAGAATTCACAATGGAGAACCAAGGCACTTGTTCCTGTCTATGTTACACAAAGCCCAACTGTGCCAATGTCATATACGCCTTTCTAATTGTGAGTAAAGTTTACTATTTCTATTTGAAGTAACATTGGTTGTTTTTTGGTAAGTCTAATGCCTTTCTAAGTTCTTTTCAAATAATGTCCTACATTATTTTTTTATTTGTCCTTTCCAAATGTCACATTATTAGTGTATTTTGGTTGTTATCTAGCTTGATGTCTTATTTAGACATTTTATTTTTTTGTCTTGAAATAAAAGATATAAAAAATAGTTTTCACCAAAAACGTAACTGCATGCTCTTTAAACTTTGGCATTGAATCAATTGAAATCCGGCTATTAAGTTAATTACAGATCAGGTTTTCGAAATTCTGACTTACGCCAATATTTTTAGATACCTAGTTCTTTTAACCCAATCTAAACAGTTAGTTATCGCAAAGTCTGCCAAGCCTGTTATGTTAGAAACGGCACAGAAATAATATGCATCAAGACTCAAGACGGGGGCATTTTCCCAACATTGTTTAGTGTTAGCCTATGTTACGCACTTCCGCAACGGCCAAATATTTATTATTGGAGAAGAGGTGATATCCCTGCTAGCGGAAAAGGGAAAGCGAACGGGAACGGGAGAGCCAGCGGGAACGGGAAAGCGACCGGGAACGGGAGAGCCAGCGGGAGCGAGAAAGCGACCGGGAGAGCAAGCAGGGAAGGAAACGGGAGCGAGAGAGAAAAACGATGGAAAAACCTTTAAAACCCCGGGTACCCCGCTAGTATAAATTATAAAACCTATAATAAATTATATCATCAGACTACGACCATTTTTGAAACGATATGGGCGGCAGACAGCTTCTTCGAGGACTACTTCGTCAATGCAACCAGCTGCCGAAAAACGAGTGATGGTGAGACTAATATGCACATACCTACATATGATTGTCTTTGTATTTAATTGATGAAATTATTTTTCTGCTGATTTCGTAATAAAAAAAACTAAGTTTACAATTAAGGGATTAAGCAAGTTTTAGGTGATTTCAAACTGAGGCTAAAAATCTTTTTCTTCACCCTTCCATTTCAATCAGTGCCGAAGCTATGGTGTGACTGGTCCCAAACAATATTAGTGGCTCCCTTTATTAATACCTACTAATAATAGGCTACTAGACTCTGTGCTTGGCTGTAGAAGCCGTAGGTACTTTATTTTCCCCCCAAAAGAGTGCTCGTTTATATATGGAAGGTACTGAATCTATGGCCTATATATATAGCGGTACATGTAAAAATACAGACGTGTTTAATAGCATTAGTTTCTTAAATTTAAATCGATTTTTTTAATTTACATGTTCACAACGAATTTGCTAACAAGATAATTTATTACAATAATAGACATCATGAACGAGAATGAAGAGGGCAAACGTCTTGTCGGATACATTCTCGGCCTTGCAGGTGTGCCCGTCATCATCCTCTCCATAGTCCTGCTGGTTCTAGAGGATCGCGTTAGTGATTGGTTATTTTACAATTTTCTAACTAATCTTTCTGTTAGACAGAGAAAGAGCTGTCTTGACTTTTCAGCGCGAGCCAACGTCAGAGATAATTTTTTCAAACGCTTTCATTGTATGAAAACTGTTATAACACAAAACTATATCGAGTGACGAAAGTTAAAGAATTTTTTGTGGAAAATATGTACCTTTATGTGTGTCTCTGTGTGTGTGTGTGTGTGTGTGTGTGGGTGCCATGTGCATGTAAAAATGTTTGTTTTGTAAAAATAACGTAATGGCAATAACACTATGTACAATTTATCATTTTTTATTATCGGAAAGCTCGACCTATACCTATTTATATATATAACTCATTCATTCTAATTAATAGGCCAGAGGAAAACATTTCCTGGTGAAACTCTGGTTTCCTGTACTGGCCGTTTATATGCTTGTTTCATTCGTTGACTTCTTGTATGGCATCCTCTATCTAATTGATGTGAAGAAGAAAAACCCAGATAGTGTTTACAAGCCAGGATTTGCCGTTAGTAATATAGACAACATTATTAATATATAATGATAGACGATTTTGTGGTAAGGTGGGAGTAGGGCCCTACACAGAACGATTTTATGGTAAGATGTTTTCGAGAAAAAATGTCCACGACCTTATAAAATTTGTTCTTCGAAATAGCTGATGACCGACGAGAGGGGTTAGTCGTTGGTATACTTTGTACTTTTTCCACATTTCCCTAAACCTTGTAGCTGTTTTCCCAAAAAAAAATCAAAAAAATTCTTGTAAGGGCTACCTTTTTTCTACCCCCAAGTAACGCCCCTGGGGTTGAAACTTTAAGACAAGATACTAAATGAAGCCCTTTTTTCAAAAAAGCTGGGTAAACGTGTAAGCAATAGTCAACTTTTTAAAAAAATAAAAGGCGCCACACGTCGTAGTTCTACTTTTCATCCGCAGAGGAGGGTAAAGTTGAAGCTTGAGATGTTTGTGCGGGCCTTTTTTAAATGTAGGTGGGCTCCATATGACGGTGAAGTGGGCCCCCTGTCTTCTGTGACATTGTACTCGACCCCCTAAAGAGATGATGTGGATTTTGAAAAAGTCGGATTTTTTAAAATCGGTGGGCCCTTAGAACGAGTTTCCCCCTAAGGTTTTACGGAAATGACGTCCCTGTTAGGAGGTCAGGGACCGTCCATTAACGTCACGCAATTTGGGTCATTTTCTGACCCCTCCCCCTTTTCCCACTTCGCAACAAAAAGTCACATTCCTCAAATATGACGTCACAATCCTCTTAAAATACCCCTTCTAAAAAACCCTTACGGACGTTTTTATTAATATAAAATTATTGAAAAAGTAATTAATTAAAATGTGTGCTGTTTAATATTATTTGTATAGTTTGCTTATTTATTTGACTATTTAAATAATAATTATGATATTTTTTCAATTTGACCAATTTCTCAATAAGGATAAATCCGTCAAATAATTTTAACAACCGAAACCTTTTTATTACATTATTGTAGCATAAGTTCTTACTTTAAAAATATATTTATATTAATTATTATAAAATAAATTACTTTTAACTATTTAAAGAATAACTTAAAAATGGTTATTTCAGAAAATCATAGTGGCCACTTTCTTGAAAGGATTCAAGTTACTATTCTATGTAAGCGTTGGATAATAATAATAATATGGTTATTTATTATATATTGAATAATTTTCCTATATTCAACTGTATTTATTAAAGATGCTGTTTTTTTTTAAATAGGGCATTTAAACGTTAAAATCTTACTGAATTCTTTTATTAAATGCTAAAAATAAACTTATTATATTATTAAAATTTCTTAAACGTTTCAACTTGTCACCCGCAGATGATTTACATGCAATTCTTCTGCAAGACCTACTGCTATCACGATTCGCCCCATTTCCTCTACGCCCATCTGGCACAGAACAGCACGGTATCGGACGACGTCATCATCCCTGCGGCCTCCGTCCCACCGTCAAACACGGTCTGCAGGATAGTCGATTTCTACTCCAGTGGCTCCGGTAACGACCGCGACGGCGACAGTACTGAATGCGGCCAGCCCAGATATGCTATCGGAAGAAAGGATTCCAAATGTAGAGCTGCTGACCAGCAGGGGACAGTAACGATCCACCGTTTTGACGGCGCGTCCTTAGAAAGCTTCGTTTCCGCAGAAGAGCCAATAGCGCTTCCGCCAAGCGCCAGAAACCAGGGCATTGATACAATGATCATCAGAGATATAACAGCTGAGGAAAACGAGGACAATCAAGATACCAACAGCCTTCTTCTGTTGGGTTAGGAAGTGGGTCAGGATTGAGTTAGCCGTTCGGTAATGTTCCATGAAGGATTATTATATAAGTAACTCAGTTATTCCTTGACTGTTTATTGGCTATTAGTTTTTGAATCGACTCTAATCTTGAACCTAGGTTTAGGCCTAGATGCCACCACATGAGTTGAAGGCGTTGATTTCTGTTACATTTATTATTTACACTTAGACTGATACACATGACCGATAGTCACAAGGCTATTCATGTATGGAGGGTAAAAAGGGCAAAGATCATAAACGACTCTTGGCCATTTATTCATGAACTTAAAGCTCGAGAAATTTTCTGTTTTGGTGTATTTGATACATTATTAAGTGTTTCGTTGTTTTGTATTATTTCGATAATACACGATTTGCAATTAAAACTTGTTTATTTATTTTCAAAATTCATTAACTACATGAGCAACTGGTCTATTAAAGAAAATAAAAACAGACTAAACTAAACCTTCTACAGAAAAACCCAGTAAATAAAACCATGGCAGAATCATTTGAAATGGCAAACATACAAACATGTAGATATACGTTAAGACAATAAAAGCAAACTAAAGTAAAAATTGTACCCCAAAGAAAACATATATGGAATTTTCCAGTGCAAAAAAAGACAGGTATAATCGTTGATAGACTCCTATGAAGTAAAGCAACTGATCTTCGAATAAGTGGAAACATGGGAAAAAATTTCTGATTAAAGCAGTAAAAAGGCACATGGTTAATTCCAATCTGTGAAATATAACTCTATTTTATCTTACCTGTATCGGAAAGTGAGTCTTTACGATGTGACATAGACGAGCACATATAACGGCCCACCCAACACGACTGATTCTATTAGCGCTGTGCGTATAACGAAAGAAGATATGATTGAACGAAGCCGGATTCGTTATCTGCTGCTGGTAGGATTGATATCGTGTATGCCAAAGATGTAGTACTTGGTACTCGTACTCGTACTCACACCATAAGTACTCGCAACATCTCTGGTGTATGCTATCGGAGTGGCAAGAAAAGTAAAACGTTGAAATAAAATAAAAAGTTTAGTTATATAGGAAAAAAAGTCATTAAAAGAATGAGTTGAACTGAAACATGTGAGTGAAATAAAGTAAAGTGAAATAAAAAATAAGCTAATTTACATTAAGAAAATATCTCCAATCTTTCTGTTCAAGATGTATGTCGTAATCAATAATAGAATATTGTTGATGATAATAATATTATACATTAACATCACTTAACAACAATAATATATATACATACATGCACACACACACACACACACACCCACGTACACTACCACACACATATAGATATCGGACATCCAGTGATTCTGATAGAAACTGTGAAATGTGTTTGAAACTAGTCATAAAACAGATTATGCCAATATTTAATATTACTCAAATACTGAACAAGATGAGACTGAAGACGATGAATGCTTTGAAATTAACAAAAACCTAAACAAGTCAAGATTTTAAAAACGACTACATAAAAAAAAGTTAACAGCTGAATATATCTTCAAAAGAGATACAGTAACACTAAAGACAGAAAGATAGGTAGCCCACCATCAGGTTGGTAATCGGGTAGCCCGTGGGTTGCAACGTGGCCTTTGAATCGAGATTTTGCAAACGAGATTGCTCAGAAAAGAGACAAAATAGTAATCAGACAACAGAAAGGTGTATAACCTGGCTGGTAGCTAATCAATGTGTAGCTGAATAAAAACAAGGTGCATAAGAAATTTCTCAGAGACGTACGCATGGTGTGAGATCAACGGACTGGGAAAGCGTAAAATAAAATGGAGGTAATGCTCATTCCTTGAAGTTCATCTTTGGAAGCAACCGTAAATGAAAAGTAAAAGCAAACTAGGCATAGCTAGCTGGAGTGAGTGAGCATATAGGGAGCTGGACATGAGCAAGTAATTAGTTAGTTAAGTTCTGCTCTAAATTGGTTGGTTGTTAATTAGCTAAAGATCTCTTTCGGCTGTAAGAAACAATTAAATTAAATGCCAATCAGATGGTTTGCGAAAAGCAAGTTAGCAAAAGTTGTGCAAGAAAAGAAAAATAAGATCAAACAAAAGAAAACCCAGAAAAATGTGCTAAACTAAATAACAAATTGAGCACACAAAAAAAACGAAAACCGATTTGCTCATCACATCAAGATTTTAATAGGTGCATGAGGTTTTACAAAATTAACATCTCATCAACAACTTGTGCATAATAAAATAAAAACAAGCCAAATGTAACTAATAATTCGATATATATATATCGGTGCAACTAATTGCACAACTTAGAAAAAAAATTACTCCCCCCTTCGGCAACGTTTCAACATTCCTTTAAGAAAATATACCAAAAGTGAAATCTTCATAAAATAATTCTCTGTCAATATTTTTGAGGATATAAAAAAAATCGTTCTCTCTTGAGAAAGACCAAAGAAGTCATGAAACACAACAACACTCACGATATGTGATCTAAACCTAAAAAATGTATTTCAACCAGCGACCTGGTCCAAATAATAATAATACAACCAATGATGTTACTTGACCCGAATGCTACGACGAATAGAATACGTTCACAATCTACGCGATAGCACTAGTTACATTGCAAGGACTCTCTCTTTGACCTTGTCGAGCTGTTCGTAGATGACCTTCGGCATGTCGCTGCCGACCTCTTCCTCGAAGAACTCTCGGGTCTCGTTGACGTCATCCAGCCAATAAGATTTGGGGAGAGAGAAGAGCTCGTCCCAATTGGTTGATTCCAGACCAGTCAGGTCAATGGAACCTGTTTAAAAATTTAATATGAGGAACCATATTACCATTTTTAGAACGTTTTACTCTTACAAGTGTATACGTCATTCCAGTTGTTGTTGACCTAACAACAATTAACGAGCAGATGATTAACTCTATGACGCAAGTGACGATCCAAATTAATTAATTAATAATAATAAAAATAAATAATAACAAAAATAATGATGATGCAATATGAAAACATCCATTGTACAACAATAAGTTACTAAGAATTTAATTGCAGTTGTCTGTCCATGTGGAATATTAAACTTAAGAGTCTCAACAAAGAAGTGAACTGAATGTAGGTCCCTATCGAATGGGTGATCAAACATTAACTAAAATATATGATGCAATGAAAAAATAACATTTAACAAGTATTATAATTTAATTTAATACTTTTTATAAGTATCTTTGATACCTATATTCAAATCACTTTCAATGATCACTTGGTTGATACATGAACACAAAAATAAAATAAATAAAATGAAACCTTTCTTGGGTAGCAGCCCTATGGCCGTACTCTCGGCTAGATCCTGTCCGTCGATCCTCTTGCACATCCATTCAACCACCCGAACGTTGTCTCCGAATCCAGGCCAGAGAAATTTTCCGCTCGTTTGATCCAATCTGAGCCGATTAAAAAAATTTTTCAATCAATCAATTAATAGATGACCAGCTTGACTAACTAACTCGTGGTAGAGTTTCACTGAATAAAAAGTTGATTAAAAGAATATTTATGTAAAAAATCAAACCTGAACCAGTTTACGTGGAAAATCTTTGGCAACTGACGACCCGGTTTATCCATGGACAGCCAGTGTTCCAGGTAGCGACCAAAATTATAACCAAAGAACGGCCTCATCGCCATGGGATCGTGCATGACACCCGCCCCTTTGTGTTCGGCCGCTGCCGTGGCTTCAGACTTCAACGAGGCTCCAAGCAGAACTCCATGCTTCCAGTCAAATGCCTCGATGACCAAGGGAACGCCTCGAGGTCTACGTCCCCCAAAGATGATTCCAGAAATCGGAACCCCCTCTGGATCTTCCCATTTGGGATGGATGGACGGGCACTGGCCCGCCGGCACACAAAAGCGGCTGTTGGGGTGGGCAGCCTTCCCTTCTGAACCAACAGTCCACTTGTCACCGGTCCAGGTGGTAACACTGGTACCCTGGGGTACTTCTTTCTCCATGCCCTCCCAATAGACCTTTCCATCATCGGTGACTCCGACGTTGGTGAAGATGGTGTTCTTTTGAATGGTCTGCATGGCCACCGGGTTGGTCTTCCAGTTGGTTCCGGGGGCAACTCCAAAGAAACCGTTCTCGGGGTTGATGGCACGCAGCTGTCCCTTGTCGTCGAATCTCATCCAGGCGATGTCGTCGCCGATCACCTGCACCTGGATTTTCAGGTGAGAATGTTGAATTAATATGAATACATTTAAAACTGAAAAGAGACAAAATTAAATAAAAACTAAATGTCTCCGTTGATAAAATCAAAATCACCAACTTTCCATCCGGGAAGAGTAGGAGTCATCATAGCCAGGTTGGTTTTGCCACAGGCGCTGGGAAAGGCGGCAGCAAAGAACTTTTCGACCCCAGATGGATCTGTGACGCTCATTATAAGCATGTGCTCAGCCAGCCAGCCTTCGTCCCTGGCCATGCAGCTGGCAATGCGCAGGGCAAAGCACTTTTTGCCCAGAAGAGAATTGCCCCCGTAGCCACTGCCATATGAAATCACCCTGCGCTCAAGGGGGTAATGGGTGATCAGAATGTGCTCTGCATCATCAGGCCAGTGGTTGATAACCTAGTTGAAAATTAAAAAAAATTTTTTTAGAAGTTTTAAATCTTTATTACACCATGGAAAAAAATGAAATTTCACTTATGATCTTTCATTTTTTAAATATGCATATTAAAATCTAATATAGGTTATGATGTTTTCCCTGAAATTAGGCCTTAAATCTTAACCTGCCACTCTTGAGGATTTTGAACCAAACTTTCATCTAGATGACCTTTGTGCCAATTTGTTTATACTGCTTTTCAGAATATGTATAGGAGAAGAGAATGCATAATGGTGCTATTTCATTAACATTGGCCATAATGGTGCTATTTCATTAACTTCGGCTACAGTGGTGTGATTTTTTAGACTTCAGCTACAATGGTGCTATTTCATTAACTTCAGCTACAATTGGGCTATTTCATAAACTTCAGCTATTTTGGTGTTATTTCATGAACTTCAGATACAAAAACTTAAATTTCGCATAAATAACTAAGATTAGCAATTCATTCTCATTAACATGATTTAATCTAACAAAACGAAAAAAAACACTGTACTCATAATCTTCTTTTGTCTATACATTTATCTAAATTTTATCAAAATTAAAAAAAAATCATATACGGCTCATTAATATAGAGATAACAAGATAAATGACAGCCGCTAATGAGCTACATAAACCGAAAGTTTACCTTTCTCTCCAGCGGTCTCGGGGCTCCGATGGTGTGCACGCACTGAACGAACTCCTGGTTCGGTGTCGCCTCAATGGCATCCCAGACGTCCGGCGAGACCCTGGTCATGATCTTCATACTGAGGATGACGTAATTGAAGTCCGTGAGCTGTATCCCGTACTTCGAGGCCGAACCGCCGATGGGGCCCATGCTGAAAGGGATGACGTACATCACCCTGCCTTTCATACTTCCCGGCAACCTTCACCCCGAGAAAAAAATAAAAAGAGGAGGATCAATAATAAAATTAATAAAAGAATAAATCTGACATTTTGTAGCAATCATCATCGTCATCTTCACCACTACTGTCATTACAGTCATCAATATAATTTACCACCATCCAAACCCACCACAAAAGCACAGGTGACCTACCTGGTTGTCATCTCCTGCTCCGCATCCCCACGACTCATCCATCTTCCCAGCATTCCCTGGGGTATGTCTTTGTCCGAAGCGACGCCCTGGCCTCTTTTTCCGATGGGAACGGCGTCCGACCTACGATCGGTCACCAGGTAAGTCTTGTTTTCGACCCTGGCCACGTCTTTCGGGTCCGTGCGACAAGCGAAGCAGTTCTCCATGCCCGGAAGGCTCAGGAGCAGACCGCGGTCCAACAGTTTGTCGGTAATTTCCTGTTCTTCTTCGAGAGAGCCGTCGCATATGTATACACCTTTTGGTTGGCAGATGTCAACCTGCGAACGTGAATTAAAATTGTCTCGTTTCCAACTATAACAATGAACCTTAATGGATATTTAAAAACTAGCAAAATGCAAATGTGCAAAGAAATATTCTGACAGAACTTTTCTTATCTAAAACTACAAACGCAACGAATAGTCAAGCATTAAAAACTCACATATTTAGCGATGAACTCCTGTACTTTCTCCGGCAGCTCCAAGAAGAAACCCTTAACGACGGGCACGTGGACCACTCCGACCTCTGGAACTGCCACGTCGTCAACTTCTTCGACGATGTCCTTAGTATCCATCATGGAAGTTATTCTGATCCGATGTCCGTCTGTAGCCAGCTTCGGGTTTCTGAGTTTTTCGTGAGGAAAACGGACGGTGGATAAACAAATTTAATTAAAAATATTCATTGAAGATGACAACCCATGACTTTAGAAACTTCCATAAAAGACTGGTTTTTTGCCTAAGTAAAAATGTTATAGAACAATTCCACGCCTGAAGGCTAGATGTGAGTCACATATAACAATAACAACTGGTAGATAAAAAACTATATAACATATATATTATAATAATAGTAACTATAATAACCATTTTATACTAACAAAATTAAATTAATACTCTCTAATTTAAAAATTAATCCTGCTAAACTTTTCTGTTCTTCAATTCTAACCATATTTATAAACTTACTTTCTAATGTATCAAATTTGACATGAAATAATATGAAAAATAGGTCTCTCCTAGCAACCTAGTAGCAGATACAATCATCCAGTAAAAGAAGATTTTTTCAACCGAGAAAATGACAGCACAAAGAAAATGATGTCCACCATTGTTATATAAATCCATCTTATCTCGTCTTAAGCTAACCTTGCTCTTGCCTTGGCTGGATTTACAGATCCATGAGGTTTTCCAGTAGGTGGCAGTTTCATGGCCGAAGGAGCAGACGATGGTGAAGTTGACATTCTGTTGAGATGGTTTTTTTTTGTTTTCAGATATTTCTTATTAGAATCTCCAAGTCAGTGTGAATAAATCTGTATTTGAAATAAACAGATATAAAAAAAGAATAATACTTACACTGGCTTTTCAAATTTTGTAGCAAATAACAAACAAACAGTGGGGTTTAGCTACAGATTTAGATTATAAAATTAGAATGCTTAGAATAGATAGGTAGGACATGGGATAAAGACCATAAAGACAGAGATAAGTCAAATAAGTCGTCTCTTTGTAGTTAGAGTTAGAACGCCCACGCAGAAGAACAAAAGGAAATAACAAACAATAGGAAGCGGGTTCGATTAAAAAATTAACGATCTATCTTCTAATATTCTAATCTAATCTAATATACGATCTGCCAACGGACATAATTTCTCAGCTGTTTCAATCACTTACAATACAAAACACAAAGCCACAAGGCGTCGACGAAGAAAATTACCAAATAAAATAATGTTATTTAACGATTAATTAACAATCCAATTCTTTATTTCGCTATTAAAACGCGCGTTCTTTCAACTTCCTTTTATATTAAAACTTAGAGATAATATATACCGTAGCGCACCTACCGTTTGCTAGTTATTTTCCGACTTTTTTAATGTGACCTTTCTTCTCTTTTGTACACTTTCACCTCTACTATGGTTTGAGCAAACTCCTATATATAGCAAATATACAACCACATCTCAGAAGCGTGGATTGGGAGGGGCTGAGGGGGGCTACGGCCCCCCTCAAGATTTTTCGACCAAATAGAAAAAATATCTTTTCTAGCTCACCTATGATTGAGTATTTAGATTAGTTGATAAAAGCAGTATTTTATTTATCATACTTTTTGAATTATATCTACCTAGTTATTTTCTTGTCAATATTTTTCTTTTAGTACCTTCGGTCCATCCGATCGAACTCCTATGAACTTTAGCCTCGTGTATCTGTCCTAGCTTGACGAACGATTAGCATATTCTTATCCTACCCGGCTGTTTGAGTTTTCTTACCAAGATTTTTCCAATTCATTTTAAATTATTTTTATTAGCTCACACACGATTGAGTATTTAGATTAGTTGATGAAAGCTGTATTTATCATTCTTGGTAAATAATATCCAGTTAGTTAAATCTCTGCTATTATTTTCCAATGTTTTAATACCTTCAGTCTATTTGATCCTGATGATTTAGTGGACAATTTTGTAAAAATGAAAAAACGTCGTTACCCTTTGTTACATTCATAATTACGTTTTTTGTCTGCATTCAATATTAAATAAAAGTTTAATTTTTTTAAGCCGATTTTAACTAATATGATTTTTTTTTACATGAAAATACAACATACAAAACATACAAGTGCATATTCGGATGGTCATTTTTGTTTGAAGATTCTCTGGGTTAAATTTGAAAAATCTTCGCCCCCCTCAACATTTTGCTGAATCCACGCCTCTGCCACATCTTATACAATAACAAGTACCAAGGTTCCATCATCCAATCTCAGCTTGTTCTATCTGACCGACAGCAAAGGTGAAATTATTCGGCGATAACCAAGCATGAGTGACCACAAACTAGACAAGATCATTTATATTCAGTTATTATTTTTTTAATTTATTTGTAGATGGTTTTCAATTGTCATCATTTTGAGTTTGGTTTGTCACATCAATGGATGAATTCATATCTTTACGATTATGAATCATTGAGACATATTTTCTCCCAATTATGGATGATTAATGTAACGCGGTTGCGGTGTGACATCAATAAATTGACCTTATGGTAATTAATATGCAAAAAACCATATATTATGTTCTATTGTTATGCTATATTTATCTGTTACAAAAAAGGTGGGGGCATATATATATCATTGATATATAAAGATATAGAATATATAGATGAGGTGGGCACTTCAAAGCAGTTTTATGCGCAATCCACTCAGTGGCGACGATTCAGCAAAACCTTGGGGGACGAATATTTTTTAAATTTAACCTGGAGAATCTTAAAACTCCTGGGGGGGGGGGGGCTCAAGTTTGAAAAAAGTAAAAATATTTTTGACTATCTTCAGTCTGCAATTTTTTTGGTATCTTTAAAAATGTATTAATGATAGAAAAGAAAGACTGCAAACTGAAAATAGTCAAACTCAGTCTCAAACCAGTTAAAGCAAATGTTAAAAAATAAGTTTATGATATGTATAAACATATAAATATATAGGCACATAATAGATTGAAAATAAATGTAGCATTCCCACCCCCCCACTTAAAGAAAAACTTATCAGATTTGGAAAAATTGCAGGGTCCTCCGATTTGGCTTGCGTTCCCCCCCCCAGTTGTGTCTTTGCAGGCACACGAGGCTAAAGTTTATACGATCTCGATCGGATAGACCAAATGCACTACAAGATTGAAAATATTAGTAGAAATATATGATATTACTGAGTAGATATAATTCAAAATGTATGAAAAATACGTTTACCAACTAATCTAAATACTTAAGCATAAGTGAGCTGATTAAAATTTTTTTTGGTAGACAAAATTTTGGGGAGGAGTGCTGTGTCCCCCAGCCCCCCAATTGCCGCCTCTGAATCCACTGGCTCTTACAAAAAAGCTCCAGCCTAAAAAAACAGCTATTACCAATTTGGTAATCAAATGTATTTATATATCAAAGTTTTTAGCAATAAATATATGCAAAAACAATAGTGTAGTTAAATTGTACATTTGGTAATTATTATTATTGATTAATTGAAACATTAACTTTTAAGCATTTCTTATCCACTATTTACAGCTGTTTAAATTAAATGGCTTCTGATTCGTCGAAAGATGGTCTGTGCTTTTTTGCAATACAATTTTATTGTTTCCAACCATCATAAATTTGCATGGATATTTAGATTTATTTAAAAAAATACTTTCAGACGGTGGTAGGCGGCAGAGGGATCTGCTTAAATCATATTATGGAATCTCTACTGATGTTGGTAATTCTCAACAAAATGCATACCAAAAGCAGATAACCGGCATTAATAATGATATTGACGGTGGACCGTGTGACATCGATGGATCAAATTTTGAACCAGAGTTATATCTCAACAAATTGCTAAAAGTATCCCACCATTCCTTCCAGTCTTATTATTTCTGTCAAACAATAATTAATTAAATACATTCATTATTTATTCATGTGTATTTGTTGCGCTAATATTTTTTAGTGTTGTACTAGCATTTTTTATTTGTTACTAGAATTTTTATTTTCTAATAACATTTTATATTTTGTAGTAGCATTTTTTCATAACTGCAATATAAAATAAATGGCCAACCATTATTATTTTCATCTTTTTCATCATCAGGAAAAGACTCTTACAGAGCTTGTAGAAAAGGAACAGGAAATGGTTAGAAACATAAGGACGCTGGACAGCGACATGCAGACTCTTGTCTATGAAAACTACAACAAATTTATAAGTGCGACGGACACCATTAGAAAAGTCAGTCAATTAAAAAATGTGAATGGTTCAAAAAGAGGGTTATATGTTTTCAATGATTTAATGGGAGTATATTATGTTGTTGTTTAGATAATGGGGAGTATATTATGTTGTTGTTTAGATAATGGGGAGTATATTATGTTGTGGTTTAGATAATAGGGAGTATGTTATGTTGTTGTTTAGATAATGGGGAGTATATTATGTTGTGGTTTAGATAATGGGGAGTATGTTATGTTGTTGTTTAGATGATGGGGACTATGTTATGTTGTTGTTTAGATGATGGGGAGTATGTTATGTTGTTGTTTAGATAATGGGGAGTATGTTATGTTGTTGTTTAGATAGTGGGGAGTATACATGTTACATGTCTAAACATAATGACATTCTTTGCTTTTCGATATAAAATTCTGAAAACTTTGACACTTTTTAACTATTTAGGATGATAGCTGTTATGTTAAAATGCAACAAATTGTGTATGACTGTGAGAAAAGCTAATGTGTTAATCTGAACGAAACGTTAGATGAAGACAGATTTCAAAAAGATGGAGGACGAAATGGACAGCCTGGCAGGAAAGATGTCCGACATAACAGAATTCAGCTCTCTAATCAGCACAACACTGCAGGACAGACGTCAGCAGATAACCAAATTGTCCGGGGTTCATACCCTGCTAATGAAAGTAAACATTTTTTGTTTGTTTAGCTGTAGAATATTTTTTTATTATTTAGAATCAATTGAAATGAGAGAAATCAAGATAGTTTTTTGTTCCAAGAAAATTGCAAGTATTATTAATTATTAAATCATTGTATTGTGCCTATTTAAAAAAAATATGGATGGATGGATGCATTGCAATTGTTTATAGAAACCATCATAAGTACATTCTCCATATTATAAAAAGTTTTAATGGTAATTAGCATGTGATGCCATATTTTATATTAAGTTTTTTTATTATAACTAATTATTTATTACCTTATGTGAATAAATCGTGTTCTTGGACAATAAGTCACTCGATTCTATTCGGTTAATAAAATTTAAAAAATTATTTTTATATTTAGTTATAATAAGATCAATATATATTTTTTATACTTCTAGCTTCAGTTCTTGTTTGATCTTCCTAATAAACTGCAAAAGTGCATAGATCGGGAGCAATATGGGCAAGCTGTCAGGTAATTTGGGATGTGTATATAGAAATATATAAATGTATGTATGTATGTTTGTATGTATGTATGTATGTATGTATGTATGTATGTATGTATGTATGTATGTATGTATGTATGTATGTATGTATGTATGTATGTATGTTGTATATACTTGATTATGCTTATTATAATATTAATTAATTAAATATCAGTTGTCACCAGTGTGATATCATCAATTATGCACAGGTACCACATAAAGGCACGCAAAGTCCTCCACCAGTACCAGCACATGCCATCATTTCAGGGCATACAGGGGGACTGTACCAACATCGTCCGCGAGCTCGTCTCTAGGCTGAGGGCCCAGTTCAGAAAAAAAGACGTAAGGAAGGGGGGTAATTATTTCATGAAACATAAGTTTTTCTATGGAGAAAAAGGAAAAAATTAGGAGATTTTAAAACTTAAGAGGCGGCACTAGATGAATCTGGCACATAAGGGCTGTAATATTATGCTGTTTATATGCAGTTTAAAAATACACTTGATAAGATAAGAAGGCGTGTCTATTTATATCCTCATTTTGATTACAGTGCAATCCCAAGCAGTTAGCTGAATCTGTAGACTTGCTACTTCAACTCAATGAACCTGCTGAGGAACTCTGTGAAGAATTTTTGGCCCAGTTATTTATTTATTTTATTTATTTGCTTATTCGCACACTGCATGTACATTAGCTTGATTACTCACTCACTTATTATCTTACACTTTTTCACCTTTTTATTTACTTTCCTTCACCTGTTCATTTACACTCCTTCACCTGTTCATTCACACTCTTTCACCTTTTTATTTACACTTCCTCACCTGTTCATTTACACTTTTTCACCTGTTCATTTACACTCCTTTACCTGTTCATTTACACTCCTTCACCTGTTCATTTACACTCTTTCACCTGTTCATTTACACTCTTTCACCTGTTCATTTACACTCTTTCACGCTCAACCAGGGCAAGAGAAAAGATTGATACCGACTTGAAAACTTTGGAATTGCAATTGAAACTCTGCGAGACGAGCATAGAAAATGAAAGCGAAAGCCCCGGTGAACAGAACTTGGAAACTCTTCATTTCATGGTGGTTAACAATGCACTACTTCCACGTCTTTGTTCCGATAAAAAAAAAATTATTGCCACATTTGTGGCGCCATTCAATGTTTTAGCCTTGATCATCATGTTTACCTGTTTTATGTCCATACCACTATTATTTCCTTCATCATCATCAACATCAACACAACCACATCATCATCATCATCATCAGCACAGCCACATTATCATCATCATCATCATCGTCGTCGTCATAGTCGTTATCGGTGTTTGAAAATAACGATGGTATTTCTGTCGATGTTTCGCAGGACGTGCTGGAGTTCATCGATTGCGGCTGCAACGGTTTCCTCAGCAACATCTGCCTTGTTGTTGCTTCCTACAATGACATGTTTCTCAACAGGCACCAGGAAGAGTAAGTGGTTTGTGGCGACTTTGTAGCTATGGCGATGGTTTTTTTGATGACATTATAATGACAAATGACGTAATTTTAATTTGTAGCGTATGAAAAATTTGAATAATTGCGACATTAGAGATGCAGTGAATATTTTGCGTGTGTACAATATTAATGTCACCATGCATGCACATTTCTGTATGTTTTAGATCCCACCGCGGTAACATCATTTGAATGTTTTTGAAAAAACTGTAATGTTTTAAATCTTAATCACGATGCCATCCATTTATATCAACCTATCGAAAGCTGAGTAAGTGTTTAAGCACTTGCATCACAAGAAATAACTAGTTTAAAATATTAAAGTTTGAGTTTTATCATAGCGACGTCAATTAGCATTGACCAATCCGCTTCAAGACAACTAAGATATAGGCAGCTGTAACCAGTGCCTCACTTGCATTTGGCTCAGCAGAAACACATGGGTGAAAAGCTGAATAGAAAAATTGAACAGTTAAAGTTAACTCTGTTCTTAAGGGAGTTACACATTATAGACGGGTATATCCACCGTTGTACTTGAACTTGGTACCTAAGAGTACTACAGGCTGAAGACTCTACAGCTACACCACCACCAAATAGTTCTATTGACTATTAACCTCAGAGTTGTCCACAGCCCGGCCTGACCCGTGGACAACACTGATTCACATGAAACCCCCAGGGTTATTTTTAGTCAGAAAAATATGAATTTCTTTAGATTTTTCTAATTTTGATGAAACTTCTTAGGCAGACTGCTATTGATTGCTAACATTATTTATTATTTTTCAAATAGTATTTAATTTAATTTACATCATGATGAATGTGACAATAACAAACAATTATATTCATTTAGTTTTCTATTAGATCCTTTGGATTTGTATAGGATTGCTACATTTAGGTAATGTCTTTTGAAAGAATAACATCTCACTCGCTTTTTCATTGGTCAGAGGTATAACAAACTTGACTAACCATGGTGCAGGAAAAATATTTATAAATTTCATTTTCTGTGGCAATGGTTAAATTTTGTTTTTGAAAAAAATTGTTTTAGTTATTGCGCTTGCATCTATGCTGTGGTGTTTATATTTTCACAGGAATCTAACTTAAGTTTAATTATGTAGTGAGGCAGCTCTTAATCAATGTTTTGAGTGGGCATTGCTGTGCATGCTGGTGGCTATTTATCGGGCCAATATGCTAGCCTATTTGCACTTTTTGTTTTAGCCTCGGTGGTGGTAGAGTTACCAGAAGTTCAACTTCATATACTTTTTTTTCTCAATGATGTGATGATGATGGGTTTAATAATAATGTAGTGTAAATAATGTGATAAAATTAGATAACTATAAAATATAATCAAATTTTATGTAAATATTGTGACAAAATAAGAATGTACTTGAATTAATTATGTTAATGCAATATAATAAATAATGAATTATTAAATAAATTATAATAATAAATAGTTCAAATATAAAACTTATGTTAACAGCGTCGAACTGGATGCCATAGCTTTGAAAAGGCTGGTTCAATTCGTAAACGAATTGATGGAAAAATACTTTGACTATGTTAGAAGAAGACTACAGCTGGAGGTACTGATGATGATCATTATGTATGAACTTAAGAGATAACTATAAAATACAATCAAATGAAATCTTGTGCCGTATTTGCACAGCGATCGTAAAAGAAACATTCATAGACGGCTCTCGTTATACAGTATCGAACAGATTAGTTGAAACAAAAAATTTTTTTTTGCATTTCTTGCTTTGGCAATATTTTTATTATTTGTAACAATGACAACACTGTCAGTTGTGTACTTCTTAACACAGTCTAGCAAGCGTTGCGCAGTGTGTAGCACATGTTTTGTGATTGGTTGAGGGATTTAATAATGTCTAATGACAGATAAAAGAGTTTATAAAAAATTTCATCTTGTTTCAATTAATCTGTTCGATACTGTAGGTCGCTGGTTTCAGAGGGTTGAAAATAAAAAATAGTAAAAATACCTTCCCTGTTTTATTTCTGTCACGGTGCTATTCTGGTGTCGGATTTTTATTAATTATTTGTCTTTTTCGTATTTGTGCTCAAAATCTCATTAACAGGGTTTTATCATTGTTCTTGAATAGATTAATTGATAGCAGGTTGATAATAATCTCTGGCTTGTAAACGTTCAGAAAAGTACAGGTGACAATACGATACTGGTGAGAGCTCTCGATAGATTCCACAGAAGACTTCAAGCCATGAACAAGCTCCTACCTGATTCCGATTTCTCTAGGTAATTCTCATTCAAAGACTTTTTCTACGAACACCAAAACTTCTATCGCTTGTTTATACAATGTATTCAATTCAGTATTGAGCATTGCTGAAGTAGGGGGAGGGGTAAAAGCCCAGGGACAGACGATAAAATCGTAAATATATTTTTTAATCTATTTGTGCTCTGTCATTTTTAATTAGAGACTTAGGTACTTTTAATAATAATAATAATAATAATAATAATAATAATAATAATAATTATAATAATAATAATAATGACCATTGTTTCATCTAAATATAATTTTTTAATTCAGCTTAAATCGAAAACAATTTTAACAGGTCTAAATATAGCTTTTGTTTTATAGCTTAACTAAATATTGTAATGCTAGTAGTTTCGTCATTTTATGTAACTCTTTAAATGTAACCAGTTAACATTTATTATTTATAACTTACCCATTCATAAGTTGAATCCGCTACAATACTAGCCAATAATTATCATAATTAATTTAATGCTACAGAGCTGGAACAGAGCTTGTGGCGCAGGCAGCCAGAGAAAGAGTCAGTCACTATCTAGGGAGTCTCCAACTGTACTTAGCTGGTTCGTTAGCCGATTTTTTTATTCATTCTTCTGTCCATTCATCTATTTGTTAATCCACGTGACTTGTGGAGGCGCCTGATATGGAAAAATAAGCTTCCAACCCAACCCTAGTGTGGAATAGGGACGTTTTAAAAATAAATGTTGATGATGATGATGATGTAACCATCCATCTCTTTTTTGTTTTTCATTCATCTATCTGCCTACTTCATTCAGACTGCTTGACCGATATCAGACAGAACTTGGCATCTTCGAGAAGTTCGGGCACAAACAAGCACCACTTTGCGGACACGGGCGGATCATTGTCCAACCTGAAGGGGGGGAGTCAGTTCGGAGAGGGGAGCAACCTGAACCTCGGCGGCATGGTGAAGCAGCTGCAATCCTCCATTGTCGAGCAAGTTAAATCCGTGCTCTGGAACTTGCAGGTGAGTAGTTTGACCCGGCCAGGAAAATGACTCGTCGTCGGTGGCAGCAATAAAATTTTCCACCTTTCCTTGACGCGTTTCGATTTTGGATGCACGCGCGTTGCCGGCGAGTGGAACGTGTGGTTCCAACACGCACGAGAACTGTCTCTGGCTCTGTCAAAGTTCATTCTACAAAAGTGGAATTCTAACCTCTGACCTTTTGTTTTTTTCACTTTTCGCAGTTTTTTTAATGACTTTTGGGGCATATAGCTGATAGGACGCCAATCCAATCGCCGTGCAGCGAATTTATTTTCGTGCGATGACGATTCCGATGTAAAACTACACGATCTCACCCGCCAGGCTTTCATCAATCCGGACGTGACGTTTGCGATGAAGTACTACTTCAGGAGCTCCTTCTGTTCGCGCGACGTCAGAGAGAACCTGGTGATCGCGTTCATCCGACACGTCGTCAAGACGTCACTGGTTTGTTTTGCCATGAGGACCGTTCATGAATAATCATCATCAGATTAATTTTTTTATCAAGTTTAAAGTCAAAAATTTACCTTTTTCGTGTTAATTTGGTTTATTTATGTAGTCATGTTTAATAAAGTAAATTTAGCTTATTTATGTAGTCATGTTTAATAAAGTGAATTTAATTTACTTATGTAGTAATGTTTAATAAGTTTAATTTAGTTTATTTTCGTTGTCATCTTTAATAAAGTGAATTTAGTTTATTTATTAGTATAAAATTTTGTTTTTTTTATTATTATTATTCAATTTGTTTTTTTTTAAAATTAATAAATACAATTTAAATTAGGACTTCATCGAGCAAACGGAAGAGAAATCGAGCGTACCCTCGTATCTCCTGCTCATCACTTCTCGGTTGTGTCTCGACATGGAACAATCAAGCATTGGATTCCTGGCGAGTGGTTCTCATTCACATTCGTGCGCAATAATGCATGTGCATACAAATGTTTTTGATGTGAAATGAGGTTTATGTACGTACATGGACCCTTATATGAATGCATATATCCTTGGCCACTTCAAATAAACTTTTCAGAACTTTTTCGTAACTTTCGTAACATATAATAAATACATACATACATACATTCATACATACATACCCACATACATACATGCATATATACGTACATACACACATGTATGTATATATATGCACTGTTATTAAAGTTTTCCCTAAACAGTTGACCCTGGTTGAAGAACAGTTTCCATTGGAATACAACTCGAGTACCTCATCGTCTCTGTCTCTGTCGCAGCTGTCGTCAGAGGCGAGAACTGCGGCTCAGGTGCTTCTCAATCATTATGTCAAAGTTCAAGGATCGGCTATATCGCAGGTTTGAATTTTCTTGCACAAAAATGTATAAATATTCATCTAATAATACAAAATATCATTAAAAAAAAAATATATATATATATATTCTTCTCAGATGCTCCGCAAGAGCGTCGAGACCAGGGATTGTTTGAGTACCATAGAGCCGAGAACGGTCAGGGCGGTCATGAAGCGAGTCATAGAAGACGTTTCAAGTGTCGACCGGGTAGTGGGTCAGCTCTTCGAGGAGGGGGCAAGGACTGAGCGTCTCAGCGATTCGACGGCTAGACGTAGTCTCGCTTCACGTCTTCTGGCTGCTGGCGGCGGCCCGGCAGGAGGCGGCGGTACCGGTGGTGGTGGTGGTGCAGGGGCAGCAAAATCGCAGTGGAGTTATACACCGAGGTCGGTATATCTTTTTTTTACGGAAGGGGTTTGTTTTCGCGATGACACCTGGGCAGAGATGGAACGATAGATTGATAGATGAGTAAAATGAGTATAAGTATAACTTTTTGGTACTGCAGCTATGAAACTGGATTGGAACAATGGGGAATCGCATAATACGAATAATTGTAAAGTTTAAAATGAAAAGTTTAAATCAACATTTACAATGGACAACTCCAGTTATTGTCGTGACAGTAGAATTGATCTGTCGTAATAACGTATGAATCTATCTGTAGGAATTTATAATATAATAACAAGTCTCCCCGATAACATAATTTGTCATCATCATCATCATCCTCGCCATTCCATCCAGTACGATGGATGCCAGTCTGATGAGCAACATTCAGAAGCTGTTCTACGAGAAGATCGAGATCTTCAGTCCTGTCGACTTCACCAAAGTGTCCATCATGACTGGAATCATCAAAATCAGTCTCAAGGTTTTTTTTATTCTTCAACTTATTTATTAGGCAGCAAGAATTTTATTTAATTTATTACTTATAAGAAATTATTTGCATAAATTATATAATAAGAAAC
The DNA here is from genome assembly GCA_963978895.1 of Erpobdella octoculata. Lineage (NCBI taxonomy): Eukaryota > Metazoa > Annelida > Clitellata > Hirudinida > Erpobdellidae > Erpobdella > Erpobdella octoculata. The sequence goes on along the minus strand of OZ022238.1, from coordinate 48,934,911 downwards.
ACAAATAAGCTTAGCATTAATTACATGGATTGCAATGTTATAATTTATTATATTAGTAATATTATTTTTTAACATTTTGCAATGTATTTTTATGTAAATAACTATTTAAAAATAATTTTCAAACTGTTATTAAATTTACATCCCAATTTAAGAAATATACCCATAGAGTTTCTATTCGGTAAAAAATGCATATATTAACTCCAGCGTATATATATATATATATTTTTATAACAAAAGACCTTATTGGAATGCGTGCGCCTGAAGACCTTCGGCAGGTACGGCCTGCAACAGATCCAGGTTGATTGCCACTATCTCCAGCTCTACCTCTGGAGATTCGTGCATGACGAAAAGTGAGACACTTATTAAAGATTCAAATTTTTTTTACGTTCACATTTCAATGTGTTTGTGATTGTAAATAAATATATAAGTTACTAATAGTGTAAATAAATATATAAATTACTAATTATTGTAAATATATTTTACTAATTATTATTATTAATAATTGTAACTAATAAATATAAATGGTTTGTAACTAATCAATATAAATGGTTTGTAACTAATAAATATTAATGGTTTGTAACTAATAAATATAAATGGTTTGTAACCAATAAATATAAATGGTTTGTAACTAATAAATATAAATGGTTTGTAACTAATAAATATAAATGGTTTGTAACTAATAAATATAAATGATTTGTAACTAATAAATATAAATGGTTTGTAACTAATAAATATAAATGGTTTGTAACTAATAAATATAAACGGTTTGTAACTAATCAATATAAATGGTTTGTAACTAATAAATATTAATGGTTTGTAACTGATAAATATAAATGGTTTGTAACTAATAAATATAAATGGCTTGTAACTAATAAATATAAATGGTTTGTAACTAATAAATATAAATGGTTTGTAACTAATAAATATAAATGATTTGATTCTCGTTATACAATCTCAGCCTCATCCACTTGCTTCTCGATGAGATCATCAGCAGCACCATTCACCGTTGCCTGGACCCAGTAGCCATGGAAACTAGCGTGAGTGTCAACTTAACGATGGCTTCCAACTAACTCATTCAAAGCAAACTAAAACGAATTTGTTTGTGCATTTTTTAATCGTCAGTCGCGGCGAACGGGACAAAGGCGTGCATAATTTAATGCAAATTCTTTCTACGCAACGTCGGATTCCCACGTATAAAGGGTTTAATGTTTTGTCCATTTCTGTTGAACTGCGTTCAAAATTCATTCCTGAAGTTCATTCATGTAAACGACATTCAAAATTAACGCCGAGAGTCAAATGACTTTCCGTGTCACCATGACAATGCGTCTCCTATAAGATTTTTCTCTTCCAAATAATCAGTGCCAAGCCTCGAGATGAATTTATTATGCAATTGAATTTCATAAATTTAATTGAATGGATGAATATTATTATTATTATTGTGAAGTAACTGTTATTAAATCATACAAATGTTGCCTACAGGTGATCGAGTTGATCTGTGAAAGAGGATGAATGGGAAAGACACAAACGACAAACAATTCAAAGGCATTCCAAAATTCGTTGAGCAAATTTATTAATTCTCAATTCAAATTTCGTTTATTCATCGAACAATCATTGTTAGCGATTTAAGTTTAGCTACAATATAGTTTTATTTTCTTTCATAACAACAATAAAATAAAATAAAAATTTTAATTTCATCGAACGAAAGCCACAAAAGAGTTTTGTGAATAAAAAGATGAAATACTTCGGGAATGCCAATTCTATTTTATTAATTAATAATGCAGTTAAAAAGAACCTACCATATATATATATATATAGTAATTATAACAACTAGAGAAACAAGTTTCAAATGAAGACAAATCACACGCCTTCACGGCTGAATTAAAAAAAAAATGAGACGACCCGATTCAAAATCATTCACCCATCCCAACCAATCCCGGGAATAAACAAAGAAGCCCACCACCCATGCAGTTACTAACTTTCAATTTATAAAGGTATTCATTCCCTTTAAGGGAATAATAAATTTTGACATTTTCATTGATTCCTCACCTGTTTGGTGACCTTGGGCATCGCTAGCAGATTTCAAGGCCACTTTAAAAATTTTCAAATGCTTTTGTTAAGACTTAATGAAACTTCGAGAAGCATCGGATGTCGAATAAAACCCGCAACCGTTAATTAATAGACAGAACGGAGGTTAATAATTAGAAACAAGAAAAAAGAAGAAAAAATTAGCAAGAATTGAACGCACATCAGGAGACGGGTGTGACTCGGGACATCATCAGAACGGACGTCCAATCGTGTAATTATCGGGAATTCGTCATCGATTTGAATTACTCGAAATAAACGAAACGTAAAAGAATTAATTAAATGCAAATTTCATCGAGAAATCATAAACAATTCTTTAAATATAAAGAGAGAGAGAGAGAATTAACTGACCAATAGGAAATCTGGCTTGCCTCTTACCATTAGTTATAAAAACATGAAATACTCGTACAGAAGCAAAAGAAACGAAAAACTAATTTGATATTGTCGTAATCAGGTTCTAAAATTAACATTCTATTCCAAATCTCTTATTTAATTTAAATAATTTTAAGCCACATGCATAAGAAATCCGGTTCTAAAAATTACTTCCAATTCTGAATCTCGTATTTAATTTAAACAATTTTGAATCGAACGCATAAGAACCGCTATGAAATCAGTAAGATGTATCGATTGTCCAGATGTGGCAGGAAATAAGAAAAAAAATTAAGCTAAGGAGTTTCGAAACGCGACCTCATCCGCTCCGATAAAAAAAAAAACAACAAGGTCCGACCGTTTTTTCTGATTTCCTTGTCGGGAAAATGGGTAGGCGTGACCTTATAGCCCTGACAGAACATAACAAGGGGTCACACAGCTGTGGTACTTCGGGATCGCACAGATTAAATTCCGCAAAAAGCGACTGGGGGTGATTTACGGTAGAAAGACGTTATGAATAATTAACTAAGTTGGAAATCTACCGAACTGAGAACATCTTTATTCTTCTTTTTTTTAATAAAGTTTCAGATTCTTTCCAGTCGCTATCCGAACTGCTCTCAAACCAACCTGCGTCGGATGAGGTGAATCGGAGGATTGAGACGATAGTAATAAATTACAGGTGCAAGGAAAAACAAAGATAAAATAACAAAGATATGCACGAGTTTATCTTCATCTATGGGGGCGAAATTATTTCATGATAATTGAAAATAACAGTATCTCTAGTGCAAAATTGTCTACTTTCTACTCAAGCAGTGTTGAAAAGAGCGAGTTAAATATGAAGATTAAATGAATAGCTACATTTTTTTAATGACATTTTTTACTTTTATTAGTTTTTTTTATGCAAGATTATATGATTTTATCTTTTTTTTGTTATTATTTATGGTTTTATATACTTTTTTTTTAAATCGTTATAATGAAATAAAACTGTATTCTCCATCTATTGAAACATAAAAACAAACCACTAATGCAGAAAAAGAAAACAATCAACTCCAAGAAAACAAATCGATGGAAAAGAAAATTGGAAAAAAAGAGAGAAATAAACCAAATCCATTCCAATGCTTCGAAACGAGCAAAAAATCCCAAAGTTACAAGTTTACGTTTACCAGAACCCCGATCATCTTCTCGATGTCAGAAGATCGACACAGGTTTACCGAACAAGAAGGGAATTTTGAGAAGCTTACCCTATTAGAAATGTAATCATAAACTTGACTAATTTATGGATTAAAAAAACAAACAAAAAACGTGAACCATAAATCAAAACTGGAACAAATGAAACAGTTCTATCCAGACTTTTTAATCTTCCCATCTAGTCTTTTTCTTCTTTTTCAGGCTGAGGCAAAGATCTCGGATAGAATTCGGGTGCCTCAGGGTTCAGACTGCTCGAAAAAACCTGCAGAAACGAAGGAAGGAAAGGTTAAGGATGCAGTAGTAGTAGTCATGGTTATGATTGAATTGTGAAAGTGACTTCATCGCAATGATGATGATGATGATTATGAAGCGGCAATCAGTCATTGATGACACAGACGATGGCGGTAATTATGGAAATGAAGAAACCCAGCGTAGGAGAATGATGTATGACTTTAGATTTTCTTTAGTGAATAGAGAAACTTCATTTACCCACAAAAAGGAAAATTTTAGAAAAGAATAAATTATCTCAATCAAAAAGCACTAAATAGAAATAATACAAACAAATCTATCATTATTCTACCAGTGAATATAGCAAAACTACATTATAAAAAAACGACACAAACTAATAAATATTTAAAAATTAATTAATTAATTATAAAAATAATAACGAAAAAAAGATAACGAAACCTGAGGCAATGGGATATCCTGCGGTTGAGAGAGCTCCATGCCAAGACTAGCCATTGTTTGTGCCAGGAAGTAGATGTCGTGAGTGGTCGTAGTAGGGTTGGGTAGGAGATGATCGGCGTACCCCATGTGAAAATAATCGCCACCGTCGAAGTCGTACGAGCCGTCATCGTCGTCACTGTAGTCCTCGTCGTCCAAGTCGTCTGCGTCAAAGTCGTCGTTCGTTTCGAGAAAGCACTGCTCGTAAAAAGCCTCTTCTTCTAACAGTCGGATGACCTGTTTGGGTGAATAAATCGGCGCATCGAAAAGATCGTTGGCTGTTGTTACGGAGATGAAATAGTTTAAAATTTAAATACGAATTGCCGGAGATAGTGAACACGAGGCTGGGAGTACGACGAAGAATACAACTAATTAAAAATATGCAAAAAAATTAAAATAAGAAAAACTAAATCATTCTTCAGGATGTATTAAAAAAAACTAGAAATGCCTAAAAATCTATTAAATTAAAAGCGTATACGAAAACATTTTCTAGTACCACCAGCGTACCTCTCTGTCGAATTCATCAATATGTTCCATCCACTCGTACTCGGAATAGTCAACCTCCCTTATCATGCCATTCTGGCTGTCATTTCTAAAACCAGTTGATCCAGATGCTGGGGTGGATATCATCGGAGCCCTCATTCTTCTGTTTCAACTTGGAGAGTGGCTTCAGACAGCTTAGTAGTTTGGTTAGTCTTTAATCTTTATCTTTAGTTTAATACGTCTTCTTGCTCAGTTTTGACTGATTCTGATGCTTCTGTATTTTGTTACTGTGAAATTAAAATTAACATTAGAATGTTCTTGAATATTAAATATTATATATAAATATAATATATTAAAAGCACATAAGCATACAATTACCAATGGCGTTTATAATATTATTAATAGTTAAAAGTTAAAACTAATTAGAAGCATGTAAAAACGGGAAACTCTGTTACATAATATACCATACCATACCAGCACTACCTGGAATACTACCACCGCACTGACCTATCTACGATCTACTTACTATACTAAGTAATAACTAATCTACTTGATCTACTTATACTACGAGGACATCTACGCCTACGCCGCCCTACGCCTTCTGCCATCGCATCGCCCCAATTCCTGATAAACCGTTCTAATCGAACAACGTAGCAGTTATATTAATTATTATTAATAAACACTTTTAATTAACAACAATTAATTACCGAAAAATCTGCCCCAACAACGCACAAACAACGCACCGATCGTGCCAACATCCCATGCCTAAAAATAATCAAAAACAACTTTTAAGCATTGCCGTTTTCGATTTCACAAGTTTCACAAATGTTGAAAAGTTTAAATACATGTCAGTATTAACAACCTTACTTATAACTCTAAAACATGGGGTACAGAAATAATACAAGACTTAAAACTGCGTTCCAGGAAAGTGGTAATGGAAGTATAAAGACAATCAAAAGGCCCAACAGGCTATATCCTACCACTTGGCCTACCTATGGCAAACAGAAATTTTAGCCCACGGAAACAGGGTGGGATGACAAGATGGAGTTAAATCATAAATTAATTCTTTAAAGAATTAAATCATAAATTAATTCTTTAAAGAATTAATTTATGATTGAAGTAAATTTACTTCAAAGAATGTTAGTCTACCAAGAGTTTTGGGCAGTTAGCCAGGCGGCCCATTTCGGGCCTGATGACAATGATGATGGTAAAGATAGTAATGATAAGTATGGCGATAATGATGATGATGATGATGGTGGTGGTAATGATGATGACGATGATGACGACGACGATGATGATGATGATGATGATGATGATGATGATGATGATGATGATGATGATGATGATGATGATGATGATCGATGATCGATGACGATGGTGATGATGATGATGATGATCGATGATTATGGTGATGATGATGGTAACAGAATAATAATGATAATAATAAAAAGTGATATTTGATAATAATTGAGAGTTTTTATAATAATATTCACAAGAAAAACAACGAAGTGATTTACAATTTTTTCTTTAAAAATGTATTTCACCTTGCGACACTGAAGTCATCATATTTCAAAGTTTGACGCGTTTATTAAAACTAAAAATTCACCCCTCTTTGTTACTCAAGCCCACCACGACTACTGGTCCCATGCCCCCCGGCCCCCTAAATCCGCCAGTGACCACGACCACGACACTTCATAAGAAGAAGATATCAATTATAATTAATAAAAAGTTTTATGAGAAATTCCACAAAAACATACAATTTAGCAAATATTAATAAGAGGTTTTTCCAATTATTGGTTCATACCTCTTATGCTAAGAAATATCTTATCACCCGGAACAAGATCTAACAAATGCACTCATATAGATTTCCCTCTATAAACTGTGATATTCCTCTAAAAATAGCTGATGACCAGTGGCGTACCTAGGGTGCACGTGCCATGCCTGCCATACCCAGTTACGCCTCTGCTGATGACCGGGAGTCAAAGGAGCTTTTTCAAAAACATTTTCAAAACATGCACTCGTATGTCTTCAACAATAGCTAATATCTAAAAAATTTGGCGCCTCTTACAAAAGGCTTATGGTGCTCCTTCCAAATGGCGCCATGGGAAACGTGTTACCCCTGCCCCCTAGCTACACCTTTGAAAATTTTTTCTGTAAAGTGAAGATCTACAACGTGTACTTCTTTTGTGCAAATGCATGGCACCCCCATGTACTCAAAATTCTGTATCCGCCCCTGTTTGTAACACCTAAAAATCAGAACCCCACTTATGAACCACTCCCACGCCTGAATCCAGGAAAAAGCGGAAAAGTAAATAAATTTAAATTACGACCTGCAACAGGTAATAAAACCCTTGTTCATACATATATCTATGTCCTTATATAGTATTTTTTATTTACCTCAGTCTTAAAAACACTTGGTGTAGAAGATTTTAAGCTATTCGAAAAAACGATGCCTAAAACTCGATGTTAACTATTGTTAACCTTTTAAATCCTGAAGCGTTCAATCATTTAGCGTTACACATTTTTTTTAAAATTTAGGTTTATAATCAGAAAATTGTTCAAGAGTATGCAAACCGGCCAACTCACGTTCCTGAACAAAAGCAAAAACAAATTGAAACAGTGGGGTTAGGCGGATATTCAAAAATTTTCTAAGAAATTAAAAATTCATTAACCAGGCGGATAGGTGATGGGAATACCAGAGTTGTCCATGGGTCAAATTTTTAGGACCAACCCAACCCGCCCGAAATCTTGACCTGACCGATGACCTCCCTTAATTTGGTGACCCAACCCGACCCACTTTGGCCGGACCCGACCCGACCTTACCAATACCCATTAAATTTATTCAAATTTTGTCCTAATTGTTTATTTAAAATAAAATTTCAATTTTGCAATAATTCAGCTTGCAGTCCCCATCTCAATATCTGTCAATAAATTCCACTTTTGCAGCTGATAGTCGGGAAACGGAGATCTGTGATTGTGTTTCCCACAGACGAGAAGTCCCGCTACGATTGTGCTGAACTGCTGAACTTGCAGAAATGCTGAACTTGCAGAAATGCTGAACTTGCAGAAATGCTGAACTTGCAGAAATGCTGAACTTGCAGAAATGCTGAACTTGCAGAAATGCTGTACAAGCGACGACCAACTTGAGCAAGTAATGGTTTTTCTTCTGTTTCTTTCTTCCAATATTATAATGGTTGTTGTACTATTACCTGAACCCTATAAAATTTGTATGCTACTTATGTATATGTTCATAATATACTAGTATACATGCGTGTGTGTTTGAGTGTATATCATTTGTACATTTCTTTTTGTTCATTAAAAACTTGAGCGGACCCAACCTCGCTCGACTCGGCTCGACCCGACCTGACTCTGCTTGACCCGACCCAACCCGAACCAAAGCTTCATTGTGAAGCATTTCCAATTCAGTTGCAGAACACCACTAGCATGGGCACCACTGGCTTACATATTTGTATAAGTATAATTATCATCATCACGCTATTAAGTTGAAATAAACTTTCTTGCAGTACAAATTTTTTTTTCAAACAAATTCGAAATATACTTATTTTTCAGACTTCCACGTTTAAAACATGCACCTCAAAAAACCACGAAAATATATTAGGTAAAAGTTTGTCAGAGTTTCAAAAATCGCCATTTTTGGCGCAGCAAAAAAAAACCCACTAAAGAATTGAGCTGACTGCAATATGGCACCTGCTGCCATTCATTTATGTCATTTGGAATAAACGTAAAAGCGCCTGCTCATTGGACGATTCGTCTTAATAAAAACACGACGACCGGACAAGCAAATTTCCAATTTAATGAAAAAGTGTTTTGGACGAGTGAGTGCGTGGGTGGGTGGTTGAGCCAATGTGTGTGTGGGTGGAAGTTAGAGCGATTGAGTGAATGTTTGGGTGGAAGTAATAGCGATTGGGTGAATGAATCTGGGGTGCGGGTGAAAGTAATAGTGAGTGGGTGATTGAGTGAATCTGTGGGTGGGAGTTATAGCGAGTGAGTGATTGAGTGAATGCGTGGGTGGGAGTAATGGTGATAAAAAAAAATAAAATTGAGTGAGTAAATGGAATATGTGTGTGTGTGTGTGGGAGGAAGTAATGATGAGTGGGATATTGATTTAGTGTGTGGTAATGACGAGTGGGTAGTTGAGTGAAATTGTGGGTAGAAAATAATAGAGACTGGTTAGGTTTGGTGCTGCTAAGCTGTTGCAAAGAATGGTAACCTATCCGGCCAGATGTAAATATCCTTAAACATAAACAACTGATTGATATTTATATAAAAAAATTATTAGATACAACACACCCGTCTAACAGACCAATCTTCTGAATTCATCGGGTGAAAACCGCTTGCCGAAGGAAAGGAGGGGGGATGCTGATGGAGGGAGTGCTCAGTGCTCTACGAATAAACGTCTGTATTGGTTTGTTTTGAATAGTTTTTATAATTAGTTTAAAAGCACTGCATTAAGAAAAACGTTTGCGGTACTTCACCTGTTTAAATAAAATGTCAGGTAAATATAGAGGCTGCATGCAATTTATTAATCGTTCGCTAGAGGGTAGATGCAACAAAAGAAATTCAGATTATGAATTATTATATTTGAAGTCTAAAATATTTCTCAAAGAATTTCATTCAGAAAGGGGGAAATGGGAGTGGATAAAATTTACAGCCCTGACTTATCCAACCCAACTTAATATAACTCCGACCTCCGGGCATCCGGGCCTCCGGGTTTGAAGTAAGCACAGAGGTTTTTTCCATATAAATTAAGTTGATTGATTTTTTGTTTTAATAGTTTTTACAGAATAATTTAGGTTTAACGCAAAAAATCCGGGGAAACATAATTCAGAAAAAAAGTTTTTACTAAAACATTTTTTTAGGAATTAATTTTTAATTTAAATAAATTAATTTGAAGAAAAGATTTTAATCCTTCGGTGTGAAACCTCAGCAGTCGATGTAATCCAAATTTATTTATTCAATTTCGGCTCCGCTTTATTTATCTTATTTTCAGTTTCGTTCGAAATTCGAGAGAGAATGAAATTAAAAAAAAGATTTAAAAATTTAAACAAAAAAATTCGAAAATTGAAATTTTGATAATCTTAGAAAATTTAAATTACTCTTTAAAAAATGTTTATTGGATGCCTTTGAAATAACAGCATCCGATTGTTCCACTCATTTCCACTGTAGGAAGTGTGGAAAAAGCGGATTTCTATTTAATTTCGATTTATTCACTACTTTATTATACGAGTATTTATAAGAAATGTATCCTCGGTCTATATAGGTATAACGTCCACAACAGTTTGCATGTTGGTATGCATGTAACGGAGTTAATTTTGTTTCTCATTCGGATGTGCCTTTAGAGGCGTTTTTATGTTAGGCATGGAACCATTGATAATTATATTATAATATATGTGTTTTTTATAAAAACGAATTAGCTTTTGCTTTTTTTGGTCATTAAAAACTGAAATAATTTATATCGATTTGTTAATTTTGTGTTTTGCTATTTTTTGTGTTGGAATAAATCATATATTTTTTATTAAATTTTGGTTTTATTGTTCTCTATGGCTCTTTTTAGATTTGTTCTGGTTTGCCTAGATTTGTTTGTGTTTTTTTAATCCTATATATTAACTTCGCCTTTCTGTCTGTCTGTCTGTCTGAATGAGCACAAATCCCCTTCCCGTTATCAAATCGATGTGAAACTTGGTTCACAGACTGGTGAGGACCAAACATTATTTTTGAGATAGACAATCACAATTTTTTTTAATCCTTTATTTGAACGTTCTGCTAAAAAAATCTATGCGATATTGCGTCAACAAATTTTGAAGTCAACTTTTAACCATTTTACGTATTACTATCGATCTGAAGATTTTTTATTCGATTTTTTATTTATAATGGAATATTGTTTTTATACCAATTTTATTAAAAATATTGATTATCAGATTTTCTTTTCATGATTGCAGATATCAATTTCTCACTAAAAATCTTCTTTTCATTTATTTAGTATTTAGAATACTGTATTCCATATTCATACATATTATAGACTTATATCTCAAATACATAAAAGATTTCTAATAAACGAAGTTTTATACGGTTTACTTGTTTATAGTTCTTTTTATGTTTGTTCTGATTTGCCTGGATTTGTCTGTTTTTTATGTTTTGCACAAGCATTTCTGACCTCGATAACAAAGGTTAATCAAAAATGCATCTAGAAAGAAAAAAACCTTGAGGGAAAGAAAAAGAGCAAAAAATCCAAAATGAAAAAAAGAATGGATGAATGGGTTGATCAATGTATAAAAAAATGAAAAAAAAATATAAGAACGAAGGAAATCTTGAAAAACAAACAAGCAAGCAAACATGAAAGATCATTAATACCATGCTTGGTATGCTCAACCACGTGTTGTCCATTCTTGTATACATTCCTTTACATTCCAGTACGTTCCTCTACATTCATGTATACATTCCTTTACATTCCAGTACGTTCCTCTACATTCATGTATACATTCCTTTACATTCCAGTACGTTCCTCTACATTCATGTACATTCCTGTACATTCTTATATATTCCTGCACATTCCTGTACATTCCTTACATTCCTGTACATTTCTGTACAATTCTGTACAATTCTGTACAATTCTGTACAATTCTGTACTTTTCTTTAATTTCGTGTACATTCTTCATCATACTTGTACATTCCTGAACATTCCTGTACATTCATGTACATTCCTGTACATTCATGTACATTCCTGTACATTCATGTACATTCCTGCACATTCATGTACATTCCTGTAGATTTCCGTCAGCCTAAAAAAAGTAAAAATACGAAACATATTTTGCTGACGTTAAAATAAATAAAAAGGATGGAAAAACCAAAAAATGTAAAAATATGAAAAAATGACAATCATTGTAAGAACTAAAAATTAAAATTAAAAATATGAAAAAATGACAATCATTGTAAGAACTAAAAATTAAAATTAAAAATATGAAAAAATGACAATCATTGTAAGAACTAAAAATTAAAATTAAAAATAATGGAAAAACACTAAATTTTTGTTCTTACAAAAGAATGTAAACAAACTTAGGCATATTAGAAAAAATTGTTCTGAAAACACAAACAAAACAATCTTTCACACAAAGTAGGAAATTCTACGGTATGACATGAAACCCGGGTAGGGGCTTCATCGGTGGGGGGGAGCAGGGATTTTTGAAAAAGTGCGTGGAGTTTTAGAAATTATCTCTTTCGGTAATCAGTTCATTTTTGAAGTCAAAAAGAAGAATTTAGTAGCAAAAATGAACAGCAATGTTTGGGTGTTTAAAAAAACTTGCCCCCTTTTCAAAGAACTGCTGAAATAACGCTCCTGCATCTGAGATCACAACAAAACGTTTTTTTTTAATCCCCAAAGTTTCTAAACCTTATATTTAATAATTTTTATGAGTTTTATTGCGTCGTCCCCTGAGAAATTCTACGGGTTTTCGATTAGTAGCACTCAGTTCCCATTGAACATTATCAAACACGTAGGACATGAATCGAACCAACGACCACCAACGGTTTAGTAATATAACACCATTTTAGATGACGCCGGAACGTAAACAACATTTTTTTTGGGGTAAAATGCAGAATACCGGTTTTTTATTTTCAGATTTCCATCAAGATGGAATTCGTTGAGGTGACCTCATGCGTGGAATTATCGTGAAAATAATAAGAGAGGGAACGATGATTCCCACTTTATACCTTTCTATCCAGCTGTCACATCTCATTTATCTTTCTTTCTTCTTTTTCAATCTTTTCTTATTTTTATTTTTATTTTTCGCTTTGTTCATGAAATTCCCATTTGAGACTCAATTCTTCTTTTTCTTGTGTGTTCAGTTTTAATACGTTTCCGTTTTAAAACAGGTAGATTGCAAATTGTTTTAAATATTTTATGAACACATTTTATATATATTTTTTATGTATGCGATATGTTTACTTTAGCGGAAAATATATTTTTAACGAGCTGAATGTGACATCATGACAATAAAATTGACGTAACAACGAAACCCTATTTTGCTGATGTCGTATCTCATATTTAAAATTTGCGTTATAATAAAAAATTAAATTAAATAAACACGTTCCTTAATATATTTAGTTTAATAAAGTTATTTTAAATAGTATAAAATTAATGAAATAATTTTTTGTCACCCAGTTTGCATGTATGCTAAAAAATTTCAGAAGACCTATATGACTAGTCGGAAAGTTTGTTCAAATTGATAGCAAGATTCCGCCATAACAGACAGCAGACGAACGAACAGAATTAATTAAAAACACGTTAAAAAAGATGTGTTCCTGATGTAGGTATTCTTGGTAAAATTAGAAAGTAAAGTTTGTTAAGTCTTAGAAAAGTTCGTCTACGCCTAACGAAACAATTTATTAAACATAGACTCTCTCCCATGGAGATATTTTCATCAAGCTTAATAGGTACTAGGTTATTACTGAGCCGCTCACGCAATACATTGCAGGGCAATGCAAAGAAAAAATTTGAAGAAAAAAAATTGAATTTCTATAAATAGCACTTAGATTTTTGTTGTTGCATAATTTAATTTCACGTCTACGTTTTTTACGTTAAAAATGATTTCAGGCAATTTTTCAGAGGCGCGCATTTCAATCAAGAATTCGCCCATCCCTGTTTTTGTAAGTTTAAAAGTTTTGAAAACCAAATTAAAAACAGTGGAGTAAACAATGAAACGATTGTCGAAGCAACTCTGTGGAATTTTATTTAGTTTTTCGCTTCTCAAATCTAGCATAGTATGCTATAGCAGCCCAGAAAATTATACAAACCACACTGACGAGTCAGCTACAGCCACAGTTACCGAAAGTTTAAAAGTACCAACAGACAAACACGCTGACAGACCGCATCCGACGTTAAACAAAGATGAAATGGTGAAAAGCCTCAATACTGTAAGAAGGTCAAAAGACTCTTCTAACATGCATGAGCTGGTGGGTACCTTTTGGGAATGATTTTGTCGAAGTGGTAATGTGGAACGGTATTGTTGAAGTGGTGATGTGGAACTCTATTGTTAAAGTGGTAATGTGGAACGGTATTGTTGAAGTGGTAATGTGGAACGATATTGTTGAAGTGGTAATGTGGAACGATATTGTTGAAGTGGTAATGTGGAACGATATTGTTGAAGTTGTAATCAGCTGTGGTTTTGATGAAGTGGTAATCAGGGATGGTTGTGTTGAAGTTGTAATCAGGGATGGTTGTGTTGAAGTTGTAATCAGGAATGGTTGTGTTGAAGCTGTAATCGGATGTGACTGTGTCAATGTTGTAATTAATGATGAGTTTCTATTTGGCGTTAAAAACTCGCGCTACAGTATGTTTTAACCAAATTTATTTGAACCGCGCGTCCAGCTTATTTCTATTCTTCTTCTTTTAAATTATTTAAGTTGATTGCAATTGCAACATTTTTAAAAAAATTATTTTGCAACGTACATCTGGAATAAAAATAAAACTATCTTCACCAACATAAACATTAATTCCTTCTCTCTTAATGCCAAGCCAGTCCCAAGAAAGAGCGAAAGTGATTATCAAATCCTGTGGCGGAGCCAAGATTTTGAAAAGGGGGGTTGACACCTCCGGATTAAAACAAGCATGGACCTAAAAAAGCTGATGACACAAAAAATGGGAAGGGGGTAGAAAGTTTTATAGATTTTCTAAACTATAACAAAAACCTTTAAAATTACTGTCAATGACCAGAGCGGTAGAAGTTTTTAGTTTTTTTAAAAATGTTGAAAAGCGCAAGAAAGATATGACTTTCGTGAACCATGAGAAGAAGTTTTGAACCCCCCACCAACCTCATCTGGCTATGATACCGTTCTTGTCGAATTATAAAATCCACAGCATAACGATCCTTGACATAGTTGGTCAACCCTGCTTAGTTACCTATTGATCTTTAAGTCTTGAAACGCCCGGTTGCAAGAAGACTTTG
>OZ022238.1:48912604-48915104 GCA_963978895.1 Erpobdella octoculata | reverse complement strand
AAAACCTTGGCAGGCCTCCACGACTTTTTCCATATTTATTTTTTTAAAGTTAATAAGCAAAATTCTTGGGTTCACCCCTATTGGCGTCACTTCAAAAAATCCATTGGATGGGGGGGGGGGCAAACATTTAGAAAACCTTGGCGTAAAGTTTTTGTTTACAACTCCAAGCATTATAAATAGTGCTCCTACTAAATCCTCAACTAGAAGCTGATGACAGGGAGAGGTACTTTTTCTAAAAATTCATATTTAATTAGTACGCATGTTATTTAAGTGATTTTCAAACTTGTATTTTTTTCAAAAATATACAATTTTTTTCTGTTTCTCGCTCATTCTTAAAACTGTTTTTCACTCTACAGATATGGAGCAATGAACTTGCGGACAAGGTTGAGTACTTGGTCTCTAAGTGTACGGCCGACCTACCATCTTACGTCTTCGACGGTCCTTTATATTACTCCATCAAGTTCGACAAAAGAGAAAATCTTCCTTCAAATTGGTCAATCTCCGTCCATAACTGGGAGCGGGATCAGAAAGACAAGTCAGTAAGCAAACGGCAACGTTGCAGAACTTATAAATGCCTCAGCTACAAATCGGTAAGCTGCTTGTTAC
Source organism: Erpobdella octoculata (assembly GCA_963978895.1). Lineage (NCBI taxonomy): Eukaryota > Metazoa > Annelida > Clitellata > Hirudinida > Erpobdellidae > Erpobdella > Erpobdella octoculata. The sequence goes on along the minus strand of OZ022238.1, from coordinate 48,914,498 downwards.
GTTGATTGCTGATGTTGCTATGGAAATAAATTAATATATATATATATATATATATATATATATATATATATATATATATATATATATATATATATATATATATATATATATATATATATATATATATATATAAATCTCATGTCATAGTGTTTGACTTCAAACTCCTCCGAAACGGCTGAACCGATTTTTATGAATTTTTTTGTGTACATTTGGTAGGTCTGAGGATAGGTTGTAAGCTATTTCGAATATTTTTTTAAAATTATTTTAAAAAGTTATAATGGAAAAACAAAGAGGTGCAATTATGTCCTTTTCATAGGAAAATGCAACAGATAGAAATGAATATATATATATATATATATATATATATATATATATATATATATATATATATATATATATATATATATATATATATATATATATATATATATATATATCTTTTTCTATAAAAGAGTATCTTAAATAAATAAATAAATAAATAAATAAATAAATAAATAAATAATTAAATAACAAAATAATTAATAAACTTATATTATTACAAAAAATGTATCGAAAGTTCATCGTAATTTTCAAACATCAGTTCATGGAACGGGCAAAACCACTAGTAATATAATAAGAGTGCCATTACTGTGACTGTTGATGACGACGATGATGATGATGATGATGATGATGACGACGACGATGATGACGATAATGATTATGATGATTGCGATGACTATATGTCGCTTAATAGAATTGGTGTCGTCGTCAAAATCTGTTCGAGTTTTAATCTTTCTACAAATGAAGATAAAATGTTTCTACACACGAATAATTATAAATATTCATTCATGTAATTATAACTATAATAATAATAATGATTATAACCATAATTATAACCTTACCAAGAAAGTAATCAATGCTGATTGGCTGATATAATTGTTTCTGTTTGCTCGTAGCTCTTAAACTGGAACAACATAATGGTTGGATGTTCCGCCAGCTTCTGTCCTCAGTTCACAATCGATGGTTCGACGCGCACGAATAATCATGTTCTAATCTGTCTCTATTATGAATTGTAAGTGTTTATTTATTGATATCTTATTTTTAATATATAAACACACACACACAGACACACACACAGACACACACACACACACACACACACACACACACACACACACACACACACACACACACACACACACACACACACACACACACACACACACACACACACACACACACACACATATATATATATATATATATATATGTATGGATGGATGGATGGATGAACGGACAGACGGACGGATAGATGTATGGAGGGATGGACTGAGAAATTTACTGACACGAAAGTTGTTTGCAGACCAACAGCCGAGGACAGCCACAACATTTTTGAATCTGGACCACCTTGTACGGAGTGCTTGCATACTTTCGACCAGTGCATCCTTGATCTCTGTGCCAAAGAACTGGAAACGTATCCAGTTTGGGTATAAATGTATTGATACATTGCGCAACGATAATGTTATTCATGACTCAACCAGGAAAATACCAAGAATTGAAATCGCATCTCTAAATGCTTCTAAAAAAAGTTGCACAAAAATAAATTGTTTCCAAGTTTTTTTTTATGATTGATACCCTGTCGCAAGGAAAGAAAAAATCTAATGATTTTGACAAATAAGGAAACATAACATAATTAATGTGAATAAAATATATTATTACATTTGATAACAAACATATATTAACATAACATGATTAATGTGAATAAAATATATTATTACATTTGATAACAAACATATATTAACATAACATGATTAATGTGGTTATAATATATTATCACATTTAATGACAAACGTATAAAACGCGACAAATAATCACGCAGGACGAATCGATGATCACAGCTGTGTCGGGCGGACGC
>OZ022238.1:48880104-48907604 GCA_963978895.1 Erpobdella octoculata | reverse complement strand
AGAAAGCCACACACACAAACAGAGATTGTAAGTTGAATAAAAGTTTATAGAAATGAGCAATGCGCGAATAGTTCGTATTCGTAAAATAGTTTTTTTCTGACAACAGTTTTAAAAATAATTAATTTTTTAAAAGTTATTTTGACAATGTAATAAAATATTAAAAAAACTTTTTAAAATACCACGTTTTGGTGAACTGAAAAGAAGAAAATAATTTTTCTCTTGGCTGTGTGAGAAATGTTTTGATGGAGGCATCATTAATTGGGGACATTCGTATAACAAACAAGCCATAAATTTTTAAAACTTGAAACGTGGGGCGCTTTTCACTCAAACTAACCATATGCTATTTTTAAACAAGATAGAACGTTTCTTTAAATATAAATGGTAATATGATTGCTATCTTTGTAATCATTGTAAAAACAACAAAAAAATCGTCAATGAAAAAAATATAAAATAATAAACATATTGACACCTGGTCATGCACAATTCTATTTTATTTTATATTTAAACGCTTATTACGTCACGAAATGAAAATAAACAAAATCTTATAAACACACCAAGCCTTTAAATTTTCACAAGCGATGCTCACAAGATTTGACCGGATGGCAGTTTGTCTTTCGTTTTTGCTGCTCGTTGTTTATTTAGCTTCTTGTAAAGTCAAGTTCGACATGAACAAGTCGTATTCCAGCGGCATCGGATCTCCCGGCATGTTCGACTACTTTCTCTCGGGTGAAATTCTCAGATCCATTTCAAAAGTCGTCTCTGGAGAGGTCGTCGCGAGTCCGAAGTACAATAAAATGAAGATCCTGGACATTCTCAATGCCCTGAGAAAAAACATGAACGCTTCGAATATGCATAAACTTGTGAGTTGAGGTTTTCTTTATTTTTATTTTTTATTTTTTAGAGGTTAGTTTATTGATAGCAACTGATTTTGGGCCAGATGGAAAGATTACATAAAGTATGGGGATAAATAAATGAAGACGTCAATGCTTATAAATCCGAAGTGATGCATGATTTTCAACAGCGGATCAGAAGGTCTCTATAAGAGTTTGTCCATGGGACCAAAAAATATAGAATAGAAGTTAAATCAAGGATTCAATTAAAATCCAAAATAGAATTCTCTAAAAAAAATATTGACTAATAGAGTCTGTTTCGGTGTTTTCGATTCAGCAATTGTTTGATTGTTCAGATTTTTTATTATATCACATCAAATTACACAAATGATTGTTTTTTTGAGTCTTAAAACACCTGGTGTAAAGGACTATAAACTATAAAAATGATTGTTTCAACTTTTCTTTCAATCAAACAGGAGTGGAGCTTTGAACTCGAGGATATGGCAGAAAACCTGGTTGCCACGTGCACGGGTATCATACCAAAGTATGTGAATAACGGGCCCCTGTACTACGCCATCAAGTTCGGAAAGAGGAACGAGATCACCCTGGACGATTGGTCGTACGCAGTCACAACGTGGACTCAGACGATCTCGGTGAAGGCCGAAGACAAGAAATCCCGCTGCTCGACTTATATTTGTCTCAGTTATAAATCGGTGGGTTGTCTGTGATGATGATGATGATGATGGGAATGATGGTGCTAGTGAAGGTGTTGGTGATGATGACGGTAATGACGTGAATGAGGGTGATGATGACGATGATGATGACGACGGCGATTATGATGATGATTATGGTGATGGGAAGTATGGTGATGGTGATGATGATGTTTAAGAAACTGATGGAGGAAATTAGCTAATTATTTAATTCCATAGTACCCATCCACCAATCCCTTTAAATATATTAGTCAAAATGTTTCTCCAAGACATGCGTATTGCAGAAACACTCTGAAGATGTTTGTAAAAAGTTAGTATAAATTATATCTCAATATTTTGCACCGTTGTAAAAATAATTAAACAACCAAGTCGTATAATATATCTCTAAGATGTTATAATTATAAACAATGGAAGATGAATTATTATATTGCTAAAAATAGCCGGTCAAAAATCACGGATTCTCTTAAAAATATAATTATATATTATTTTGCGATTGCAGCGCCACCTTTTTTGATCTTCAGGTTTACAACTGGAACAGCGTATTGGTTGGGTGCGCCACCAATTTCTGCCCCAAGTTCACCACAACCATCTGGACATCCACAGACATATACGTTCTCATATGTCATTTTTATGAAGAGTTTAGTTGTTTGTGCATTTTCAGAAATTGTTTATATACTGTGGTGGTGATATTGGATGATTAAGGCCCGTAATTGAGACACGTGTCTCGTTCGGTGAGTTCGATCCCTAGGGAAGAAGGATGGCCTAGTCATTTAAAGTCTTACTTATCTAATTAATTAATTAGTTAATTAATTATTTAAGTAATTGGTTAATTGATTTATTCTTTCATTCATCCATTGGATTGATTGATTGATTGATTAATCGATAGATTGTTTGATATATTTCCTAGAGTTGCAGACAACGACAACACTCTCTACAAACTAGGAAAAGGACCCTGTACCAAGTGCCTGCCGACTTACGACAAATGTGATGGCTTTCTCTGTACAAAAGAGTTGGAGGCCTATCCACATTTGGTAGTGACCGTGATTACTTACAATTAATTAACTGACTTACGTGATATTATGCTTAATATTGGCAATTTAGGTTTTTCTTCATTCTTTTACTCATCGCATCTAATCAGATATATTAATAATATTAAATCCCGTTTCTTCCATCTTCCTAGAATCGAACAACTACTATAATTTCTAAAAGGTCATCCTGCGATGAAACTTTTTGTTTTTTTTTCTTGTACTGTCTAGAGTGGATTACTTTAACTCACTTTTTGCTGGTTTACTTGAATCTACTTTGCAGTCCTTACCTAAAGCCTTCAACTGCTCTGCCCACATTGTGTCTCGAACTCTGTTATCTTCTAGAATTTCTTGTTCTTTAGCTTGATAATTACACTGGATTTTTCTAAATTACATAATAATTTTTAAAACATGCTCATTTATGTTTACAACTATAAATTACACTTCTCCGCCTCACCTTATAATTTTTATTTCCGCACTTAAACGATTTAACTTGAAATAGGCTTTCTTGTTTCTATCATATTGAGCACTTTTTTTGTGCAAAAAGCTGTTTCTTCATGTTTTTATTAACTTTCAGTTGTCCGGATGTCCATGGGATGTCCGCGAACGTTTAGAAGCTCGGGAGATCATTAAATTCAAAAAAATTGAAGTTTAATTAAAAGAAAATAACTATGAAAAAATTTAAAAAAATCATTAAAAATATAAACAAAAGCAGCATATAATAATGACGACAAAAATTGTCATCGTTATCGTCATGTACAATTTCGGAAAATTTTCCTATTGGAAATTTTCCGGACAGTTTCCCAGTATGAAAAATTTTGATAACGCAGTAAATTGAGTTCGAATATGTTTTTAAAAGATGCCTATAGCTGCAAATAATATCTTTATATACAAATTAAGTATATTTATAATACTTTATTTGTTTTGCAAACAGTCCATACTTTTTCACAGCAGGTTTCACAAATTCAATTCACTTAATGGTAGTGTAAATTTTCATTGCGGATTGAATATTTATCCTTTTCGCTAAATTAATCACTCAATTCCCGAAATACCTGCTCTACTTTACTATGAATGAGCTTCAGGGCCTCTGGAGCTGCAGATATTAATTTTATGTTCCTTTCTGTCTCAGTGATGAGTAGTGATGACATCAGAAATAAGTTGAAGCAAACTGTTGATAACCCCAGTTGCAACCCAGAAGCATGAATCCAAGACTGTTTTTCAAGTGCATTATCGCTTACATTTCCTGATATTTTAAAATTATTAAATTAAAATAAATTTTATAAAAATAATTTTTTGAAAATTTCCGCATGGTGGAAATTTTCACTGGAGGGAAACTTTCGCGACAGTTTCCTGAAAGTTTTCGGAAATTTTCAACACTGGTCATAGTAACTACAAACATATTTCGTTTACTATTCACCTGGGTGTTATTTTGACTATACGAATTTCGCTATGAAATGTTTCAGTTATCTTAAAAGCATGTTTTAATTTTTTAAATTAACTTTTTCTTTCTGTGGTCCGTAAAAGGCGCTTTCGAAACTAGTTATGATTAATTGATTGAAGAAAAAAATAACGATGATGATGTTGATGGTGATGGTGATGATTACGGTGATGCTTGCTATGGCGACATAGTTCGAAATAATTTTGATAACACACAAAAATATATTTGATGACAATCGTGCAGAACGAATCAGCCCTACGAGGCTCCTCGGAAGATAGACGACCTCCTCTCAAACTGTTATTCCTTCTCTCCTACCTGATGGTCTGTTGTTGTACGAGCACCTGTTTTGTTGAGAATTTAAACGCTTAAACTAAGCTTTTTTATTGGTTTTTTGTTTAAAATCGCATTACTTGACAGTTTGTACATATTTTGTTTAATTTATTCACTCGACTAGAAAAATTTGCAATTTTTGGTTACAACGAAAACAAAAAAAATGTGCAAGAAAAAAACAAATTACTGTAAAGCGAACAGCCTTCAAGATTTAATTGAAAAATAAATCAAATAAAAATAGGAAAAATGAAAAACAGTGTTGGATTCGTTACGATACTTAAACGATTCGGGGTTTGTTTCATCTGATATCTGTTGACCGTTGCATGTTTATCGGTGTTTACTATTCTTGGCTCTTTTGATGGAAAAGGTTGCTGAATGCACCATTCAAGTGGGCATGTTATGATACGCCAAAAGAAAACCGGGCCTTGGGGGTAATAACTAGCCCGGGTCCAGTAAAATAAAATTTTTGTAATTGTTTAGAAAATAAGAAAAAAATTTCCTATTTAGCCATCCATTATAACTAACCACGCGAAAAATAAGCGATGACGATTTTATAATTTTCTGCAACTACCTGACACTTCTTTACAATAATTTTTAAGCAAATACAAAATAAAACAAATAATAATTTCTTAATTTTGACACTAGTATAAAAAAAACTAAGAAATTTGAAAATGATGTTGTCTTATAATAAATTCTCTGAAATGTAACAAATATTTTTTCTAACCTGATTTTAACCATTTGGAGTTCGTTGTCCGAGCAGAAACAAAAACAGAAAACAAAATAAAAGATAGAAAGAATAAAATAAAACTTACTAACTTTTGTAATGAATCTTTCACGTATAACGGATGACAATGCATCATTTAATGCCTAAAAACTTTTTTTGTTAAAAACCTTGTTTTTTAGCCTCGATTATGTTTCGCTTCCTATAAATTTATTTCTTGAATTTGACTAAAGTTTAGACGATGCATTTTAACTTTTACTGATACTCAGTAATCTGATGAATCCGAAAATTGGAAACGGTCGAGGCAACAAGAAACCAGTTTGACAGTACTAATATTCAGATTATAAAGTTTTTTCTGTAACTTAAACTATTAAGTATTCATAGCAATGAAAAACCTTATTTACAATTTCATGGTTACATCAACTTTTTTTAAGAGTTGTTTTGATTTGTTTTTTTTAAATTCTTTTTAATAAATTCACCATTGGTCTTGCTTGCTTGCTTGAATGTTTGCAAACTTTGGAAGTGAAAATTAGCTAACTTCTCGTCATCCAATCGGGCTGAACTAGGAAATACAGGTTTGCTCCTCATGACAATACATTCTCTTAAAGTTTGAAGTTTAAAAAAATGTAATTAAAAAATAATTAAATATGTTTTGAAAGAAAAACAAATAAAATACAGTTAAATAAATGTTTGCATATATAAATTCAAAAAAATGTTGTCTTAAAAGAAAAATTTTCACTAAATGAAAATCCGACGAATCCTGAAATATAAGCAACTTGTGAAAAAACTCGTTTTTTTACGGCTTACTTGATTCTACTGGAAACTATAAAACATCGGCATCCGTAGCACATCGCACAATTGTTGTTTTTTTTTTCAGACGTTAATTACGTCATACCCACACAAAAAATAAACATTAAAAAAAATAAAATAAAATCAATGAAAGAGTAAACTTTCAAAAAATCAATGTTGACACGCTTCAACCGGAGGGACATGTCTTTTGTCCTTTCGGTGTTTACAGTTTACCTGACCTCTGGCGAAGTTGTGCCTCACGCGAACGAGTCGTACGCAACAGGCATCCTCTCGTCGGGAGCCTACAAGTACTTCTCATGTCAGGTCTGTTCAGATTCTCTTTAGGTCAGAGCGGCAAGGCCGGCGAGGCACCGAAGTTCAACAAAACAGTCATCACTGACCTTCTCAATGGCCTTAGAGCCTCCAAGAATGCTTCGAACATCCATAAGCTTGTAAGTTGAGTTACATTCTTGAGTACGAAATTGTTTTTAAAACTGCTGATTTTCGATAAAATTTATTAAAATTGGTCAGAAAACTGCTTTTGTAAATTCTTAATCAGGTGTTTGCAAAAAGTCTTAAATAGATTTATTTACTTATTTATCTATTTATTTATCAATCAATCAATTAATTAAACTTTCATTTATTTATTTATTCAATAATTTATTTATCGATTTTGTGCATGCCTCGCTTTAACTTGTATTTTATACTTTATACCTATAATCTATATATATAAAAGAACATGTCCTGACTGACTGACTGACTGACTGACTGACTGACTGACTGACTGACTGACTGACTGACTGACTGACTGACTGATGACTGACTGATAATCAACGCCGAGCTCAAACGCCTCATTCTAGGAACGTGAAATTTGGAACTTATATTACTTTTATAGCGTAAACATCCGCTAAGAAAGGAATTTTGAAAATTTTGCTCCTGAGGGGAAAAAACTGGAAAACAAACTTTTTTCTAAAACAATGTATATCTCGAAAACCAAAAATGAGGAGATTTTGAAATTTGGTATATAGATTCCTTTTGAAAAATAAAAAGATACGTGTTTCACCATTTTTTGAAAATTCGGTTTCCCGGACCTCAAATGTGGGTTGGAAAATTGGGTTATTTGGTTTTTAAAGTAGCTTCTACTCAAAAACTGTTAATGCTACAGGAGTAAAAATTAGTATTTAGTTTCTACTCCAAAAATAATGAAATACGTGTTTTAGCAATTTTTGTAAATTTTGTTTCCAGGAATTAAAATGTGGGGTGGAAAATAGGGCTAATTGTCTTTTATAGTAACTGCTACTCAAAAACAGTAAATACCACAGATGTAAAAATTATTATTTAGTTTCTATTCTAAAAATAAAGATATACGTGTTTCACCATTTTTTACAAATTTGGTTTCCCGGACCTCAAATGTGGGTTGGAAAATTGGGTTATTTGGTTTTTAAAGTAGCTTCTACTCAAAAACTGTTAATGCTACAAAAGTAAAAATTAGTATTTAGTTTCTACTCTAAAAATAATGATATACGGGTTTCACAATTTTTTGAAAATTTGGTTTCCAGGACTTCAAATGTGGGGTGGAAAATAGGGTTATTTGGTTTTTAAAGTAACTGCTACTCAACAACTGTAATTGCCACAGATGTAAAAATTAATACTTAGTATCTACTCAAAAAAAAAGATATACGTGTTTCATCATTTTTTGGGTTATTTGGTTTTTAAAGTAGCTGCTACTCAAAAACTGTTAATGCTACAGAAATAAAAATTAGTATTTAGTTTCTACTCCAAAAATAATGAAATACGTGTTTTAGCATTTTTTGAAAAATTTGGTTTCCAGTACCTCAAATGTAAGGTGCAAAATAGAGTTATTTGATTTTAAAAATTACTGCTACTCAAAAACTGTAAGTGGTAATATATCTATATATATAAAAGAACATGTCCTGACTGACTGACTGACTGACTGACTGACTGACTGACTGACTGATGACTGACTGATAATCAACGCCGAGGTCAAACGCCTCATTCTAGGAACGTGAAATTTGGAACTTATATTACTTTTATAGCGTAAACATCCGCTAAGAAAGGAATTTTGAAAATTTTGCTCCTGAGGGGAAAAAACTGGAAAACAAACTTTTTTCTAAAACAATGTATATCTCGAAAACCAAAAATGAGGAGATTTTGAAATTTGGTATATAGATTCCTTTTGAAAAATAAAAAGATACGTGTTTCACCATTTTTTTGAAACTTCGGTTTCCCGGACCTCAAATGTGGGTTGGAAAATTGGGTTATTTGGTTTTTAAAGTAGCTGCTACTCAAAAACTGTGAATGCAGCAGGAGTAAAAATTAGTATTAAGTTTCTACTACAAAAATAATGATATACGTGTTTTACCATTTTTTGTAAATTTGGTTTCCAGGACTTCAAATATGGGGTGGAAAATAGGGTTACTTGGTTTTTAAAGTAACTGCTACTCAAAAACTGTAAATGCTACAAAAGTAAAATTAGTATTTAGTTTCTACTCTAAAAATAATGATATACGTGTTTCACCATTTTTTGAAAATTTGGTTCCCAGGACCTCAAATGTGAAGTGGAAAAAGGGTTATTTGATTTTAAAATAACTGCTACTCAAAAACTGTAAGTGCTACAGATGTGAAAATTAGTATTTTGAGGTTTTGTTCCGGTTAAAAGTAGATGAGTTCAGTTTATCACCGGACGGACAGGCCAAGCCGTTATTTTAGGGTCTTCACACGGCCCTGCCCAAACCTTAAATCAAGGTGGGACGGGCCGAGATTTTTAACTAAGTATATAGACATTTGAGTGATTTTAGGGTTTTCAGACGGACCGGGCTAAACCTGAAGTCAAGGTGGGACGGGCCGAAGTTTTTCATCAAGTATATAGAACTTCTAGGCCTGTAAAAACGAGCCGGGCCCATATTAGACGGGCCGTGCCGGGCCAGGAATTTTGGTTTTTGAAGCGTGCTGGGCCAAGTTGTCGACGGGCCGAGCCGAGACCTAAAAAATTGATCCGTGCAGTACTCTACTATGTATGCACGGTTCAAATTCTCTAATTTCATGCGAGCGAAGCCGCTACGGGCACTGCTAGTAAAGTATAAAATATTGAATACAATTAACCGCTAGCAAAAATATCAGTGTTTTAAATACTTTAATCATTCAAATTTAAATTTTAAATAACATATCATATCTCCGTACTAAATTAAACAGCGGTGGAGCGCTGAGCTAGGAGACTTGGCCGAAAAACTTAGCCAGTCGTGTACGACGAGTCTGCCCCAGTACGTCCTAGACGAAACTGTCCACCATGCCATCAAGTTCCACAAGATCAATCACATCCCCCTGAACGATTGGTCATATTCAGTCACCACGTGGACACGTGAGATCGGGCCGAACGTCGGAGAAAAGCATTCCCGGTGTAGAACTTTGAGTTGCCTCAGTTCTAAGTCGGTGGGTTGTCGGCGATGAGGTTGATGAAAATTATGTTTTGGATGTAAACAAGAAAAGGATTGCAATTATTTATGTTTCATTTGTTCAGTATACACGATTAAAACAAGAATATTAATTTATAATTTCATAATTATAAGAAAATAAATTTATAACCAATTTAAATTATTTATCCATGTGGAGGTTTTCAACTGGAACAGCGTATTGGTCGGATGTGGTACTAGCTTCTGTCCCAAGTTCCAGGCCGGCAGTTCACCACTTAAGAACATTTACGTTCTTATCTGTCACTTTTATGAAGTGTTAGACTCTTGTTATTTTTGCTTTGTTTATAAATTGAACGGCTCGTTGGGTGGTCAACACACCTGGGTGGTCAACACACCTGGGTGGTCAATAAACCTGGGTGGTCAACACACCTGGGTGGTTAACACGCCTGGGTGGTCAACACATCTGGGTGGTTAATACACCTGGGTGGTTAACACACCTGGGTGGTTAACACACCTGGGTGGTCAACACGCCTGGGTGGTCAACAAACCTGGGTGGGTAACACACCTGGGTGGTTAATACGCCTGATTGAAATCAGTTTGTCACACACAAAATGTTTTTTCACGCACACACTCTCTCTCACACGTACATACAAACACCGAATGAAAATTTGTTTTTTTTACCATTCTTCAGTTCGGATACTGTGCAGGGGCTGGGGCTGGGTTAAAATTAAAACTGATTAATCATGTTTGATAAATAAATTAATTAATCAATACGTTATTTTCGATATTAATACGAACAGACGAGCTGACAGCGACATGACCGACAAAGCTCTCTACGAACCGGGAGAATTTTTGCTTGAAAACTTTGGACAAGTGCTATGATTCAAAACTTTGTACAAAGGAACAAGAGGCTTATCCGCATTTAGTAATTTTATAATCTATACTAGAGATAGTCCGTCAAAAATGACGGATTTTTTTTAAATGTCATCTGGAATTATTTTGCGATTGACATTGTGCAATTGCGTAATGATGGTCGTATGACGACGGCGACGACGATGATGATGATGATGATGACGACGACGAGAATGATTTTTGGTGACATCGTGATTGACGATCGTGACGATTATGGCGCAGGACGAAGCATTCCTCGCTGGCCTTTCAACGGCAAGACGAGTCCTTCCAAGCCCGTGTGCGGCTCTCTTCGGCATTGTGCTGGGCCGTCACTGGAAGATTCTGGGTGGTTGACAGTTCCGATGTCTGTTTTCGGCAATTCAACTCGACGGAAAAAATTTCTTCCAATCAAATTTTTTTTCCAATATAAGTTGATTTAAGAAATCAACAAAAAATAATTATTAGCTATATGGTGGTAGTTTTATTTCAACAAATTAACGTAGAGAACCTGTTGAATAAAAAATGAGATATTAAGAAGAAAAAAAGTGGCTAAGAAAAAAAAAAAATGTATATATAAAATATATGCGACATCTAATACATTGTAATTATATATATATATATATATAATAAAATATTATATAATTATATACACAATTATTTATACAACATAAAATATTTATCTGATAAAAAATTTAAGTTATTTATTTTTCAGGTCATGCGCTTTGGGACAATAACCGAACAATAATTAAAGATATAATTACTATTAATTACTATAACTACTGCCAAACGTCTTTTTCCCGCCAGTCTGATTTTTTAGTGAGCTTTTTCTTTTCTCTCTCTCTCTTTCTCCCTCTTTCTCTCCCTCTCTCTCTTTTCTCTCTCTCGCTCTCTTTATCTCTCTTTCTCTTTCTCTCTCTCTTTCTCTTTCTCTTTCTCCCCCTCTCTCTTTCTCTCTCTCTATTTTTCTCTTTCTCTGATTGGCCACCTTTTTTTTTCAATTTTCACTAATTAATTTAAAATACAATATTAAACATTGCTTATCGACGAAGTTTCTTGTTTAAAAAAATAATTTGACATAAATAGATATCTTAAATATGAGTATATTTTTTCTATTTATCAATATATATTATTTTTTTAAATTTGACGATATCAACTTTTAAAAAAGTTTATGCCTAGTTAACGTTCATCGTTGTAATAACGACAATAGAGTTTTATTAGAAGCGTTAATGTAAAAATTTATTTACGTTATTAGAAGTATTAATGTAAACATTTATTTACGTTATTAGAAGCATTAATGTAAATATGTATTTACGTTCATCATCGCAACAATTACAACATTTTAGCGCTGTAAACAAACAATAATCTTCTATCTTTTTATGTATGGTTTTTGAAAATTTCTTTAAAGTAAACAAAAATCATTCTTTGAAACAACTTCATCAGAATTCAAAACGACAGAAATAAACTTAAAAACATTTTCAAACGAAATTTAAATTAAATTAATAAATAAAAACATAATTTAAAAAAGTAACTATTTTTGCAAATTTATTTGCCAGTTCTTGGAAAAATTTAAGATGAAATGTTTTGAAAACAAATTTTTTGTCCTTTAAACGTTAATTGCTTATTAAAAAGGTGTAATAAAGTAATAATGGTTGTAACTGTTGTTTGTCAAGCTTATTGTGATGACTAAAAAAATAGTGATAGATAAAAATAATAGAAAAAGAGAGAGAGAGAGGTAGGAGAGAGATAAAAAGAAGAAAAGAGAGATAGACACACAAAGAGAAAGAGAAAGAAAGAGAAAGAAAGAGAAAGAGAGAGAGAGAGAAAGAGAGAATGAGAGTGAGAGAAAAAGAGAGAGAGAGAAAGAGAGAGAAACCTAGGTGGTAGACCAGAAGTGACTTAAAGAAAGCAAGCGGAAACGCCATCGGCTTAGCAGTTGACTTTCTCCATACAGTCACCTCGTGGCCAATGAAAGCACTCGCGAGTAAAATGCGAACTCATACACGGAATGGAATTAAATGTCTTCTGAAAGCATTTTATTCCACCACGGTCGCTCATTCCACGTAGCGATCTGCTCGAATTATAGACGTGGAGTTCAATTGGCCGGTGTCCGGGAAATGGTTGGGTTTTCTTTCATCTCTTAGTCACACCGCCTCCACGTACGTAGACTCACCTTTCCAGAAACCAGCCCACGCAGTAATTAACGAATTCCTTCATTCACCTGTTAATTTATTCAGCATTGTTTTCATTATTCATATATATATATATATATATATATATATATATATATATATATATATATATATATTTTGAACGTATTTCGGCATAATGTTTTCTTTTAGGCATGCTCTGTTAAAAATGATAGACCACTTTGCGTTGATACGTTTTTTCACCAAGCTTATATATATATATATATATATATATATATATATATATATATATATATATATATATATATATATTAATTACAGTCTTCCTTTCATTTGTCTGCCCACGCGTAATCTTCAACTCCTTCATCAACAAACGCTCTTGCGCTTGCCATAATTATTTCTTTGCATTCGTTCATTCGTTCATTTGTTCGTTCGTTCATTCGTTCATTCATTCGTTCATTCATTCATTCATTCATTCGTTTATTCATTCGTTCATTCATTCATACCTTCGTTCGTTCGTTTGCTTGCTTGTCTGTTAGTTCATTGAAGTTCATTTATTCATTCAGATATGAGGTACTTCACACCTTTGGCTATGCAGTAATTCATATCTATGCAGTCACTCAATCTTTCTGCTATGCAGTCACTCAATCGTTCAACCAGTAAGCTTGTCGGTCAGTTTCTCGTTCGTTCGTCCTTGATTAATTAATTCACCGCTTGATTATCGACCGTACTTGTGGGCCACCTTATTTATTACTGTTAACCTATCAAAGGAGCAGCAGGCATTTTCTGTGCGTTGTATTTTCCCGGAAAATCAATGAAATTGTAGGACGCTTCTCTCTCATTGCCTCTGTCTCTTTCTCTCTCTCTCTCTCTCTCTCTCTCTCTCTCTCTCTCTCTCTCTCTGATTATATATCTCTCTCTCTATCTGTTTCACTTTTTTTTCTTTCTCTTTCTTTCTCCATTCTTGTCCATGTTTTTCCTTTTACGTGTGCGCGTGGATTGCTTCTCAATTCTTTTCTCAAGTCCTGTCGACTTAAAGCGGCTGCAAACACTTTTGATGGTCTGCAATGCCAGGAGAACACGAGAGGAGATGAGATGGATGGGAGAAAATGCGGAATAAAACCGAACGTAATGTCGTTCAGAGGAGAATTGCTGATGCTGATGATGATGATGATGATGATGATGATGATGATGATGATGATGATGATGATGATGATGATGATGATGATGGTGATGATGGAGTTGATGATGATGATTATGGTAATGGTGATGTAGATGATGATGATGATGATGATGATGATGATGATGATGATGATGATGATGATGATGATGATGATGATGATGATGATGATGATGATGATGATGATGATGCTGCTGATGATGATGATGATGATGATGATGGTGATGGTGATGGTGATAACGACGACGGCGACAACGATGACGACGACGACGACGAGGATGATGGAAACAAACTAGCAACGTTTTTTATAGGCTACGGACAAACATTTTTATACAGCTCCTCAAATCTACAACCATTTTTCTTCTCCAATCCTAACGGAAGCTACTCGGTAGAAATGTACGCATTGAAAAGTCTATTAACCTCCTGGGTGCTTTAAATTTGTTTGCTGTCGCTCTCCCTCTGCCTGGAGCCTCCTCCCCCACCCCACCATCTCCACCCCACCTTCTCCATCCCGCAGATCTCTTCCCTTCTCTTCTCTCCATCTTTACAAATACACTTTTTCTTTATTTATTCTTTTCCACCCTTGCAAATCTACGCCAGTTTTTTTTCTCTCTTTTTCCACTCGGTCTTTCCCTCGGTCGTTGCACGTCTGCTTCCGCAGTGTTTGTTTGTCTTCAGTCGCGACTGCTTTTCGGTTTCAATCACCTTCCGGCTTCCTAAATTTGCTTAAGGGTGAAATTTCTTTGAACTAGGAAAGCAATTGCCAGAAGAATTTACCACTGCAAGACCTGGAATATAACAATTCTCGAATTGATGGAAGGTATGGTGGACTTAGTCAGCTGGATTGGATGGATGGTGCTCGTCAGCTGGCGCGTGTGTGTGAATGTGTGTGTGAGTGTGTGTGGGTTTGTGTGGGTGTGTGAGTGGGAGTATGTGTGGGTGTGCTTGTGAGTGTGAGTGTGTGTCTGTGTCTGTGTGTGTATTTGTGTGTGTTTGTATGGGTTTGTTTGTGTACAATGAAAGTAAGACAGCAAAAGAAAAAAAAAAGAATTTTAGAGAAATCGAAAAAGAAAAATGAAAAGAAAGGCGAGACAATGAAAGAGAGAGAGAGAGAGAGAGAGAGAGAGAGAGAGAGAGAAAAAAAGAAAAGAAAGAGAAAAAAGAGAAAGAGAAAAGAGAGAATAAAACGGTAAAGCAAATTGATATTCATCTAAGGAAATGGACGTTTACAATAAATATCATGGTTGGTAGATAACCACACGTCGAATTGATATCTTCAACGAAATAATTCTAATACGGATATCTCGGTCAGGCGAAAAAAAGAGAGAAAGAATGAAAGAGAGAGAAAAAGAGAGAAAGAGAGAGAGAAAGAGAGAGAGAGAGAGAGAGAGAGAGAGAGAGAAAGAGAGAGAGAGAGAAAGAGAGAGAGAGAGAGAAAGAGAGAGAAATAAAGAGAAAGAGAGAGAGAGAATGAGTAAAAAAAGAGAAAAAGAAAATGAGAGAAAGAAAGAAAAATAGAGGAAGAAAGAGTAAGAAAGAAAGAAAGAAAGAAAGTAATAATGAGAAAAAGAAAAATAGAAAAACAGAGATGATCATGATGATGATGATGATGATGATGATGATGATGATGAGGGGAAAGATATCTATGGTCTGCTTGCAATACAACGTTCCTAGGAGAGAGATAGAGCAATACAACGGAGCCAGTTCAGGGCTGTCATACATTCGCATTCAATTCTCTCTCTCTCCCTTCTATCCTCTCTCTCTCCATTTTCTCTCTCTTTCCATTTTCTCTCTCCCCTTCTTTCTCTCTCTCTCTTTCTCGCTCTCTTTCTTTCTCTCTCTTCCCCTTTTTTCTCATTTTCTTCCTCTCCTTTTCTCTTTTGCTGTCTCTCTCTCTCTCTCCTTCTTCGTATGTTTAATGCGTATAATTTCAAATTTGTTTTGATTCCCAGTCGCAAGCATTCGCCGGTTCGTTACTTTTGAGACGAACCAGTTGTAGCATTGGAGCGAGTGAACATTTGCGTTCATGAATGCATGCACGAACAGTACATTATTTCTCAAATTTTAATTCTATAAATGCTCAGATGAATTTTTAAAAGTGGAATTTTATATTTGATAACTTATAAGAGATTTTTTTCGCCTTGAAGTTCTCTGGAGCGAATGAGGAATTTTCATGTTTTTCATGAAACAAAATATAATAAAAATAACAAAATATTAATAAAAAAAACTGCTTTGTTTACGACAAAAATTGAGAAGTTTAATTATTAATGCTGTTTTTTGTTTACTTGTTGGGTTGAGAAGATGATTTTTATATCATGGAATAAATACTTTTATGAATCTCAGAAGGTTAATATTTTTTTAGTATTCTATTTTTATAATTTAGAAATTAATATTTATTTGATTTTTTATAGTCTACCTATATTTTATTTGAGATATTTTATGGAAATATATTTTTGTTTGCATGTTTTGACTTTTCTTTCTCTGAATTTCTTTTTATTGAAATGACAGTGATAATGATGATGAATATGATGACGACGATGATGATGATGATGATGACAACGATGATGACATGATGATGATGATGATAATGATGATGATTATAATGACGACGACGACGACGACGATGATGATGATGATGACGATGATGATGACGATGACGATGACGATGACGATGACGATGACGATGACGATGACGATGACGATGACGATGACGATGACGATGACGATGACGATGACGTTGATGATGGTGATGATGCTAATGATGAGGATAATGATGATAATGATGATGACGGTGATGATAGTGACGACCACGGTGGTTGTAGTGATGATGAATAATATTGCATGGAATGCATAGCAATAATGTTCGTAATTAGAATTTTAGAGGTGAAGATTATGGTAGAAAATGGCTTTTATTACGGCGTTTTTAATGATGTTGATGATGATGGTGGTGGTGGTTGTAAAGATGGTTTTAGCGTAGGTAATGATGGTAAAAATGATAGTGGTGGTAGAGGTGATGGTGGTGTCTAAAACAATGGTGCTCAACGGTATTGTGGTAGGTAAGATAGTGCTGGTAGAAGTTATGTTGATGGAGATGATGGTAATGGAAAGGATGGAGAGGATGATGATGGTTATAGAAATGATAGTTATAGAAAAATGGTGGTGGAGATGATGCTGATGATGATGATGATGATTGTAGAATTAATTGAGCAAGTGAAAAATGGTGGAAATGATGCCCGATGTTAGAGATGATGATGTGTTGAAGACAACGGTTGTAGAGAAAATAATAATAATAAAACAAAAGTGGTTGAAATGATGGTAAAAAAAGTGATGGGGGAAAGTTGATGGCGGTAGAGATGGTGGTGGTGGTGGTGGATATTCTGGTTAAAATATTGTTGGTGGAGATGATGGCAAAAAATGCATTCAAGATTTCTTTGAATTAAAAGTAAAATCATTTTGAGACTTAATATAAAAGAAAAATAATAGAAAAAAGGTGTTCATTTTTATTCATTAAATTTTATACGTAAAAATGTTTTTCAATGAAAACTTTCAAACAAAAAAAAGCTTTTAATTTTATTTTATTTTCTAACGAAGGAATGACGTCATCAACATCAATGCAAGGACAAAGCCAGAAAATATTTAATAATTTAAATTGCATTAGACAAAATTTTTAAACTTTTTTTTTCATATTATGAAGCAAAAGATTAAATTATTACTCACCGTTTTTTTCATTATTATAAAATTGAAATTAATCATCTCCACCTTTTGAGAGATTGTCGAATTTTGATGTTATTCCATCCAAGCCAGTTGTGATTGAATTTCTCCGAGCCCTGAAGGTAGGTCGGAGGTCAAGCACACACACAAACACACACACACGCGCACGCACACACACATGGGGTTCACAAGTTTAATCAATGCAAATTTATTAAGTAAACATTTATTGATGAAGAAAAGTTAATAAAACCAGCGTTATTGTTTGCATTAAAAAAAACAAAAATTAAGTTACAAAAAAAACGAAAAGAAAAAAATTTATTTTCTTGATCAGCGACTCTCTGTTGAGATGCAATCCAGTGCAATGAAACCAGGAAAGAGAAGCTAAAAAAAAATTTCCGTCCAAAAAAGGAAAGAGAATGAAAAGATCCTGAATATCGTCATTAAACTACGCCATTTCCGCCGCCACTGCGCATGTCAAGCCGGAAATTGCAGAGCTGTCATCAGTGACGACGTCATCATCGTCATCATCCAGATGGCTGACACAACCGCCGACTACTACAACTACGACGTTTCCTACAGCGGCAGCGACTACCCAGGCCTAACCAGCCGTTTAGCGACTACAGCGAACAGCAACGGATACTACTATTATCAAAACCAAAAGTCTTCTACGGCTAGCGGCGGCTATCGCACGCAGCATGCAGCCGGCGGCGAAAACCACACCACCATCAGTCTAACGTCTCTAGAGAAAATAGAAGAAGCGCCGTTTCCATGGCAGGCCGTTGTCATAACGACCGTCTGCGTCACTATAATCGTAGGGACGGTCGTGGGGAACGCCCTGGTCTGCCTCGCCGTGGCCTTGGTCAAGAAACTCCAAACCCCGTCGAACCTTCTCATCGTCAGTCTGGCAGTTTCGGACCTTCTGGTTGCCGTGCTGGTCATGCCCTTTGCCCTGATCGTCGAGCTGGCCGGAGAATGGCCGCTGGGGGAAGAGATGTGCAACGCTTGGACATCACTGGACGTCCTCTTGTGCACTGCCTCGATACTCAACTTGTGCATCATCAGCATAGATAGGTACCTGGCTATAACTCGGCCTCTTAGGTTGGTGCCTGGTAATTTCTTGTTAATTGTTTGTTTATGTGTTTGTCTATTTTTAGAACCATCGTATACGGGTTATCTGGAATGGTTTTGTAGTTTATTGAATGAAAGATAATAATACAAACCCTCAATATCTCTTTTTCTATGTCAATATTTAGAAATACGTCTAGGGTTATTACCAGACTAGAAAAGCTTAAGCCAATAGCATAGATTATAATAGTATTTTCGTTTTAATAGCTGTAGATGCTAATGATGGGAACAAAACTTTGGTAAACAGTTATTACTAATAACTTATTAGTTATCTCTCTGAACTTGTCCTGCAGCTTTTGCAGCTGTTCGTAGCTGTCGATCCATCGCTGTGGTTTATGAATATGCTAAATAATGTAGCTGGCTGCTTTTGGCTGTCGTACTAGAAGTACGAATGCTTTTGTCAAGTTCTTTAACTTGCGCTGCTGTTGTCAAGTTCTTGAACTTGCACTGCTGATGAGAAGTAGCCAACGTAAACGCATCTTAACAAAAAAAAAAAAAAAAATTTCATGTTTCTTGATTTTGATGTGAATAAATTATTCAAATTCGGTGCCCTTTATGATGACGATCCCGCTAGTACCACCTGTCACGTGGTCAGTTTGCTGTTTATAAGAAAAAAACATGAACATTTTTTTGATTGGATGAGATGTTTGAATATTCAAATGAGCTTTTATTTCGATGTATTAGTTGTTGTTGTTGTTGTTGTTGTTGTTGTTGTTGTTGTTGTTGTTGTTGTTGTTGTTGTTGTGGTTGTTGTTGTTGTTGTTGTTGTTGTTGTTGTTGTTGTTGTTGTTGTTGTTGTTGTTGTGGTTGGTGTTGCTGTTGATGTTGATGTTGATGTTTTGGTGTTGTTGTTAAAGTTTTTGTTTGTTTTGTTGTCACGGATTTGTCATCGAGATTTGATGGAATGTTGAAACAACTTTTTCATAATTATAATTTTATTAATATCGAATAAAAAAGTTTTTCATGTTTTCTTAGTTTTTAATTTAAAATTCAAAAATTTCCAAACTGAACTTTGTTACAGAATTAAATTTGACGTTTTTGACTCGAGAGATAAAATCAAATTATTAAATCTAATTTTTTGATTATGTTTGCCGGTAATAATTTTTATCCGCTAGTTTTTATTTGTGTATAAGCTATATTTTTATATATGAGCGTGCGTGTATGATTATGTGTGTGTTTATGTGTGAGCATGTACATCTATGTACGGGTGTATTTGTGTGTGTACATGTGTGTACGTGTGTGTGTGGGTGTGTGTGAATGGGTGTGGCATGGAATTGCATGGCATATCAGAATACTGTGTTTTTACGCAATGGTGTCGGTAACAAGCATGCAACAGTAGGAATTTGATTGTTATTTTCTATTAGAAGGAAAAAAATGGAAAAAATTAAAAGAATGAACGAGAAAAACAGATAGAAAGAAAATGAGAATGGGGAGAGAGAGACAGAGAAAGACAGAGAAAGACAGAGAAACAGAGAGAGAGAGAGAGAGAGAGAGAGAGAGAGAGAGAGAGAGAGAGAGAGAGAGAGAGAGAGAGAGAGAGAGAGAGAGAGAGAGAGAGAGAGAGAGAGAGAGAGAGAGAGAGAGTGAGAGAGAGAGAGAGAGAGAGAGAAAGAAAAGGAAAAGAGTTTTTTCTAACATCGTTGAAAGACCAGGCAAAACCGTATAACTAATTCGTTTTCTCTCTATCTATTACAATAGTTTACAAATAAAACATTGGCTCCAACAAAAACAATACAAATATCTACATTAGTAACAAGAAATAGCCACAACATCAACATTAGTAACGACTAACAGCCACATTATCAACATTAGTGACGACTAACAGCCACAACATCAACATTAGTGACGACTAACAGCCACAACATCAACATTAGTAACGACTAACAGCCACAACACTGTCAACATTAGTAACGACTAATAGCCACAACACTGTCAACACATTGCAGCCAATCAACATTTACTCGTCCTATTCAGTGATTAAGAAACTCTAGCATTTGCCCAACTCTGGTTCATAGCTACCTATTTATAGAATGCTCCAGAAAGTTCCAGATGTAGCTGACTGAGCAAAGAATAGCAGTGCCAAATATTTCAACAAGACTATTTTAAAGAGAACATTGTCTGAAATAGAAAAACGACTGGACCGTGCTTTGAATCTTGGATATGGAAATGAGGGAGAGAACGTGCTTGTGCTTGTGTGTGCGTGTGCGTGTTCGTGTATGTGTGTTTATGTGTGTGTGAGAGAGAGTGAAAGAAAGAGAGAGTGAGAAACACTGAAAGAAAGAGAGAGAGAGAGAGAGAGAGAGAGAGAGAGAGAGAGAGAGAGAGAGAGAGAGAGAGAAAGAGAGGGAGAGAAAGAGACAAAAATGCAGATGTAGTGAGATGAAGAGAAGAATAAAAGAAAGAGCAGAAAGAGGCTTGTTGTCAATAGGAAATCAATGCATGGTGGACGGTCCGAGAAAATGTGAAATTTTCCGAGCAGTCAGCGATGTGGATAGAATATCAATATCATCAGCATCATCAGCAGCATCATTATCATCATCATCGTCGTCGTCGCCGTCGTCATCGTCATCGTCATCGTCATCGTCATAGTCATCATCGCTGCCATCATTCATATTCTTATTACTTTTTATACTATTGTGACTGATTGAAGAAATAAATAAATAGACAACCAGAAAAATAGCAAATTAACCAATAAATAAATTGTTTTATCAATATGTGTATAAGATAAATATCAAACGTACATATTTCGTATATAAATGTTTATATTATTCGAAATAACTGAATGAACGAAGATGCAAATTTTCCGCCCTTCTCTACCAGCCATCTCTCTCTCTTTCTCTCTCTCGAACCCAGAACGAATACATAAGCGAACTAAGCAGATGTTTTCAAGTTATCAAGGGTTCTCAAATGTTTTAATTAAATTCTTTTAACAAAAATAAAACTGGTTTTCATGTCATCTCACTAAAGAAAATTTTTTTTATACTGCATTTATATATTTGTTTTCACTTTTTGATTTGTTTTTATGCCAAATTTGTGTTGAAAAAAACGTCAACATTAACGTCGTGTAGGCATTTTAATTACGACAATTATGAGTTATTAATGAAAAACAATTACTCCAAGGTCTGCTGTAGTAAGACGTCTTTAGCTATCCATCAATCGTAATTTCTCTTAATTGATTTGCGTGACGATAGCCGCTTCATGCTTCGAGCAGCGGTAGTAGCGGCAGCTGAAGCAGCAGTTGTATCAGTAGTGGTAGTCGTAGTAGTAGTAGTAGTAGTAGTAGTAGTAGTAGTAGTAGTAGTAGTAGTAATAGTAGTAGTAGTAGTAGTAGTAGTAGTAGTAGTAGTAGTAGTAGTAGTAGTAGTAGTAGTAGTAGTAGTAGTAGTAGTAGTAGTAGTAGTAGTAGTAGTAGTAGTAGTAGTAGTAGTAGTAGTAGTAGTAGTAGTAGTAGTAGTAGTAGTAGTAGTAGTAGTAGTAGTAGTAGTAGTAGTAGTAGTAGTAGTAGTAGTAGTAGTAGTAGTAGTAGTAGTAGTAGTAGTAGTAGTAGTAGTAGTAGTAGTAGTAGTAGTAGTAGTAGTAGTAGTAGTAGTAGTAGTAGTAGTAGTAGTAGTAGTAGTAGTAGTAGTAGTAGTAGTAGTAGTAGTAGTAGTAGTAGTAGTAGTAGTAGTAGTAGTAGTAGTAGTAGTAGTAGTAGTAGTAGTAGTAGTAGTAGTAGTAGTAGTAGTAGTAGTAGTAGTAGTAGTAGTAGTAGTAGTAGTAGTAGTAGTAGTAGTAGTAGTAGTAGTAGTAGTGCTATCAGTAGTGGTAGCGGTAGCGGTAGCAGTAGCAGTATCAGTAGCAG
Source organism: Erpobdella octoculata (assembly GCA_963978895.1). Taxonomy (NCBI): domain Eukaryota; kingdom Metazoa; phylum Annelida; class Clitellata; order Hirudinida; family Erpobdellidae; genus Erpobdella; species Erpobdella octoculata. The sequence continues at coordinate 48,885,435 of OZ022238.1, read as the reverse complement.
TAGCAGTTTCAGTAGCAGTAGCTGTAATGGTAGGGTATTGTCGATGATGATGGCGCTAATTTTGCAATAACCGTTGTTTTACATGCTTATTTTGTCCAAATTTGGCTTTGTTTATAAATAATTATTAAATCTAAAAATACCTTTACGATTTTCAACATTTATTTAACTAAATTACCTAAAATATAAAAAAGATGACCTTAACTAAAAATAATTCAATTTAACTAGAATGTCAAATCTAAGTTTATTTCTTTAAATTATTTAAATTAAATTATTTTTTAAATTAAAATTCAACTCAATTGTTAAAATTACCAAAAAATGAAAAAAAATAATGCTTCAACTAAAAATAATTCAATTTAACTAGAATGTCAAATCTAAGTTTATTTCTTTAACGTATATTTAATTAAAATTCAACTCAGTTGTAAATCAATTAAATTTTTTCAAAATAAAACACGCAATAAGCAAACTCAAATATATGTTATACGTGCATTAATAATAATCGGTCGTTTGATCATCCTTCAGATATGCCACGAAGAGAACTCTTCCCAGAATGACGTGCATGTCCATAGCCGCTTGGGTGATGGCTGCTCTCATCAGTATACCCCCTCTATTCGGCTGGACCACCGAGCACGAGAACGGCCAGTGTCAGGTCAGCCAGTCGGTCGGCTATCAGATCTACGCTACAGTCGGAGCGTTCTACTTACCGCTAACGATCATGGTGGTCATCTACTTTAGAATCTACAGAGTCACTCAGCGATTGCGTAAAGCTGACTTGCCATCGAATGAAGTTCTCATGCTAGCCGCGGCGACCAGGAAACGGCGAATGGAGCATTCGAGAACGCCGCTATTAATGCCTCCTTCACGTGCCGACGGCGCGCCGTTAAAATCGAATCGCTCTTGCAGCTCCGATTCGACTATTCCGATACGTGGCTACCCGGCTAGCGCACGGCCATCCAGCACCAGCTCGATTTTTCTACCTCAGTACCAGAGCAAGGTACAGCTGTGCTCCGAATACGTATGCTCTGGCTGCTTCAAGTACAAGCTAGTCTGCAGCCGACGATCGTCGCTTACCGGCAACAACGGAGCCGCCGGCACTCGCGGCGGTTCGATGTCGGCCGATGTTGGCGATTCTTTCAACAAGTCGAAGTGTCCGTTGTACACCAACTGCTGTTGCGGTCCGTGGACAGGTGACCACGCGTGTGGCACGTTGGACGAGCTGGAGAGATGCTCAGAAGAACACCGCAGCCGAGAGTCGAGCTTAGCGGCGGCTAATGCTGCGCTAAAAACCAAAGATAACGTAGACGCTAAAAGCAATAGATTGTCGGTCGACTCGAGTCCGTCGTCTTTCACTTCTTTCTTTCCAAACAAGAGAAGATTGAAGAGCTGCTGCTCGGTCCAGCCACCACCGGCACCGTCACAACTGCACCAGCAGTACCGCACGCAGATGTCCTGTCCGGAACAGCACCACCAGGCCGAGAACAACAGAACCCTTGCCAAAATTTTGCTGGTCAACAGCCAGGCGGCCAGGCGCAGAGTCACCCGATTCTGGGAGACGCCGCAGAAGTCCATCACCCTGCCGAAAGACCGTAAGGCTACGAAAACACTGGGAGTCATCATGGGCGCTTTCACGCTCTGCTGGCTGCCGTTTTTCATTCTTGCTCTCATAAAACCTTTCTGCATCTATTACTTCAGCGATGCGCTCAGCTCTAACAACACGTCTGTCGTATGCCTAGACGTTCTGACGAACATGTCAACTGTAGTCGCAAGCCAGCCGTGTGACGATCGCTCGGGCACGGCTGGCTCAGTTCAGTCGTGCATACCGGACTGGCTTGCTAGTCTCTTTCTATGGCTCGGCTACGCTAACAGTCTGAGCAATCCGATCATCTACGCACGATTCAATCGTGACTTCAGAGCGCCGTTCCGGCTGATTTTAGCCTGCAACTGTCGCAGCATCAACGTCAGAATGCGCTCCGAAAGCTACATAGATCAGTACGGAGTCAACAGCTACGTCGGACCAGCTAACTACCAGTCCTTCAACCAAGCCGAATTCTCCGGCCATCAGCTACCGACTAAACGTAAGCCGTCTGATTTAATAGCCGGTAAAGATACGGTCATAATAAACCCATACGCTGATTCGGCATTCAACGAAGAATTGAATTTCAGCTTAGCGACTAAATGCGAAGCTGACCAGCTAAGAAACGGAACAGCAGCTCCCATTAGCTTGATACTCCCACCAGCTGAAGAACAGGAAAATACAATCATTTCAACCACGACAGTTAAGCCGACAATTATAGAAACCTGTGCTACGCCGATCTCGCCCATCTCGCCAATTCATTTTCTTCCCCAAGCTCCGTCGCTGCTATCACCGCCACCACCACCGCCGCCGCCGCCGCCACCGCCATCACCACCAGAACCACCCGTAATAATACCTAGTAAAATTCAAACTAGAAAGTCATTTACGACGCCTTTCCAGACGGCATCGTTTCCACCGCTGTCACGCGTCATAGCGACGCCTTTGTTAATGAATTCTTTTCCTACAATGCCGTCGGAGGACGACCTTGTAACGACCGCCGCCATCGAAGAAACATCGCGTGACGCTCTCGTCGCCAGGCGGCTCCGCGGCGTGTGCGGCGACGACAAGAGTAGCTCTCTCGACTGCTGCGACTGCAGAGCGGCCGGCTGCGCTAGTCGATTTTACGCTCAGAAACTCTGCAATGTCGTTAGCGGTAGCTTTATAGCGGTTCGTGACAAAAACGGATTCGACGGTTTTCCGCCACAATCAGCATCAGTTCCGCTACTGTTGGCGACGCGCCATAAAGCGCTGGACTTCTTCACAATGAATTTTCCAGCGAACCAACTTTTCTCATCACCGCTGCAACCTCGGTCTGCTTTTTCGTCATCATTCTTCTCCGATTCTTTGACGTCGTCGTCACCTCCGCGACCTCCGCCGAGCCGCGCGCCGTTTTTTACTCCGCCATCAAAGAGACGCTTTTCGCCGTGCTTCGCATCGTCGTCGGTATCGCTACCGGCGGCGATGAAGTCATCGTCATCGCTACCTTTGCGACCGCCGCTACCACCACCACCACCGTCACCACTACTACCGCCACTACTGCCACTATCATCATCATCATCATCATTATCATCGTCGTCATCGTCATCATATCTTACAGCTACCACGTTTTTCCCATCACAGCGAAACCGACAATTGCCAGCAATACCGCAATCACTACCGCTTCTTCATTCACCATCGCAGCAGGTATCGCTATTGCAGCCATCCACGCAACAGCCATCATTATCACAGCCATCACTGCCGCAGCCATCACCATCGCAACCATCACTATCAACACCACCACCACAACCATCGTCATCAATCTCATCACCTTCGCAGTTGAAACTATCACCAGCACCACCGGCGCCCCCTTCATCATGGCCGTTGCATGACACAACAATATCATCCTCATTGGCATTAGCATCAAATAATGCAATGACGTCATTTGTCATTTCATCGACGTCGTTATCATCGCTATCATCATCATCACCTTCATCATCATCATCATCATCATCACTCCAGCCGTTGCCATTACCAAAAGAGGTCACTTTCGTATCGTCATCATCATCGCCGAAAGTTCTGGGATCGCTTTCATTACCACAACTTTCACCATTAACTCGCAACTTGCCATGTCTATCATCACCGTCTTTGTTGTCAACCGGTTTCCACCCAAAAGTTCATTCGGTTGCCGCCGAAAATAAAACATTAAACCGTGACACTAGCATTCATGCTGCAAGAGAAACATCTGTAGCTACCTGCGCGGCTTCGACTACAGCGGCTTCTGCTACCGTTACCACCGCGACGGCCACTATTGCAAGAACACCGGAGTTAAATAGATCGCCACCGGATTTCAATAATCGTCATCCGGCCGGCTCGGTTTCGGTCGATTCGATTGCAAATATCCGGACAAATCGGTTTGCCGCAACCGGTTGCAGGAAATCAAAGAAAAAAGAGCGCACAGCAAAACGCAATCAACTTGATCGCTCAGCGAGTAGCGGCTGCGTAGCGGAAAGAGCCAACACATCAGCTACAGCGACTACATCAACAGCTACAACGACTGCATATACATCTACAGCTGCTACAACAACAACTACGGCTACCATTCTCAAGCCTCGTTCTCATCAGACAACGAGGCGAAACATCGAAAACAACCCATCGTTAATCGAATCGACTGAATGTCCAAAGAAAATACCGACTACAACAACTACCGCTCATGCTGCTACTACATCCACCGACAGGCTTTCCAGTAAAAACGACAATAACAACAACACAAGCAGCAGTTTAGAAGACAGTGGCATTCCAGCCGGGGTTTTCCTCGCGAAGAAAGCAATGGCAATATCGACAGCCATCAAATCAGCGTTATCGCCGGCAATAAGAGATCTAGCAAAACCGCCGGCTCCAGAATCCTCATCACCGAGACAATCTCCGCCCTCTTCTTTGCCACCTTCTCCATCCTCTCCACCATCACCACCGGCTCCAGTATCTAAACCGGCAACGAAAACAAAAACAACAATGGCGGCGATCGACATTCCCGTTAGTCGGCAGCTTATTTACGATTCCAGCGTTGACTCGCATGACAACTTGAAACTCATCCAGCTCCAGCACCATCACAACCGCCATCGCCATCAGCACCGCGGAAACGCGACGAACGACACGCGGGCGAATATCGTCCAACATTCCTCACAGGCGGCTAACAGAACTGGCATGACCGACCCACTGTCAGGGACTGCTTATCGCCGGTGCAGCAGTGTAACTGACTTCTCTCATTGATGATGATGATGATTATGATGATGATGGTGATGGTGGTGATGATAGTGATGACGATGACAATGACGACGATGATGATGATGATGATGATGATGATGATGATGATGATGATGATGATGATGATGATGATGACGATGACGATGACGATGAAGATGACGATGACGATGACGATGACGATGACGATGATGATGATGATGATGATGATGATGATGATGATGATGATGATGACGATGACGATAATGTTGACGATGACGATGATGGTGATGATGATGTTGATAATAATGATGACGATGACGGTGATGATGGAGATAGTTGTGGCCATGGTAATGATGATGATGTTCTTCGGGATGACATCGTCGATGGTTATGATAATGATTGCGCGTGACAAAGGGAAATCTCAGACATTCGAGTCTTCTTCTTTTCGATGAAAAACAACTGTTTGTCGTTTAGCAACGATTTAGCGCACAACTCGTAGTCGTAAAACTGCCGAAGCTCTCAGTTTCTCATTGAAATTCTTC
>OZ022238.1:48868135-48879904 GCA_963978895.1 Erpobdella octoculata | reverse complement strand
CGCTTTCACTCGCTATTTCTCTCTCTCGCTCTCGCTCTCGCTCTCTCTTTCTCTTTTTTTTATTTCAATCTTTCTTTCTTTTTCTTTCTCTCTCTCTCTTCCTCTCTCTTTTTCTTTCCATCTTTTTCTCTTTTCTCTCTCCTTTTCTCAATTTGTGTGTGATTCCACTTGTACATCTCCTTCCGCTTATCTGCTGTTCTCTTTTCTGTTCTTCCACTTTCCATCTCCACCTTTTTTAATTGTTTCTTCTTTACATACACTTATTACATGTAAACCTACTCTTTCCATCACCTGTCATTATCAGCTAACAACCCCTCCTTCTGAGGACATCAGTTAGCTTCCCCATTCCATCAATCTAATTTTTACTTTCTCTTTCTCTTTTTCTCTCTCTCGTTCTCTCTCTCTATCGTACTCTCTATTTTTCGTTCTCTTTCTATCTCTCTTCCTTATTCTATTCTTTACCTATTTCTCAATGATTTGGTGTCTTTCAAAAGATCTCTTTAAAGTATTCCAGTTAAGTAAAAGAACACATTACCAACGACTAGTATTGAATTCCATCACTAATGACCTTGTGACCCAATGACATAATGACCTGTTAACCTTTTATATTACATTCATTGTAATTGACTTGAAACTTGAAATATTTTTATATATTTTTTATGATTTTCTAAATTAATTTCTTATAATCCTTTCTTTTCTTAGATTTCTTACAAAGAAATTATGAATTCTGTATCGCAATTCTTCCTCCAGATTTTTGACGAGTGTTTTTATTAGGTTTTCAAAGATGTGGAAAATTTGAATTTTTTAAAAATTCAAAATAAAAATAGTTTATTATGAATAGTGTGAAAACAAATCAAATATAAAATAAAGTTAAAAAACATAAAAGAACAAAATGCTTAAAAAAAAGAAAGAAAAAAATATCAATAAAGACTGAGAGAAAAAATTAATAGAAAAAGGAAAAAAGAAAGAGAAAAAAAGAAAAAAAAAGAAAAAAAATCAGAAAAAAGAAGAAAGAGAGAGAGAGAGTGAAAAGAGTTAAGAAAAAATTTAAAAATGAAGTAATAGAAATATTAGTTCATCCCACACAAAGCATGTATTTATCTATGTTATATCCTGACATCTTTAATATCTATGTTATGTCCTGACATCTTCAATATCTATGTTATATCCTGACATCTTCAATATCTATGTTATGCCCTGACATCTTCAATATCGCCCACTGCAAAATGAAAGTTCTTAAGCGTCTGTCACTTGAAGTATATAAGTTGTTTTGATTTTCTCTTTCCTTCAACCAATTTCTTCCTTGAGCCTTTTGAGCCTTCTATCTAATAAACCTATCTCTCTCTCTCTCTCTCTCTCTCTCTCTCTCTCTCTCTCTCTCTCTCTCTCTCTCTCTCTCTCTCTCTCTCTCTCTCTCTCATTGTTTCTTCTTTTTCTGGTTTTATTTATTTTTTTCAACTTTCAAATCGGATTTGTGGAGATTGTGCGAATGTTTTTTTGTCTGTTTTTTGCTAATATTTCTGAATAAAAGAGCGCGCTTTTTGAATTTTTTTAAATTGATATCAAAGAAAGAACAAATTTTTATAAAAATCTACTGCTAAGACAAAACAAAAAGAAGAGAGAGAAAGAAAAAGAGAAAAAAATAGAAAAAGACAAAGAGAAAGAGAAAGAGAAAGAGAAAGAGAAAGAGAAAGAGAAAGAGAAAGAGAAAGAGAAAGAGAAAGAGAAAGAGAAAGAGAAAGAGAAAGAGAAAGAGAAAGAGAAAGAGAAAGAGAAAGAGAAAGAGAAAGACAAAAAATAAAGAAAGACAAACAAGCAAAAATAATAAAACAACTTTCATAAACTAAAACAAACTCTAAAAAGCAAAAAAAAAACTGTGACGCACGTCAACTGTCAACTTCATGTCGGTTTCCATGGCGACGATCAGGCCGGTCTCGCACGTCAGCTAATTGAAAGCTTTACGTCAAGTGCGGCGTCAGCTGTCGTCAGGGCGACGACTTTCACTTTCGAATCCAGTAATGGGAAATTTGGATGTTTAGGTGGGCTAGTAGACACGTGGTCTGGTGGGTAGGTGGGTAGATGGCCAGGTGGGCAGGTGGACCGCGTGGGCAGGTGGGCAGGTGGACCGCGTGGGCCTGGTTGGCCTGGTGGGCAGGTGGGCCTGGTGGGTCTGGTGGGCAGGCAGGTAGGTATGCAGCGAACACAAACGTGGCAGCTGGTAGGCTGGTAGATGTAGGCAGGTGATTGAGTTGACGTTGGAAGGTAGAGAGGTCCAGGTAGTTAGCGACAAAGCTGAGTGAAAGCAAAGTGGGCAGCTGATGAATGAATAAGCAAGTGTGCCGATAGATGTTTGTTCAAATTGGCGAGTTGGTGCGCAAGTAGGCTTTTTGGTTGGCGGGCAGGTGTGTATAAGTTGGAATGTGAATCTGGTTAAGAATAAGTTACTTAGCAGTTAGTAGCAGCAGGATGGATGGGTTAGTCAACGAGTCATCCATTTAGATAATAGACAGGTGATGAAAATGTGAAACTGATACTGTTTTGATTAAATACCGGCGTACAGAAAACGTCGGTGGGCAAACGGTGCACGTGAGCACGTGAGAATAACAAAATGGATTCGTTCGCCTTTGATGGACGAGCGGTATCGGATTGAAATAGAAATTCAGAGATATAAATAGATTCCGTTGATCGAGGGATTGATTGATCGAATGAAACGGACTGATGAGAGAAAGAAAGAGAGAGGAGAGACGATGGAATGAAAATGAATTGGTTGGAAAAGTTTTCTCTTTCGCACGTTCCGTTGCGCGAGTTAATTTTAGGAAGTTGGCGGGAAAAATAAATCGATCGTTTCGAGGTAAATTGCTTCTGGAATCAAAAAAGTTGAACCAGCGGAGGCTGCAAAGATACAAGACAGCCGTCTACCGTGTTGCTGCTGTTCTTGATGATGATGATGATGATGATGACGACGACAACGACGACGACGACGACGACGATGATGATGATGATGATGATGATGATGACGACGACGACGACGACGACGACGATGATGATGATGATGATGATGATGATGATGATGATGATGACAATGGTAATGATGACAACAATTATTATGGTGCTAGTGATGGTGATGATAATGATGAAGATGATGATGGTGATGGTGGTGATGAAGATGGTGATGGTGATGGTGATGATGGTGATAAAGTGATGATTATCGTCAGTTATGAGTTATGTTCCTGATTTCTTCTCGTGCTGGAGTTGTTGTTGTTGTTGTTGCAGTGTAGTTGTTTGGTATCGTCACGGTCGTTGCTTCATTAGAAAATGTTTATTTTATTCATTTATTTTATCTGTGAAATAACAAAAAAAATTACTTTAAGTTGAATTAAATATAAAGAAAAGACGAGAAAAAATAGAAAATAAAGGAAAATAGAAACGGCGTTCAAGATGAGCGATTTTTAATGTTTTGAAACAAAATCACGTCAGCTGACAGATCGTTAGCTTTCAAGCACGCTGGCAGCGTGTCCATGGGTGCATCAGGGAATCCTAGGGTGTAGGGAGAGGGAGGGAGAAAGGGAGGGGGGGGGCTCGTGTGACCCTTTACTGCTAGGAAGTCGAGATCAAATCGGTTTTATTGGAGAAAATCTTAAGATTTTTCCCGATAAAGTCAAATTATTAACCGGTTTTGGCCAGTTTGGATGTTGTAAACAATCCTTTCACTAATTTGATCGGGTTCATTGAGCCCCTACGGGTACCACACACCTAGAGAATGTCAACGTGTGGGCTTCCCTGCTTTTGATGCCTGCTTCTATGTACGATTGTGTGTATGTGTGCATCCATGTGTTTGTGTGTATGTGTGTATCCATGTGTTTCTGTGTATGTGTTCATCCATGTGTTTGTGTGTATGTATGCATCCATGTGTTTGTATGTGCATGTGTGTTTATTCTGTTCGCGATGCTCATCCCACCGAGATTTGAATTTCAATTAAATATGTGCTTTCAGCGGCGAGGTCTGCCTAAGATCTTTTTGTGCATTTCGGGAGGAGACAGACGTTGGTTGTGGTTGTGATAAGTAAGTAACTGTAACTGAAATGATGGTGGTGGTGGTTGTAGTGGTTATAGTGGTGTTGGTGATTGTTGCAGCTATAGCTGTCGACTATATAGTATATATAGTCGCTGGTGGTAGCTATCGAGCTGTGCAGAAGCAGCCATAGCGGCTCCGTGTTGGAACTCGAAATCGGTGTTTCTTCACCTGGAGATGACGATGATTAAAAGTATCTTGTTCACCTGGAGATGACGATGATTAAAGGTAACTTGTTCACGTTTTTACCTGCCTGTAGTTGCGAGAGTGCATTTTGTGGAAACAAGAGAAAAACGCAGGGAGAAATAATGTTAGGAAATAATGAGAGAAGAAGAGACAAATAGAAAGAGTTAGATTCAAACATAAAAAAGAATGCGTGTTTGTATGTGTGTGTGTGTGTGTGTGTGTGTGTGTGTGTGTGTGTGTGTGTGTGTGTGTGTGTGTGTGTGTGTGTGTGTGTGTGTGTGTGTGTGTGTGTGTGTGTGTGTGTGTGTGTGTGTGTGTGTGTGTGTGTGTGTGTGTGTGTGTGTGTGTGTGTGTGTGTGTGTGTGTGTGTGTGTGTGTGTGTGTGTGTGTGTGTGTGTGTGTGTGTGGATAGGTGTGTAGGTGAATGTGTGAGTGAGTGGGTGGGTGGTTAGGTGAACGGGTGGGTGGAAGGGTGGTTAGGTGAATGGATGAGCGGGTTGGGGAGAAAGAGAAATAGATAGAGGAAAAGTGAGGAAAAAAAGAAGAGAGATGATATAACGAAGAGTAACTGCTAATCAATCATTACAACCGATATTCCTACTTGCACTGGCAGTGATCTAGATAGAATCAACCATGCTTTCTCTCTCTCCCTCTCTCTCCCTTTCTCTCCCTTTCTCTCCCTCTCTCTCTCTCTCTCTCTCTCTCTTTCTCTTTCTCTCTCTATTTTCTGTTCCCTGTCTGTTTTTCTTTTCCTCTGCTTCATCCCTATCTCATAACAATTTCTTTTTTTTCCAATCTATTTATAGATCCTCATAAATTTTCGTTATTAATACCTGCTCGTCTGAAACGTTGATGTACCTTTCTACACCTCTCTCTCTCTCTCTCTCTCTCTCCTCACTCTCTTGCTCTCTCTTTTTCTCCCCTCTCTCTCTCTTTCTTTCTCTCTTTCTTTCTTTATTTCTTTCTTTCTTTCTCTCTCTTTTGGTTTTCTTTTGTAACTAAGGCTAATTATTTCTTGTCACCACAGTAAACTAACAACGTGTCTCATGAAAAGGTAGATAGAAAATTGAGAAAAAGTGAGAGAAGAAAAGAGGGAAATAGAAAAAGAAAACAAGAGAAAGATATAAATAGAAAAATAGAGAAAGAAAGAAAGAAAAAAAAAGAAAGAAAAAGAGAGACAGAGGAAAAACAAGAATTAAGTTGATCAAACTTGTAAATATCTAACAAGAAGTGAGCCATCAACAATTATTGGATTAAACATAACATTTAATAGTACATAATCATAAACTTAACATTATTAGCAATTTTGTTTGTCTGTTTTGCAGATAGATATGAAATTCAGACGTTTGATATTTGCTCGTTTGAAAAGAACCTTTTCCAGATGGTTCGGCAATGCTGTCGAAGATCTGGAAAAAAGCCAGAGAAACAAGAAACGCCTGGTAAACAACTGCTGCTGAAAACAGGCAACTTCAACTTTGACATCGCACGTGATTCAGATTTTTCCAAGTTCCAAGTTAATCCAGACAACTCAAGAAGGCTTGACCTCGTTAAAAAATTTCTGTTCATGGTAACATCATTTCTTCTTCTATCAGATTTGTCCGGCATTAACCCTGATTGATTGACCCGATAGACCAAACCCCCTCTACACTTTCTCTTTCTCTATTCATGCCCCTAACAAGAGTCGATGTGAGCTACTTGAATCCGACCTCAGAAATGCTTCAATGGCGCCTTGTTTGTACAATTTGGCTGTTATTGTTGTTGATGTGGTTGTTGTTGTTGTTGTTGTTGTTGTTGTTGTTGTTGTTGTTGTTGTTGCTGCTGCTGCTGTTGATGATGATGATGATGATGATGGTTGCTACTGTTGTGGCAGCTTTTGTGGTTGTTGTAGTAGCTATAGCTACAGCAGCCACAGCAGCTTCTGAGTATTTTTTTTTATTCTGTTGGTTTATGTGAGCGATTTAATTTGGACAGGTGTGTATTATTTTTTTTATTTTTTGTGGAAACGTGGAAAGAAGGTTTCGTGGAGAATTATAGCACGCTGTGGAGTTGATTGACGGGGGGAGGGGGAGGAAAACGGTGCAGGTGGGGGGGTGGATGGGCCGGAAAGGAGAATCGAGGGAGAAGAAAGAGAGAAATTGAGAATGAAAATGAATGTAGAAGCCAGTGAAGTACTCATTGCCATATATACCCATTCATATTAATATATACCCGTTCACATAAGTACCCTTTCACATAAATACCCGTTCACATAAATAACCGTTCACATAAATACCCGTTCACATAAATACACATTCAAATAAACACACATTCACATAGATAGACATTCACACAAATACATAACTACTCACAAAAATAGACATTCACATAAATACACATTCAAATAAACACACATTCACATAGATAGACATTCACACAAATACATAACTACTCACAAAAATAGACATTCACATAAATACACACAATTATACTAACAGGCAAACTTATTTAGACATACATTCAGACATACACAAGCAAATACACGATGACATAAATAACAGTATTTTTTTGCTGACTAGAAGTGTACGGATTTAAGCCACACCAAATAATATCATATAATGAGCAGATATATTCATATGATATATAATATAATGAGCAGATGTGTTCATATTATAATAAACGCAAATGTTCAGTCACATAGTTCTTCTTAAACTCATATTAAAATATTCACACAACTTGCATGAGTTTTAACACACACACATTTCACACACACACACACACTCACACACACACACACATTTCACACACACACACACACACTCACACACACACACACTCACACACACGCACACGCACTCACACACACACTCTCTCACCAACACACACACGCACGTACACACACACGCACGCATACAAATGCACAACCACATACACGCACATGATCCCAAAAAACACAAATAAAAATGTGCAACAAATAAGCGAGTTTTTATTTCTTATTTAGCTCTCTCTGTGGATAAGTTCAAGAAGTTGTACTTTTATGGCTCAAGATGAGACGGATGGTTTCTGGTTATAAGTGGTTTTATGGTGGTTATATTGTGTTTATAAAGTGGTTATATTGTGTTTATAAAGTGGTTATATTGTGGTTATAAATTGGTTAAATTGTGGTTATAAAGTGATTATATTGTGGTTATAAAGTGGTTAAATTGTGGTTATAAAGTGATTATATTATGGTAGTTATAAAGTGGCTTAGAAGTCTAACTATTGATTAGCACCAAGCCAAATATCGTCAAATTTCCATACATTTCCTTTCGTTCCATAACAGTTCATTTCATTTTATTTCATAACATTTCATTTCATTGTATGATAGCTTTAAAGTGGTAATATGGTGGTTATAAGGTGATTATATGGTGGTGATAAAGTGTTGGAGATTACCATCATCACCATGTGTTACTGGTGATAAAGTAAAATATATTTCCAGAAGAAAATCAGAAAAAAACAAAACAAAATAATTTTAATAAAGAAACACTAAAAGTGGCAAAAGTAAAAAATTTACGCAATGTATTTGAAATATAAAATTTAATAAAAAGTAAAAAAATCTGAAAAATTAAAATATTTACATTAGGTTGAAAGAAAACGAGAAAACCAGGGATGAAAGTGAAAATGAAATATAAAATAATTTTAATGTTTTCTGAACAAATATTTCATGGAAATTATTAGCTTTACAAAATCTTTGATGATAATAGTGATGGTGATGATGATGATGATGACGATGATGATGATGATGATGATGATGGTGGTGGTGGTGGTGGTGGTGGTAGAGGTGGTGGTGGTGATGATGATGGTGACGGTTATGGTGGTTGTGATGATGATCTTGATGACATTAATTTTTCTCTTTTTCATTTGTGTTTTTGAGTTGCATTTTCTTCAACTACAAAAAAATAACAACAAATCAACACAGCCGGTCAAAACTTGAACGATGTCGAAAAGCAAAAAAGATTGGCCAAAGAAACAACGCAGATCGATACAATCGACCAGCATCAAAAACTATCGGACATTCATCAGCTGACCAATGCTGACCACAACTGACCAGCCCAACTACTTATCACTGGGACGAACGTTCAATTGTACGCCCACCCACCTTGTATACGAATGGTGACCACAAACATTTCACGCTAACTCATCTTGAATGTGGACCAAACGTTCGGGGACGACCAGCCAAATTGAATGGTGACCACACGACCACCCATCTTGAATGCCGACCGTATGTTTTCATTCATCGAGATTGTTTTCTCAATCAATTTGGATTTAGCGAACGAATCTTCTTCATTTGGCTCCTTTTTCTTTTCCCAGCATGAAAATACATCAAAATCATTATTTGTGGATGACCGCATCATCATCATCATCAACATGATCATCATCATCATCATCATCATCATCATCGTCGTCGTCGTCGTCATCATCATCATCATCATCATCATCATCATCATCATCATCATCATCATCATCATCATCAACATCATCGTCATCATCATCATCAACAGTACGACAGTGATTCGCGACATCATTGTCTACGACGAAATTGTTGTTTGGGATAGTTGTACAAAAATTTAAACATTTATCTGAGGAAGCTATGGCTTGCAGGCGAGAGGCCGTTCTGACCCCGTGCCAAGTATTATAATAAAACAAGTTAAAGTTAATTTATAAAAAAAATTAAAAACATGCTTCTAAGATAGCTTAACAATTTCCATAGCAACATCGTATCGTATAGATATTAATTACCCCAATAAATAGTAAACAAAAGATATTTGTTTTGTAGTTACTCTGACGATGAAAGTTTTTGTCGTCATTATCATATGCTTTTTTAATTTATTTTTTAATAATTTTGCTTCTGAAATTTTATTTTTGTTCAACTAAAATATAATTTTTTTTAAATGGGTAATTTTAATAATGATCTTCCAAGCTTCAAAACGGCCGCAGACATCCCATGGACATCCGGACAAGTGAAAGTTAATAAAAGCATATAAATCATCATCATCATCATCATCATCATCATCATCCTCATCATCATCATCATCATCATCATCCTCATCCTCATCCTCATCATCATCATCATCCTCATCCTCATCCTCATCCTCATCCTCATCCTCATCCTCATCCTCATCCTCATCCTCATCCTCATCCTCATCATCATCATCATCACCATTTACGTCACCAAAACTTCCACTTTCACCACTCTCATCTTCATTACAGTAATGGCGGTTTGCAATCTCCCCATACCCCCCGCCATTGTACTTTTGCCCCCCCCCCCTTATTGTTCATAAATATTTCACGCCAGATTGACCATGTATATACACAGACACGTTAAAATAGACACACGAATACAAACAAACAGACACACACACAGACATACAATACACACATACGAAAACAGCAAAGCTTGCACAAATACACATTTATCGAAGCGCCTGATACACGTTTCCTCTACGATATTGCACTAAAGAACACATGCACAATGAATAAATAAAAATAATCCTAAATACATTTTAATAAACCGAGATGAAAACCCTAAAATCCACATGCATGCATACTATTGCATACACACACACATAAATACATACATACATACATACATACATACATACATACATACATACATACATACATACATACATACATACATACATACATACATACATACATACATACATACATACATACATACATACATACATACATACATACATACATACATACATACATACATACATACATACATACATACATACATACATACATACATACATACATACATACATACATACATACATACATACATACATACATACATACATACATACATACATACATACATACATACATACATACATACATACATACATACATACATACATACATACATACATACATACATACATACATACATACATACATACATACATACATACATACATACATACATACATACATACATACATACACACACACACACACACACACACATACATACATACATACATACATACATACATACATACATACATACATACATACATACATACATACATACACACACACACATACATACATACATACATACATACATACATACACTCGTCTTCGAATGAGAACGCACGTTCGATCGAAGACCGGCAAAAATCAATAGTCGAGTTTTTCCTATTTGCTGGACTTCCGCTCGCTAACAGACGAGTAACGAACCAAAGATTCAAAATAAAATAAGAAACTTTGAGCCAGAGATTCAACAAGAAATGGGAAAAAATGTAAACACAAGCGAGAAGACCAAAAGAAAGGGTTATATATATGTATGTGTGTATATATATATATATATATATATATGTATATATATATATATATATATATATATATATATATATATGTATATGTATATATATATATAGAAGGAGAGAAAGAGAGAGAGGAACAGAGACACAGAAGACCAAAAGAAAACCTAGAAGTATCTAAACAAAATAAAAAAATTATATGCTTAATATTTATTTAATTCGAGAAACAAAGAAGAGATAAAATCATTTATGATTTGTTTAATAATATTGTTTTCAATAATCCGAACTGTTATTTATAATTTGAACATTGAATAAAAAGTTGAAAAAGAAAAAAAGAAAGAGATAAGAAGAAAAAATAGAAAAAGTATATAGACAAAGAAAGACCGATAACAAATTAAATTAGTTACAAATTGAATTTAAAAACTGTACTTTCAACTTTTAAAATGTTAAATTAAAAAACCAGTGAATGAAGAAAAAACATTTAAATACCTGGAGATACAAAGTGTACACGCAACAAACAGACAATTAATCAGCAAGATAATTAAGCGCACAAAGAATAAGAGGAGTTTGTGTCAAATAATTTCCTATGGAAAAATTTTTTTAACTAATCAATCTCTAAGTACAATCAATGTTTTTTAGCATTTTCATCGCTCTTTTTTCTGCCTCTTTCTTTTTTTCTTTCTTTCTTTCTTTATTCCTTCTCATTTTTATTTTCACTTCCAACTTTATTGTTTTATTTTTCATTTAACACGTTTATTAACTTTCATTTAACTTGCTAATTTACTTTCATTTTAGTTATCTAACTCCACGCCAGCAATTTTTTCAAAAACCCTAAAAGCTCATCATTAAATTTCTACCACAGATCCCCCCACCTTACTATTAATTCTCACCACAGCCACCTTAACACTCCACCGGGCTCTGTTCACCCCCATGTTCCTACAACTAGCGAAAGCGTTGTACATAAGAGCACCGACCAAACATGTCCATGTGAAACTATTCCATATCCCGCCATAACTCCACCGCGATTTCTTCCCATCACTACGGCCAATGCGACTACAACCTCTCTGGATATCATCTCACCCCCAGAACCACCCAGAACCACCCAGAACCACCCAGCACCAAGAGTGTTCTCTCGTCTCTCTGTTCTTCCCCGAAACATTCCCATCAACCTCGTGGATTATAGAGTCTTAAAATGTCAAGCACATCGAAAGCAATT
>OZ022238.1:48803135-48865635 GCA_963978895.1 Erpobdella octoculata | reverse complement strand
TGAACTGAGTGGAGTGCACTCGAGTTTGTTTTTCAAGGTCTTGGTCTTGATCTCGATCTTGTTTGTTAAGGATTGGACTTGATTATGGACTTGGACTCAAAAGTCTCGGTCCAAGATCAAGTCCGAGACTTTAACAAGAACAACGAGTCATATTTTGCTGTTTAAAAGATTCAGACTTAATTTCAATTAAACATTTAATTCAACCATTAAAACGCGTATAATGAAAGAAGAAAAATATTGGCGCAAGCTCAATTTGGTGTGATGATGAAACGAACAAGATGTAGACCATTGACGAATTAACAACCTTCTGTAAATTAAAAAAAAAAGTGCTACATCGACACATTAAATGATGATTTCAGTCATTTAAAATTTTTTTTGGTCTAAAATATTGTTCCTTCTATTTAATAATTATGAATTGAAATTAAGTCAAAAAAGGTTCTAGTTAATTAAATAAAATAACACTGATGTTATATTTGGAAATGCTACTAGTGCTTTACTCTGAAGCAGCATGTAGTGGGAACTGCTGGCTAAAAATAAAAAATGATGACAGATTGAAAGTTTTGGGCTCGTTATTTGAAAAGATATTATGTGTACCAGCAACTTCAGTGCCAGTGGAGCATATAAATATATATAGTCACGGAGGTCTATTCATGAGACCAAATCCAGCTCGTTTAGGACAAACATTGTTAGTTGAACTTGTGTTTACGAAATGCAATAAACATTTAAAATAATAACAGTTTAAATTTTAAACAGTTTATTAATTTAGTCATTGACTTTTTCATGCTTCAATTTCTTAGTTGAAAAAAGTTTATTAAGACGTCTTCATTTTGAATAATTAAAAAATCCTGGCCTTAAACTCGGTCTTTTCTCAATATGTCTTGGTCTTGATCTTGTCTTGCGAATAAAAATCTTGGTCTTGATCTTGCCCTGCAAATAAAAATCTTGGTCTTGATCTTGCCCTGCAAATAAAAATCTTGGTCTTGGGTTCAGTGGTCTTGATAACAAGCCTGAATAATAAGAATATATTATTATTGTTATTGTTATTCATTATAAAAATACTTTAGATGAATTTCCTTAACCAAAATTCACTCATCTACCTCATGAAATTGCGTCATAAAATATTTAATTTATGAATACAATTAATCTTGTTTTGAATCCGTCGGCTGTCTTTACGTGCCTGGAATGAAATATGGAAGCGATTTGAATGTGACTCATTTTTCATTCCAATGAATTTTTTTTACTTCTATGATTTTACAGTTGCTTTTTTGTGGAGTTTGTTTAAGTTTTTTTTTCAACTCCTTCCAGCACGTATACATGTTTTTCGTGGAAAAAAAAACAAAATCTTTTTTTGATAAAATTTTTTTTTTTACATTTTTCATTTCTTTTTCTCTTAACAAAGAAAATTAATGATAGTGATCAGTTGCAATCTCACATCCCCAAAAGTTTTCGAGCACACCCGTGATTACGTGCTCTCATTTTATCACCTTATTTTCATTTTTTTGTATTATTCATTTACGTATTTGTTTATTTAATTTTTATTTATTTATTTATTTATTTATTTATTTATTTATTTATTTATTTATTTATTTATTTATTTATTTATTTATTTATTTATTTATTTATTTATTTATTTATTTATTTATTTATTTATTTATTTATTTATTTATTTATTTATTTATTTATTTATTTATTTATTTATTTATTTATTTATTTATTTATTTATTTATTTATTTATTTATTTATTTATTTATTTATTTATTTATTTATTTATTTATTTATTTATTTATTTATTTATTTATTTATTTATTTATTTATTTATTTATTTATTTATTTATTTATTTATTTATTTATTTATTTATTAAGTTTTTAAATAAAAAACATATTTGGCTTGTTTTTGGGTGTTTTTTGTTTATTTAAGCTTACAATAAAAAAAAAACATTTTGACCGTATATCGTCTCTCCATAGAAGGCTGCGTAAGCAAGATATGAGAAATAGATTTTCTAACGCTTATTATTCTTGTTTTTTCTTTATTTTTATTTTATTTCTAGTGTTTTATGGTTTTTGTTTTTCACCGCCGAACGGTTCGGCGTTTGTAAATGATCGGGGTCGGAGTGGAACACGCGATGATCAAATATACCGGGAACTGGATGGGGGGGGGGTGGCGGGTATCAGTCATCGTGTTGCAGGAGTGAGATAAACGAAAGAGATGACGTAGGAAAGGGTAGCTGAAGGGAAAAAAGGAAAGGGTGGAGATAGTAGAAAAGAACGTGATGGGAGAGTAGATAGAGATGAATGTGCAAAACGTATAGAGAGATAATGATACATTAGCATTTATTGTTATAGGGAGGCAAACTAAAGAAAATAGATATAAAGGTTCAGGTATAGAAGTAGAATATAACCATGCAGACAAAAATGTTTAGATGTAAAAGCAGAGATTCAGATATAAACAAAAAATTGTTGATAAAGATACAGAGCAAAGAAATCGATTGAAAAAAAGAAGTGTAAAAAAATTCAACAAGAAAAAGAGAGAAAAATACAAATTGAAAAATAAAAAAAAAATAGAAAAGCGGACCTCCGTTTGGAAGTAGAAAATGAAATCGGAAGAAAATAATAAGAAAGTCGATCTGGCTCGTGATTGGTTGCTACATTGAGTGATGTAGTAGTAGTAGTAGTGGTAGTGGTAGTGGTAGCGGTAGCGGTAGCGGTAGCGGTAGCGGTAGCGGTAGCGGTAGCGGTAGCGGTAGCGGTAGCGGTAGCGGTAGCGGTAGCGGTAGCGGTAGCGGTAGCGGTAGTGGTAGTGGCGGTATCGGTAGATGCAGTAAGTGTTGAGCTGATGAAGGAAAGAATAGAAAATGATTTTGTGAGAGTTGTTGATCACTATGAGCGGGTATGAGTAGGTAAGTGAATATGAGCGACTTGATATGAGTGCATTGGTTATGAGAAAGTTGGTACAAATGAATGGGTATAAATGATTGGGTACAAATAAATGGGTATAAGTGATTGCGTACGTGTGAGTAAGTGTGAGGAAGTGGATATGACTGAGTGGGCACGGGTGTGTGACCAGGTGTGTTGATTGGTGAAAAGGTGTAAGAAAAATAAAACGAAAAAGATAATAAAACAAAAAATTGAATGAAAACAAAATTATCTTCAAACAAACAACATTTTGAAAAAATTGAAGAAATGAGCGATTGAGTTTTCAGTTTTTGAAATCTGGAAAATATGAGTCGAAAGTTTTTTGTTAAGATCTGCAACATTCGAGACATCATCGATTGCTTAACGAGACAGGCAGCTCCATAACTACGAGGGTGAGCAGGCTTAAGAGGAAATAAATGAACGAACGAACGAACGAAAGAATGAATGAATGAACGAACGAACGAACGAACGAACGAACGAACGAACGAACGAACGAACGAACGAACGAACGAACGAACGAACGAACGAACGAACGAACGAACGAACGAACGAATGAATGAATGAATGAATGAATGAATGAATGAATGAATGAATGAATGAATGAATGAATGAATGAATGAATGAATGAATGAATGAACAGATAGATTGATGGAAAGATGGATTGGTGAATATAAGAAAATAACTTTGTTTTGATATGAAAATGCGGACATGCAGCAAACATCAGCAAAGGTGACAAAGTGCACTGGCAAGCCAGCGAGGACAGACGACAAAGTGGATAAAAGCCTCGTCATGCAAGCAGGTTAAGAGATATTTAGGGATATTTAGGGACATTTAGGGATATTTAGAAATATTTAGGGATATTTAGGGATATTTAGGGATATTTAGGGATATTTAGGGATATTAGTGAGAGATGCAAAACGATGAATATCAAAACTGGAGCCTACTACTACCTTGATGGATGCTCAGAATATGCAACAACACGAGTGCAAATTATAAATACCGGACGTAGACGGCACATGTTCTCTCGGCAGGGCGTGTGCTTTTGTATTTCCCGCGCCCGACCCCCTCCTTGCCTACCACTCCCCCCCCACTACGTACTTTGAAGGGCGTGAAATTTGCATATTAGCTGCCAACGTGATATTTGTTGTTGTTGTTGTTATTGTTGTTGCTGTTGTTTTTATTCGTATTTGCGCTGAAAACCTGCGGCATGTAAACTTAGTAAAGTGGAAACGTCGTCGGATGAGCGCGTGGGTGGTCGATAACGTGTATGGAATTCTTTTTTTAACTTCAATTAAGTGCCGCCGCCGCCGCCGAGTGGTTGAAGAAATAAAAATGATGTGAACAAATATAGAGACAAATAAAATAACAAAAAATCAAACGCGAAAATAAGAATAAAAAAGTGAGCGACAAATATGAACGAGATATATATATATATATATATATATATATATATATATATATATATATATAGAGAGAGAGAAAATAAGAAATGGAAAAAGAAAAAAAATGAAAATATTTCAAAAAGAAAAAAAATTAAAAAAATGAAATATACCTGAGGCAGAAGTTTACACACCTTTTTCGGATTGACAGGATGTTGGAGAGAAGGTGATTGATGGAAGAGAGAGAGAGATGGATGAATGACCCGTCGCAGACGCCCAAGCATTTCATTTTTCCTCTTTAAAATTTTTATTTTTATTTTTTGAAAAAAAAAACTTTTAAAAACGGGTTTTTATTTTTATCGAATGGAAAAACTAAAATAAAAAGTGACTGCTCGTTAGATGGATGGATGTTCTCCGTACTTGCTCACTATCATTATCATCGCAGTACTTGCTCACTATCATTATCATCCACATACTGGCTCACTATCATTATCATCGCCATACTTGCTCACTATCATTATCATCGCCGTACTTGCTCACTATCATTATCATCGCCGTATTTGCTCACTATCATTATCATCGCCATACTTGCTCAGTATCATTATCATCCACATACTGGCTCACTATCATTATCATCGCCATACTTGCTCACTATCATTATCATCGCCGTACTTGCTCACTATCATTATCATCGCCGTATTTGCTCACTATCATTATCATCGCCATACTTGCTCACTATCATTATCATCTCCATATCTGCTCACTATAATTATTTATCATTGCCATGGCCACTATCATCAATATCACTTCAACTGCCAGAAAATTCCGGAAAATGAACTACCACCATCATCATCATCATCATCACTACCGGGTAAAATAATTATTTTAATAACAAAAACGTTTAAAAGAATACATTTTTATTTTCATTTCTTAAATTTATTGCGCGAGGGTTGAAAAAACATGTCTCTCCTCCACCATAAAACAGTTTTCCCTGTGATTTTATTTTGAAAGTGAAGTCACCAAGTTGCATGAAATTTTGATTCTATCTCTTTAAAATAACAAAATATAAAATTCATGGACTGCAGTCATCAACTATAAATGTATTTATTTATTTATATATTAATTGTATATAAATATGTAATAAAGTAATAATTGAACCGATAAAACCTTGTTTTTTCGTGTGTAAATTCTTTATAATTTGAATTTACTTCTTAGAACATTAATAAAACTATTTTTCTACAGTAACAAGTAAATTTTCTTTGGAAACTTTTTTTAAATTCAAAAGAATGCATTGTCATGAAGAGCGATTTTATATTCCAAGTTTCAGTTTGATTGGATGACGAGAACTTTGTTAATTTTCACTTCCATGATTGTCTAACAAGCAAGCAAGACCGGCGGTGAACTTATTAAAATGGATTTTTAAGACAAAACAAAAAAAAAGATTATAATTAATAATTATAATCCCTTTTAATAATTATTAATTATGCGACCTGGATATGATTATTAGTGTGATCCTTACTTATATTATTCTTGATTTATTTTAAAAAAATTCTGTTTTAGGTGAATTTTCGTTTCGCCGAAGTTAATAAAAAAAAAGATTTTAAAAAGATGCTGACTTGTCAAGCAGGTTACAAAAGAATAAATAGCAATTGCATTCCACAAGCAAACGTGGATCAGTAATTAGTATGGCATCAGTTTAATTGTTGAATACCTGGAGTTATTGGCCATTATGGAAGCGCAGTTCCATATCAATTCCATTCAAGAGCTCAAATCGACTTTGAATGTAATGACTAGAACAGGCTTGATAGTTAGTCATTATGAAATAACATCAGTATTTTTTTTTGTAATTTTTAATTATTAAATTAATTTTAGAGTTTTTTTAAATAGTTGTAAAATTATATATTCAAATTAAGCCAAGATTTTCTTAAAGACCAGATGACACAAAAAAAACAATAAATTCAAAGTTGATCATGTTTACAATTTTCTACGACAGCAGATATAATAATATGGAGTACTGACAGCAAGAGCTTTCTCAGAGGCACTGCTCACTGGAAAGACTGCTGCACTGTGGGCGTTTCAGGGTTCGTCACACCCACCACCACAGTTATTGCTGTTACGTTAAATGCTACGCTGAAGAAGCTGTGTATCTTGGCGATGCTTCTTGTGATATTGAATACCTTACTGAGGATTTGTGTATATTAAAATTATTTAAAAAGTATAATGCTTCATTTTCATCTTTCATCAAACTCATGTGTGTGTGTGTGTGAGTGTGTGTGAGTGTGTGTGTATGTGTGTGTGTGTAATTTTATGCGACCTGGTAATTTATCCGCGTGGAAGTGTGTTTGTGTTTGCCCGTGTAATGGATGAAAGTCTCAGAAAATTGATTTTCGAATGAGTTCCTCGCTGGAACGGAATGAAAAGGAAATAAAAGAAGGCGATCTTGGAAAATGGCGGATCATTGAAAATGGCGAATCGTAAAAAGTGGCGTTTCAGAGAAGATGGCAAATCGTGGATTATGGGAAATATCGTTTTGTTTAAAATGGTGAAAATGGGGTTTCCTAGGAAACGGCAGATTATGAACAATGTCGGATCCTTGAAAATATCGAATCGTGGAGAATATCGGTTCGTTAAAATCGGCTAATAGTGGAAATGGTGGATCGTCAAAAATATCGGATCATGGAAAATGAGAGATTATGGAAACTGGGGAGATCATGGAAAATGAGAGATTGTAAAAAATTGGAGATCCTGGAAAATGAGAGATTATGGAAGATGGCGAATGAAAAATCAGTGAAGAAGTCGCATCATGGAAGAAGTCGGGTCATGAAAGATGTCGGATCATGGAAGATGTCGGATCATGGAAGATGTCGGATCATGGAAGATGTCGGATCATGGAAGATGTCGGATCATGGAAGATGTCGGATCATGGAAGATGTCGGATCATGGAAGATGTCGGATCATGGAAGATGTCGGATCATGGAAGATGTCGGATCATGGAAGATGTCGGATCATGGAAGATGTCGGATCATGGAAGATGTCGGATCATGGAAGATGTCGGATCATGGAAGATGTCGGATCATTGAAGATGTCGGATCATGGAAGATGTCGGATCATGGAAGATGTCGGATCATGGAAGATGTCGGATCATGGAAGATGTCGGATCATGGAAGATGTCGGATCATGGAAGATGTCGGATCATGGAAGATGTCGGATCATGGAAGATGTCGGATCATGGAAGATGTCGGATCATGGAAGATGTCGGATCATGGAAGATGTCGGATCATGGAAGATGTCGGATCATGGAAGAAGTCGGATCATGGAAGATGTCGGATCATGGAAGATGTCGGACGAACCACCAGGATGCGGTCCTGGACTGTATGATTATCGTGCGAATAGAGATTGCAGGGGAGAGGAGTGTATGGAAGGTCGACAATTTGGTGGGCTGGTTTAGGAGGCTAATCAAGAAAAATTTGGGCATAAAACAAAAAAGCATAAATATTATGGTATTTGGGAGTCTTTAATTAGATCTATCAACAAATTTTGGAAGAAATTTAGATTTATTTCTTAATTTCATAGCGTACAAAGATTGCTGAAAGAGATTTATAGAGAAAAAAAGAAAGAGACAGATTGGAAGAGAAAGAAAAGAGAGAAAAAGAGAAAGAGAGAGAGAAACAAAGAAAAATAAATAGAAGGAAAAAGAAGGGGGCATGACCCCTCATAAAATATTCAAAAGTTGTAAACGGCGCCACCGAGCCGGGTACTTTCAGCCTAATTATACCTATCCACCTTTATTAATTAACAGGTAATTTTCTACTATAAAAACATCACAAAACTGCCCCTTGTTAATCCACAAAAAAATTGAAAAATTCATAAATTTTTTTCAGTTTCAAGTTTTAGGAGTGTTTCAATTTATCTGAGCTGTTTTCGTTCGTTCCTTTGCTTTAAAGCCGGCTTATCGTAAAAAAGCAATTTGATTTCACCGGAAAAGTTTATTGAATGCTGCCATTCTTTTCTTTCAAATTTTTACTCATTCGTTTATTTCTATCTCTCTCTCTCCATCCATTCATCCACTCTTCCATCCATCCGTCCATCTGTCCATCAGTTCATCCATCTATCCGTCTAACTGTCCGCCCATTTGTCCCTCCATATATCAGTCTATCAGTCCGTCTGTCCCTTCATCTATCCATCGTTTATTCGTTCATTCATCTATCCTCTATCTACTTATTTTTTATTTTTTTACGTTCTGATTTTTCGTCAGATTTTGAGTTTGTCTTTGTTTGAAGTGGTTACCCGTGGGAGCGAGCGTGGGAAGAAGATTACATTAAAATTTTGAAACCTTTTAAGAACTTCTCTCAACAGCATCATCATCATCATCACGCCGACCCAACTCAAACGTCGAATAAGCATTAACACGTTTTAAAAAAAAAAATAACAGTCTCTCTTTTTCTTTTTCTCTCTCTCTCTCTCTCTCTCTCTCTCTCTCTCTCTCTCTCTCTCTCTCTCTCTCTCTCTCTCTCTCTCTCTCTCTTTCTCTCTCTCTCTCTCTCTCGTTCTCTCTCTCTCTCTCTTTCTCTCTCTCTCTCTCTCTCTCTCTCTCTCTCTCTCTCTCTCTCTCTCTCTCTCTCTCTCTCTCTCTCTCTTCTCTCTTTCTCTCTCTCTTTTTCTCTCTCATTCTTTTTTATTTTTTGCTCCGTTTCTGCCTGGCATTTTCATCGTTTTATTCTTCCTAATTCTAATTCTTCTTGCCCCTCACCCAGCCTACTCGACCCTCACGACCTTCACCCCTCGTAGGCGTTCATGACGACCCCTCCTCTGATTGGCGCCTGCAGTCACGTGGCGCCTCTATATTTATCCGCAAAGTAATTTCCCGGGAGGAGACGCTCTCGGTTGTCAGGCGTTGACTTTTACGATGCACAAGATTCGAGTGATTGTATTTTCTCGCAGCACTGGAAACTTGAGAGGAATGCATCGCTCAACTTTAACTAGATCCTGTTGGTATGGATTTTATCGCAACGGTGACTATCTATTTTAAAAAAAAAAATTAGATTAAACTTGATATTGAATCATTTTAATATCGTCTCCGCCACCATCTCCATCACAGACAGGGCTACCATTTTATCGTTATCATTTCATCACCTCATCCATCCCATCCATTCTCTCACTCATTCGTTCGCACAACCACCGCCGCCACCATCATCATTTCCGGATTCACAGAAGAAAGTTTCCTGCTCCATCCTGATGGAAACTCCTCCTGCTGCCGTTTCGAAGATTGAAAAAAATGGCGGAATATTTTTTTCTTCGATTTTTTTTATTCTCTTCATTTTTTTAGAAAATACGAAATGAAGTAAAAAAATCGGCCGTTTTTCTTTGTCCAACAATAGTTTAACCTTTCCTTTCAAATTTTATTTAATTTCGCTGCGAGAGAAGAAAGAAGACGAAATATTAAATTCTTCGACAATATATTCTTCAGCGTGAAGAAAAGAACTTTTGTTCGAAAAATTGCAACAACATTGGAAAAAAAACTTCTATTATATAGTGCAAAACTGTACAACATATTAGGAAAACTCAATCTCCATGTAACTCCGAATGTAGATACTTTAATATTCTCAGGCAGATTCGAAAGTTCAAAAAACCCGCCACCATCGAAACCACGTGACGAAACTTAAACTTTCCCGGTTACAGATCTGTGGTCTAGAGTAGTCTAGACCTTATCCAATACTTAAATATCACACTTTTTAATGCAATTTTTATATTTTTCCATGAACTTCATTAGCACCAGCCAGGTTTCATAACCTTTAACTCCCTTAAAAATTTTATCCACCAAGACATCAATCAACTTTTCCTCTTCGATAAAAGTCGAAGAGGAAGGCAGGATGCTTGGAACAAACTCGATCATCCACCAAGACATGAGTAATATATAAAAAAAATAAACTCTACACAAATCTGCAGGGCGTAGCAATACAATCACAGATTCCAGAATTCCACTCAGTTATTGATTGAGTTGTGGGAGGGGGAGAGGGGGGTTTTCCGTAGCAGCGGACCTGGAACAAGCTGACAAATTTAATCAAACAACGACGATGAGCAAACTGAAAATTTACTTGCACCCCCCCCCCCTGTTACTTCATTCCTCGTGGCTGTCCGATATCTAAAGTGCACCATAATTGGACGAGCTGTACAGGACTACTAAATTCCATAAAATTGAAACACACCAATCGAGTCATGCAAATAGCATTTCTCAAGCAGCTTATTTAATACATCCTCCCTATGCATGGCTTTTAATTCACCTTATGCACTATATAATAAGTGAGATAATAAAAGCTCTACCATTCAATTTATCCTATCCAGCTACAGAAAATTTAAAAGGTTATTACTAAAACAGTCAAAAATTTAGCACAGGAGGCACCCACTCACGACATTCACACGAAGAGTAGTGGTCAAGCGGACAGGTGAAGGCGGAGTTTGTTACATGTTCTTAGAAAGTCTTTTTAGGAGATACATTTGACAGGCGTGTGTCAAAGAAATTAGAGAAGAATCAGCTCTAATGGATAGCCTGTACACGGGGGGAGGGGTGTAAAAATCAGCTGTTTCTATGGACGTCGTATGTGGATGGCCCCACATATATATAAAGTTGTATTATTTCATTAAATTCTAAGAGGTTGATTCAGCCCGCCGACAGTGCTTCGAAATGACACAGCCTGAAATAATAATAATAAATAATCACCGACGTATCGAATGAGCAGCGTGCAGCATTCTACCCGATTGTTTCAACAACAGAAGTATTTACACAGAAGACGACAGTTCACCACAACAACGAACGTGGCACGAAGAATAAGAACATCGCCCCCCCCCCCAACCCATCCACGTAGTCACCTAAGTAGTAAAAAGTTCAACAACGATTCGCAAAACTAGAGAGGAGAGGGAACAATGAGAAATTTTGAGACAGTAAGTTAAACTAAAATCTAGTTATAGTTAATTAATAATTTCAAATAATAATATTCCAATTCATAATTGAAATGAACTAATTACATCGGTAAGCAAGATGGGAGAAACACAACAACAAAGATAGATATGCACCATCATAATTATAAACAGCAGATTTCATTTCTAGGCAAGAAAAAACAATACGGACAGCTAATAAAAGAAACTGTCCTAACTGATCTCCAAAACTCTTACTGAAAAAACTCATGGAAACACTTATCAATCTATTGACCCCTAAGTCTCCAAAATAAAAACCACCAAAACCTTTAGAAGGATCAGTCCCCAGCCCCTCCATGAACAAATTTATGCACACAAGCACACGCTCTGTAGGAAACTACAATTTGAACAGACATATTGGAAAAAAGAGAAAAACAATTTCATTCCATGCTTAATTTTCACCATTCACATTTTTCCCTGAAAACATTCAAATTTTCTTCTATCGTTCTCTCTTTCTGGTCGGTCCATCATAGTCTGGAGTCGGGTTTGAGATACAGCTTGATGAAGTTGTTGATCTCCGTGTCTGCGAAGTGTGCCTTGTTCCTGCAAGTTGGACATTTTTTTTTACGCGCGTAATCGTTTACGGTCGAACGATTGTAATTAATTTATTTAAAACGAAATATTAATATAATTAAAATACAAAATATAATTAAAACAGTTATTATTTTTTCAAATTGAACAAGTCTCGTTTGATAAATAATAATAAAAAAAACCAAAAGAAGACCAACTTGAGACAAACGGCTTTCTTCGATACCTCATCCAGATTGATCATCATCGTTTCGAGATGCCTCAAATTCTCCTCAAGGTCGGATCGGGTCAGGTCAACTTGTTGGCAGAGGGAGCTGAAGGTCGAGTTCAGCTGTCTGAAAAAATATAATAATAATAATAATAATAATGATAATGATAATGATAATGATAATGATACTGATAATGATGGTTCAGCTGTCTAAAAAAATTGTACATTTTCTCTGATGCACTGGTGGTAATGTGGTAAAGCATTCTCGCTTGTCAGCCTACAAAAATTTTCATAAAGTCTACAAAATATAGAACATCATTATAACTTACAGCACTCTCTATAAATCATGAAGTAAAGTGTCATAAATTTCAGCCGCCTATAAACTATATATAATACGTAAATACAAAACAAAGCTTTCAGCTTAGAAGACTTACATTGATATAAAATTTAAAACACTATAAACAATTATAATACAACAGCTGTACAATTTTTAAATATTCAACCAATGTAAAAATTAAAAAAAACTCACTGTTGAACTTGGTGGCTACAATTCGCACTGGTCAGATCAACGATTAGCTTCAGTTTGCTGCTGGCGTAGTCGACGTACTGTCTCTTGAAGGCCTTCTCCCTGGCGCTGTTTGTCCAGGTGAGCCGCTCGTACAGGTAGAGGACGGCGTAGATGGAGCCGCAGATGCCGACGAGCCTCCAGCCGGCTGCTTTGCAGAGCTGGGGTTGAATTGGAATGAAAAGAAAGTCGGGGAGAAAATCAGTAATGAAATATTTCAGAAAAAAACAGGTGATCAGGTGTGTTTGGTATTTCATTCTCACCTGAATACCTCGGTGGAAAGAGATACGGAAAACGTAGGAATGATACTCTAGATGTCCTTAATTGCAACGGAATAATTTAATCACCGAGATGAAATGAAACAACATTTCATGGACCGATTTTTAAATGGCAGCAAGAACGTCGCGTTTGTAATCACCGACACGCAAACGACATTCAAGTCGACAACAATCACACACGTAGGCAGCACTCACACACGTAGGCAATGCAATGCAATGTGATGTAATGCAATGTGACATAATGCAATGCAATTTGATGTAATGCAATGTGATGTGATGTAATGCGATGCAATATAATGTGATGTGATGTAATGCAATGTGATGTGATGTAATGCGATGCAATATAATGTAATGTGATGTGATGCAATGCAATATAATGTAATGTAATGCAATATAATGTAATGCAATATAATGTAATATAGTGTAATGCATTGTAATACAATGTAATATAATATAATGTAATGTAATGCAATATGTTATATAATGTAATGCAATGCAATGGAAATTTAAATAACATTTCTCATTACAGTACGGATGACGCTAACAACGATACTTAATAAACAAACTCACAACAGCTGTGATGGCAAGTATCCCGACCGTAGTGCCGCTGTAGAGAGATGAAAAAGTCGTCAAGAGAGAAACCAGAAGTTCGTTCTCCTCCTGCTGAACTCCTCTTGCAATCGCGACCCCGGAAGGGTCTTCCGCGATGAACGAAAGCGACCTCGGGATCTGCAAGGATGAAAAACAACATCGCAGATGAGTCAGGATGACGTGAGCATTCAACGGAAACTTAAAAGCAGTAAAGTCAAGTAAAAAAAATAAAAACTAGATAAACTCCTGTCTCTTTTAGTTGTCTAGAGTTTCACAAATCGACTAAAAATAAAAACTCAGCCAAATTTTGAAGAAAAAAAAACAGCAAAATTTGGAAAAAACCAGCAAAATTTGAAAGAAAAACTCAGCAAATTTGAAAAAAAAACTCAGCAAAAAAAATGACTCGCCGCCTGTCTCTTCGAGTATCGAAGCCCGGCGAAGCGACGCAGGATGGTTGCCATGCCGAACGAGAACTTGAAGTCAATGTCCTCGCAGAAGTCGGCGCACAAATTCCTGCAGTCGAGCATGTAGGCCATCTCGAACGACGACTGGTTCGGATAGGCCACGATCTGCGTCTTGCGCTTCGATTCGTCGGGAACGAGATCCATCAGCTGCTCTGTGAACCAATGAAATAAAAGGTCAGAGGTCGGTGTTATCGTTGTTCAATTTTATTTTGAAGTTTAACGTTTATTAAGAATGGCTACTGTGAAGAATGATTTATATCAAATTCACAAAACAATATTAAGCATTAATAACAACTAACCTTTTTTATTATATATTATTGCCATTTTTTTATGATTATTCAATTAACAAAAACAAAAAACCAATTATTTTGAAACCATAAAAAGCACAACAAACTAAAATAAAATGTTTTAATAATTAATATAATTTAATATTTTCTAGAAACAAAACTAAAACGAAACACGCATTAGAAAAAATTGAATCAAATATTTCAGGCAAGTTAATAAAACAAGAAGAGAACAAAACACAAGCCAATCGGGGTCAGGTAATTAAAAATTAGATATCTACGTGGAAATTGAACGATTTTTTGCTTCAATCGCACACACTCCAGCAAATCTCTCCCATAAAGCATAAGAGAAAATCATCTGAAGCTGTCGGAACAGAGCGGGACAAAAATGCATCGAAGCGGGACAGAAATGCATCGGAGCGGGACAGAAATGCATCGGAGCGGGACAGAAATGCATCGGAGCGGGACGGAAATGCATCGGAGCGGGACAGAAATGCATCGGAGCAGGACAGAAATGCATCGGAGCGGGACGGAAATGCATCGGAGCGGGACGAAAATGCATCGGAGCGGGACGGAAATGCATAGGAGCGGGACAAAAATGCATCGGAGCGGGACAAAAATGCATCGGAGCGAGACAGAAATGCATCAGAGCGGGACAAAAATGCATCGGAGCGAGACAGAAATGCATCAGAGCGGGACAAAAATGCATCGGAGCGGGACAGAAATGCATCAGAGCGGGACAAAATGCATCGGAGCGGGACAAAAATGCATCGGAGCGGGACAGAAATGCATCGGAGCGAGACAATAATGCATCGGAGCGGGACAAAAATGCATCGGAATTCTTACCAGCCATCTCCCGCTTAGTCTCCTCAACGGCACCGAGCAGAGCTTCCGAGCACCTGCCCTGCAAGTTGTTCGACAGGCCCGCCTCTACGTAGGCGTGCAGGTTCTGCCAATGAAAAACAAAAAAAAATAAAAAAATAAAAAACAAGAAAAAAATAATAATAAAAACAATATTGGAAAAAAAACGGGACAAACAAATCTCATGCGTGTTAAATGAGGAAAACGTGAAATCACCCACAACAACAACATCGTTTACGTCGGTCCGACCAAGCAGCTACAGCTCGCATGCAAAACAGCTGCTAACGACCAGCTGTTTTACAGCTGAAAGAAGGCCAGCTTTAGTACTACCATTACCTTCCATGTCGTTGGTGACATCATGGATCACGTGATTGACAAGAGTGTCACAGCGAGCGTGGAGGTTCTGCGACAAATTGCCTTCCACGAACGTGTACAGCTTCTGCATCCGTCGGTCAGAAGGAAGCAAAAGAAAAACACACATAGTGGTTGGGTTTAAACCAACTGGCAGCGAGCGATCGCGAATTAATTCAATTGAATTCATTTTGACAAACTTTATTTAACGTGGCATAAGTCATATGACTTCCAGGCCACGAACAAGTGCATTTTTGAGAACCTTTCTAAATCGTTCAGTTGTTACGGTTCATCATCATCATCATCACCACAAATTATTTCCAAAACGTCACTTCTCCACCTCGCACTAAGCTAGGGTTTTCCTCGATTGACATTCAATACAGGCGATTCAAGCTGTTCGCAATGGCAATACAAACTTCCCGAGGACATAAAAGACTAGCTTACGACTACATCGGCATAACGACTACACTACAACAAAACTAAAACAATACCGACCTTTTTGTAGTCGTGCAGCTGTATCGGGTCGGGGCTGAAGGGCATTTCGAAGTCGTCCACGAGGGCTGATAACCTCCTGATCTCTTCTCTGAGTGCGGTCGATACCTGCATTGTTGCAAGACAGGTGAGTCATTTATTTACATAGTGTTTATTATTTAATGGGTGATAAATCTATTTGAGAATACCCAATTAAATACATTTTTTAATGTTTCTAGCATAGAAAAGAGAAATTAACGAGACTTAGATACCAAGAAAATCATTTAAAATTAAATAAATAAAGCGAATGAAATTTTCTATTAAAAACTCCGCTAGAAAACAACCACTCCAATTGTTGTCACCTCTCTCTAACTAACACCAATCAATCAACAATAACAACATAAATGACAACAATCAACCACTTCTTCCTACCTACCTTAACTTCTACCTCCTCGGTCATCCTCTTGATCTTGTCCTTGATGTTCAGAGTCAGCTCGCTCATCTGCTGGTGGGTGTGCATCAGTTGGGTCATGCTCGAATCAAATTCCCTTTTCGTCAACGCCCTGAAGAAGACAAGGAAGTGGAAGGTTCTCAATTATCAACTAAATCTGCTTTGTTAACGTTGTGCAAAGAATCTGGTCAAGGACCTACATGCATTGAACTCGATGATGATGAATAGTTGATGTTTAATGCATTTTTATTTTTGTGTTTCTATGGAAAATAAATTTGACTCCATACTGTTAGTTTTAGTCAAAATTTTGCCGCTGTAATACGTCTGCAAGAATTGCAACACTTCCACAAAGCTGGTTTTTTTTTGGAAGTGCTACGGCCAGGCCTGGATTAACCATTAGGCAAACAAGGCACTGCCTTGGGCACCAAGCGTTTATGGGCACCACAGGTCTTCTTGAACAAATTTAAGTCCAGAAACAACTGAATTTTAATACAGAAATACTTTATTGTAAGTTTTATATGAGTGATAGTAGTACAAACTACAAATATATTTTTTATCAACTGTTTTACTGGCTAGGGCTGTTCCGTACAATTTCCGAATATTCTCGATAATTCGGAAACGGTTTTCGAAAGTTCGGAATGAAATTATTTCCGAACCCGATTAAAACCGAACGTTCGGAAGAAAAATATTTTCGATTACTTCCGTACCCGAATAAAACCGAACGACAAACTTCCATGCTTAACTATAAGCTAAGGATCAAAGTTCAACTCCGATGCCTTTCCATTAGTATGACAAAATGGGGGATGCTTGCCAGCCCTATTCATTCAGCAAAGACAGCAAAGCAGCCAACAAAAATCACCACAAACATCAAATTGCCACAATCCAAACCTCTTATCGACAGCAGCGATGCAAATTTTCTCCATGATTTTGTACATATATTTCGTTATCTCCTTTCCGTTCTCGGAGTGCAGGGCGAACTTCGTCTCGACCGCGGATTGAGAGATGCACTCCTGCGTGCCGACAAAATAAAAAATAAATTAAAAAATTGCACTCTTACTCCTGGTCCAAAGTTAAGGAAGTTTTGATGTTACTATGATGAAATGGTATTAAACTGTTTTAGGCTGATTATAAGTATTCTATAAAAGTTGTTTATCTAGTATTCAAGTAGTAAATATATTATAATATTCATATTACATATTATTATATATTAATATTATATTATAATATTCCTGCCTTTTTTCCACTATTGCTAGTACCACGAATTGATCTTCTTTTATATCAACTTTTAACCATATAATAGAACTATCTCCAAAATGTCATAATCAATTCATATCTGGAAACAACTACGAAAACCACATGTCCACATAATCAATTCATATCTGGAAACAACTACGAAAACCACATATCCACATAATCAATTGATATCTGGAAACAACTACGAAAACCACATGTCCACATCATCAATTCATATCTGGAAACAACTACGAAAAAAACATGTCCACAAACCTCAAACTTTCTTTCAAAATTGGCAAACTCAAACAGTCTGCCCTGAAATCCCTCCAAGAGCTGTCCGTTGGGTGTCGGAGTCCCCTTATCTTGGTTGATCCTGGAAACCAGGGCCTCCCGAGCAGACACAAAAAAGACTCTGTTTTCTGCTTCTTGCCTGCTGGCGACTTTCAGTTCGTCGACCAAGAATTGGACGTTCCTCTCCAGGTGTTGCTGTTTTACCTGTAATAAAATTGATTGGTTTACCTGTAAAATTAATTGTTTTACCTGTAATAAAATTGATTGGTTTACCTGTAATAAAATTGATTGGTTTAAATGATTTATTGAATATTTATTCTTAACACTTCCAAACTCATTCGTGCTTATTCGTTCGTACAAAAAAATATTTTTATCCGTTTAAATTTAATTTTAACAAAAAAAAACGTTTGAAAAAATTTTTCAATTTTCAGTTATATTTGAATTTATGCCTCGAGCTAATCGATAATTGAGTTAATATAAGATATCCATTGGATCTCATCCAAACGAACATTAAAAGTTTTTGTAAATGTAATATATGCAAATTAATATACAGGGCTCTAAAGTCAATTTTGTTCCAATTTTTTATATAATTAAATCTATCATATACAAATTTTACATTTGAAGATGTCATTTTGACACAAGCAATCTTGTGACACACTTCTAGCCAATTTTTGTGACACGCGGGTTTAGAACCCGTTTTCTACACAGACACTGTGGATATTCCGTCACCATAGAAACTCCCATAACCAACCCATCATCATCATTACCAACACTACTACCATAATTATCATAATCAACATCATCATCATCAACACCACTACTGCCACCACCACTACCATCATCACAACAACAATCATCATCATAACTACCTCCTGCATGATTTCCAGCTCTGTTGCAGATGCATCCCATCTGTTGTTGAGAATGAAAATGTTCGGTTTTGAAAGTCGCTCGCTGACTCTGTGAAAGAAGTTCTTCTCCTGGTTGAAGAAAACGAAATCATTTTTTATAAAATGACTAATATACGCAGGGAACAAAGCAATACAAAAGAATAAACACCCCAACAGAATAAATGAAATAAACAAATAAATAAATTGAACAAATAAATGAATAAACACATAAAAAAAATGAATAAATAAATGTATGAATGAATGAATAAATAAATAAATAGAATTAATTAATTAATTAATTAAATAAATTAAA
The DNA here is from genome assembly GCA_963978895.1 of Erpobdella octoculata. Lineage (NCBI taxonomy): Eukaryota > Metazoa > Annelida > Clitellata > Hirudinida > Erpobdellidae > Erpobdella > Erpobdella octoculata. The sequence continues at coordinate 48,846,595 of OZ022238.1, read as the reverse complement.
TAAATAAATAAACAAATAAATAAATTAAATAAATTAAAAAGTATATAAAATTAATAAAAATAAAATGAATGTATAAATAAATAAATGAATGAATAAATAAATATAAAGAAATAAAATTAATAAACGTAAATAAAATAAATAAAAGTAAAAAAAAATAAATAAAAGTAAAAAAAAAAAAACAAACGTAAACAAACGTACAGTCTGCATGAGCGTCGACTCGGCATTGACGACAAGCACGAAAACATCGGCGTCGAGACAGAACTTGTCGATCCATACGTCGAGGTCAGGTGTGATGTCGATACCTGGACTGTTGATTGATTGGTTGGTTGGTAGGTGAGACGAATTTAATTTAGAAATATATTTTATCGAAGGAATATCCAGATTTATGTTTCTCTGGGATTCACACATTGAGTAACAAATGAAATAAATATATTACGAGTTTTTAATTTAATAATTATAGAAATAAACACAAAAATTACATAATATAAAATCTAATATTTTCTATTTAATAATAATAATAATAATGATAATTATAGCTATTATAACAAAATTGAACGATTACCATGAATTAAATGGTGTTCATGAATAATTCCTGATGTTTATTAATAATCAATAATATATAATAAATAAGCATCTGCGTCCCGTAATCGTTATCTCGAAATCAATCGGGATTTCAAAAAGATACAGGAAATCCTGTATCGTTATTAAAACGATACAGCATGTGGGGGAAGTCTCGTATCAAAATAAAATAGCGAGACTTAAATTTTGTTCTCGTATAAAGTCTAAAAAAAAATTCCGAGATTTAAAAAAAATATTTTTCAATAAATAACGAAAGTCATACATATTTAATTAACGATTGTCACAACTGTGAATATTTGCAATTGATTCATCAACATTGATTAATTAATCTACCTATTGACAGAAGTTTATAACTATTTAACTATTATTATCCCCACTTTAAATTCGGTTTTCCTAACAGCCTGTAGCCCCATTATTTACTATTTTTAGTCTGGGAACCGGCAACATATTTCAATATGTATAACATATATAAAACCAGCTCGTCTCTGTTCTATAGCTTTTTTTAGTGCCACATTGAGAATAGTAATCAAAGATATCTAAAAGCAGATGTTAAGCCACGCCCCTCTTAGGCTGCTAGTCGACCTATGCATACTCCCATTTAGAAATATGCGAACCGGGATCAATGGTTGGCAAGGCAATCGTACTCGCTGACATCGATGAATATTAATAATAATGACTATTATTAATATCATTCTATGTTTATGTGTTTTGATATCCGTAATTGACCATAATAGTAGCTCATCTAAGATATATCTTTATAATCTCGATTATATTCTTGGTTGTATGTGAGTATGTGTGTGCACGTCGTCTGCAGCTGAAATTCGAAACTTTCTCAGCTTCTTTCTTGCCAACCGGATTCGCCATCGCCTATAAATAAACCTGCTGGGTTTTCTTCACTTTCTTAATTCTTGCATACAGGTACTTTCTCATGTTTGTCATCATTTAGAGTCTAAATTTAGACAAATAGATGTACCGAAACTAAACAAATGAAACTTATTTCAAGTTGTAAAAAAAATTTAAATTTCGTAAATTTTTATAAATTTATAAATTTTTTGATATTTAAATATTTTTTTTTCAATGAATTCCTTTAATGTAGTTATTATTATTGTCTGTCGCGTATAGTTCATCATTCTATGTTATCTCGTTTTATTCGAGACCAAATTTCCACAGTTGACATTTCAGTCGAGATCCCGATATCGTATCGTATCAGATTTGTTTCGTTATTGGTCGAGGCGTCTCGTATCGTATCGTTTTATTCTAGACATATTTCAGAAGTCGTATCGTATCGTTTCAAAAAAATAACGGGACGCAGAATCCTAATAATAAATAGATAATAAATATCAAATAAAAAATTATTATTGAACCCAATCGAGTGCCAAGGCACTGGCGGCATAGCGATAAATCGTTCGCCTGTCGATCATTAGGTTTGGCAGTTCGAGCCTCAACGGCATCACCAGCGTAACTCCCTTAAGCAAGGAGTTCACTCGCATTGCTGAAGGAGTAGGCGCCTATAAATGGCTGCCTTGCGAGGACCCTTTCTCGCCTTTTAGCAAAACTTGTTGTCTTGATAAAGCGAGTGCTAAATGTGACAACAAAAAAATTGAACAAACCTATCTACAAGAACAACATCATCTCTGAGCAGCTGGCAAAGTTCTTTTGGCCAGCAGATTTTGATGAGCGAATCGTGATCAAGCTTCACCTTGCTGAGTGCACTTGCCAGCTGGCTGATCGACTGTTGAATATTCATGAGATTGTCAATTAATCGAGTAAATGACTTGCAGAACTGAAGCAGCAACTCCAGCCAATTTATGCTAATCTCTATAAAATTTTGCCTTCAAAACCAGCGAAACAAAAACATCCACCAGGATAATAGCATTTAGTAACTAGTCCTAAATCTCTGCTCACATCAAACAAACAAAAATAAATAAAAAAAATTGAAATTCATAAAAATATCAGAAACAGTAAGTGGTTAAAATGAGAATAGAATAAACATGTTATCCACAACAAGTAGCTCTAGTATTAGATAATGTCTATAATGGAGTGCTATATAAATATTCTTTTAAAAATTAAATTAAACACGGAAAATGTAGTAATAAGCTAAAACACCTACTTGCATTCCCATCTTGTGGTTTGGCTCCTGCTCTGAGATGATGTAAGCATCTTGTCCATCCACACCTTCGACTTGCAAGAAGCAGTTGGTGGTGTGTCCGATACCACTGGGAAGAATCCTGTTCCTCAACATGGCGTTTATCACGGAGCTTTTCCCGTTGGACGTCCTGTTTGATGATTGGAACGTGAGAAATTTCACAACGACGACAAAAAAAAGAAAAAGAAAAGTGGAATAATGCCGTTGTATATATAAATATAATTTTCTGAAAATATTTTGAATAAAAAAAACAAAGATAAAATTTCATGAAATGAAGATACAACATTTAAGCTGATTTGTGTTACCAGGCCTTTGTTAGAACACGCCTAATCCTCAAATGCTTTCCTTCAAGGGACAAGCAAATATTGACCAAAGCGTATTGCACATATGTTTGTCCAATTCTTGAATATTGTTCTCCAATTCATTTCTGACCCCATTGAACAATGTTTTGCGGAGCAGTAAATACTAAACTTTCAATAGTAATTCGCAGGTAATCACGATTTTGCCTAATTTTCCACTCATGTTCATCATTAAGCTGCATAGGAACAGATATCTGTTGTGTTTTGTTAGCAAGATAGTTAAATCATTTTGCCATTCCCAACTAATGCTGATCACTTTAATGTTTTCGTTCACCAATTTGTGTTAGTGGTCATTTGTGACCCTCTTTTTGGTTAAAAGAAATAAATGAAATAAAGAATTATTTATTAAATTTAAATGTTTATGATAATATTTTTCATAATAATAACACTTAAAAGCATCCCACAGCAAAAAAAAACAACCAAGCATACAAAACTACAGGACAGAATAATTCAATGCCCCGAAAGAACACCTCGAGATCGAGTGACCGATAATCTTCAACCGCAACCAACCTGCCAAAGAACGCGACCTTCATCCTGTCTCTTTTGAGTATCTCTTGAATGCCGCTAACTTTTTCTTTGTATTTAAAGAACAACTCGCACTGTTCCGCAGATACAAGATCTTCGTCGTTTTTGATTGCTTGGAAATTATAAATTAAATATTAAATATATATAAAAATAACATACTATTTAATAATCAACCCTTTCTAGGATTTAATAAATAGACAAAGCCATAAAAGCTATAGAAAAATCTGTTTATTATTTTATAAATTAACAAAAAACTATTGAGTAAAATAATAAAGAAAATAATTTTAAAAATATTTCGAATAAACTAAAAAAATTCACTTACTCATTATAAATTCATTTCCCTCGGTTATATAGCTGGCAAGTTCAACAAAAATATCATTTATTCTTTTCTTTGCTTGACCAAAAATTTTCAAGGGGGACGTAGGGCTCATCCTACCATTGGCCAACTTTCTTGCTAAAGGTATCGATGGTGGTCCTGAAGTGGGTGAGACAGGTGCATAGTCCCCTGTTGGTTCAAGGCTACCAGACATTTCTGCGACAGCATAGAAAGTTTCTATAAAACTAAGATTTAACATGTTTACATTAACTATTCCTTTTCTTATTACTTATTAATTAAACTCCCTTACATTTGTTCTCTGTTTTGATCCTTAATTTAATAATTAAATAATTATAATCCATCACCAATTGCTTGAAGTGTAAGATTTCTCTTTGAATCAAATCAAATCCTTCTTTGGTTAAATTAGACTTCAATTATTAAAGTAAAGTAATTAAACAGCGTCCTCTCTAAAAAGAGTTAAGTGCTAAATCGAATTCGAAACCACGGAATTATCCACAAGCTGTAGTGCAGTAGTAGGTTGTTAGCTGTTATCATAACAGCTTTATGTTGTTGTAAGTATTTGCAATCCTAGCTTCGAATGATGCATTTGATTTATTTATTATTAAACCCGAAAATTTCAGATGACTAACCTGTGAAACTAAATTGCAAAAGATAATTTCTGCAAGAAAATAAAATCTTTAAAACCTTATAACGATTAATTAACTTTAACCTTCAGTCTCGACTGCTGAATGGAATTAAATCGCGTCACGCTGTTGCAAGAAATCCTTATTGTTTACGAAGTAGAGTTAAAGGTTTCATGAAACCGAAATCGAACATTTAGCTGTATTTATATATTTTGTGTGTGTGTTTTATTTTGTTTATATTTTTTTTATATATTTTAAGTATATTTTATTTTAATTAATCAATATCATTAGAGATCCCATAACCGCTTTTACAAGGCTTTAAGACAGGTATTATATGGAATTCCATGTTACAGGGGGATCCTGGGGGTTCAGAAGTCCAGACCCCCTTTCGTTTCCAAAAGACCACGTTATTTAGCACTTTACAAACAGTTACCTACATGATCCAAATACTTAGACCTTGCAATTTGCCTAGGGTACAGAGTAACAGTTATGATAACGCTCTTTATTTTATCTGTCTATTATGTTTTGAACTTATCTCACTTGAAGTGTATCTAAGTTTTAATTTTTTTTAATTAACATGGTTTAGAGTGGTTCAGAAGATTTAAAGCCTGTGCGAGAACCACTACAAGTTAGAGGCAGTTGTTTATGGTGCGTGTCTCCCCACACCCCCTACGGACGCTGGTGGCGCCGGTAAGATTTGAACCGCCGTCCTTTAAGCCAACAGGCAAACGCTTTACCACCAGCGCACTTAACACCACCATCGCCCTTTATACAAAGTTATTCTGTTTTACGAGACTTGTTATTTAACGTGTACAGAATGAATAAAACATTACATATCATATGTTTATAATGATTAGGGGAGAGTAGTATATCTGTTCGCTAAAGTTTGTGTTTACACTGATTTTTTTATTACAGACAGACCTCATCCAATACCGTTCAAATGTAATTTGTCATTTAACGACACGCCGCACGCCTATCAAAACTTGAGTTTTGCTTGAAAGCGAGAATATTATTAGCTATTTGCATAGATGCATAGACTTCTTATATTAAGAAGTCCATGCTATTTGCCACTATTTGGTTTGTTATGTAAACTAAAAAGGTAAGTTTTTAGTGCATATTTGAATGTGTTAAACTGTTCTCAGTTCTCGCTTCCCGAATCTGCGCTGGCATTCTATTCCTAACCTCCAAGCAGTTATATACCAGCTACAGCTTAAGGCACATTTGCCACAGTTTTGGTTGGCTCTGAGGATGACTGCATCACCACGAGATGTCGAGTTGAGTTCTATGCCTTCCTGATTGATTCGAGCACACATTTCGTAAGTAATTTCAGGTAGTCAAGAGCTTTGTGTGAAAAGATGTTATACATGAGCGAACAGAGTTTGTTGATCGTTGTTCTTGCCGGAATTAGTAGCCAATGTAATTGACGTAACGAAGTCCTGGTACAATATGATTATGATAGTAAATGCCTTTAACAGCCTGAGTTGTAGCGGCATAAAAGACAACGGTCAAAGGGTGGAGAGCTATTGCCAACAATCCTGCAAAGACCTCTTTGCAGTAGTCAATTATGGACATGACAAGAGCCTTGACCAAACCCCTTAGACAACGTTTGAGTTGTCTGAACCGTCGTAGATGATAGAAACAGGGTCGTTTTACAGATATGATATGTGGATTCACAAGATCCCGAACCGTTTCAACTTGCTACAATCTGGGTCAAGGCTGCAACCACTGAGGATAAAAAAATATGGCTATCTCGATAAAACCAGATAAGCTCTGTTTTTGATGGGTTGAGTTTTAGCTAAAGTGAGGCACACCATGATTGTATCTTACCTTTATTATGGTATGTATAACCTGTATTGTACAGCATGTAGTGAAACTACAAAAAATTCAGTAAATTCAACTAATTCCATTTGTATATGCTAAAATTGTAACAAAAATTCAGTTTTTGAATCAATAAATCATGACCAAAACTACATGTTATAAATAGAACCTATAAATCTAAAACTAAATTGGAATAAAAAAATCTTTCCTTCTCAAACCGTTTAGGACCCCCGTTCACTAATCCTGTATCCGCCTCTGCAATAGTTTTTCGCAGCCTACGCATGCATTTCTTCTTTGATTCAATTTGCTCACTTTCAGTCAGAATATTTCCTCAGTTATTAAATATTTTTTCATCAACGCAGTATCAAGCATTTTACTTGTATTTCTAGTTTCCTAGAATGTCCCCTTCTTTAGTCAAATTACACTGGCTTTCCTAAAGTACAGAATAACTTTTAAAATATCTATTAATGTATGAAACCATTAATTCTACCTCTCCACTTCTCCATCTTTGTGTGTGTGTATATATGTATATATATATATATATATATATATATATATATATATATATATATATATATATATATATATATATATATATATATATATATATATATATATATATATATATATATATATAATTATTTTAAATAAAGATTTGATTTCAGACACCAGATTTAATCAAAATACAGCCAATGTTTATAATTTTATCGCTCAGCAAAGTTTGTTTTGAATGTGAGGTACGATGCTTATTCCATGAGCCTAATATAAAGTATAAACATTTGATTGGATTGTAAAAATAGGCACTAGTTTATATTTATCTACAGTATTTGTTAATAAAACGTTTTAATATTTTGGCTTTTTTTGCTTAGAAAAGGATATATGACCATGTCCATGTCTATCGACCCGCACTACAAATCCCTGAATCGGGCTCAGTTGAGCTATGATTATTTACACACAAACTCGTTAGTATTTTATGCAAATAAATAAATTGATTTCAAGGATATACATTTTTTCTTAATCTCACTATATGCCTGGAACTTTTGGCAGAGAAATTATTCTGCACAAATTGTCTTTTTCTTCACGATATCTATATCAGATGCATTTTTTTCTAAATTAGTTTTCTATTGTGTTTTGCCATTTTATTTATTTTTTTATTTGCTTAGAACAACTCACGAGTTTCTGTTTGGTGCGCTTGCGGAACTCCTTGACAATGCGAGGTAAAATGAGTTAATTTTAAATAAAAGTGAATTTAATCATTCAGATCAGATAATTTAATAATAAAACAATTTCGTTTAATCAACCAGAGATGCATCTTCAACAAAAATCAACATTTTTACAGGTAATCAATAATAAAAGTAGTTTTAAAAACTATTTTTTCATCTAATTTCAAGTTATTCCCATCTAAAAGATGTTTTTATTTCTTTTCCATAGTAAACGATGACTCATTGAGGGGTGGGTTCATGTTGTGCTTTCTTGATGACGGGCAAGGAATGTCTAACGGTAAGATTTCAAATCAATGATTTTTTTTTCTTATAAGTGTGGCTGTGATTTCATCGGTTCTCTCAAAAGTTGACTTCTAGCTAGATAAATCTGAATTTTGATCTCATAGAAACCTTAACTCAGCCAACGACGTTTTGTTTTTCAAGTTTGCTGCGACTGAATTTTTATATTACAATGTGATAATAATCTAAAGTTGCGTACACACTGTCATAAAAACGGGTTTTCTTCAAAAAGTCTGATCAATTCAAGCACTTTATTATCGGTCCACTCCATCGTAACTTTTTATTTATTTTATTTATTTATTTATTTCACACAAGGTAAAAGGGCTATCAACCTCTCACATGACCAAAAAATGTTGGAGCAACAGAGCTAGACTGCAAAAAAAATTATTTTTTAAAATAAGAGTGAACAATCCAATAAGAGCATGAGTTTTCTCAACCAGTTCTGGGGATAAATAGAACATGTATCGGTCAGCAAAAACTGGCACCAGAAGCTGGACGTGCATAAATTAACATAATTTCTGGACGCGGTTTTCAGGACACACGCTCCAGATTCTGGTGCCGAACGACCGCTACCACCAAAAACTGGTCAGTGTGTACTGGGCATTACTTAGCCTTGAATTTCTTAGTTTAGAGGTGTGTTTTCAACGAGCAATGATTTACTGTTGCCAAACGCTTTTGGTTGCATTTCGTTAGAAAAAATGTACTTGTAAACGTTTTCATGCATGCAGACGACATCTTGGCGCACATGTGCTTTCAATGTCGTCTGCTTTCCAACTTTCAATGCACCTGTAAATAATGCACTTCTACGCATGAGTCACATTACTCATTAGATAGATGAGTTGTCCATTGGGCAAGACAACAATGAAATATTTTAATCGATTAAAAATGATAAAAGATGATTAAATAAATTGTTTTTTTTTATTTTAATCTAGCTTTTAAAGTTTATTTATTTATTTATTTAATTAATTTTATTTTAGGAAAACTTTCAAATTTAAAATTGTATTTTACAAAATTCATTAGTTTTTTTAATAATATTTTTCCAGACGAGGCATCAGATATTATAACATTCGGCAAATCGACTAAAAAGTCTCTCGACTCTCAGATCGGGATGTACGGAAACGGATTGAAATCGTAAGTTGATACATTTTTCGGGATAAATTGAGATTGATTTTGATACCTATTGGAAAGTAACAATACTAACAACTAATAACTCGAAATTAGGTGGGTTGCTAGTGCTGAAAGTTTTGGGGTTTATATTTATGTCGTTTGGTGACTGAAAGAAAAGAGGGAATATGTAAACAGTTTATGAAGATACAATTATTACTTTAGGGACGTGTATGTCATCCTTGAGACAACTGATCACTGATAATGAGTTGAATTGTTTTTTTTTTAGTGGTTCAATGAGGATAGGAAATGACTTTATACTTTTCACCAAGAAAGCAAATACGATGACTTGTGTGTTTCTTTCAAGAACGTTCCATGAAGAAGAAGAAATAGATGAGGTTTGCTTGCATTTCAATTGGTCAAATCATTGATTTATTGCATTGATTGATAGATTGATTGATTGATTGATTGATTGATTGATTGATTGATTGATTGTGTATCAATTGGTCATATGATTTATTGATTTACTAGTTGATTGATAGTTGACATTGGTTGATTGATCTTACCAGGTGATTGTACCAATGCCCTCGTATGATGCACAGAACAGGAGGCCATATGTCAGAAATGTCAAAGAAAAAGAAAAAGTTGGTAGATTAGCAGTTGTTGATTGATTTGTTCAGGAGGATTAAATTTGATTGAAATTACAAGGAATTGTAAATGATTTTATTTGATCAATACCTTTTTAAAAATTTTAGTAAATTACCACTTAGTAGTAGAAATGAAACTTAAATGTCTGTAGATTGAATGCAATTCAAAACTTAGTAGCAGCTTTTTTTTTTTTATTTCAGCACCAACTTGAAATGTCTCTCATCTTGAAGTACAGCCCTTTCAAGACCGAAGAAGAATTTCTTGCGCAGTTCGACAAAATTGACGGGGTTTCGGGAACTCTTGTCGTCGTCTACAACATGAAATTGTTGGACAGCGGCGAGCCCGAATTGGACGTCAAGTCGCACTCTTATGACATCGTTCTCTCGAATCCTCAGGGCTCGGATTATGACACCGATGAAGGGTAAAATAGGAAACTGGTATTATCGTTAATAAAAATTAATTGGTTCAGTTCAGCTAATTAATAAAATTTAGATTATTATCGACCAATTGTCTTAACTTACCTGACCCAGGTTGATGCCAGAGAGAAAGTCTTTTCGCGCGTACGCCTCTGTACTTTACGTCGACCCGCGCATGAAGGTGTACATACAGGGAAAGAAAGTACAGACCAAGAGACTGGTCAACTGCTTGTACAAGCCGAGAATGTACAAATACTCTTCATCCAGGTTCAAACACAGGTCTGAGGCGGACCTGAGGAAAGCTCAGGAGGATGCCAAAAGTGGTGCGTGGATTTGGTGGGAGGTTACGGTCGGTCAGGTGGTTGGATGCAATAAAACGGGGGGGGGGGGCGAGTTGAAATATAAATATAACGAATCGTCATTGTTGATGATAAATTAATGAAGTTTTTTAAATGCACATTTCTTCGAATATTTTATAAGCTGAAAACAAAGCAAGAGAAGCAGAAAGCAAAGCGAGGTTATAATTTTATTTGTATATTCGAATCGTTTTTATATATTTCATAAATTTATATTTAATTTAATGAATTTATTAAAAATCCATCCACACCTCCAGGAATTTAGAGATAAAACTCGCATCCAGTACGAACAAGGATCACCGGGTGAGAGCCTGATCTATTAAATTATTAAAAAGAAAAAAAAACTATAACTTTTGCTCTTCGATTATAAATAGACCGAGCTCAGGAAGGTGCAGCAACTGGCAGCCGAACTGAGAAAGGACGCCATGTTGAAAAAGATGGCTGCTGAGAGGAAGATGAGGTTGGTTGGGAATTTTTTCCTTCATGTTATTCATCTATTCATTTAGGCGCTCTTTAAGCAGCTTCTGCTGCACACGGCGCTGTATAAATTGTCGTTTTTATTATTATTATTATTATTATTATTATTATTATCTCTATTATATTTCATCTGATTTATTTTATGTTTGTATATTTTTAGAAAATACTCAGAATTAAGCAGTTATATTGCAGTTTTTCTTTTTTTTTTGTTCAATTTCTCTATCAAATGTTCAAACGTTTGCAGACTGGTGAGAGAGCCGAAGACGTTGATGTTCATCTTCGGCATGAACATCGACAACAGACAGCAGGATGGAATGTTCGTCTACAACTGCAGTAGACTCATCAAGATGTACCAGAAGACCGGGCCCCAATCTGACGGCGGAGTGTGAGTATGCAGATGAATGGATGAATGAATAGATGGATGAATGGATAGATGGATGGATGGATGAATGGATTGGATAAATGGATGGATGAATGGAGGGATGGATGGATGAATGGATGGATGGAAGGATGAATGGATAGATGGATGGATGGGTAGTATAGGATAGGATAGATGGATGGATGAATAGATGACTAGATAAATGGATGGATGGACGAATAGATAGATAGATGGATGGATGAATGAATAGATGACTAGATAAATGGATGGATGGATGAATAGATAGATAGATGGATGGATGGATGAATGAATGGATAGATAGGTGGATGGATGAGTGATGTTAGAATGTTCAGTAGAAGAGGGGAGCGGGTTGTTTAATGTGGTATGTTTTTAACTTCTTTTTTTTTAAATTTCAGTTTCTGTAGCGGAGTTGTAGGTGAGTGGTGGTTTCGATTGGTTCATTTAAATTATTTGAAAATTTCCTACATTTTTATTTGCTTTTGTGATATTTATAATGATGTGACGTTTTAAAGCTAATAGTAGTATAGCTTTAGTGTCATCGCTGGTGGCATGTTCGGGTCACACGGAATCACCGGAATTCTGGAAGCTTTCTGTTATATCTTTATTATTCTAATTAAATGGTAATAATTATAATCTAACTAAGTGGTTGCTAAATACTTATTGGATCATGTCTGGTTCCAACACTTTCCAATTCACTAGAATGAACTGCACCATACGATATGTACAATCCAGAGCTATCAACTTCTTTCCCATACGGCTGTTTTTTAATCTAATGCTTTAAACAATTTGATCTCGCTCCAATCCAGGGCTTGTGGATGTCCCTTACCTGGTACTTGAACCAACTCACAACAAACAGGACTTTGCAGATGCCAAAGAATACAGACACCTCTTGCAAGCCATGGGTGAACACATGCTACAGTACTGGAAGGACATCAATATTGGTACGTATCATCAGCTCGTGTAATTTTTTTTAATAATAATAATTTTATTTCAATAAATTTTTATTCGAAATTATTATTATTTCGTCAGGTGTATATTTTTGTGACTCCTATATATATATCCATATGTTTTTTTTTTAAATTTCAGCTGAACAGGGAGTGTCAAAGTTTTGGTGAGATTGTCACTTATTGAGTTTTTTTTTAATACTTTTTTCAGACCATCGTTTTCCGTTGATAATTTCGGTCGGAACGTGAACTTTGGAATTTTAGGGAAAGTTTCGGCTACCTCAGCTCCAGCTGGAAAGAGATGCCTTCTACTGATCAGAAATTTGTCAGGAAGAGGGCCATGCAAGTTCCGGTGGCTATCCAGTGTGGTGAGAACGGACTTTATTTATATTCTGATTGGTTTAGATTAGTTTTATGGGTGGAGCTATAGTTGGCACGAAGTTTGTCGTTGTCATCTTTTATGATGAAAACAAGTTGGCATGTTATCAAGTGGATTTTCAAAGGAGTTAAAGACAGCTATTCATATATAATTTTAGTAAGAACTAGCTGAGTTACTCGCGTTGTCCGAACACTAACCTGCTGGTAGATTTTTTGGAAAAGGAGACAAACCACCCTCTGACCATGCCCCTCAAATTTCAATAAAACTGGTTTGGGTGTTTTAATTTGAGACCGATAGAATTATACGTAAATTCGCTTAGTATATTTATACAGAAAAGCACAATTGTGGAAACTTTGCTGTCTGTTTGTTTGGCGTTTTGCTAACTTTGAAGGTGTCAATCTAATTCTTTCGCTAATCGTTAGCTGCCATCTTTGATCAAATAACCAAGAAAAGAATTTCATTTTCTTAAAAGGGTGTGTGGACACTCCCAGAAAACCCTTTTTTAGCTTTCAAGAAGAACCTTTTCTGTTTTATTTTAGTCAACTTTGCAATGTATGAATATTTTTATTTGTATCAGTATTGCTGCACACATTTTTTAAAATTAAAATTTTTCACTATAATTTGTTATAATAATAAAAAAATTAGAATTTTTTAAAATTTGCTGAAATTAACTGATCGACCTGATGAAAATGTATTTTTTTTGTGTCTCATTTGAAAGAATAATTTGACTCTTGTTTTCTTTTTTGCCCAATATCACCAGATCTCTGTTTAAAGTGGAGAATCCTTCCTTTTTCTTCTAACAATCTTGGAAAAGTCTTTCCTGATGACTGGGTATGCTCCATGAACCCTGATCCCTCCCACAACAGGTGAGCTCCAAGTTGATTAGCTTGTCTGAAAACATAAATTAATTTTTAATTATTAACTATATGAATATTCATTAACTATATGAATATTCATTAACTATATGAATATTCATTAACTATATGAATATTCATTAACTATATGAATATTCATTAACTATATGAATATTCATTAACTATATGAATATTCATTAGCTATATGAATATTCATTAACTATATAAATATTCATTAACTATATGAATATTCATTAACTATATGAATATTCATTAATTAACTGTATGAAAATGCATTAACTATATGGATATTCATAACCCTAGATGTTCGGCCCCCGAGGAAAAGCTGAACATGCCGGAAGGAGTGCTGAAGAAAGTGATCAAGTCGAAAGAGGATAAAGAGAAGAGTCTTGAAGAGGTGAGGATGATAGTAATATTTTGGAAGGTTATGATGATGATGATGTGGTAATTTTTTAGATTGTGATTATAGTGATATTTTTGAAGGTTATGATGATGATGGAAGTTTTTTAGAGGGTGATGATGATAGTAATATTTTGTAAGGTTATGATGATGTTGGTGGTGTTTTAGAAGGTGATGATGGCGTGGTGGTGTTTTGGATGGCGATGATAATAGCGATATTTTGGATGGTGGCATTTTGAAGGGTGATAATGATCATGGTTGGCTATGCCAATTAATTGCAGGCTTGTTCCACGTTCCAGCGATCGTAAAAATAAAGAGTTTCATTTTATAAGATTTTTTATGAATGTTTCCAGGAAATCAAAAGAAAAAGAGAGCAGCTGGAGAAACTAACTGTAAGTTGGTATGATGATGATGGTGATGATGATGATGGTGGTGGTGATGATGATGATGGTGGTGATGGTGATGATGATGGTGGTGATGGTGGTGATGATGGTGATTATGACACAAAGGGTTTATTACTAGTTGGTTTATTACAAGTTGTGCAATTAATAATTAGCAGTCATGATAATGATGATGATGAATGCAGCGCTGATGATGATGAAATTGACACCTTTTATTGTTTATCGTACCAGAAAGGAAAGAAGAAGGTTTCCAGCGATGAAGAATCGAGTCTGGATGACAGCGATGATGAAGAGGAAACCAGCAGGTCGAAGAAGAAAAAACAACCGGCAGCAATCGATAATAAGGTGGTTGAGTAGTTCTATTATAATGATAATAATAATAAGGTGGTCGAGTACCTCTATAATGATAATAGTAATAATGATAACATGGATGATTTATATAGCACAGTACAATGATAATAAGGTGGTTGAGTACTTCTATATTGATGATAATAATAATGATTTACGTGGATGATTTATATAGCACAGTACAATGATACAGTCATCACGAGAGCGCTGTACAAAGCGTCAAAAACCTTGGATGAACAAGAAGATATTGTTTAGTTGTATAACTTAATGAATAGATAGGTTTCAATAGATTTTTTAATGATGGCAGTACGGAGTTTTTTTCTTACTGACTTTTAGCACACGCTTTTTCCAAGAAAAGGGTTGCTCAAAGACAAGAAAGGGTCCTTGCAAAAGCAGCCATTTATAGGTGCCTACCCCTTTAGCAATGCGAGTGAACTCCTTGCTTAAGTGAGTTACGCTGGTGACGCCAGCGAGATTCAAACTGCCAAACCTAATGATCGACAGGCGAACGCTCTACCGCTCTGCCACCAGCGCCTCGAGTTGAGGAGTGTATAATAATAAATATCTTCAAGCCACGGATTTTATATTTTCTTCCACCTCTTCTTCTTCTCCTTTAGAAACGAAGCCTCTCGACGGAACTCTGGTCGAAGAACTTGATCGGAGCCGGTCCTCCGAAGAGGAAACGAGCTGCCAGGAAGAGTTACACCGAGTTTGCCAGCGATGAGGATCTGTCGGATCGTCACGACGATGACGACGATGATGCCGCAGCAGGAGATGTCAGCCTCTCCAAGACGAAGAAGTCCGGCGGAAAGCAGCTTGTGGGAAAGGTTGGATGATGAGTCATTGTTGTCGTTGATGTGATTATGATGATGATGATGATGATGATGGAGATATTGGTGATAAAGATGATGAGGAAGGCAGTGATGTTGATGATGATTGTGATGATGAAGATGATGATTATTATTATCATTTGAGTTAGACAGTTTGATAGCTCTTTTTCTAGCCTTCCAATTTAATGCAGCTTGTTGTTATGTTCTTACAGTGGTGGTTTCGGAACATTGTTAAATTGCTACTCTGTAGATGGCGCTGTGCAATATTTTTATGCTAAAAGGAAAAAAAAACTCAAAGTTTTATTTTGCATTAAAGGTTTTTCTAGAAGCAGGAAATAATTTGAATCTTTTTTATTTTTTTTTTGAGTTTTATTTCTGACCTTCCTTTTATTCCGGAAGGTCGGCGGTGGTGATGATGATGCAAAAGCGGGCAAGCGCGTCAAATCATCTTCATCGTCCAGTTCGGTGCTGCCAACTCCTGCCAAAGTAAGAAAAGTAAGTGATGAAATTATTTTTATAGTTTCCATTAATATTAAATATTTATTTTTTTTTTTAACAGTTTTTGTTTATTGTTTATAAAAGATTCAAAAAGCTTAATGTTTACAATCGTTATAGTAATAATAATAATATTATAGAAATAATGTAAATGTTGATTTTGTAAAACTTTCGACATTGTTAATTTACAAAGATGGTGAGCGATGAAGATACAAAGTACGAGGCTGATGATGGCAATCCGAAAGGACCGAACAGCAGTACGACTACGAATAATAATAATAATACCAGGAGTTGGTTATTTCTTTTTTAATGCTGCTTGTATTGGTGGTGATGAGAGATGAGATTATTAAAATGCGGGATGAATGAACATTAAACCATGTTTGTAATGCGGGATGAATGAACATTAAACCATGTTTGTAATGCATGATGAATGAACATGAAACCACATTCGTAATGCATAATGAATGAACATGAAACCACATTCGTAATGCATAATGAATGAACATTAAACCATGTTTGTAATGCATGAATGAACACGAAACCATATTTGTAATGCATGATGAACGAACACGAAACCATATTTGTAATGCATGATGAATGAACACGAAACCATATTTGTAATGCATGATGAATGATCACGAAAAACCACACACACATTATGAATGAACATGAAACCGTATATGTAATGCGTGATAATAGATAGCAGTGTTGAAAATGCCACACTTTTGAAAGCATGCATTCCGTAAACAATCGCATAAAAAACTGCACGTTTTTTGTTTTTAATTCCCTTGCAGGTTTCTTGAAAGAGCTGGAAGTTGCTACCAGGTCGGTTTTAATAAAGATAATTATAATAATAATATAAATAATAATAATAATAATATAAATAATTATAATAATAATATAAATAATTATAATAATAATATAAATAATTATCATAATGTTCACTTCAAGAAATAATTTGATTCGGCTGGATCCACAGCACTGGGGGCTAACAACAATTTTTTTCTTTGCAGGCCGATACGAACCGCGGGCCACTCAAGAGATGTGAGTTTTGTTTATGATTTTTATGATGGAAAGGTGTATTACTTAATTCCTACTTGAATATATGATATATGTTAGTCATTATATGATATATGTTAGTCATTATATGATATATGTTAGTCATTATATGATATATGTTAGTCATTATATGATATATGTTAGTCATTATATGATATATGTTAGTCGTTATATGATATGTGTTAGTAGTTATATGATACATGTATGTGCATTATATGATACGTGTGTGTGCATTATATGATACGTGTGTGTGCATTATATATGATACATGTGTGTGTGCATTATATGATATGTGTGTGTGCATTATATGATACGTGTGTGTGCATTATATGATACGTGTGTGTGCGTGCGTTAACTTTCCATCTCGTCACACAGACGTCGTCTTCCTCAACTCCCAGACCAACCTCCTCGGATGCAAACGTCGAGATTCCATCGTCATCCTCCTCCCTCACTGAAGATATTGCCAACGGTTTCAGGTGGGCTAATTTCCATTTGAGATAAATTTATTTATCGGCTGTTATTTTTCAATCGCTGGTGATTGGCTGGTTGTCGTGGCTCATCCCACTAATAAAAATCTTTAAGAAGGTTTTTTGGGGTCGAGTTTTAGATGATTAATTTCTAAATTATCCTATAATTATTTTTATTTCGACATATATATTTTTATGATGTTACTTTAAATACTTTTACAGATAACAATATTACTAGAAATAAATATACAATTGACATTAAAATGGTCCTACTTATGTGCAAATTCAGTGGTTATGCGTACAACTACGTCTGCAACTGTTATTTCTACAAATACTTGCATTTCTCTGACAAACTAACACAACATTTTGTAGGATGTGTCTTCGATACTTTCTGCCTCCCCAGTGGATCATGGACAAGGACTCAGTCTCGGGACTCTCTCTTCAGGACCTCGCTTCGTTCCCATTGGACGATTTCTTTGACCAGTACGAGAGAGGACTGAAGAAGGTTTGATTTGGAAATTTTACGAATAATTTGAATCATTATAGTAATTAAAATAGATAATTAATTCTTTTAAAAAGAATAATTATTATTATATAAAAATATTTCATCTTAAATATTCAGTAATGATGACATCAATTAATTTATTCGTATATTTATCAACCAATCAGCTTGTGAGCAGCTTCCAAGTGGAGGCTCAGGCAAAAACGATGGAATGCGAGACGGCAAAGATGAAGCTTTTCACTCTGAGGAAGTTGATTGCCAGATTGCTGAAGTCCATCAATGAGGTTAGTAAGAGTGTGTTTAGTTGTTTAGCAGGATGTTATCGATCTGTTTTGACGGTAACGGTGGTGGGGATGATAGTGGTAATGGTTTCGTTTTTATCTTTTCATGTTATCTTTGTCGTCTCTGTTGTTAGCTCAGTTTGCTTCCATTCTTTCATATTTTTGGTTTTTTTTCTCACTTTTTTTGAATCAATATTTGTGATCTTATTATTAATACTATTATTATTATATTAATTGTTGTTATTTGTGTGCTTCATTGAAAATATGACGTTATTTTTGTACATTTCTCACCCAATCAAAATTTTTTAAATTATTATTAATACTATCATTATTATATTAATTGTTGTTATTTGTTTGTTTTATTGAAAATATGATGTTATTTATATATATATATATATATTTGTCACCCAATCAACTTCAACTTCAAACCAGGACTTTGACATCGACCCGGAATCGAACCCCGACAGCGATCAGGTGGACGAGCTGCTCTCTCTGTGCGTCAAGCAAGCGTTCAATCAGGGAGGTCCTTCCTCTTCATCGACGGCCCTCGAGGAAGCAGAAGAGCCGAACATCCCAGATCGGGTCAGCGGACAGGAAACTTTGTGAACTAACTAACTGCCCGAGTGTAGGATTGAAAAAAAAATATAAATATATAAAGACACACGTACGTATGTATTTGAAAATATGTTCGTGCACACGAAATCACACACGTAAAAATGAAACACGGTTATATAAATTTTCAACACGATCGCAAAATCAGCCCGTTCGGATTGCTGCGTTACTGATACGTTGTTGTATTGTCTGTTTCGCTGGTTTGCATTTTCATCGTCATTGATCATTCATCCTACTCACGTTCTCAATTCTATAACTTTTTACTAATACTATATATGCGTACACTTCCTCTCCCACAAACACGTGCATACACATTAAAGACTCCCACATGCAAACATATACAAGTGTATTTTTTGTATATATCTTTACCCAGATTAAACTATTAAACGACTATTATTAAACGACTTGACTTTTATTTGTTTGAAAATTTTGTTGTTGTGCAACATCGAATCACAGCCGGAAGCGTAGCGACAGTCGCTGAAGTTGCCGTATTTGTTTTTGTTGATGACTCAACGTTGTTGCGATGTCCTTCAGTTTCTTAGTTATATTGTGCTAAGTGATGTCTTCACTCTGTCGTGTGGTGGCAGTGGAAATAAGTTCAGCAGTATAATTTGACTGTATGTTCAATGGAGCATGAATATTTTATTTTTTGAATAATAATAAAAAGCAACGATAATAATAATTGACTTTATCATTTGTCGAAATGCTTCATGTCTTTTTTAAATAATATTATTTTTTTTACAACTTTGCTGTAAAATACATTTAATTTAATATTTAGAATTTTCGTTCGTTTAAGTTTAAAAGAAATTTTTTTAATTCCTTTTTTCATCGCGATTATTTCACCATCACCATAAATTATGATAATTGCTATTACTAGTAGCAAAGCTGAAACCTCCGAATTACCGACGATCCGCCATCAGAAATCTTGTTTCGGCTTCGCGTTTTTTATGTCATTCATCGCGATGTCTGTATTTTGCGATTTTTTAGCCTGTTAAGATTTGATTTTTAGTCTTGTTTATTGACAGAAAAATAGCACGTAGTTTATATATATATAAACTCAAGCAATTAAGAACAAATTTATCGACACCTACTCAGAAGTGGCAAGTTCTGTTTATGAGCTTTTACTTCGTGGGACAAGTGAATTGTTTGATTAAAATATAAAGTTTTCTGAATCAACGAGTTTGCATTTATTTAATTTGTTGTCAAATATTTGCAGACTTCCAACCAATCCTTGATGAAATAATGAGAACAAATTAAGGATGGTGCACCATGAAATAATGAGAACAAATTAGCCATTTGATGTAGCGCTTCATATTGTGAAGATAAGAGTCTAATTTTGTTTCTGCAGTCCGTGAAAGTTAATTGCCACGACGAAGTGTTGACGTCGCAAGCAAATCGCAGCGACAGCGGAACGTGCAGCCACTTCAAAATTAAAGCGAAAAACAATTCTTCTGAATTGCTTGTTTGATTAACGTTTGTATCTGAGACAATTTAGACGGGATGTATGTTTGAGTGTTCTGTAATGTGTTTATGTGAGTGTGTTAATACAAGATTAACAGCTTACAGACACATAAGCCTAGTTAAGTAAGTGTGAAAATAACTTAACTTGCCTTTATCGATATTTTTTAAAATTTATTTAACTAAACCAAACATCATTAAAATTTAAATCACAATAAAGAACACCAATCTTTTGTCCACTGTCCAAATATTCTGCCATTTAAAGAGTCAGGGTTGCACCTAAATACCACGAAGAGGGAGGATATGGAAAAGCTACACTACAACTTTGGTATTCATCGAAAGTCTCTTTTTGAAATAGCACAGCTTTGTCACAAAAAGTAAAATGTTTTTTCAATCTTTCCATTTCATTTAAATAATAAGTCCAGTCATCTACTTCATAGAATGAACGGTGTTCTGACAAAATACCACCCTGAATTGCAGCCCCAATAGCAACAGGTGAAATTGTACTGGTTGCATTCACTGGACACTGATGAAATGCTTCCTTAATGATGTCACCAATCAAGTATGATCCGGTTACTCGTCCAGACAATACAACCTTCCCAATATTTTTCTTGTCAATCCCAGCCTCCTTTATGGCTTTCTCACAGAGGGCAACCATTTTTTGTTTTAGAAGACTAAAGAGAATTTCACTTTTTTTTTGTCCTATTTTGATATACTCATTTTTCAAACTTTTCCGGAACATTTTAGAAGGCTTTATTCTAGTGAATAAATCAAACTTGACAGAAACATTAGAAGTAAAGTTAAGGTATTTATTAGACTCATCCTTTAGAAACTTCAGAATACAGTCCTGTTTTCTTGGATCAATTAGTGCCTTTTTCATATAAGCTTTCTTTAGATAATCAAAAAAAATATTAGAAAAACTAGGTGTTCCAAGTGCTGTATCATAACTGGTTGACTTGATTTTGATAGCTCCATTTGCTATTTCTAGAATAGACACTCTAAAAGCACGGTAGCCAAATTCACACACTGCAGCATAATGATCTTCCATTTCATGCAGACCATAAGCCAATGCGACAGCTTCTGTTTCATTTATGATATCAATTACATTTAATCCAGCAAGTTCAGCTGCTTTCTTGGTAGCTTGTATTTGATAACTATTGTAGTCTAATGGAACTGTAAGCACAGCATTGAAAAGACGTTCGGCGTATTCGAAGTGTGCCTCAGCTCTTAATTTCATCTCATTAAAAAGATGCGAACAAATTTCACTCGGAGTATAAAAATGTCCTCCATCTTCAATCCATGCATCTCCGTTAGGAGCCTCGACTATCTTAAAATGTACTTCGCTCATTAGTTTCTGAACTTCTGGATCTGTGAATTTGCGTCCAATCATTTTCTTCATGCTATGAATCCTTCTCAACTTGTCAAAATAATAACTTGATTTGCCAACGATTACCTCACCAGGCTCACCACAGTCATCCTCAAACTCAACAACAGCAGGGAGACGTACAAAATTTACCCCATACAACATGATTGGTAATTTTCCATCCATAGTAACTCCTGTGCAATATATTGTACCAAGGTCAATTCCTATGATAGGGCCCTTATGGCTTATGTCGAAGCCATTTCTTTTCCGAACCACAGAAGAATTCACATCAGAATGGAAAGAAGACATAAATTCAGAATAAATACTGCTACTACCAAGCCTTCTTAGACAAGGCAAAACTTTCTTGCAACTAATCATTTTCAACACCGGTAGCTAGACTTGCCGTTAAACGGAAATAAACGAAATATCGCTCCGTATTCAAAGATGGATTCGAAGTGTCAGGGCCACCGTGCCTAATTCTTCTAGTTATATATATATATATATATATATATATATATATATATATATATATATATATATATATATATATATATATATATATATATATATATATATATATATATATATATATATATATATATATATATATATATATATATATATATATATATATATATATATATATATATATATATATATATATATATATAATTTGAAAAAGTCGTTTTAACAGAAAAAATTTCAATAAATAAAAAGCCGGAAAATTCTGAAGTATGAAGGATTTGTGGAAAAACCTCGTTTTCACGGCTTACTTGATAATGTTTTTAATTAAAATTTTTCGTACTTTTCAGAGAATTTTATAAAAGCGTGTTTTCAATTTTTCAAATTATTATTTTTCTTTGAATACTGACAAGAATCGTCACTGACTGCGTTCAATTCAATGACTCCTCCCATTGAGTCGCGTTTGCTACCTGATGCACGGAGCCGCTAATCTATAAAGACTAGGTAAGGTGGGCGGTGCGGTACGATTTACACCTGTTAACAGGAGCATTGGTGGATGGTAATAAAACTCCGTCAATTATTTTATTATTCAAAATTTTCTTCCTATTATGCAAGTTTTATCTTTGAATTTTTTTTTAATTTCTGTTGATATTAGTTTTTGGGTGAAATCATAAAAGAAATTCCGCAGTAGAAGAGTGGCGTTGACAAGATGTCGTAGGGTAACGGCTATTCAGGGGCAGATACAGCATTAGGAAAAGGAGGGGGTCCAAAACAGGGTGGGTAGGAAATTTGTTGTCATTAATGTGTCGGTGATTATGGCTCGGGCGCCTTCGGTTCTCTCGGTTTTGGTCGTCCAATTAGGATTACAGTGGAAGATGGGGGCGCATTTTTTACACCTTGCCCCCGGGCGCCAGATACCTTCGCTACACCACAGTAGACAAATAAAAGAGACTAGAAATACAAGATAAAAAAACATTATGACAACTCTTGCTTACATCCTACATCAGCAATCTTCATCTAAATCTAATCTAAGAAATGCATAACTAAATGATTGAGAGATTGGTTTTTTATTGTAATTTTTAAATTAAATTCACTGCCTAATTTTGTAATGGTTTAAAACATTTTTATTTAGTAAATATATTGAAAAACACTTTTGAATACCCAAAAAATGCTACATAAATTTATTTTTATTGAATGATGGATTTGCTGTAACTCCGTACTCTGGGAAAATCGCTTATCTCAGGTTTTTAGATCATGTTAAAACAACAGATCTATTAAAACTATAGATCTGCTAAAACTATAGCTATAATAGCTTTAGATTTTTTAAAAGTATATAGCTGTGTTAAACTATAGAGCTGTTAAAGCTACAATTGTTTAACCAATAGGTATTTAATTCGTTGCTGTTAGTTTTGTCGCCCGAGGACGATGAATTCACAAATAGGGCACAAGGCTCATGCCAGACAGACCGAGCTAGATATACATTTAATAATATTAAAGATTAAATCACAAACCATTGAACTCACTCGAACTTGGAAATAACTATTTATTTCTTTTCATAGCCCCATGAACATCCCAGGACTGATTTTATGCCCAAAACCAGCATCCTGTGACGTAAACAGTGAACAGTATTCCACTTCGAAACCCACAGAATGTAAATAAGAACAAACATTTTAATGCAAGCTTGTTGTTTTTATCTATAAATCCATTCCATCGACAGGCGCTGGAATAAATCTAAAATAGGAAAGGTTAAAGTTGAAGTTGATTGGTCGTGGAAAGTGTTTTTGAAATGCTAGCAGGTCAGACAGAATGAACTTGATTTCGGTTGGACGGGAAGAGAATGTAGCTAATACTTTGGCAAAGATGGCTATGTTCATGGGGTACAGGTCAACTAGTCGCCGCCCAACTAGTCGCTGCCCAACTAGTCGCTGCCAACTAGTCGCTGGCCAACTAGTCGTCGGGTCAACTAGTCGTCGGGCCAACTAGTCGTCGGGCCAACTAGTCGCCGGGCCTACTAGTCGCCACCCAACTAGTCGCAGGGCCAGCTAGTCGCCGCCCAACTTGTCGTTGACCAGCTAGTCACCGGGCTAACTAGTCGCCGGCCAACTAGTCGCTGGCCATCTAGTCGCCGCTAAATATTTAACTATATATATATATATATATATATATATATATATATATATATATATATATATATATATATATATATATATATATATATATATATATATATATATATATATATATATATATATATATATATATATATATATATATATATATATATATATATATATATATATATATATATATATATATAATCTCATTTCACCTATTAATAACAACTTTCGCCCTACCATAGCAACATACTCACTAACTACACCTGCTTCCATTTATGTTAATTAAGTTGTTTACATTTCAGTTGTGTCCTTTGACTTTCTAATTTCTGTTCTGACTTTTGCATTTATAGCACGTGGTATGTTCACTTTATTTCGTTAAATAATTATTTTGTTTTCGGGCTCTAAGGATGGAAAAAGTTCTCAGAGGGCTGTCTCATAACTATCATATGGACTAACCGTGTAATTAGATTTTGACATTTATTAATTTTTAACTTTCTGTTACTGTATTTTGAAGAAGTTATACGATTAATTTTTGAACAGTTAGGGAGTCTTTAAAAAAGTGTTCCAGAATTTTAATTTTAATGAGATATTTCTCTACTGCGGTGACTAGTTGTAGC
The DNA here is from genome assembly GCA_963978895.1 of Erpobdella octoculata. Lineage (NCBI taxonomy): Eukaryota > Metazoa > Annelida > Clitellata > Hirudinida > Erpobdellidae > Erpobdella > Erpobdella octoculata. Next base: position 48,821,696 of record OZ022238.1, on the reverse strand, counting down.
TACTATGGTGATTTCTCCATTTCAGTTCATTTTTATGAAAGCGTGCTTAAAACTATTGAATTACTAGCGGGGTACCCAGCGTGGCTCGAAGTTTTTATAAGTTTTTCTATCGTTTTTTTTCTCTCGCTCCCGTTTGCTTCCTTGCTTGCTCTCTCGCTCCCGTTTGCTTCCTTGCTTGCTCTCTCGCTCCCGGTCGCCTCCCGTTTGCTCTCCTGTTTCCAGTCGCTTTCTTGTTCCCGGTCGCTTAAGATAAGATAAGATAACGTTTATTATAGTGGTTTAGAAGATTTTACGCCTATAGACAGCCACTTCACCGCTTGCCCAAAAACTATTGAATTACTAGCGGGGTACCCAGCGTGGCTCGAAGTTTTTATAAGTTTTTCTATCGTTTTTTTTCTCTCGCTCCCGTTTGCTTCCTTGCTTGCTCTCTCGCTCCCGTTTGCTTCCTTGCTTGCTCTCTCGCTCCCGGTCGCCTCCCGTTTGCTCTCCTGTTTCCAGTCGCTTTCCTGTTCCCGGTCGCTTAAGATAAGATAAGATAACGTTTATTATAGTGGTTTAGAAGATTTTACGCCTATAGACAGCCACTTCACCGCTTGCCCGCTCCCTCTTGCTCTCCTGTTCCGGTCGCTTGCCCGCTCCCGCTCGCTCTTCCGTTCCCGGTCGCTTTCGCTTTCCCGATCGCTTTCGCTTTTTCGGTCGCTTTTGCTTTCCCGCTAGCTTTTTCGCTCCCGGTTGCTTATCCGTTCCCGCTTGTTTTTCCGTTTTTGTTCCCGCTCACTCACATTCGCTCTCCCGTTTCCGCTCGCTCTCTCACTCATTTCGTGAGTAATCTTAATTTTTTTCACAAAAACCTTCTTCTATTGACTCTCAAGATTGTGTAAAAATTCCCCTCACTTTGTACCTGATCTCAATTTTGTTCACACAAACCTTCCTTTTAATGAAAAGTTGAATGTTGTGTGAAAATTTCATTACGATCAGATGAATAGTGTAGCAATGTATAAAAAAACAGACACACACAACACACACAGCAAATGGTGAATAGCTGTGTTCGCGACTAGTTGTGCGGCGACTAGTTGGACAGCGACTAGTTGGCTCGACGACTAGTTGGGCGGCGACTAGTTGGCCCGGCGACTAGTTGGGCGGCGACTAGTTGGGCTAGCGACAAGTTGGGCGGTGACTAGTTGGGCGGCGACTAGTTGGCAGCGACTAGTTGGCCTGCTCCGATGTTCATGTGCCACTGCCAGCTGCCACCCACTACAAGCCTCGACTACACAACGAATGACATTTTTTACGGGACACATTCAATCGCACCTTCTTAAAACTTATTAGTTTTTCTGGAATTTAAAATGTTCAGAAATAATTTAAAAAAAAATTAAATAAAAAATCAATTTTATTACGGTCTTTATTTGATCTTTATGTTATGCAATTTTGCTTTTCATCATCGTCATCGTCGCCATCGTCGTCGTTGGCGTCATCATCGTCATCGTCATCATCGTCATCATCGTCGTCGTCGTCATCGTCATCGTTATCATCATAATAATCGTCGTCGTCATGATTTTTTTAATTTTTGCTGCCGATGTGCTCAAAGCAACCGGAAACAAATAAATGATAAAAGAACCAGGTTCTTTTTAATGTTCTGCAAAGTATTCCTAAAAAATTAATATGTTTTATGAGGTTTTAAAAAATGCATCAACATTAAAGGTAAGAAATGAGGCACTTCAAACAAAAAATATGTTTTAAATTAAAAAAAACAATTGCACAGGGCGGATGCCATCAAAAAAACATTAAAAATTTTGAAAAAAACGCGCACAGCAAATATAAAAGTAGAACATTAAAAAACAATAAACGAGCTGTGAAATCAAAAAATCACCATTTTGGGGTTATAAATCATTTACTCAGTGTGGTGACTCAGACCAACTTGGCGGGGGGCGATGGTTAGAACAGTGGCTAAAACGACTTTTTATTATTATTATTATACAGGTTTTTTTATATAGCGCTTTTTTACAAAATAAAAGTCGCAAAAGCGCACTGCACAATTAAACGGAAGAGAACAAATCTGTCTTGAGCCGTTCACGAAAGACACTAAAAGGCATCGTTGGATCTTTCAGAGTGGTGGGAAGGCTATTCCAGTCCACAGGACCAGCCACAGGACCAGCCACAGAAATTCCACGCCTGCCAATCGTCACAGTCTCCGTCTGAGGGACAAGTAGATCGCCGGCAGCCGCCGATCGAAGATGAGACCGACCAAAGAGTTGAGAGACCGGAACCCATAACTCCTGAAGATAGACAGGAGCCATGCCATGGAGGCATTTATAAACTTGGCGTGTTTTTAAAAATCTTTTTTTTTAATAGTGTTATTTTCAACTTTTTAGCTCTCGATTTTGCAATCGATTTTTAAGAACCAAAATTTCAGTAAAAGAGAAATATGAAATTTATGAAATCATATCAATTAAGCAAATTTTAACAGTTATACATTTTTTAAAGTACATTTTATTTAATTTTTCTATATATGATTTTTGTACGTAAATGACGTTGGATTATATCACCATACTAGCAGTGCCCGTAGCGGCTTCGCTCGCATGAAATTAGAGAGTTTGAACCGTGCATCCATAGTAGAGATCATTTTTTTAGGTCTCGGCTCGGCCCGTCGACAAATTAGCCCAGTCCGTTTTAAAAACCCAAACTCCTGGCCCGGCACAGCCCGTCTGAATTAGGCCCGGCCCATTTTTACAGGCCTAGAAGTTCTATATACTTGATGAAAAACTTCGGCCCGTCCCACCTTGGAGTTTGTGAGTAGCAGTTATTTTGAAATCAAATAACCCTTATTTCCACCCCACATTTGAGGTCCTGGAAACCAAATTTTCAAAAAATGCTAAAACACGTATTTTATTATTTTTGGAGTAGAAACTAAATACTAATTTTTACTTTTGTAGCATTAACAGTTTTAGAGTAGCAGTTACTTTAAAAACCAAATAACCCTTTTTTCCACCCCCCATTTGAAGTCCTGGAAACCAAATTTTCAAAAAATTGTGAAACCCGTATATCATTATTTTTAGAGTAGAAACTAAATACTAATTTTTACTTTTGTAGCATTAACAGTTTTTGAGTAGAAGCTACTTTAAAAACCAAATAACCCAATTTTCCAACCCACATTTGAGGTCCGCGAAACCAAATTTGTAAAAAATGGTGAAACACGTATATCTTTATTTTTAGAAAAGAAACTAAATAATAATTGTTACATCTGTGGTATTTACTGTTTTTGAGTAGCAGTTACTATAAAAAACAAATAACTCTATTTTCCACCCCACATTTGAAGTCCTGGAAACAAAATTTTCAAAAAATGCTAAAACACGAATTTCATTATTTTTGGAGAAAAAATAAATACTAATTTTTACTCCTGTAGCATTCACAGTTTTTGAGTAGCAGCTACTTTAAAAACCAAATAACCCAATTTTCCAACCAACATTTACTATAAAAGACAATAATCCCTATTTTCCACCCCACATTTGAAGTCCGGGAAACCAAATTTTCAAAAAATGCTAAAACCCGTATTTCATTATTTTTGAAGTAGAAACTAAATACTAATTTTTACTCCTGTAGCATTAACAGTTTTTGAGTAGAAGCTACTTTAAAAACCAAATAACCCAATTTTCCAACCCACATTTGAGGTCCGGGAAACCGAATTTTCAAAAAATGGTGAAACACGTATCTTTTTATTTTTCAAAAAGAATCTATATACCAAATTTCAAAATCTCCTCATTTTTGGTTTTCGAGATATACATTGTTTTAGAAAAAAGTTTGTTTTCCAGTTTTTTCCCCTCGGGAGCAGAATTTTCAAAAATCCTTTCTTAGCGGATGTTTACGCTATAAAAGTAATATAAGTTCCAAATTTCACGTTCCTAGGATGAGGCGTTTGAGCTCGGCGTTGATTATCAGTCAGTCAGTCAGTCAGTCAGGACATGTTCTTTTATATATATAGATTAAAAATTTTATTTTTAATTATATTAAACATTTTTTGTGACTTGAGTTTATTGTCACCGATAAGATAATACATTTCTATTCCAAGATTCAGCTGAATTGGTTAAAGGCTTCTGATCTTAAATTCGATTTGAAAATACGAACCATTATACATGCAAAAACAGATGAAATTAAATAAAAGCGTATAAAAAATAGTTTGTATGTGAAAAAGTTGAAATTTTACAAGTGAGTTTTTATTTTATCATTTAACGGTTTGTTGAATTTCAAATAAAAACTTTTTTTTATAAACAAAATCTACATAAGAAAAATCTATGAGAAAAAAGTATCAAAACTGAAGTTTTAGTTTACTAAAATAAATATTGAAAAATTTCTTTGTTTAAATTATTCAAATTTTTCACAATTGTGTTTTTTAATCTTTGAAAAAGATTTATATATGCGATGATTGCGGAATTAAATTTTTAGCTAAGTTATTGTTTTTGATGAATTTTCAATGTTTTATCAGGAATGTTTTTCTCATTTATAATAATTTACGACATTTTAAATTTATTACTTTCGGTGAAATTTTGTATTTCCCTACAAATAAATTAAAAAATAATTATTATTTACGATGTATGAAATTAATATTTCAATTAATTAAGAATTTAATAACGAGCGGAAAGTAATTTTTTTAAGTAACAAATTTTTTTAAACACCAAAAAGACAAGACGTCGAATAAAAATAAAAAGCTGCCTACTAGGTAGAATTAGAATATTATGTTTTGAAACACCTGGTGCAAAATGAAGAGAATTAAAATAGAAACTGTTACCAGGTAGAATTTATATTATACAAACTGGTACCAGGTAGAATTATTATACAAACTGGTACCAGGTAGAATTATTATACAAACTGGTACCAGGTAGAATTATTATCCAAACTGTTACCAGGTAGAATTTATATTATACAAACTGTTACCAGGTAGAATTTATATTATACAAACTGGTACCAGGTAGAATTATACAAACTGTTACCAAGTGTGGCCTAGACGTCTATCGGTATCAAATTTAAAGACTTGAACTGATTTTATTGAAATTTTGGACACTTGAGAAGCACGATCAGGGATGGTTGTGTCTACTTTGCTAGAAAAATCTGTCAACCGGGTGGAGTTTTATGACAAGAAATTTGACAGCGCCGGATATATCAGCAAGTGAAATATATAAAAAAAAATACATTTCAAAGAATTATATTATTTAAAAAAAAGCGGCAAGAGTATAGATTTGAAATATGTCGTATAGCAGTTACCTAAAAATAACCGTTGAGCATTAAAATGCTTCGAAACGTAAACATTGAAAAGAACTAAATCGTCGTCGTCGTCGTTGTCGTCGTCGTCGTCATCGTCGTCGTCGTCGTCGTCGTCGTATTCGTCAGTAGCAGCAGCAGATGTATACCAGGTTTGATGTGATAAACTTTTCAATGCGTTTATTCTCATAAAATATTAAACTAAAATAAGACCACCCAGTTAACTAAAGAGTAGCCAACTTGAAACACTACATAGCCTATTTGGTGGAGGTGACAAGTATTGTTTTGAACTGTCAGATACGCTTATAGCCAAATACGTTCTGAAAAAGTTGGGAAGGTGCTTTTATTAAAAAACAATTATGATTTGAAATAAATATTGTAAATAAATTATGAGGTGGAGGTGTTGGTCTTCTTGTCAAATCTCAACTATCTTACGAAGTTGTTGAAGTAGATTTTTCAGCCTTCTCTTTTGAGTTCCTGGTAATAAAAGTTACACACCTTCATAAAACCTACACCTATTGTATTATCTACCGCCCGCCAAGCTCTAATATCTCATGTTTTCTAGACGAACTTCATACTTTACTAAATGATTTTCTTATGTCACACAGGTTTTTGTTTCTACTAGGTGATTTTAATATTGATTTGCTTAAAATTGATGACCCTGGACACATCTCAAATGATTTTTTCAATCTCTTATCTTCTTACCACATACTACCAACAATCACCAAACCAACAAGAATAACTCCCGAATCGAAATCTTTAATAGACAATATTTTTACAAATGAGCCACTCTGCAATATTTCTTCATCAATAATCTACTACGACTTATCGGATCACCTTCCCATAATCATAACAATGAAACGTACAACAAAAATCTATGCCAAAAAATCTATAAACAGAAGAGCTACAAAGCCTGCAAACAAATTACATTTTCTCAATTTGTTGCAAAATACAAACTGGTCCTGTGTATTTCAAGCTTGCGAAAATGCCGACCCTGAAAAAGCTTACTCAATGTTTATAAACTTATATGATAAGGTTTATAATGAATCTTTCCCTATTTCAAGTTTTCCTTTAGCAAATCCAAAATTTAAAAAAGATTGGATGAACCAGGAATTACTTGATAGGTGCAAATTAAAATCTAAACTTTACAAAAATTACATTAAAGAGCCAACTCTTGAAAATAAAGTCAAATTTGTTCAAAGTAGAAACATATTCAAATCTCTGAAGAAAAAAACTATCAAACAATTTTATGCTGAAAAATTTACTTCTTACAAAAACAACATCAAGAAAACTTGGACTTTAATTAACTCACTCATTAACGGAAATCATAAAAATAATAAATTGCATGATAAATTTGTTGTCAACGATTGCTTGACAACTGACGAATTAATTATTAGTGATGCGTTTAACAGCTACTTTACTGATATCGGAATTAATTTAGCATCCAAGATTCCTGATTATGGAGATTCTTATAAACAATTTTTACCACCTTTAGTTTCAACATTATTTAAATTTTCTTCTTGTACTCACTTAGATATAATTAATATTTCTAAAAAACTTAAAATTTCTCATTCTTCTGGGGTTGATGATATCGACCCTCACCTTGCTATTCTATCTATTGATCACATAGCAGTGGTACTTTCGTGTATCATTAACTGTTCACTACAAACCGGTATTGTTCCTTATCAAATAAAATTAGCAAAAGTCATACCGTTATTCAAATCAGGAAAAAAATCATCAACTTCTAACTACCGTCCAATTTCTATTTTACCATTTTTTTCCAAGTTTTTTGAAAAAGTTGTTCATATACAGCTCTACAATTATTTCAACAAAAATTTATTATTATATGAACATCAGTATGGTTTTCGTCCAGGTTTCGCTACTTATATGGCTGTTAGTAACTTACAAGATAAAATTCTTTACTCAATCGACCATAGTGAAATACCACTTGCAATTTTCCTTGACTTATCCAAAGCCTTTGACACTATTGATCACAATATCATTATTGCAAAACTAAAGCACTACGGTATATCTCAGACTGAGCTTAACTGGTTTAGAAATTATTTGTCTGGGAGATCTCAATGTGTACAATTTAACAATGAATTGTCCAGTTTCAAATCCATTACTTGTGGTGTTCCCCAAGGATCTATACTCGGGCCGCTTCTGTTCATAATCTACGTTAATGATCTCTCCAATAGCTCTCTGTTTTTTAAATATTTTCTATTTGCTGATGACACAACTGCTTTCATTTCAGATAAATCTTTACCAGATTTGATACAAAAAACAAACACTGAACTGAATAAATTATCCTTTTGGTTTAAATGCAATAAATTATCTCTCAATGCTGATAAAACTAACTACATTGTATTTCATAATCCTCGTAAAAGGTTTTCCCCAGACAACATAGAACTAACAGTTGATGGCTCTAAATAGATAATGTTTCAGTAACAAAATTTTTAGGAGTCTACGTTGATCAACACTTAACATGGGCTCATCATGTAAACTATGTTTTCAAAAAAGTTTCCCTGCATTCAGGTATAATTCATCGTCTTTCGTGGTTTCTTCCTAGCAAGGTTTTGCTGACACTGTACTTTTCATTAATATATCCTTTCATTAACTATTGTAATTTTATATGGTGTATCAACTACAGAAGTCGAATAACGAAAATAATGATTCTACAAAAACGTATTATTAGAGCAATTTTCCACCTGCCCAGGAGTCATTCAACCGAAACCACCCGGATAAACAACCATTTGTTGACAATTGATCAAGTCTGTCTATATCAATCAGCAATTTACATGTATAAGTATGCACATGATCTTTCACCCCAATATTCAACGAGTCACCTTTATAAAGCAGAAGAAGTTCACAACCATTTTGTGCGTTCTAAGCACTGTTTCCGTTCAGGATTGATCCGGTCGACACTTGGAATGCACTCGATAAAATTTGTTGGTCCTAAGATCTGGAATTCTCTGCCGCATGACATCAACAAAAGTTCTCTCAGCCATTCAAGGCTTCTCTGAAAAATTACCTGCTGCACAAGACTTTGAAAGACTTCATACCAATTCAGTGAAGATATTTGCTCTTTTGTAAATTTTTACTTTTTTACAATTTTATGTACAGGGTTACAGTCTCTCAGGAACATTTGTTCTTTTTCTGTTGCCCCTTATTTGTTTTTTGTCGAAATTGTGATTTTATTTATAAATAAATTTGTAAAAAAAAAAAAATAAAAATAAAAATAAATAAATTATCTCTGTTTTTTTTTATTGAAACATTTATAAGTAAAACATTTTCTTTGAGTAAAAACGAAATCTAGGCTAAGCATAAGAAGACAGTGTATTATAAAAAATACTAGATTAGAAATTGCAGTTAAACCCTATGCGGGTGCGGTTTCACCATTTGGAGGGGATGGTTTTGTTGCAGAGAAAGAACCGCGGTTGTTGTGGTTTGCGGGTTGTTAAAAATTTCCAACCCCTTAGGGATCTACTGCACACTGGATTGTGACGATTGAAAGGAAATACATGCTGATTGGTGATACAACATTACCGCTAATACGTTTATGATAAAATTATTTTTTATCTGTTTTCTGGATGTTAAAACAATGTCAATTTATTAATTTTTAAGACACCGGATTTTAACCGGATATTTAATATCCGATCGGATACCGGATGCAAACGAAAATCCGGTACATTTCTAATGAATATGAATATAAATACAATATTTTTATGAATATAAATATAATATAAATACACGTAATCACAAACATAATATAAATATGAATATAAATATAATATAAATATGAATATAAATATGAATATGAATATAATATAAATATGAATATAAATATAAATATAATATAAATATAATATAAATACTCATGATCACAAACATAATATAAATGTAAGCATATAAATACGAATCCAAATAGCATTCACAGATATAAATAAAATATATTGAAAAATTAAGCAAAAAAAGAATGATGGAATTTGAAATATTAAAATATAAAAAAAAGAAAAAATAAAGAGATAGGAGAAGAAGAATGTCAATCATCTGCCTGGTAAACAAAAAGTTAAATTCATCAGGTAGTGTTGATAATGATTATTTATTTCCTTCTTTTGAATAGTCTCTGTATTATTTATTTTGAATCTTTGTCACTGTCTCTTCGTCTTACTTTTCTTCTTTCTCATTCTCTCTCCTTGCTACTCTCTTTCGTTTCTTTCTTTCTTTCTTTGTCAGTTCTCTTTTTTCTTTCACTCTTTTTTTTCTTTCACTCTTTTTCAACCTAAAGATGAGTGGGAACGATAATAGAGGATTTATTTTCAGAATGAAAATAAATATATATAAAAATAAAAAAATAACTACAACAAAAGTTCACCCTGACACATACGTTTGTTATCACGCACAAAATGACACACAAACACATTTATACAAACTTGCACCGATCCATACACACAACATTACGTACAGTGATGTACACAGATACATCGTATTGATAAACTTACTTGTTCACGTACATACGTTCTTCACACGTTCATATCTAAACACACACACAAATACACACACACACACACACATGAACACAAACACTATGCCTTAGAGGAAAACTCACCTTAATTTTGCAGCTGAGCGGTATAGGTTCGTGTACTGTACACACACACACACACACACAGCATGTCGGTGACGCGTGCATGCTGTACGGAATGGCTGGATTGCTTTCCACTTGCCTTGCTTTACAGGTGACTTTGTGCATACGAGTTTGAGTATATTTATATATACATATACAATATTATACATATATATGTATATGTATATGTATATGTATATGTATATGTATATGTATATGTATATGTATATGTATATGTATATGTATATGTATATGTATATGTATATGTATATGTATATGTATATGTATATGTATATGTATATGTATATGTATATGTATATGTATATGTATATATATATACATATATATATATATATATATATGTATATATATATATATATATATATATATATATGTTTGTATGTATGTGTTAATGTGTGTATGTATGAATGGCCGTAGAGTAGAGCCATGAGACAGACCTTCCAAAAAAGAGAGAGAGAGAGAGAGAGAGAGAGAGAGAGAGAGAGAGAGAGAGAGAGAGAGAGAGAGAGAGAGAGAGAGAGAGAGAGAGAGAGAGAGAGAGAGAGAAGGGGGAGGGAGAGAGAGGGAGAGAGAGAGGGAGGGAGAGAGAGAGAAGGAGAAAAAGAGAGAGAGAGATAGGATATACGGGGAAAAGCAACACGAGGAAGAGTTCTCGAAATTTTTTCTCACTACCGAGAAATCCAAGACTGGAATAATTTCATTTTCCGGCACGAAGCTCTTCTGTAACAATAAAGAGACCAGGTTGAAAATTAATAGTGCGCACAGTCGAGCTGAAGTTAAAGTAAAAAAAAAATTTTTCTTAAGTTATTTAAATGATATTGTATGTTTACAGCAGCGAAACTGAAATTGACAAAGATGAACAAAATTATCAAAAGTTTTTAGTTTAAATAATTGATACATGTAGTTACATTTTTATATATTGTTGTATTTTATTAAATAATTATTTCTAATTATATAACTATATTTAGTAATATAGTTACATGTAATTATAGTTAATTCCCATCTGAAAAAAATAATTAAAATTGAACCATGACTTCTTCGGTTCAAATTCAAATTTCTTTTCTGTAATTTCTTCTATCGAAGACAAAAAGTCGAAGAGTAAAGGAAAAGGTTGTGAAAAAGTCGATGATTAATTTTAAATCATTTAAAATTTGATTTTTTCTTTAAACGAGTTCTGTCTACTGTCTATTTTAATCACTTTAAAATTTAAAACCTCCCATAAACCGTTTCTAGAACCCACCATTGAACCAACCCTTAAACCATCCTTGAATTCCCCCCCTCTGGAATTTTTAGCATGCTAATTTGAAGATATCAATCGGCTTAATGCAAGTTTTTTTCATGAGACAACAAATTTCGACTTTAAATGGAAGCCAGTTCCATGTCTCGGTGGAAAAGGAAGTAACTCTAGTCAAGCAATCAGATGGAAAAGATGGAAATAATCGCAGTGCTACTTCTGTCTTTAAACACCTGATTTAGGGTATTATAAGCTATTCAAAAGAGTTTTGATATTATATTTAAAAATATAGTAATAATAATTATAATTATAAAATGAGTAATTAGATAATTAAATTAATGCTGTTTGGTTGAATCTACAAGACTCCGGCAAATTTCCTCACCCTGGGGGCCACGTCTGTGACCCCCACCTAGAGATTCCATGAGACGATGAATTTGATTTCCCTGGTTTGTTGTTTTAAAAAAGGTTATTTAATATTAATTATTTTATTTTCCATGATTTACTTTTACTTCTGTTTATCATCAATATTCACCACATTCCTGTTAAAAAATGTTTATAAACAAAATTATTCAACAACTCGAAGAGAACAGAGATAGGCGTAGGTGAAAACATTTTGGATTCGAAATAACTTGCGTTTGTTGGAAACATTTATTTTAAAAATTACCACTATCCGTTTGATCTTTCACTTTAGGGATATGAATTAATTCTGCTATAAAACATCAAGATATCGTACGGAAATGATAGAAAAAATAGTTTTGAAAAAATCTTCAAAAATGATATTAATTAAAAAATATTTTTAAAGCGACTTTTCAAATCATAAAACCAGCGGGAGATCGAGATAGTTCGCTACGGTGATCTATTCTCGTTCGCGCAAGGAGTAAAACGTACTAATTAAAACTTGAACAAAATTAATTATTAGGAAATTGCTCAAATTAAATCTGTAGAGCTTAAAAGTGTTTTAATTTTTATACTTAATTTGTTTATGCATTGGTTAACTTTTTCGTTTGTTTATAAAGCGCCAATGTGTTTCTACGCTGATCGTTTAATTTTGACAGATATCCTTTAGCAATAAATAATTTTTGTTTAATAAAAAAAAACTTCTTCAAAACGTTTTACTTTAGTAGTTTAATTCTACATTTAATTGGCAAATATTTTGCATGAGTTTTATGGAAAATAGCGAAAATAATTTATTCCCCCCAACTGAACGATTACCCGACCCTGGATAAAATGACTCCCTTTTTTTTTAAATATTATTGAGTTATATTTTCTAAAAATTATGGTTGGTCCGGCTGCCATAGAAACGTCGATCACTACTGCTAATGTGATCAGCAAAACAAAATGTTTCCGATCCAGCGTGACACAACTGGACCTAAGTTCAGCAGTGGAACGACGGCATTACGGCTTAATACGCTCGAGGAAAAAAAAGAAAAGAAAAAAGATAGAAAAACTGGAATTTTATACTGGATGGAATATGGAATAGGGCTTGGGCTGGCTGGCCGTTTATGAGCTGTGTGTCTCCAGTGGATATTTTCCAGCCGCCGTCATCTACTTGACCTGTCATCATAATCGTTTTCATCGTCATTGTCATCATCGCCATCGTCGTTCAATGCATAGATGTGGATGAGATTAACAGTTAACCAATCTGTCGTTAGCTGAACTAACTAGGAGGCCAAGTCTATTTCATATATTTGTGTGTCTTCATCGAAATATATCCGTTGAGATAACCTCATCTGAACCGCCAATTAACGAGATGATACAAGAATCATATTTCGCGCCATCATCATTACAATAATTCACACCATCGCCACTACCGCAACCACCACCATCACCATCATCATCATCATCATCACCACCACCACCATCATCATCATCATCATCATCATTATCATCATCATCATCATCATCATCATCACCACCACCACCACCACCACCACCACCACCATCATCATCATCATCATCATCATCATCATCATCATCATCATCATCATCATCATCATCATCATCATCATCATCATCATCATCATCATTATCATCATCATCATCACATCACCATCATCACCACCACGTTATCTTGCGTGACTAGCACCATTATCGTTTCGATTGCTTCTTTAAACATTTCACAACATCAACATCGCACTGGAACCAATTCTTTTCTTTTATCTCTTCCACGTCTCCAACCAGTCCACCTGGTCGTTTTCTTTCCAAATTCACCTGCACGTTCATTTTCTTAACAATCGTTTAATAAAATCTTCTTAACAATCTTTCGATAAGTTACAATCATCAAAGAGCTGAGCGACTGGAGTGTCTGTACATCTTCAGTCATATTGACAGTTAACCAATCTGTCGTTAGCTGAACTTCTTAACAGTTAACCAATTAACTCGGAAATTGTGCTGTCGTTTGATTCAGATTTGTAATACAAAACATTTTGTAGAAATAAGGAGCAGTTCATAAATGGGTTTTAATGTTCAGGCTGGTGAGGAGTCCTTGTAGGCGTTCAACCAGATATGGGCAAGCGGGTACATGACTAAACTCATGACAAAAGGCTAGGAAAAGTTGGCAAACTAGCTCTTTATAATATTTTGTCTTTGATTGGTCCAAGCAAATGTTTTTTTTGTTTATCTGGAAGACTTTAAAAGTTAGGCGGACGTGAAAAGCAAAACCCCATGCATTAAAATGGAAATAATAACCTCGATTTAATTGAAATGCAAAATGATCTGTTATTCGTAATATAAAAAAGTTATTACCACCCGCCCACACGCATTCATCATGCATCAATCTATTATGCATCAGTCCACCTTTGTAACCGTCATGGATCAACCCACCCACGCAATCATTATTTGTCTTTCACATATCAGCCCAATCAATGTATAACCACAGTGCATCTGTCATGCGTCAACCCACCCCGCAATTCATTTGTAGTGCATCAACCCGCCCTATAATTTATTTGTAATGCATCAATCCACCCCATAATTTATTTGTAATGCATCAATCCATCCCATAATTCATTTGTAATGGATCAATCCACCCCATAATTCATTTGTAATGCATCAATCCATCCCATAATTTATTTGTAATGCATCAATCCGCCCACACACCCTTCATACATTGCCGTGCATTAATCTATCTGCCCATCTACCAGGCAACAATCATTCCATACATTAGCTGTCCATCAGCCCACCCACGCATCTGTCACGCATCAATCCATCAAGAATTGTTATAGATCAGTTTTAGTTTGATTTCCAGTCCACTCGCCTACCCACCCACTCACCCACTCACTCACCCACCCACATCCACCCACTCATCCACCTACTCACCGCCCACTCACGCTGTTGTTAAGGCGATGGGGACGCAACGTGGGCCAGTTTGCAGTTTGTATTTGTTGCGTCCATATAAACGTCAAACAAAACAACAGGAAGGTTTTAATGATTTTTGTTCTCTCTCTCTCAATTCTATTTTTGCTCTCCTTTTTTCACTTTATCTCTTTTTTTCTTTTTTTTTCTTTCGTTTTTTTTCTACTTTTATTTTTTTTCTCTCATTCATCTTTTTCTCTTCCTCCTAACTTCCTGATTGTCTTTTTTTCCACCTGTTGCATTTCTAATCTTTGAGATTCATTTATCGCCCCCGCTACCTACCTACCTCGTTTATCACCCCCTCTACCTACCTACCTCGTTTATCGCCCCCTCTACCTGCCTACATCATTTATCACCCCCTCTACCTACCTACCTTATTTATCTCCCCCTCTACCTACCTACCTCATTTATCACCCCTCTACCTTCCTACCTCAATTATTCCCCCCTCTACCTACCTACCTCATCTATTACCCCCTATACCTACCTACCTACCTCATTTATCCCCCCTCTACCTACCTACCTCATTTATCGTCCCCTCAACCTACCTACCTCATTTATCGACCCCTTTATCTACCTTCCTCATTTATCACCCCCTCTACCTACCTACCTCATTTATCACCCCTTCTAGCTACCTACCTCATTTATTTTCCCCTTTACCTACCTATTTATTACCCCCTCTACCTATCTACCTCATTTATCACCCCTCTACCTACCTACCTCATTTATCACCCCCTCTAGCTACCTACCTCATTTATTTCCCCCTCTACCTACCTACCTCATTTATCACCCCTCTACCTACCTTCCTACCTCAATTATTCCCCCCTCTACCTACCTACCTCATTTATTACCCCCTATACCTACCTACCTACCTACCTACCTCATTTATCCCCCCTCTACCTACCTACCTCATTTATTACCCCCTATACCTACCTACCTACCTTATTTATCTCCCCCTCTACCTACCTATCTTATTAATCGCCCCCGCAATCTACCCACCTCATTCCACCTCCACTCATTCATCATTCCTCCACACGATTTTCTATTTTTTGTTTCTAAATTATTTGTCTTCTGAGTTTTGTCATGGTACCACCGTTTCATTTCCTTTTTTTTGCTTTAAAAATGTATAAAACATCAAAAGGCACTGATGGTAATGTAACGCAAATGTTTTATTTCTTTTTTTTGGTAATATTCTACTTTCATTTATTTTAATTTATTTTTTTCTTACATTAATTTTTTTCAACTGATCAAAACAGTTTTTTTTGCAATTTTAGCAACTTTTTTGTTCTTGAATAAATAAATAAATATAATTTTGCCTACTCTAGTTTAGTCTCGGTAATAATTTTGGTTTTTTAGATTTACAAAAATTGTATAATTTATCAGTTTTTGTGTATTATTTTAAAAACTTGTTTTTTTTCAATAAACGAAATTTTGTGGGTTTTTTTTCAATTCATCACGTCACAAGCTGCATCATTTCGTCCAATTCATCATGTATTTTGTTTAAATTTATAAAATATAAACAAAATTTCGAATAAAAAATTAAATTATTATTTTGCTTTAGTTTTTCTTTTTTTGCAGTGTTGGCATTTTATTGAAAAATTCAAAACTTAAATAGCTTGATGCATAATTTTACATCAGAAGAAAAATTACGAATTTAAAATTTTTTTCATTTTAATTCACCACGTCAGAAATTGCCTCATTTTGTCGACATTTGAATTAAAAAAGGTTTTTTTGCCCATTGAATATTAAATTTTTTGAAAACAATTATTTTAAGTTTTTCTTTTTCCAACATAGAAAACTCAACAATTTTCTTTAACGATTTTCTTCTGCCAGATGAATTGCACATTGGCCGATTATTATCAGCCCTATTGCCGGTAGGTACCGATTATTGGCAACAGGGCTGATAATCTTTCGATACTGATTATAATAGGCCATAATAATAATAATAATCGGTCCAGCCCTACTTAAAAACACATAAATAACCACAAATATATCCATAAATAAAAATATCCATGAGAGCTTTTCCGGGCATAACTTTATAATGTCTATTACATAAAAAAATCGAATGCGAACACAGGGGTCATAAAGGTCATATTGTTGTCAAGTTGTGCTTGTTTGCAACAAAATTTAACAAAACCGTTCTAGTGAATTTTATAATTACGTCATCGATTGCTTTTCTTTTTTCTTTTGTTTAATTACTTGCACTCTTTTTTCTCTCTTTCTTTTTTTTTCTCTCTCTCTCTCTCTCTCTCTCTCTCTCTCTCTCTCTCTCTCTTCTCTCTCTTTCTGTATCTCTTTCTCTCTCTTTATATTTATATTTTTGTCTTTCTCACTTCCTTTGCTTCTCCTTCTTTCTCCTCTATTTTCCCGATTTCATGCCTTTCCCTCTCAGAGCTTTCTCTCTCCACTTTCACCATATATATGTATATATACATATATACATATACATATATATATATATATATATATATATATATATATATATATATATATATATAATACATACATACATACATATATATATATATATATATATATATATATATATATATATATATATATATATATATATATATATATATATATATATATATATGTATGTATTATAACCACATGCTTGCTAAATGCAGTGTCGCTCGTGGACTACACCGCACAGACATTTCCATCCATCGCCCATATAGACCTCGCACCGACTGCACACCGACATCGCATCCATTGCAACCTGCTTCTTCTTCTTCTTCTCGGGATTATCGCTTCCTATCTGAAGGCGAACGTCCAGATTAGTCGCTAAGTCGTGAAATATTTATCATATTTATAAATTCTGCTCGCCATGTGAAAGTTTCAGCTGGTAATTTTGCGTCTAAAGTTGATTGCTTCTCGTTATATTATTATTATTTTTTTTTATTCCGGTCAGTAATCTAAAACAGAGTAACTCGTGAAAGAAGACTGCAATACAATCTTGACAAGTGATTTGTTTTTATTTTATTGTTCATTTAAATCCTTTAGATGAATAATTTATTTTATTAAATGTATATCTCGTTTAATCAAACAATCCAAATCCTATCTATGAGTTTAATGACCTAACATACTGAGGTCAACCAATGAAAAGTTAGTTAACACCTGTTAGCGCTGAAGTTTCGATGTTTAGTTATGCTTACACCTGAGTTATTTAAAAAGATTATTAAATCGCTAGTGAATAAATAATTGATCGTAATCAATGTGAACTTGCCTTTGTCGTTATCGAGTTTTTCATCTACTCAAGAACTCTTGTGATATTTATTCATTCGAACGTCCATCCATCCATCCATTATATTCTCCATCCATCCATCCATTATCTTCTCCATCCATCCATCCATTATTTTCTTCATCCATCCATTCATTATTTTCTTCATCCATCCATTCATTATATTCTCCATCCATCCATTCATTATATTCTCCATCCATCCATCCATTATATTCTGCATCCATCCATCCATTATATTCTCCATCCATCCATCCATTATCTTCTCCATCCATCCATCCATTATCTCCTCCATCCATCCATTTATATACAACTCAATCCATTATCTTTTCCATCCAACCGTCCATTGACTTTTCCACCCGCTCGGGGTAAGCAAGCCCAACTTCCCATTCCGTTTAAATGTTTTCAAATTCGTATCGATGACCGAGGATAGGGGATAGGGAGGGAGAGGGAAGGGGGGTAACACCGATGATTTTTTTTCGTCCCTAAAAATAGCTACCCCATCTATCTTCAACCCACACCATTATCGTTTTCTTCATATTCAAAATATTAGAACATTAGATAAAGTTTTTTTTTGTAAAGTTAAAAACTGATGTTTAGAAAATTGTTTATATTTGAAATCAAAATGTAACTATTCCTGGTTCAAGTCTTGTAAAAAATGAACGAAAAGAAGGTTTTTTAAATCCTTAATAATTTAAATTTGTTTCTTAGAACATAAATAAAACCATTTTCTTTAAATTAAAAAGTGAAATTAATTTTTGTCCGAAAAGCTTCAAAATTTAATAAATTGCATTGCTGTGAGTATATATTCTAAGTTTCATTTTCTTTGAATTTTCACTT